>CM075651.1:147624166-148315000 GCA_037953625.1 Crotalaria pallida | reverse complement strand
GGATTTGATTTATGAGGATTTTTAGTTTTATTATGAGGATTTGATTTACTCTCTCTCTCCCTTCGTTTTTGGTTTCAGGTCACAAGAACAATTTTCCAGAACTCAGATTTATATATGAGGAAGGTAAGATTTTGGTTTTATTTAGACTCTCTTTGTATATATATGCATACTTTTGTTCTGTTTAATTTAGGGATTTGATTATTTTATTTATTGTATTAGTTAGGGTTTTGGTTTGGTATTTTCCTTATTTAGGATTATAAAGGGAGTGCATTTTTTTCGGTAAAAGAATAATTATTCATTACCAATGTGCAAAATTCAAGAACAAAAATAAATTGCCACAATCATTAACCTTGCCACCTTCTAGGAAGGGTTCAAAGTCAAAGACTATGTCAATCCTTAGGAAAATTTGCCACCTTCTATGAAGGGTTCAAACATAGGAGTATGCATTTTGATGTTCATATGCTGTGTGATGTCCATTTGCTTAGAAGATTAATATGACACTTGAAAGTTTGTGTATCTGCATAATTATAATTAAGATAGTTATTTCCTGTGTTGCTCGAGATTGTTTTTAATTTTTTTTTTTTTTTTTTTGATATAATCTTTACATTGCAGGATGGATTCAGGGACATTATGAAATTAGCAGACAACTTTGCTGCATTTAACCAACGTCTGAAGTATGCTCATTATCGTCCACTGGTGCCAGTTAAAGCTGATCCAAGGTCTTGGTGGAAATTGCTTACAAAGCTGTTTCTGACCAAATGAAGAAGGCAAGGTATTGAAACAATCTCCAATTATGTTGATAGCTGATTTAAGATTTATGATTTATAATTATAATTATGAAAATGATGAAATAACTATGTAATGACTATATGCAGATTAATATGTCCATATGAGATTAATATAATTAATACTTCCTCCGTCCCTAATTATAAGGGCCTCTTGGGAAAAAAAATTTGGTCCTAAATATAAGACCCTCTTGTAATTTTTTGCAAAATTACCCTTACATCTAATCATTGTGGTCTAAGTTTTTGTGAGAAGAAATAAATAAAATTGTATTGGAATATGAAATAGAGCTTGTTTAATGAAGCTTATTTAATGTTGTAAATGACTTGAAAATTAATTCACTGCATTAAATATAGATGATGCTAGGAATTAAATTAATTATTGAAAAGTGAAAGAAATTTATTATGTTCTAATAATTGGTAGAGGGGTATTTTTGGAAGAACATATCAATTTTAATATAGAATTCAACATTTAACGTAAAAATGTCGAAGATGACCTTATAATTAGGGACAGAGGGAGTATTAATATGACACTTGAAAGTTTGTGTATCTGATTTAAGATTTGTGATTTGTGATTTATTATTATAATTATGCAAATTAATATGTCCATATGAGGAAACTTCTAGAACAATGGTGGAGAAGAAGGAGAATGAATGAATCTACTACAGGAGCTTATATTACAAACACAGCGTTGAAACCATAGGCCAAGGGAGAGAGAAGAAATATTATTGAAAAAAGCTAAACCATTTATTATGATTTCTTTTGCTTTATTAGAACAATAAATACTTGATCATACATAAAACGGAGTTATTAAGTTTTATGAGTAATAGATTATGAACCCCCATTAATATCTCCAAACCCCAAATTAATGCATGAAAAGACAAAACTACCCCTAAATTTTTTTAAAACAAAAAAACCTCTTTTCTTCTCCCTCCTTCTTCCATTTACGGTTCCTCTTCCAGAAAATGGAAGAGGAACCGTAAATGGAAGATGAAGGGAGAAGAAAAGAGGTTTTTTTGTTTTAAAAAAAAAGTCAAGGGTAGTTTTGTCTTTTCATGCATTAATTTGGGGTTTGGGGATATTAATGGGGGTTCATAATCTATTACTCAAGTTTTATTTCTCAAATTTTTTCTTTGCTTTTCACTTCTTGCATTTAGCTTATGGTTATGATCTTGATAACAGTAATTGGAATATTGATTTTTGTTTTTCAATACGTCCGATGTAAGGGTTTTGTTGTTATTGTTATTTTTTTATTCTACTACTTATATTTTTTTTTCCAGTATTTGAGAGCATGTATTCAATGGATTTGAGAGCATGCGTCGAATGGATTCAAGTAGGAGTGAAGACCATGCTTTGCATCAAGGTATTGTAATCTTACTTTTTCAATTTTAGATTTAAGAGATGTATTCAAGTTTTTAATTTTGAGCACAACAACTGTCTGTGAAAAGTCCTATGAGCATTGGCATATGTTATTGCTGATTGAAAAATGACGAGTTTGAATTTTTCTGCTCATTTGATGTACAAGTCTCACAAGACTGTTAGCTGAGCCTACAAAGATACCAATTTAATAGAGGGTAACACAATCAACCTTTTTGTTTTTCTCAAAAAAAGTATAACAAAAGAGAAGAGCTAATAAACTTTTTTTCTTTTTGTTATTATGCTCATGATGTAGGCAATTGGCACAAGCACAGGCTAATGTTGTTATGATATATATAGAAGTGGTCAGTCGACTCTGCAAAGTTGAGTATTGCTCTCAATGTTGAGGTAACTTATATGTCCATTACTCATTATTGTACAGAACATAACATAGAATTCAAGGCATGCTTTGTTGAATCTTATACAATATTCTATGTCCATTACTCATTATAATTTTGTTTCTTTTTCACTATCTGTCTAGTGTCGATATTTCAAAAGATATCTTATTTTTGTCCATTGTACTAAAAGCTTATGCATTGCATATTCTCTTCTAATGAGAGGATTTACAGCTAACTTGCTTATTAATAAAAAAAATGTTGCATTGAGTTTAAAGAACACCTTTTCAGGCGCTTTCTGGGCTTATGGGATCTTATGAGTTATGACCAAGCTGGAGCTTGGTTACCTCATGCCCACTTATATATAGTAACCGATTTTCTTTTTTAATGAAAAAAATCAGTTGCTTATTGAATAACTACAGCTATTTCCTACATGATTATTAAAAGGGAAGAAGTGGTTATCCATTTGTAGTTGTCCATTTTGTAATAACTGCTATGCTGCGGGTTGCTGCTGCTGGTTGCTTAATGCACGTGTACACCTATAGGACTATGTTGCTACAAAGAGGTACAGAACACCAAAATTTATTATTACGAGCGCTGAATCTAATTAAGACTTACAACATTAAGGTGAAACTTTAATAGCTATGGATCTAAGAGTATTATTAATTTGTCTCACTGTCTATGCTGAATTTGATAATTACTATTGTCATCAAGGATATGTAACAAATAATGGTTATCTTATAGTGGAGGACTTAATCAAGTGTGAGCTGCGGTGAGTGTCGGTGCTTAATTTGCTTTCAAAAAAATCATGTTTTCAGTGTTTTTCGAAGTCTAATTCTTTTTTTTTTTCTTGAAATTTGATTTTTTTTTCTATATGCAAATATGTGACATGGTTATTCCATTGGATGGAGACAGACAAATGTCACTCTCATTATTCCAAAGCTAGGTAAAACCTCTTTTTGGGCTTATCAAGATTTGCACATTATGGTTTTAGTTTTGAAAACATCTCTTTTTATGATTATTGTCTTGGTTTCTAAATTTGCATGCTAAAATATTTTTTCCCTTTGATTGATATTTCACATTTTCCTTTATCAACTACTAACTTTGGACCTGGAGCTTTGTTAGTATGAGATTATGAACTCGATAAAATGTTTCATTAGTTGAGTCAGAAAGTAATTTTGAATTAGTACTTTGGTTTTGTACTTAATTTCTTCATGAAATTAGAGTGAGATAATTTTTTTGGTGGACTAATTTATCCTGTTTCAAGATTGTTTTAGTAATGTGGAGAGGATTCACAAATTGAGTCCTTCATGCATAATAGTAAAGTTTCAACATCTCTCTAAACACAAGAACCATAGATTCAAGCTAAGTGAGCTTTGTATTATCATGAGCCTTTGGCTTTTTAGATGTTTATCTATGTTTGTAGTTTGGTTATTAGATGAGATGTCAATTAGAAAGTTGTAAGTTTGTACTATTTGTAATGTCTCTGAAATAAATATTATATGGATTCCGGTATCAATTTTTTCTTTCCAGAAAACTAGAAGAGAATATATTTTGAACTTTTACAGCAACTCATTTGTGCTGCCAACATGAAAATGTATTGCTAAGTTTTAACCTGTGCTTGGGAATATTGTGCACTTCCATGCTACAATAGTTTGATTTTTTTTTTCTTTATTTGATTAAAAAAAAACTGTTAAAATATATTAATGGTTATCAAAGAAAACCAAAGTGTAGTTTTGTCAATATATATATATATATATATATATATATATATATATATATATATATATGTTACTATCAAAGATGCTAATTCTGCATTGCAAAATGTCATCAAAACACTTTAATTACAAGTAGAAATTGATTGTAATTTTCGTCTTCTGCTACAAAGTTTCTTTGTTTGGTTTATTTGATAGTATGTCTTTTGTTGGGCTTCTAAATCACACACAGTTGAATACTGAAATTACAATGGCTTCTAAATCACATGTACTGCATTATCAACAACTTTTTCCAAAATGCAAACTATATTAAAGAACATTGTTATTCTGCAACATGATAACAATGGCGAAAGAACAGCACCTGATAACAAAATCAAATGTGAAACCAAATTTCTTAAACATGTAAGGAAAAAACAAAATTATTGTTTCTTTTTACAATTTCTGCATTTCAGAAACAATATAAATGCTTACGAGTGTACATTTTTATACACAGTATTCACAAACAAGTTTATTCATACAACCACCACTGTGAGGCAGTCAACTATTTTAATAGAGCCGACGACAAATAACACTTGGACTACAATATCAATTAATATAGGCAAAAAAAATTTCAACTACAACTTTTTTTTTTTGGTTTACGAGGAAAATCTCATCATTATTGCCGCACATTGACGACTCTGATAGGAGCGACAGGCTCATACCGCCGAGGTGGGATTCGAACTCGTGTCCTTGCGAACCGAGGACAAAGTCCCGAGCCAGGTGTGTCACACCTCGTTGGTTCAACTACAACTTTTAGTTATAAATAAATGGTAATTTATTTTTAGTTATAAATATTTTTAAATTTAATGATCATAACTTAACCAGTGCTATTAAACCCGGACCGAATCGGGCGGTCGGCCCGGTCGAACCATCGACCGGTGACAGGGACGCTTTTTGGTTGATGTCTAAACCGCTTTTAAATTGAAGTCGGAAAAAACCGGTGTTCAAAGGGGTTGAACCGGTTTGAACCGAGAAAACTGGACCCGATTCAACCAACGCTGATTTAAAAAAAAAAACTAATAAAATAAAACATTAAATACCGGTTTTCGTAATACCTAGATTTTTGTAATGTATTTTTTAATTTTTTTACTATATATATAAATACCGGTCTAACCTTCCGGCTTATCGGTTAATACTGTTAAACCCTATACGGAGCTTCTTCCGGCTTGATCTCCGGTTCGGTTCTGACAACCTTGAACTTAACAAATCATTATTCATTTAAGTACATTATAACTTTATTTAATTTATTTCTTCGCAATTAAAAAATTATTTATCTTAAAAAAACAAAATAATTTTAGTTATTTTTATAATATAAAATTTAAGTCATGATAACAAATTTGAATCAATTGTTTGTTATTTTTTAACTATATTTATTTCTATTTTTTATGTCATAATATTAATTATTATTATTTACTCATAATATTTATTTCTAAAATTAAACACATAATAATGTTGTAATCACTGAAAATGTAAACCAAAAACTTTAGCTCGTGCATGCATCCTAGTTTAAAATAAAATTAAAATGACTTATCATATAAAATTTTGACTGTGTCGTGCACAAGTTCAGTGGATTTAAGAGTATTTGTCGCAACAAGTGAATCACTTGGAGTAGAAGGCCTCCAAAGGCTAATACCTTCAGGATACAATAGTAACTTCGCATCTGTTCTACACTTGAACTGACGGGGTCTTGGGGAACAATTTATTTGGATTGTTCTTGAGAGTAAAGGAATTAAAGAAAAATGAGAAGAAACAATTAATTTACACAAAGGAAAATCAAATTTTTTTGCCCCACATCTATAACGTAACTCCATATCATTGTGCTAGCATGATGCTAATCAATTTGTTTGTTTTTTCGTTGGCCTTTAGCCCATTCTTGAAAATCATTAAAAAGAGAGTTATTATATCATAATAACCATTGTAATCTTGAGGCTAAAGCAAATGATTAGTATCGTATAATAAATTACAACGGCTATGTTATATATATATATATATATATATATATATATATATATATATATAGCTTTTGGAGCAACAAAAAGAAGATGGCAAGAATAAAATCGAATTAAAGACTAATAAATATATAAGTTATATCAGCTATAGAGCCGTTGGAGTTTTAACACATACGCATGTTAGAGAAAAAACAAAGCAATAGAAAGGCAATTGAATGAAAATAAATGATGATGATGATAATAATAATAATAATAATAATAATAAATTTTGCTTTTAAAATAAATATCAATGAATGAAAATATTCCATCACTCACTACTAAATTCTTATTTTATTTTATCTTGTTATATTTATGAGTTTAATATTGATATTCTTGGTGTAAACAAATTTACATCATCAAGTAATTATATTATCAAATTATGCTTTTAAAATAATTACTAAAAAATAAAATATTTTAATAACATAATTATATACACTTAAAACATTTCCTTTTGTAGAAAAGATGTGGATAAGTATTCCACGTAAGATACACGTGTTATTATTTAGTAAATTGCTATCTAAGATTTTTATATACAAGCTAAGGGAATATACTACTATAATTAATTATAATAATTTATTATCAAAATAAATTAATATTTTGTTATTTTTGCCAACAAAATGCATCTATAGATACATGCAACCTAACCTATTTTTTTAATTTATCACTCACTGTTTATACACTTACAATAGCAAACCCCGTATAAAAAAAAAAAGTAAAGAAAAAAAAATGCAGTGCCCCACAAGAGCATAGGTGGAGCGCTTGTTGAGAATTGCAGATAGAGAAACTCTTAGAAAATTGTGATTTCGAAGGCTCCCGAGACTTTGCCGTCCTTGCCCAAAAAATGGATTCATCTCTAGAAGGTCCTAACCAAATCCTAGCCATCAGTAATATCCTAATTGCAGCTGAGAAGCGCGTGAATAACCACTTTGATTGGTATGCATGCCATCCTTGGCATCATCTTTCCAATGGGATTTGTCTTTGAGGAGAAATTAAAGATAAAAAGGATTTGATTGAGGTAGATGTTGTGCCACCACAACCTCAACAACCAGCAGTTACGAGGTTTCCAAATTGGATGTCTGCACCAAGTATGTCGTTGGCTCGGGCGATGGAGAACACTATACTGGGAGTAATGTTGAACAAACAGTGGTGACTAAAAGGGCAACTGGTTCTACTGCTTCAAACAATGTTCAAAATGGGTTTACGCTGCAATTTGGAGATATTCCAAAGAAGCAAATTAAAGGAGTTCGCGAAAGCATCCCTAGCTAGGCTTCATGATTGAAGTTTATTATTGTCTCACACTGAATTTGAGTTACTGGTAGTCGGTGCAAAGCTAGTAAGAATTGAGCCTAAAACTGAACATGGAATAGTGATTTGGCTGTTGGATGAGTTATATAGTTTTAACTGCTCTTATGTTGTTTGCCTTTTGTTTGAAATATTGTTTATTAGGGATTGCCATTGTCTCATAGTATGTGCTAAAGAGTTGATGATTTGACTATTTATTAAATAAGAGACCGATGTTTTTTGGTTAATTTTATTTGAATGAGAAAGGTAAAATTGTTTTTTTTTTATTCCCGAAGTTATTTGTTTGTTCTAAAGTTGTTTTTCAATTTTTTGTTGTTTGAAAGTGCTCTTCCAAATTTAATTCCATTAGCATGATCCTTTTTGTCAGTTTTTTTCGTTAAATCTATTAAAATACTCTTTTCACGAGTTTTAATAAATGGTTAAATGATGTAAGAATTTTGGATATTTTGATTACAATATTCCTTTGTAATCATTAGTAAAGAGAGAGAATAATATTGAAAGTGAAAAAGATGTTGAAAATAAACAAGGGTATAGTTAAAAAAAAATGGTATTAGTTATACATTGAATTTTTAAAACAACCATGCATATACAAGAAATAACAGGGAAAAACACTATCAACATTGAACATTATGTAAGAAAAAGAAACGGACGGAGTACTATTTTTTCTCTCTCCTCGTTCTTTTTCTCCTGTGACCTTGGGATATTTTCGATTAAAGCTTTTATCATCATCATCAAGGCAAATTCTTTAAAGCAGATTAAGTGATAATCTGCACTGGTGCAGGTAATTTCTGGACCATTGATTGATGTACATGTGGCATGAAAGACTGGATTGCAGTCACACAATGGGACGATGTGTTGGTTTTTATTTTTCAGAATAGCCCTTAATGGAACGACGCCGTTTTGGATTATTTTTCAGAACAGACCTTAATGAAACGACACAGTTTTGGAGAGTTTGCATATAGGGGCCTACTTGAGTACTCGAGTAAATATAGAACTCGAGTATTATCCCGTGCTGTATGTCTTTGAAGTACTCGCAAACTCGAGTAACCTTATAACTCGAGTAGTTCGACCTTACTCGAGTAATCTTTTTGTTTGAATAGTTTTGCCATATTCTCGTACTCGAGTAAGTCTAATACTCGAATAGTTTGATGCATCTGTTACAGCTACCGCAAGAAATTACTATAATTACAGCTACCGTAAGAAATTATAATTGATCTTATTAGACTGTAACACAACTGTAACCTTAGTCTTTAAGAAATCGAAGTGGAAGAGGGTAGACGAATGGTTCGTACCCACAATGGAAGAGAGTGGATCGAAAAGGAAGAGGGAAGAGAGACTGAATCGAATAGTGAAAATGGAAGAGGGAGTGGTGTAGCTCGGCCAGGAATAAGGAATGGGGGAGTGGTGTGGCTCGAATATGTAATCTGGTAGAGGAAGAAGAACCAGATCTAAGAGGAGGAGCAGGGAAGATGTGGGGGAAGAGGAGATGCTGAAGAATAAATGAGGGAGAAAAAAGCAATTAATTAAAATTCAAGGTTAAAATGGACATTTCCCACTCATACACCATTTAACAATTAAAAAATTAAGCAGGGACATAAAAGCAATTAATTAAAACTTAATATAATATTACTTGGTCAAAGGCTGCACTGGTGCATGTTATGTCTTAACATGCAGTGCAGCCGATGCCATCATTAACTGATGAGCAATGCTGCCACATTTCGTCACCTCAGTTTTTTCACGCTGCCATCAAAACTTAGCCTCCTTGCCTTCATCGCCTTTCGCCAGCTACCGTTGAACCTCACAGTCGTCACAGATCTAGATCTATATCTAAATCTGTGCTGAAATAAAGGAGGAAGACGAAGGAAAAGAAATTAAATATTTTTCATGGTTCCGCTCCAAGAGCTTTGGCTATACATACATGCATATTTATTTGTTCTTTGAAAACGAAATTAATGGAGTTGAGTTTCATGGCGTCGTCCATGGTAGCATTTGACTGAGGCAACGTTGGAGGAGAAGAACAAGTTTATTAGAGAGACAGAGAAAATAAGGCAACGATGGCTGGGATTGCATAGAGAAAATAAGGAAAGCTAGCATGAGAAGTGTTCCTCAACTCTCTAGATTTTATCTTCATTTTTGTCGACATTTAATTTCTATATTAATAATAATGATCAAACTAATCAATAATGGATATAAATAAAGATGTTCCTTCCATTATCAATGATCGTTGTCTCGTAGTATGCACCCTTCTATATAATGCATTTTTGATGTACATACAACTAGGATATACTTCACCTTTTAATCGGTAAACTAATTCTTTTGAAATGTAAAAATCACTAAGGTAGGTCTCACTTTTTTCTACAAAATATTTTTCATACATATAAGAAGGATCAAATCTGTAACATTGTATTTAAAAATCTCTATTATATATCTATCAATTCTATTGAATCTTGGTTTTGGCCATTAATATCAAAAAAGTAAAAAAATAAATAAATCTTTCATTCGGTAGGTTAGAAATCCCACATCGCCTACCTTATAATATGTGGTATGGTTTAAATGTCTGTTAGGCTACTTCTTTCATTGTCGATTGATTTAAGATGAAACCTTAACATGATATCAGAACCAGAGTCTAACTTATTTCTTCTTCTTGGGTCAATAGTTGCCAATTTGTTTTGTACCTTGTAATCTTGTTTTTATCTTATAATAAAAAAATTCATAATGGGCTTAAGTATCATGTATAGTTTTAATTTTAATTGCACGATTAACGCGACAAAGAAGTTATAGATGACATCTGAATTCACTAGTCAAACATTGCAGCCTTCTTGTGTATAAAGTTTTTTTGTTTCAAGCTCATGATGCAAGAAAACTTAACTTTCTTACACTGGGTCAATTACCACCGTATGATCTTAGAGGTCCATAGATGTGAACATCACAAAATTAGATAGTTGAAAGGCAAAACTAAATTTCAATTTATAATACATAAGAAGCAAGCTAAGGTCCCTTCAATGTTACGTCCTCCCATTTCAATTAGGGGAAGGGCAACCTGAAAAGTCCAAATAAACGGCTTGTTAACATCATTAAGCAAATGAGTAATAATTAATTAATGCTATATATCAGGAAAAAAAATCTGATAGAATTTAGCTTAGAGTTTATCAAGTTTCAACAATGCATGGTTATTAGATAAGTGAAAGTGGTATAAAAACCATTTATCTATATATAAGATAGAGTCACGCACAATTAAAAAAAATCTACCAGTTTAGTATTTGTACGCAAAGAATTCACACACACACACATGTATATATGTAGCAACTTTTTGTGGTCAAATACTCAAATATACTTGATTAAGGGTTTGTTTGGATCAGATAATTTTAAAATCCAAAAATCCAACTAAAAATGTCAATGTTTTTAATTAGCCCAAATAATAGTGATTATAGCAAACAACTTAAGTTATTATCAAACATCTTTGAACCTCAACAAAAACACTGAAAGTAGCAGATCAGATGCTCACCCTAACTTAAGAGATATGTCAGAGGAATCATCCTCAAGAGAAGGGCCACTGTTGCAGCTGCACACATTATTCGTAGAGTCTGATGAAACAGCTTCCTGAATGGCAATATCAGAGTCCATAAGCACTAGAGGACTTTTTCCCTTGCACAGCATACTCATCTGTGACCCCTCAGCTATCTGATTTAGCTTTGTGAAATTAAACAAAGAACCCCAAGATCATACATATAAAAAAGAAATAAAGTATACATAATACAATGAAGCTCTTATTATATGTTTTTCATACCTTTTGCTTTAACTGCTTGCTCTTTTCTTCTAACTTGATTCCCTACTTAATTGGCATGGATGAAGAATGCATGAAAATATAAGAAAGCAAATTAATTGAATTAGTCTGTGTTAATTTTTTTTTCTTTCATAAGATCACACAAGAAAAGTATAAGTTTGGGATCAGATTAACTTATTTTGTGATCAAATAGTTTATAATAAAAAACTTACCTATAGGGAACTTTTGAAATAAAGCAAATATTTTTTCTGGTTTAATAATCAAAACATAGGACTTTAAACACAGGCTGAAAGCCATTATTTCACTAAATGTTAATGATGATATCCCAAAATTGGAACAGAGGCTTCTTAATGTTATATATAACTAGTGGTTTTGGTATTAAATGCACGATCTGACCATTGTACATTTCATGATAATATTCATTGATCGATAGAATAATTACAATCAGTTCTATTTTATGAAACAGAATCTTGCAGTTTTAGAAACTGACTTTATCATCAATCAAGAACTCAGCTTTTGATTAAGGTCCGGTCGTGAATTTGGTTTTCAACAATTTGCAATGTTCCAGCTTTTTGCTTGAATCTTATATTTAAACAATCTAGACGTAATTGAGAGATAATTGGAGCTCTCCTATTATACCTTGAATAAAATACTTTGACTTATAAAAAAATAAAAAATTAAAATTAAAAACATTACAGTAGTCAACCTTTTTCTGAAGTGCAGCAATCTCATTGGTAATAAGCTTCTCCTGAATGTAAAGGTTGCATTATACGTTAGTAAAAATCAACGTACACCATAGATTTGTGTCCAAATTAATCAAATGACCTTGTTTGTACCTTTGTCTTAATCACGCGCTTGAGTCCTGCTTCAAGTTTTTTCTCCAATTGCATCAAGTCATCTAGGTTTAGGCCTTGAAAATCCTCACCTTTCAGACGCCTGATCAAAATATATATATAAAAGTTGGATATTATATGTGCACAAACTTGAAGGGATTTTATATTTTTCTTATATTTTAACTTTTCACTTTAATTAAGAAAATTGAGAAACCTTAGTTGCTGGGTTTTATCTGCAACTTCCTTACTCAATTCAGCGTAATTGCTATTCTCTTGCTGAAATGAACAACAGAAATGCCAATTATTATTAGTAAAGAAGCATTAACAATTTGTGGAACTTTTGGAAGCGTACTATATATGTGAGGAGAATTGCTTATACTCCTCATTATTATTAATAAAATATGCTTTTATTTGCTGACCAAAAAAGAATTATATGTAAGGAGAATTTGAATAATCACTTCACTGATAAAAAAAAAATATAAGGGTATACATTTGCATAAATAATCACATCACTCATTATTATTAATAATCACAAAGAAAAACGAAAAAGTGAGCATGTAAATATGTTAAATTTATTAAAAAAAAAAAAAAGTTAACTTCAGACAAGTCACAATCATCCTCATTGATAACAAAATAGAGAAAAGGAAAAAAAATAATAAGAACCCGTTTTTAATACTACCTGAAGTTCTAGAGGTCTTTCCGTTTCGTTGATGTTATGAAAGTGCTGATTATATCTTGTGAGCATGTCCTTCATACTTTAAGAAACCAAACTATAAGCATGAGGAAGTAAAAAGAGAACTATACAAGGTCACAGTAGTTATGCATTATGCATTAGTATTTGAGAAGGAAACTAAAATGCACTACTTTTGTAAATATTTATGAACCTTTGTGCCTGATAAATGATTCTTTTTTTTATTTGAGTAATTTAATTATTTAAAGACTAATATATTTTTTGTATAGATGAAACTTAACTATTTGGCATTATATACTCATTAATTGTAGTTATGGCATGTGTATGTACTTGCAGTGACACTTCAAGATTATCCCAAAATCATAGAGTATATACATAAGAGGTATTTCAAGTTTTCAGCAATGTAAGGTTTTATGCACATGCATGTAAGTAGGGTGATGTTTTGATTTCCCTCATGTACAACGTTGATTTATTAATTAATTTTTTTATGGTTAAGATTAAAAAATAATTAATAATGAATATAGTGATTATTTAGTGGCATAAACTACATTTTAAAAGACTACTTATGTATAAACTCAATTTGGATTGTTATTGTTGATAATGGCAAAATAAATATTCACTGTCAAATTTCAAGGACAAAGTTTGAATATATGATTTTCTGATAGTTGTATATAACTATATATGGGTATTTTTTTTTTTTTTGAAAGGCACTATATATGGGTATTGATGGTAATTTAGACAATGTTGTGATGGAATAAAGTGTGGATAAATAAAAGTTGAGATAGAAGATAATGATAAAAAAAGAATTTTCCTATATTAAAAGAAAAACAATGAATTATTTTCATTTAAGAAAAACATTCAAGAATTAAAGAATTTTCCATGCATAATTCCATATTAGCATTATTTGATGGATTTGTTTAACCTTAATCATAATAATTAAAGATAAGAAATTTAAAAACTATGTCAGCTAGCTATACCTAGTAAGCATTATATTTTTATTAAAAAAAAAGAGAGAGAGAATAATGGTTAAAGTTAATTAAAAAGACAGAAGGGGTAGAAGATATAGGTACCCCAGCTAGTCTCATTTTCTTTCAAATTCTCCCAAGTCACAACTCACAACTCAGAATGACAACTCACAGCTAATTATAACCTCCAAAACCCATCAAGTGAATGAATTTTATCTTTATTAAAAAAAAAATGTGTATTTTAAAGTATTACAAAGTAGTAGCTGATAAACAAAAACTCCTTATTTTCAATACACAATTTTTCAACAAGTTTTATATATATCTTTCATTTCTTCATAAGTGCTCTTAATTGGGGACTCATTTATCTTCCTGTAGTTAATTTTTTCTTTTAAAAAAAAAACAACTTCCTCTAGTAATATAGCTTACAGAAATGACAACATACCTTTTTCTTTTTGGGATTAGCCACAATCTATTATAGCCACCGTATTGGAGTACCATTTTTTTCTTTAATATGATATCGATCTCAACAGCCACTAATAAACAATTATATATGCCCGAATTTCTCAGCTTGAATAATAAACAATAAAATTGCCATAAAAATTAAGATGCATGATGATGCAAGGTGCTGTTCATTGATTTACAATCATCTAAGCCTTCATCTCTCTCTATCTCTCTCAGCTCACAGACACAAAGATTGAAGGAAGTTAAATTTTTAAACACATAAATATTCAGTGACAAAGAAACCATGAGAAATATAGCTAGAGTTCTTGTATGTAATAAAAAATAAAAATAATACCTTGAGCTGGCGTATTCATAGAGCTTCCCTGTAGCTGAGAAAACAAGGAGACCAACCTTAGCATCACACAACACAGAAAGCTCTTGAGCTTTCTTGAAGATCCCTCTCCTCCTCTTTGAGAATGTCACTTGCCTCGCCGTTACGTTGTCAATTTTCTTTATCTTGATCTTCTGCCTCGCCATCTGATAGATCTTTAAATGTCCTGTGGCATGGCAAAATTAAATCAGAAAAATAATCATTTTTTTTTTAAATTTTTCCACTACTCTCAGTGTTATTCTTATAATATGTGGTTATATATATGCTATGCACATAAATTATTATACGTACTAAGAAACTTGTATGTATAAGAACAAATATTGCTGGGTTTCTTCTTATTTATTTTCCTGAAGATGTCAACAAAACCCTAGGGAAAATCCAGATACAGATCCAGCCAATTAGAAAATCCAGGAAGAAAAAAAAACCTAAACTAAAACCAAAATGGAACTCATTAGCTATCAAGACTTCAGACTGATGGATTTTGATTTAGTTGATTTGACCAATGAAAGTGAAAAAAAAATACAAGAAAAATATTGTTACCAATAATAGAAAGAAATTAAAAAATATATATTTTTTTAGTTAAGAAACAAAAGAGGAAGAGAAAGAAGAGAGAGACCTTACTGGATGGATCTCAATAAAAGGAAAGGGGGCTTTCTCCCTTATTATAGCTAAAACGATGGAACCTACTTTATTTCTAAATATCTTCATTTTGTCAGACACTTTAATTTGTTTGCTAAATGGTTAATTCTACCCGCTGAAAAGTCAAGAAGGACGTTTGCAAATTGGAAAATAAGGGGAAGAAAAAAACCTTTAAGAATATACATAAAATATACACGTGGTTCGATTCGGTTTTAGGCAAAAAATCATCTAATCCAATCATAAAATATATATATGGTTTGGTTTGGTTCGGTTCAATCACACAATCAAATCCAATTCAAAATAAAACATGCGGTTTCGATTTGGTTCGGTCCGATTTTAATTTAATTAAAACTTTTATATAATTTTTATAAAAATTAATTATTTTGTCATAAAAATTTTTTTTACGGTCATAAACATGTGTGGATGAAAGCAATTATCTTTGTTGTTGGCATTTTTAATGAGCACAAACTGATATAACATTGTACATATGTGTCGTGTGCGCATAAGTATTAAGCCTAAACTAGTGTATTTTTGTGTAATATTTATAACTGGTTGTCCAATTTAGCCCGAACCGATTTTTAGAACTAAAAAAAAACAATCGATTTTTAAATAATCAATCCAAAAGCATCAAAACAAATTCGTTCTTTTGTGATTTTTCGATTTTTTTTTTATCAGTTTGCGATTTTATTTTGGATCTGAACACCCTAGCGGTTAGCACTAAAGAGTTAAATTATAATAAATCTATATTGAAAAATAAAAATTTGAGTGAAATACCGCTTTGATCCCTCATGTTTTTTAGATGGAACACTTTAATCCCTCAAAATGTGAAAATTCATTTTTAACCCCAAAGATTTTTTATGGAACACTTAAGCCCCTCAAGATTTTTTTATGGGACACTTAAATCTGTAATTGCGCAGTTGGCGGAGTGGACGGAGGGACTTAAGTGTCCCATAAAAAAATTTTCAGGGTCTAAAAGTGAATTTTCACAATTTGAGGCACTAAAGTATCACATCTAAAAAACATGAGGGATCAAAGTGGTACTTCACTCTAAAAATTTATTACTATTTCACAAAAGAATAAGTTAACAATTTTTCAAACTAAAATTATTTTTCTAAATTTCTTATCTTTAACTTTATTGAACTAAGCATTTTTTTAAATAATTACTTTTTTTATATCATAAGCTAAGATAAAATTTTCTAATTAATTCTATCGTGAAATTAAAGGTATATCTAAGAGTTATTATTAAACATGCAGGAAATTCATCTATTTAAATAATAAAGAAATAAATACATTTTCCAAAATAATAATGATGATGATCCGCTTAACTGTTGAATTATGTGTTGTGTGGACTACGGCTTTCCGAAGATATGAGCCATATATATGCATCAGACTGCTGTGGTATCACATCGTACTTGCACGGTCTTCATCCATTATATTCTCTCCGCTCTTCTATATAAGTTTCTTAAAATATATATATATATTTGTAAAAAAAAATTCAATTTTCAATGATATTTAATTATCATTTTTTTAAATATTCATATTTAATCAACGTTTATTAGAATCTAATAACAAATGTAAAGATAGTTTTGAAAAAGATATATTAAAATATTTATATTTTCAATACCAATAACAACATTAATCAATTTTTTTTATGGACATGTATTTCCTAAAAAAAAATTTACATATAGAACAAAAAGGAATAATAATTTTGCCTGAGGACTGTCATTTTTGTGTTTGTTTATTCGCATTTTTATTGTCATATTTTATATTCTAAAGTAAATATTCATTTTTGCGTTTTTGTATATTAAACTTCAGTGCAAATGTTTTTTTTTTTTTTAAAAAAAATTGCATATAGAACAAATATACGGTTACACTTGGAAAGCATTTACAAATATACACATATATACTCCTATATTATTCATATAGATGATATATATCCTTTAAATAGAAGCGTTGCTCACCTACAAAATCCAGCACAATTGGTAAATAATTAAATTTTTTAAGCATGAAGTAGGTTCAATTTCTGTCATAAGCGCAACAAAAGACTTTGTTGATACAGGCAAAACCGCCTCAAAAAAGATTAGTCTGAATGCGAAAAAAAAATAGAAGTGCTGCTCCAACTCACGGCTTTAAGAATTACTATCATTTACTTAAAAAAAAAAATTGCTACTCCCATGCCATCATCCTATAAGCTACTAACTCTTATCCAGTGCAATGCACGAGTTATTGATATTTTAATTTTTTATATTAAATATTTTAAATTAAATATTATTATTATTTTTATTATAAAGTAAAGATTATTATTAAATAACAACAAAAATAATTATATAAAAAGGTAGGAGTTAAAACCAAACCCTACACTTAAAAAAAAATTAATGTAGACGATCTTATTGATAAATTTTGTACTTCCTTATATGAATAAAAAATGTAACACTTTTTATCTCATATATTACTTATTTATCTTATGCATAAATTGACATTTTTATATATGATTATCGATTTTATTAAGATAAATCAAAATTAAATCAGAATTAATAAACATTCTGATCTTTTTTTAAGATATTATGAGATAAGTCTTATATTTATGTGATGGATGGAGTATTTTTTTTTTTACAATTAGTTTTTTTAATATGATTATCACATTTATTCTTATTAATCATAATTAAATATTTTTATCTTTTTCATCGATTATCTTATCTTAAGTTAATAATAAAATTGAATCCTAAAAATCTTTATTCTTATTGTTCTAATCATTTTGGTTTAAATTTCTCCTGCAAAGATGATGTCATCTATTAGCGAACAATTAGATATTTGTCATTGAAACTTTGGAATAGAAGAATAAGTGCATGAGAAAGACTATTTTTCTGGAACTCAACAATATAAACAAAAATTAATATAAAAATCAGCAACAACATAACATAGAAAAAGATTTAATAATATAAATCTTAGTAGCGGTATGAGTGATTAAACATAAATTTAGTTTATCAACGTAATTTTAAGAATTAATATCATTTACTTTATATAACAATAAATAAATAATCATCTTCTTTAGTAGTTTATAATAGTCACCCTAAAACAATAATGCGACATTAGATTTTGATGCACTCTATTATCACATGCAATTGAAGAATCGGTCACTATTAAAAAAAATACAAACTGGTTGACCATTATTTACTTGTCAGGATGGACTCCTCTACTTGTCTTTCTTCACTCCCTAACATCACAATTAGTTACATCCAGATCAAAATTTTAAACAAACCACATTTTGATCAATGGTACACACAAATTGCACAAATTGCTGAATTAAAGTAAGTAGAGAAAAACTTAAGAATCAAATAATGTAAACTAAAATGAGCAAGAATTATTCGAATTAGAAAAATTTAATGATGAAAAAGTAAATAAAAAAATTGAAGGCGAATATAGTTGTGAGATTGTTGTTTACCTGAATATTCATAAGTTTGTGAGCCAATTTACCTAAATGCTAAAATAGTATTAAGGAGCCATCAATTGCATATGGCGTACTATATACAATGATTTGAAAAACTTGTCAAACGAAGGATAAAGATTTAACAAATAAGATTAAATAAATTTTAAATCTAAGAATAATGATTTCACAGATAAGATTAAATAAATTTTGAAACTAAGGATAATGATTTCACTGACAAGATTAAATAAATTTATTTAATTTTCGACAACTAAGGATAATCATTTCACAGATAGATAATGATTATCTTCCTAAAATCGCTCCGATGCGAGTATTCCTTAAGTGAACAAATGTGATGCCTCGAAAATTTCTCCGACAAACGTGGTGCCTCAAAAATTTATCCGACAAATGTGGTGCCTCGAAAAGGGATGTTTTTATATAAGTATAGTAGACTAGCTCTTACCCTGTGCAATGCACGGGTTATTGATATTTTAATTTTTTATATTAAATATTTTAAATTAAACATTATTATTATTTTTATTATAAAGTAAAGATTATTATTAAACAACAACAAAAAATAATTATACAAAAAGGTAAGAGTTCAAACCAAACCCTATAATTTAAAAAATTAATATAAATGATCTTGTTGTTAAATTTTGTATTTCATCATATGAATAAAAAATGTAACACTTTTAAATGAGATATTCCTTATTTATTTTATGGATAAATTGACATTTTTATATATCTATACTATCTATATAAAGCAAACACTGTTTTAGGTTTGTACGTAATTTTGTTATGCCCAAAATGCCCTTATCATAATACTAATTTACAAAAATGACAAAAATATGAAACTACCAACAATAATTGTTACTTCCTTAAAAAAACTGTCCACTATTCATTCATTGAAAAAATCTGTCGTCCTATTTCTAATTAGATTTGAAACAGATTTTTAGCACAATGGAAAGCTTCACTGCAGAGAAAAAAAAATTCCTCTACTACCATTTATACTCGTGCACTGCACGGGTGTGTTCTCTAGTAATTATCAAATTTATTATGATAAATAAATATTAAATCAGAATTTAACATGATCTTTTTTATATTTATATGATGGATGAATTAGTTTTTTTTGTACAATTAGTTTTTTTTTAAATATGATTATCACATTTGTTGTTATTAATCATAATTAAATATTTTTATCTTTTTAATCAATTATCTTATCGCAAGTCAATAATAAGATTGAATCATAAAAATCTTTATCTTATCTCAAGCTAAATATTTTTATTATTTTGTATGATTATCTTTATTTTATTAGATCTTAATCTTTATTTTCTTTTTTTTCTTTTTTAATACTTCTCATATCTTAATATTAAAAAATGCAGACATATGTCAATCACTATCTTACCTTTATAAATATGGAGAATATAAATTTTAGTAGCGGTGTGAGTGACTAAGCAAAAATTTAGTTTATCAACATAATTTTTAGTTTTTTTTTTTTTGCAATTGATTTTTAAAATTATTAATTGATCTCAGACTAATGATCCATATCATAAAAGGAAAAAAATAGAAAGATAATATTGTCAAAAAAATTTGGTTTGTTATTAATAGTTTTAATTTTATTGTCACAATAAAAAACAAAAAACAAAAAATATTTACATCAGGCATAAAATCAAATTCTATTTTTATATAAGATGATTTTTATCTATTACAATAGACAAAATATATTATAGAAGGAAAATCAAATCCTAATAGTATTATATAGGATTTGAAGGTTTTGAAACAAAATATATTAGAAACAATTATCATATAATAATAGGATTTGAAACAATTAATGCAATATTAGATTTTGATGCACTCTATTGTCAATCAACCGCAATTGAAGAATCAATCACTAAAAATAAAAATTGGTTGAGCATTATTTACTTTGCCGGGTAACCGCACAATGGTTACACCCAGATCAAAATTTTGAACAAACTACGTTTTGATCAATGGAGCACACAAATTGTTGAATTAAAGTAAGTATTTAGAGAGAAACTTAAGAATCAAATAATATAAATGAAGATGAGAGCGAATTATTAGAATTAAAAAAACTTAACGACGAAAAAATACAAAAATTGAAGGCATATATAATTGCGAGATTGTTGTTTACCTGAATATCCATAAGTTTGTGAACCAATTCCAATTCGCATAAATGCTAAAATATTGTTGAGGAGCCATTCAATGCATATTGCGTACTATATATAATGATTTTGAAAACTTGTAAAATTAAGGATAATGATTTCACATGCAGATAAGATTAAATAAATTTGAATAGAAGCCTCATCTTTTGGGGTTTATCTTTTGGAGTATAATGGTTATTTTTTTTTAACAAACTGAGGATAATGATTTCACACTGAGGATAACAATTTCACATATAGATAATTTATTTAATTTCAAATTATAATTTTGATTAGAAATAATGTTATTTACCTATAAACGCTCTGATGTGAGTATTCCTTAAGCGGACAAATGTGGTGCCTCGAAAAGGGATCTTTTTATATAAGTACTAGCTCTTCCCCCGTGCAATGCACGGGTTATTGATAATTTAATTTTTTTATATTAAATATTTTAAATTAAATTTTATTATTATTTTTATTATAAAGTAAAGATTATTATTAAACAACAACAAAAAATAATTATACAAAAATGTAGTAGTTCAAACCAAACCCTATACTTTTAAAAATTAATCTAAATTATCTAGTTGATAAATTTTGTACTTACTTTTTATATGAGATATTCCTTATTTATTTTATGGATAAATTGACATTTTTATATATGATTATTAAATTTATTATGATAAATAAATATTAAATAAGAATTAAACATGATCTTTTTTATATTTATGTGATGGATGAAGTAGTTTCTTTTTTGTACAATTAGTATTTTTTTTTAAATATGATTATCACATTTGTTGTTATTAATGATAATTAAATATTTTCATCTTTTTAATCAAGAGTGAAGGGACACTTTGGTCCCTCAAGTTTTTCGACAGGGACACTTTAGTCCCTCAAGAAATTTAATTCATTTTTAGTCCCCAAAGTTTTCCAAAAGTACTAATTTAGTCTCTGTCCTATTTCCGTTAGCCACTTTGTTGAGGGACTAAATTGGTACTTTTGGAAAACATGAGGGACTAAATTGGTACTTTTGGAAAACACGGGTGTTGATACTTCAATATTTGATAGCCCAAATTTCAATGCCCAAATTATGTGAAGGCCCAGGAGTCGTCAAACAAAAATAAAACAATAAAAGACACCGAAAAGGCGTGCAAGCTCCAAGAGTTGCCCAAAGCGACACGTGCCCAAGGCGATAGTCTTCAAGGCGACACATCCCGACGAGGCACCCAGGAGAAAGAGCGAGACGTACTGGTGGCAGCAGGTACAGCGTGGTCTCCCAAAGCGTCCCAGGCGTCACGGAAACCCGGGGAGAAGATCACGATAAGCGGAGGCGAACGAGAAGTGGAGCTTGCGGAAGGTGCACATGTCCAGGCAAAGGCAACGCAACTGCCTAAGACTCCAACGACTTGCAGGGGAAGCCATGAGGGAATCTTTTAGCTATCCAAGACAAAGCTAGGAGTAGTAAGACTTGAGTCCCTCTCCTTTCCTGTAATCATCAATGCCAAAGCCAAGAACGGTAAAGAAGACAAAGCTGCTGAAAAGATACCCTGAGCACATGATGAAAAGGCTATTAACCAGCGGACAAGGGTAAATAACCAATGACCATCAGTCCAAGGCACCATCATAAATAGGGGATACTTCTCCTTCTTAAAGGGGAGAACACGGGAAAAAGGCAATACATTAGAGTGACAATCATAATACACACAAAAAAACAAGTTTCTCTCCTCTGCAACCTGGAGGAAGAATGTGGATAAGGAGAAAGGAGAAATCCAACTGAAGAAGATGACTGAGTGAACACATAAAGCACTAGCTCTTCTCCCGAGTTTCAAGAAGGAATACCGAAAAGAAGTAGGGGACAGAATACAAAGGAAAGAGACAAACAGAAAAGGATAAGTCGGAGGGTGCACGCCTCCAGCGACCACCGGCAGAACCAGAACAAGGGCGAGCAGAACGTCCGCAATCCGCAATGTTCACAACGCAGAGAGTACGAAAGAAGAGGAAAAGAAATGGAAGCTTCCCATTGTTCCTAAGTTTAGCAGTATAAAGGAGAGTGTAAAGCCAAAGCGCACACTCCTCCACCTGTAAAAGTACCACAAATGTGGAAGCCATTTTTTTGTATCCACCTCTCTGTATCTCATTTCAATATAATGAAAGCCTAAAGCTTCACTAAGCTTACGAACCCATTATCTCTTTTGCTAACCATTCATTATCGCACAAAGCGGTCCGAAACAATTGGCGACTTCGCTGGGGAAGCTATGGCTTCCAACCTTGAAGGAAATGAGATTCACGATTGTGCAGCAGGCGCCTGTGGGAGATGCCGCTCCGAAGGCGATACCCGCAGTTGCCATTCAAAACCCAACACCCAGTCTTACAAGCCGTGGAACAGGAGCAGGTTCTAGGAGGTTGAGCTTTAGCCCAGCCAATCAGCGAAGTTATGACTCCAAACAGTGAAGGAAATGCTCCTAGAAGCGCTACTCAAAAGATAGCTCTTGAAGGCGCTCCGTTGATATCGACAGTCTCCAACCGAAGAGGCGTTTCAGCAAGGAGGTTGTCTTTCAGCCCAAAGGCGACCTTCTCGAAAGACGGTCTGCTCCCCAAAAGGCGAGCTCCCTGGAAGGCGCTCCTCGGAGAGCGATCTCCCCAGAAGGCGTGCTCACAGAAGGCGACCAGGTTCGCTCTTATACAAACTTTCCAGAGGGCGACGAGACTCGTCCAAGAGGCGGTCTAGATCTTTGCGAACCCAACTGTCCAGAAAGGCGACGCTTCAAAAGGCGACGGCGCTCGCTCTACCTAGCTTTTCAGAAGGTGTTACACAAAGTACGCTCTCACTGATGAGGGCGACACATTACAGAAAGTAGAAACTCAGGAGCAAAGGCGCAACCAGAAAGTTGTATGGAAAACTTGCTGCACTATAAGCTAAGTACACACAATCCTTAACTCAGTCTAATTTATCGTGCATATGCTAGTATGCCTTTTTCATGAATTTAATTATAATATATATGAATCATGACCAAATGAAAAATGTATTGTGTCCAAACATGTATCAGTTGTTGTATGTATGGTTAAGAAAATATAGCTACTACATGCTCATTTTGTACATCTATGTTTTAATATACTTTTGGCAGTATCGCTTTCACATGACATCATGCTCTATGTAGTCAGTTTCGTGCCTAAGAATATCCCGACAAGAACGATCTATTTTTACTCTGTCTAGGATAACATTGTTCTGGCAAGACATGATATGATATGTGTATGGTTTGATTTTTAGGCTATGTATGTCATGGCTGAAAATTACATATGCGTGATCACAATCATGAATGTTGCCGCTCTGATATGTATCAAATATTTGACTAGAAAAGCAATAGTTGGATAACTCTGTACATTTGAATGCTTGCTGTAGAACTAAAATTAGTATGTCATACTAAGTCATTCTTGTCAATTTTTCCTGGCCCAACCATGGCATGATGAAAAGAAACTGTTTCCATCACCAAAAAAAACGTCTAAAGTTGTAAATTGTATGATTTAAATATTGAGAAGGCATGCTTTAGAAAAGCATTACACGAAAGCATGATCTTGGCAGCGATACACAATGATGCATGATCTTGTACACGATTTACTAGAAACGACTAGTGGAACAAACATGTATGGCAAAAAATAATAATAAATATATAATCAAAATGCAAATTGTTTGTGTAGGAACAGCAAATGATATCTTCCTCCCGTATGAGAAGTCCCAAGTACGCTCTTAAGCCATGATTTGACAAGTTTTGCAAAAGATGTTCATTGCCTTGGGAGGATTGCTTCCTCCACCCTAGGCAATAAGCGCATGATCCGTCTAAAGCAGAAAAGTACTCCACACCTCGCCCAGTGAAAGAAGGCAATCCGAAAAAATGATGAGGTGCCAGAAGACAAGACGAAAAGCAAGAGGACATAACAAAGCTCAAAAGGCATACAACTACAAGGCGTACATGAAAAGGTGTACATGCAACATGAGGGTGAACGCAAGCTTCGTCATGACCAATGCAAAAACAAGATCCTGAAAGGTATGTTACTCAAAGGCATACTTAAACACTGAAGCATTGAATCAGATGCAAGAGCAAGGTGCAAGATAAAAGCAAGCCAAAAGCACACAAGTGGCTGACCCGAAACTGTTCCAAACATAACATAACCCAAAGCTGCTCGCGTAAGCAAGCTAAAGCGTCTTGACGCAAGAGAAACCAAGAAAGCTATAATAATAACAAGCCTCTGAAGTAAGGCACACCTGAGCTCGTCCACGCGTCAAGGCAGATCATGCGAAAGCAAGCATAAGTACGAAGCCGATCAAGAAATCCAGGCATTTGCACGCCGGTAATTGCAAGAAGAGCTAAAAGAAAATTAGCACCCATGACAAGAGGTGCTACGAAGTACAAGCAATCAAAGATTGAGTAAACAGCCAGAAGCAAGGCAGCGCCTATGACAAGAGGTGCCAATACTAAAGCTCGAAGCGACACTGATGACAAGAGGTGTCCCCGGAAAGAGCTCAAATGATACTGATGACATGAGGTATCGCTGTATCAAAAACCCCTCAAACAGGGTCAATAATGCCAGAACGCGAGGTTCAACACTTCAAAAAAAAGAGAGAAAGAAAAGGAAGAGAAGAAGAAAAAGAAAAGAAAAAGAATAGTGTTGAGCCGTACCGCGGGCACAAGCGCCTTATCGCGGTACCCGGATAGACCTCCTCAAAAAGAGAAATTTCCGGGACAGACGCGGGCGAAGTACGCCATATCGCGAGACTAGAAAAGGTCCCGGGAAACAAGGGCGCTAGTCTTAAACGCGGGCGAAAAAATCTGTAAAAGAGGTTGGCTAACGTAAGATCCAAGGCGATCCGTTAGTTTATAAAGCCCAAAGCGGCAAACTGAAAAAGTCCAAAGTGACAACTGAAAAGAAAAAGCCCAAAGCGGCAACTGAAAAGAAAGCCCAAAGCGGCAACTGAAAAGAAAGCCCAAAGCGGCAAGCTGAAAAGCCCAAAGCGGCAACTGAAAAGAAAAAGCCCAAAAGCGGCAGCTAAAAAGCCCAAAGCGGCAAAATCTGTAGAGCGTGCCTAACGTGCACCCTGAGAAAAAATCTTGGCACCAATGACATGAGGGGCCATTGTTCAAAAAAAAAGAGAGAAAAAGAGAGAGCGTGCCCAATGTGCACACTGAGATAAAATCTTGGCACCAATAACATGAGGGGCCATTGTTCAAAAAAAAAGAGAGAAAAAGAGAGAGCGTGCCCAACGTGCACCCTGAGATAAAATCTTGGCACCAATGACATGAGGGGCCACTGTTCAAAAAAAAGAAGATTGTACAGGATATGCAAAATGAAAGGAGATGTCAAAGATTGCAAGAACGCTTTGAAGTTATGCATCAGAAGATAAAGCAAAATAACAAGCAGTGCATCACAGCCCTTACAGCAAGAAAATGATCCAACCCAAAGGCATAATTCAGCTTTCCAAAAGCAGATTTATCAAAGCGGCATAGTGCAAAGCACGCATCTCAACATCAGAACAATATCGAAATTGCATAAATGCATCACTGTACAGCATGAAAGCAGCAAAGTGCAAAGAGCAAAGGTGAAGGTCAATTCAAAGCAAGTAACCCAAATTTCCAAGAGCCAAGTCTGCCAAGGCAACACAAAGCTCAGCGACCACAAAAGGCGCACAATAATGTCCTCAACGGTAGACACTATATGACAAAAGCAACAAGTTTGAGATCAACAGTAAAATAATTCCTTCAAGCTCTTTGTCCAACTTGGCAAAATCATAAGAGGCATAAGCTAGCAAGGATGAGGGCCTGCTTGCGAGCCAAGGGGCGCTGCAGATAAGAAAGAGAAGGCGCTCAATGCGGCAGAAAATTCACAAGATTAGAAACTGTAGAATATGAAGGTTCAGAAGGCGTAAAAGAACGCCGAATCTCAGAATTAAAAGCATGCATAGAAAAGCAGATTACAAAGAAGTTGCACAAACAAAGCACGAGTTCAAAGTTCAAGGCTCACCAATTCACCGAACAATATGCTGCCTATCGCAAACCGAAGGCAAGGCCCATAGCTAGAAGGTTTAAAGCCTACATCGAAGGCGGCAATCACTTTCTTCCCTATGAATGTTGAAGAAAGAGTACAAGCAAGAGCCTTTGATCACCTTCAAGAGCGACAAACCAAGGCGATGCTATATCTGCAAAAGAAAGACGAAGGCGTATCCCTCAAGGAGTGGAAAGCATAATCAGATAATCACAAGTAATGAGATCTTCAGAAGCAATTATACTTTCTGACGCCTTTCAAGTAAAGCGGAATCAGAAACAAGTATCAAAAACAAGTCGCAAAGCGCTCTAATGTTCCTAAAGCAAAATGCAACTGATACTAGAAGGCGATGCCCATTCAGAAAACCAAGAGCGAATCCAGTCCAGCAGTCTTCAAGCACAATCCAAGCGTTGCATGAGTACCAATAAGTTGAGCTGAAAATCACAAGAAATGGAGTTGTCAAGATCAATCTCAACAAGAAAGCAAGAAGTAGAGCCGCCTTCAAAAAGTTTTGCATCAGAGAGAGAATTTCTCTTTCATGCAAGGGGCCATTAAAATCTGCAGCAAGTTTGAAGCGCCCAGAGCGCGCTCCAAAAAAAAAGTAGAGAAGGGAGGAAGAAAAGAAAACCTTCCTTGGGCACCAAGGGAATAAGGCCCCCAGTTATAAAAAAAAAAGAGAAGAAAAGGAAAGAAAAGAAAAGAAAAAGAAAAAGAAGAGACGTGTGCCATCAGAATACTTGAAGAAATGGCACCAAAGCTGAGAAAAGCATACAAGAACAGAAACAAACACAAATAAAACTACGTTTACAAGGCGAGGTTCAAACCACAAATCGCCAAAGCGACAAAGCCAGCAAAAGCGCACAAGAGCCAAAAGTATAAAATCCAAGTGCAAACCTAGGCGCAAGGCGAACAAAGAAATACATAAACATTGTCAGGGTAGCAGCAAGCATACAAAGTAGAATCCAAGCTTGAGAGAACATACGAAAGACATCATAAATCCCAGAGTACAAATTCGAAAGCAATAAAGTGACAGAGGCTAAGTCCAAACAAAGTCATACAAATTACGAAGCCAAAAGAAAGCAGCAAAAGCAGAATATCAGAAGTAGCAGCACACGTAGCGAAAATGTTGTCTAAGCGATGAAGAGAGAATTCAAAGAAGTGGTCCTGCAAACTTCTTCATAAGAATACTTCATGGTAGCCAAATCTCTGATTTCCTGGTCAAGACTCTCTAACTCGAAGGTTGCTTGGTCAAGCTGAGAAGAAAGTTCTTTGACGCGGGACACTAAAGGAGCACGGCGTTCTTGTAGGGCACGCTCAGCGTCAACCAACTCAGCATCATCGAATGGAGGACGTAAACTCTCAAAACCAGCAATAGCATTCTCAAGCCAAAAACCGGAGTAATGATGAAACTGGAGCGTGTACAGGCAATCCAGAATCTCGGCTTTGCCCTCCCATGGCAAAGCATCTACATCGACTGAATGGACCAAATGCAACATCCGCAACAAGGTGTGAGAACCAGACTCTCGGAAAAGACGAGGAAGCGAAGCACGAGGAGGTATCAAAGAAGTGCGAGCACGGAGGAATGAATCAATCAAAGCCTGATCATCTGTAGAAAATGGAGCTGCAAAAGCACGTAGCAATGCATGCAGAAAAAATGAGACAAGAACACAAAAAGAGAGAAGTCCAACTCAGGGCAGGAGAAGAAAGAAAACACTTACAAACTGAAGAAGACCCTGGAGAAGCGGAGGCGTGATTTGCCCTTACCGGCGGAGTCCTGGAATGAGAAGTTTCGCGTGCAGAGCGCCCGCCGGAAAGATCAATAACATCCCTAGAGGCTTCAGCCACCTCAACGGGAGCTTTACCCTTATCAGCCAAAGGAACAAGACGTGTGTTGTCTCCGGGGGCAAGACGCTCAGCACTAACAGCGACTCGGCTCTCCGAGGGGACAGAGGCGTCAACCTCAGTACTTATCCTGCCAAACATGCCTCCAAATCTTGGAGTATCAGAAACGAGCTCATAAATAATGTCAGCAGCACTTGAAGGGGCCTCTAAAGGCACACCCTTAGGGGAAACGGGAACACTCTTAGGAATGCTAACAGGGGACATCAAAGAATCAAAGTCCTCACTAGCAGCAGATTCGGAAGGAACAGAGGGAGCAACACCCCCACCAGCAGAAGACTAATGCAAATCCATAGGGTCTTCATGATCAGGAATAGGTGGAATAAGAGGAACATTCTCAGGAGACCAAGATGGAGGCGACGCCAAGGAATGACCACCGGAACCACCTGCACTCAAAAGAAAAAGAGAATCAGCAATGTTATGAAAATTGCCCAAGCAAAACAAAGTGAAAAGGCTGGAGAAAAAACAAAGTGAAAAGGCTGGAGAAAAAACAAAAGTAGGAAATGAAACCTGGAGAATGATCTTCAGCGCCGCCGCTTTCAGCGAAATCATCATAGAACAAGAAAGAATCATCTGAATTGGTCTCATTAATTTCATCCTGGACCAAATCTACGTGAACTGGAGAAGAAGGAGCAATACGGATACCAGAAGCGCGCAGACGACTAGACCAGCGAGTAGGAACGGTTGCGGTTGCCTTTCTCTTTTTGCTAGACTTGGCGGCGCCGCTACCACCGCCCTTGGCAGGAGATTTGGAAACAGAGGGACCTTGAGAAGGAGTCTTCCTTTTGCCTCATTTGGGGGCAACAGAGGGAGACGCAGCAACCCTGCGACTGGGCGAATCCCCCTCAGCTGAAAACAAAGCCGAGCAAAAGTTAAATGCAAAGCAAGAAAAAGAAGAAAGCGGCAAAAAACGGAAAATGGCCAAGATGTTTACCCTTAGCTTTCTTCATAGAGGTGCAAAAATAAGGGTCATTACAAACTATGGGCAGCAAAGAAGGAGTCGAACGCGATGAAGAAGCTTCAAAATCCCGAAGATGCTGAAGAATGTCCTCATGAGACGCAAGCCAAGTACGCAAAACGCCCCCAACACGGGAAGGAGAAACATAAACACAAGCGGTGGCAGGAGCCTCAGAAACTGCACCAAAAAGGAGCATTTTGACCAAGTCTTCTACAGGAGCCTGCTCAATATGGAGAACACAAGGGGCTTGATCTCGCCCGAATTGTCTGGCCACTCGATCAGGGCGATAAACGCAAGGCCAAAGGGCTCCGCCATGGGCGCTTTTGCTGTCCAGAGGAACGAAGCCAAGCAAGCAACGAGCAGTCAAAATCAACTTCCACAAATCATAGACCCCCTCGAAATAAGTAGCAGTATTATTTCTTGTGGCAAAAGCTTCCTCATTGTAAAGGGGATGCAGGAGGTCTGAGTAAGGGCGAAACGCAAACCTATCTTCCAAATCAATGAGAGAAATTAAAGGCTCTCTTGGAAACCCCCTCGTCCAACACCAGGAACGAGGCGCCAAGCCAGCAGCATCAGCCGAAAGGGGGAACCTAACGGGGCCATAATCCGGGAAGCGTTCAAATAAGAAATACTGAAGAAAAGTCAAATCAATATAAGAGTTGATCTCGAAGCGGCCATGAGAAATCCGCATCTGTTCCGCTACCTGGTCTAGGCGAGCATATAGACCGCCTAAGTAGAATGAAGCAAGAGGAAGGCGAACACCTTCTGCCAAAGAGCAAGCGAAAAGAAAGACACATGGGCTCACAGACTCCCACGGAGGTCCAGGAAACACGTACCTACTAAGCCAAAAGGCAACAAAGGCGGCACGACAGAGGCGTGAATCTGTGACGGGCCCAGCTTGAAACTTGCCGTCGTGAAAATCACCAAAGAAATACCGGACCCAGCTAGCAAATGGGTACTTGAGGGAGGAGCATTGATTCGCCCTTCGACTCCTAGGAACTAAGTTCCCAGTACCCCTTACCCTTTGAGAAGAGGAACCCCTTGCGTATGATACATGCCTTCGCCTGAAGAGATCTCGAGAATATTTAGCACTAAGAGCCGAGGCGGCTTTTAGCTGCACTGATAATTCAGAAAAACGTTCATCAACGTTTTCCACATCAAGGTCTTCGTCTCCGAAAGAGGGAAGTTCAAAGAGTATAACCACATCCTCAAGTGTTGGAGTAAACTCCCCCCATGATGTCAAGAAGGTGTGGGTAGAGGAACACCAATGCTGCGTTAACACCAACAAATCATCGGGCTTGCGGTTAGCACCAAGCCGGGGAGACGCCTTGACGGCGGCGGCAATACCCACTTTTTCCAAAATGGCCACGAAAGCAACATCAGTAGCAAACACATGATCAACCCATTCTTGCCAACCACTGGTGCCTCCCACGGGGACGTTGAAGTTCACATTCACCCAAGGAAACTCTGAGCGGCGAAGACAAGAACGGAGCAATGAGGGGCCCAATGCACAATGGTCCTTGTTGTAGGAAGGTGAGGAAATGAGTTCGGCGGCATCCTCGGAAACCACCATGGCCTTGGAAGACGAACCAGCAATGAAATCGCCCGAGTCGGGACCAAAAGGCGAGTTCGCCTTCACCTCCGAAGCCCAACGGCGATAGCCTGGTTCAACAGGATAAGAACGAGGGCAGGGAAGCTGTTGCATGAAGCAATAGGAGATGGGGGCAGGGAGTTGAATCTCCTCCTCAGAGCTTGAAGAAGCGTTCTCGATCGCATGAGGGACGGTAGCCTTCGATTTCGACATGGTAACAGTGAATTCCGGAGTGGGCAAAGGGTAAACAGAGGAGATCAAGAAGAACGAAGAACAAAAGAAACAACAAGAAAAAGCTTTCGGTCTTGAGAAGACGAAAGGAGGAAGTTTCAGACACAGACAAGAGAGAGAACGAGTGGAAGTAAAGAAGAAACTGAAAAGCTTGAGGAAGTTTTGAAAAGTATGAGTAAAGGGGGGAACGTGGGGAAACGTGCAAGTACTAGAGACTGAAGGATATTGCCTTCTCCCCCTGGTGAGTAGTGACACGTGGGGTGCAGCAGAAGAATAAGAGGAAAGGGAAAATAAAAGGACTCACGAGTAGATGGCCCGTTAACAAGACCCCACTGAATGGCAAAGTTCAAAAGCTGAAACTGTCAAGCAACTAATAAGCCAGGGGAAGTGTGGGGACAAATACTCGCGATATGAGGGCGTCTTCCGCTGCACGCCTTCCCCAGAAAATCAAAGGCGATACCGGAAGGAATAACAGAAAAGGCGAAGAACGAAGAATAAAGAGCTGAGAAAAGGAGAAGCAAGCAAGGAAAGCGCAAGAAATAGGATTTGCACTGAAAGGGAAATTCTTTCCCCTCTCACTGCAAAGGGGGAAATTGTTGATACTTCAATATTTGGTAGCCCAAATTTCAAGGCCCAAATTATGTGAAGGCCCAGGAGTCGTCAAACAAAAATAAAACAATAAAAGACACCGGAAAGGCGTGCAAGCTCCAAGAGTTGCCCAAAGCGACACGTGCCCAAGGCGATAGTCTTCAAGGCGACACATCCCGGCGAGGCACCCAGGAGAAAGAGCGAGACGTACTGGTGGCAGTAGGTACAGCGTGGTCTCCTAAAGCGTCCCAGGCGTCACGGAAACCCGGGGAAAAGATCACGATAAGCGGAGGCGAACGGGAAGTGGAGCTTGCGGAAGGCGCACATGTCCAGGCAAAGGCAACTGCCTAAGACTCCAACGACTTGCAGGGGAAGCCATGAGGGAATCTTTTAGCTATCCAAGATAAAGCTAGGAGTAATAAGACTTGAGTCCCTCTCCTTTCCTGTAATCATCAATGCCAAAGCCAAGAACGGTAAAGAAGACAAAACTGCTGAAAAGATACCCTGAGCACATGATGAAAAGGCTATTAACCAGCGGACAAGGGTAAATAACCAATGACCATCAGTCCAAGGCACCATCATAAATAGGGGATACTTCTCCTTCTTAAAGGGGAGAACACGGGAAAAAGGCAATATATCAGAGCGACAATCATAATACACACAAAAACACAAGTTTCTCTCCTCTGCAACCTGGAGGAAGAACGTGGATAAGGAGAAAGGAGAAATCCAACTGAAGAAGATGACTGAGTGAACACATAAAGCACTAGCTCTTCTCCCGAGTTTCAAGAAGGAATACCGAAAAGAAGTAGGGGACAGAATACAAAGGAAAGAGACAAACAGAAAAGGATAAGTCGGAGGGTGCACGCCTCCAGCGACCACCGGCAGAACCAGAACAAGGGCGAGCAGAACGTCCGCGACATAACAATCCGCAATGTTCACAACGCATAGAGTACGAAAGAAGAGGAAAAGAAATGGAAGCTTCCCATTGTTCCTAAGTTTAGCAGTATAAAGGAGAGTGTAAAGCCAAAGCGCACACTCCTCCACCTGTAAAAGTACCACAAATGTGGAAGCCATTTCCTTCTATCCACCTCTCTGTATCTCATTTCAATATAATGAAAGTCTAAAGCTTCACTAAGCTTACGAACCCATTATCTCTTTTGCTAACCATTCATTATCGCACAAAGCGGTCCGAAACAACGGGGACTAAAAATGAATTAAATTTCTTGAGGGACTAAAGTATCCCTGTCGAAAAACTTGAGGGACCAAAGTGTCCCTTCACTCTTTAATCAATTATCTTATATCAAGTTAATAATAAGATTGAATCCTAAAAATCTATATCTTTTCTCAAGCTAAATATTTTTATTATTTTTTATGATTATCTTTATCTTATTGGATCTTAATCTTTATTTTTTATTTTCTTTTTTTTAACACTTCTCATCATATCTTAATATTAAAAAAATGAAGACATATGTCAACAACAAAGATGAGCCCTTAGTTTATTTTTTAAAATAAGCCTAATCTCTATATACCTAAACAATAGTGGGATAACATAAGAATATGGTAGAAAAATAAAGTTTTATTGGAATTTATATATATACTCACATTTCTACATAATAAGTAGTAATACCTATCTTACCTTTATAAATATGGAGAATATAAATCTCAGTAGCGGTGTGAGTGGCTAAACTTAAATTTAGTTTAGCAACATAATTTTTAGTTTTTTTTTACAATTTATTTTTAAAATTATTAATTGATGTCAGGCTAATGGTCCATATCATACGAGGAAAAAAATAGAAAGATAATATTGTTAAAAGATTTGGTTTGTTATTAATAGTTTTAATTTTCTTTTTACAATAAAAAAGAAAAAAAAAATATTTACATCAAGCATAAAATCCAATCCTATTTTTATATAGGATGATTTTTATCTATTACAATTGACAAAATATATTATAGAAGGAAAATTAAAATCCTATTATTATATAGGATGATTACATTTGGTTTGTTATTAATAATTTTAATTCTCTTGTCACAATAAAAAACCAAAAAAAAAAATACATCAAACATAAAATCAAATCCTATTTTTATATAGGATGATTTTTATCTATTACAATAGACAAAATATATTATAGAAAAAATTTAGTCAATATAATAAATCAAATCCTATTATTATAAATGAAGTCTTCTTGAATTAAACTTAAATCTATCAAGAAAATGAAATGGTAGGATTGGGTATATTGGCCACCATCACACATCATCTTCCACTATCTGCGTGATTAAAAACCATTGGTGCAGATAACAATAAATAATCATTTTCCTTCATAGTTTATGATAGTCATCCTGAAACAATTAATGCAATATTAGATTTTGATGCATTATATTGTCACCCGCAATTGAAGAATCAATCACAAAAAAAAAACTGGTTGAACATTATTTACTTTGCCGGGTAAGCGCACAATTGGTTACACCCAAATCAAAATTTTGAACAAACTACATTTTGATCAATGGTGCACACAAATTCTTGAATTAAAGTAAGTATTTAGAGAGAAACTTAAGAATCAAATAATATAAATTAAAATGAGAGTGAATTATTAGAATCAAAAAAACTTAACACCAAAAAATACAAAAATTGAAGGCAAATATAATTGTGAGATTGTTGTTTACCTGAATATTCATCAGTTTGTGAGCCAATTCCAATTCGCTTAAATGCTAAAATATTGTTGAGGAGTCATCCAATGCATATTCGTACTATATATATATATATATATATATATATATATATATATATATACACAATGATTTGGAAAACTGTAAAAAATTAAGGATAATGACTTCACATGTAGATAAGATTAAATAAATTCGAATAAAAGTCTTATCTCTTTGGGTTTATATTTTTGAGGATAATGATTTTTTTTAACAAACTGAGGATAATGATTTCACATCGAGGATAATAATTTCACATATAGATAATTTATTTAATTTCAAATTATAATTTTGATTAGAGATAGTGTTATTTAATTTTGATTAGAGATAGTGTTATTTAAAAAGTGAAGAAGATCTTGACCCCTCTGAAAAATTTTGTTTTCTCGTATCTTTAAAATTCTGTTACTTGTAAATTCATTATTTTCTTTTGGTACATTACTTTTTTTACATAAAAGATTTGATAGTGTCATTTAATTTATAAACTTGTTTTCTTTCATCAAGATATCGCGAGGAGAGTTGAAGATTAATTAATTTTGAGTTAGAGTATAAAAATCAGCAAAATGTTATGAACAATTTGTATTTATCTAATAATAAGTGCATGACTATATCATAATTTGAGTTTATTCTTACTTTATGTTTATCTTTAGTTGAAACAAATTCATGATAGGTTTCATCTTTTCCTATAAAATAGGAATGATATGTATTGTAAACTTTACCCAAGAAGTAAAATACAATTTCTCCATACTTCTCTTTTCTCCCTCAATCTCTCATGTCTTCTTATTTTCATTGATTTATAACACGTTATCAGCACGAAACTCCCTCAATCTCTCATGTCTTCTTATTTTCATTGATTTATAACACGTTATCAGCACGAAACTCTAACCAAAAGGTGTGATGTGTGTTGAAGCTAATAATATTGAAGCAATGTAAACTTTAATATTATTGTTTATTTATTTATTTATTTTTCTTCTTTTGATATATTATATATTGATACCAAAGTATTAATATTATATGAACATGAACTTTTTATAAGTGATGCAAGTTCTTAAGAATTAGACCATTTATTATATCCATTAAAAAAAAAAAGGTTCATAAAGAACTTAAAAAAAAAGGAGCCGATGCAAACAGAAGTATATTTTATAGTTCTGAAAAAAAAAAAAGGAGAACTCATCGATAAAAACAAAGCAGAAGCAATTTATAGCTCTGCAGTAACCGTGGTATATATATATATATATATATATATATATATTATGTTTGCATTTCGTTCATACTAATGCCAAGTTGTTGGTCAAATTGTTTGGATAATGCTCCTGTCAGTGAACATTTGCAGTTTCCATATACATGAGAAAACTATTTCCAATTGAAATCACGTGGGACTTGTAAATATTTTTATTAAGTGATCGGTAAAAGAAGAAAAATATTCTAGCTCTCCAGGAGAAAATTGTCTCTACTTGAAATCACATGCTGATGCCTGATATTTTTACTGTCAAAAATTTTTGAGAAATGCAACCTTGCATTCCTATGGTTCCATCACGCAATCGCATTTTTTTTTACATTTTCTTTTTGAATCCCATTATCGATTTTTTGGCCCCCATTTCATTTTTTAATGGATTATATATTATGACTTTCAACTAGTTATAACTTCCGTCTCTAAATCGTCGGAAGCAACTTTCCGACTTGAATAAGCCGGAAACAAAAATATTACTTTTCCGACTTATGTGCGTCGGAAACACTTCCTTTTTCTTGCCGTCGGAAACTATTTTAATCATTCCGACTGTGGCAAGTCGGAATCCATATTATATACCTCCAAAGGTTTCACTGGGACTGCTTAGAGCACTGTTATATGTGGGTAGACCTGCACCATGCAAGCTTGGCAAGTTATTCAATATAGTGCATCAACATTTCCAGGAGTTCTAATTATTCAAGTTGGTTCTCCCATTTACTTTGCAAATGCTAACTATGTCAAAGAAAGGTATGGTTTTGAATTCGCTTATTAATTTTAATTTTTATCAGAAAAGTTTTATTAAAGATAAATGCTAGAACTAGTATATATAAGGTGTACTTAAGCAATTTGGGGTGGTGGGCGCTGCGAACGAAGACGATGCCTCGTGCGTTGAGCATAGGGCATAAAAACAAGGAAAGTAGATGATGATGGTGAAAGAAGAAGAGGAAATTTGGGGATTGCATACAACATGTGCTCCCAACACATTCACTCTTGTTTCTCAGTTTCCTCTATATTTTTCCATCTTTTCTTGTGTTCCATTTGCATATTAGAGAGGAACATGTTGTGGTCAGTGTGAGTGTATAACAAACCAGTCATAATGCTCAATAAATATGTTCTAACCAAAGGGGGGAGTGTGAGTGTATAACTTTTGTGGTGCTGTTATTGATGTGGTCATCTACGCAATGCAGGTGGAGCATATTATATGATGGCTGCTCAAGAGATTATTGAACTGTTTTGTGAACTTATTGTTGTCCGCCTTCCAATAATCGAATCACAAAGGTCAGTATTCTAAGATGAAACAGAAATACGGGTTAATGTTTGAACTTGCAGGACATGCCAATATGATTTACATTGAAGCTTACCATTCTCTTTGCAAATCAACAATAAAACCCTTCCCTTCTAGAGACTTACCATGCTCTCAAATAATAGTCAATTTTTCCGACTTGCCACGGTCTGAATGTTTGAAATAGTTTCCGACGACAAGAAAACGGAAATGTTTCCAACGTACATAAGTCGGAATTTCCGACTTATTCAAATCGGAAGGTTGCTTCCGACGATTTAGAGATGGAAGTTATAACTAGCTGAAGGTCATGATGGTTCATTAAAAAACGAAATGGGGGCCAAAAAGTCGATAACGGGATTCAAAAAGAAAAGGTCTTTTTTTTTTGCTGTGCCATTCATGGTTTGAGAGTGAAACAAAGTTGTTGCTTGGCTGGCAAACTTTGCTCATTAACAGTATGCATTGTTTGGATGCTCCTCTTGCTGGTTGGGATGGTTTTTTTTGTTGGCATGTGTTTCTCTCAATGTTTTTAAAGCCGGACAGGACAGGACCAGTTAGATCAACCGAAAAACTGGACCCAGTGCCAATCCATTTGGTCCCTAAAATTGTCTTTAAAATAAACTGGATGTGAACCGGTTAAAAATCAGGTAAACCATTCAACGGTTTCAGCCTTTCCAGTAAGCCAGTCACTTGCTCTTGATAGTATAAACCAGATGAATGAGTCCCACGTGAAATTTTTGTTATGAAAGTAAATCATATTGTTTCATTTATTTCAAGAGAACTAGTCCTCGGCTTCTATTTTTTTGGTTCTACACGCATGTTGAGTAGGACATTTCCGAGGTTAGTTATAAAATTTTTATAGCTATTGTCATATTAATAATATGCACAAGTGGAGAAATTTATCCTAAATGAGTACATGTGCCTTGTCGTTTTGTTTTTCAATATGGAATTATAAGAATACGATAATCTCACAACATGAAATTTATGTGCTTTTTGATTGGCATGTTTTAAAAATATTAGTGTTGAAAATTTCTAATATTTTTCTATTGAAAATGCATGATTACTACTATTATGATAAAGAGAAGAATTTACCAATATAATTATGGATATATTTGTGCATTTGTTTATACCGTTGAGTGACGTCAATACTTGTGTGAATATGATATTATTGAATGGTATTGATCACATACTGTTGTGGGGTGTTATCCCACATGTACCGGCAAACCGGTTTTGTTGATGTACGACGATGATAACGGGTTCTCGGTTAAAGAACTCCGTCACCGAGTCGGGATATTTGGGGTGATGTGTGTGCCGTGTGAAATGAGAGAGTTGAGAGTTAGTTTCATACCTTGGCCATTGCCTCTATTTATAGGGTGAAGGGTATGATGTGCCATGATGGGCCATTAAGGTGGCGATTGTAACGACTCCATGAATGTCATGATGAGCGGCAATAATAACTAACCGTTACAACGGTTACGTATTGATTGGCTATTGATGCCGGATTGCCGGTATACCGGATTGATGCTTGTTGGTTCATGATACCGGTTATTAAATGTCTGTGGAACCGGTCCATAACAGTAGCCCCTAGCTCGGTGTTGTGACGTAAGGAGGAGCGTCGAGGTATGAATAGGAAAGACCGGTATAAGCGTTGAATTTTTTGTGACTATGAAACAGATCCTTAACTCCGAAGAAATTATTCAAATCTTTCAATTGATTTCAAAGGAGGGAAAACAAAACAATATTCTTCCTATCCAGAACCAGAGATTGAAGAGGGAAACTCGGTGCGAGGTTTCTCGAGTCGCCTAGTGAGTTCGAAGAAAGAAATCTAGCATGAAGATTCCTTGCTTGCCGGATACAAGACCTAGGGGGGAAGCCCAATTGAGGGTTCCTCACTCTTGGCAAGAGTCCTGGAAGGAGAACTCAACATGAAGTTCTTCTCATTCTAAACCCTAAAGCGAATAGGGAAACTCGGCACAAGGTTCCTCGCCGTCAACAAATGAGTCCAGATAAGGAAATATAGCAACGTGTTCCTCATCTTTGAAAGCATATTAAATATTGAAAAAGATATTAGAGTTATGCCCACATAGATCGAGTACTCTCGAGATAGTGATCTTAAAAAATCATGTATCTCTCTAATCACTACTAAATCGATGGCTAATCGAATTAGGGGGTGGTACATTCAGGAAACCTCATGGGCTAGAATAATTCGTGGTGGAGAATATTTTTTATCCTCCTCTTGAAAAACTTATAGTCCGTTGACGAGAATCCCGGAGTCCTTTTTAGACTAGCCTGAGAAAATTGAGGCATCATATTTGCACCTTTTAATATAAAATAACAATTAAATATTAAATAACAATTATCACATAATGACATTAAGGAGCAAAATTATATTTTCTATTAATTATAAGCTATATATCAATAAAAATATTATGAATTAGTATGATGTATAATCATTAAAAAATCGGTGCATATTTAAAATAACATATGCTATGAAGTATGATGTATAAACACATATAAGTGAATAACGCATGGTGATATAAAATTGCAAAAATGTCACTTCCCTGGTACCATGCGTAAGCAATGCTGCTTGGAATTTATATTTATTTATTTTAATGGGTTATTGGTCCATTTACTTTTTCTTTTGTTGCAAAGGGCTTGGTGCCCTCAAGCTCCTCATTCAGGAACTTCTAAAATTGGGATTCTCTGTAACTGGTACGAGGAAGAGGGTTGAACGGCATCGGGACTGATGGCAGAAGGCATGCCTTCCGGCTTTGACCATCTCTCACTGGAGCAGTCGCGGCCCCTAGCGGTGTGGGTCTGGATCCATCTCCGGTTTGGGGAACAAACTTCCCTCTATCACCGGTCTAGTGAATGAGCTTTTCTCCGTCAGACCGTCACCGGCCTGATGTTGTCTGCTACGAGGAAGGAGCGCAATTTGTGCTCTACGTTTTCACGGTGGCAGCGCTTCTCTCACTTTTTTTTTTTTTTGAATTTGTGCTTGACTGCTTGTTCTGGAATATGACTCATTGATTTTCTTCATCTTTGTGAATCATCATCTTCAATCCTTGCCAAAGACTTCGAATCATGCGGTGGTGAGAATTAGTTTGTCGCTCCCACTGTGGTCGCCATTGTTGTGGGGTGTTATCCCACATGTATCGGCAAGCCGGTTTTGTTGATGTACGACGATGATAACGGGTTCTCGGTTAAAGAACTCCGCCACCGAGTCGAGATATTTGGGGTGATGTGTGTGCCGCGTGAAATGAGAGAGTTGAGAGTTAGTTTCATACCTTGGTCATTACCTCTATTTATAGGGTGAAAGGTATGATGTGCCTTGATGGGCCATTAAAGTGGCAGTTGTAACGGCTCCATGAATGCCATGATAAGCGGCAATAATAACTACCCGTTGCAACGGTTGCGTATTGATTGGTTATTGATGCCGGATTGCTGGTAAACCGGATTGATGCTTGTTGGTTCGTGATACCGGTTATTAAATGTCTGTGGAACCGGTCCATAACACATATGTTTTTTTTTGGAGATATTTGATGCTTATTAGTTTTAGAAAGTAAAACTATGCATGATCTCATATGATCTTGTTTTGAATTCTATTTTCAATTTAATATTTTTGTGATATTTCCAATAATTAAGTCTCCGCTTAAATATATATTATTTGAAAAGTATTTAAAAAATAATAGTAATTTAATAACATGTGTTCGACATATAAATTGGTTATTGAAAATATGTGGTTCTTTTGTGAGAGATTTATTAATTTTTAATTTTTCATTGTCATTAATGAAATAATTAGATTGGAATGTACGAACCACATAAATAATTGATCACATGTAAACATAATATATTTTTATAATAAAAGTTTACGGATATAAATTTTTTTTAAAATAACATATCCTAATATTTTTTTATAGAGGTTAACAATGTGTTATAATATAGTGGATCACGAATAAATATACCAAGTTTCAAAGGTATATGTAAAATTTTATTTTCAAAATAGTTTAGTATATTTTATCAAAATTAATTGTTGCAATATTTATTTTAGTTAACTTGAGGACAAGGAGTTTTAGTGCATTATCTTTTAATCTTTTATACAAGTATGTGTATATAATAAACTCAATTAAAAATAAAAATCAAACCATAGTTTATGATGTAACCTTTTCATACTTGTTTTACATTAATTTTCAATATTAACTTTAATAGAGTGTTTTTATGGTGGAAATAGTTTATTCGAAATGTTTACAAAATGTTTCTTCCATACTCTACTAGTTATACAAAAATTTTCTTCTATTTAGTATTACTAGAAATCATTGTTAACACTATATTCAAGTACGATGATAATTTAGAGCTCTAAAAGGGTTGTTATCCAAAGGTATTGAAATTTTTTTCAGTTTACACGTATATAGTACAATTGAAACCAAAAGTTTATAAATTAGAAGTTTATAAATTATAATATAATTTTTTTGTTTGGCTTGATTGGTTAGACCATCCCGGATCAACTATATATATGATGCAAAAAAAAAAAAAAAAATTAAAACTTATGTTGACACTCAATGAAGAACCCAAAGTTTCTTCAATCTGATTATCTCAATGTGGTAATAATTGTTCCCAAAGAAAGTTTATTCGGCCATCACCATAAAATTTGGATTGAATCTGAAATGAATACAAGGTGATATTTATGTGCCACTACTTCCATCATGCGGATCATTTAGGTATTATATATATATATATATATATATATATATATATATATATATATGTATGTATATATTGATGCATCAACTAGATGGTCACATGATTCTTTATTGGCAATTCGCAACCAGAAGTTTGCGAGATTACTTGTGCAATTGTATCAACCAAAATCTAGTTATTAACTATTGTATGTCTATTGTCATTACTAATTGGGAACATGTATGACATTGATTCGCATCAAACCATTAAAATTATCATGAGTTTCCCCTTTTATAAATGGTTTTTGGTCAGAAACCTAATATTTCTCATCTAAGAACTTTTGGATATGCAGTCTATTTTCCACCACAACGCACTAGGATGGGACCTCAAAGAAGGTTGGGAATATATGTTGGATATGAATCTTCGTCCATGATAAAATAACTAAAACCAACAACAAGAGAGTCATTCATGGATCGATTTTCGATCGTCGTTTTGATGAATTTGTTTTCCCAACATTACGGGGAGAAAATAAGCAGTTGGAAAAAGAAATTATTTGGAAAGAGTTATCTTTATATTATCTTGATCCTCGAACAAAACTATTTGAACTTAAGTTCAAAAGATAATTCATTTGCAAAATTTAGATAACCAATTGTCATACGCATTTACTGACCTAAAAAAAGTGACTTAGTCACATATTCCAGCTGCTAATGCTCCAATGAAATTGATGTCCCTCTTTGACAAATTAAAATTGTAAATGAGTATGAGGCACGCTTGAAGCGTGGCAGACCCATCGGTTCTTAAATAAAAAATTACAGAAATCCTCAGAAAAGAAAAAGAGCAAATAAATAAGATGGTCAATTCGAGGATGTAGAGACTCCCGAAGAGTCCTTAGACATAATTAATAGTTCAGTTCAAAAAGAAACTCAGGTACCTGAAAAGTGTGAAAACAAAGAAATCTCAATAAATTATGTCATGATTGAAATACAATGGAACCGAAATGAAGTCAACATTGACGATGTTTTACATATGATATAACGCTTAAATGATATAAAATGAGGATTATGCATCAAAGTCTATTCAGGAATATAGACAAAGAAATGATTAGCCAAAATGGAAAGATACAATTGAGGCAAAATTGAATTCCCTTGAAAAACAACAGGTATTTGAAATCAATTGTCCGTACACCTAAGAGTGTAAAGTCAGATGGATACAAATGTGTTTTTTTACATAAGCGAAATTATAAAGGATAAATTATGAGATATAAAGCAAGATTGATTGCCCAAAGAATTTCACAAAGACCCTAGCATTGATTATGAGGAATAATACTTCCCTATTGTAGATGCAAGTATTTTTCGATACTTGATTAGTTTGGCAATATATAAATGATTCAATTTGTGTCAAATGATGTTATAGCCTATTTTTATGGCTAACTTGATTAAGAACATATATATATATATATGAATACCCCTTAAGGATTCAATATGCTCGAAGCATGTGCTTGAACTATTTAATATGGTTGACCATATCCATGGATAATTAAAATGTTTGAAGCATAAAGTGTAAAATGTCGACATGTGCTCTTTAATTAGTTAAATTGCAAAATGCAATAATTTTGAACCTATAGTTCAAACTCCAAGAGATTTTTAATAGACTCGAAGTTTTAATTCTAGCAAACATGAAATGCATTATATGTTTATAGCCATTAATATGGTTCACTCGAGAATGATATCATTATATATGAGAAATCGCAGAGGAATTAAGGATATTGATATATACATGTATATATCTATTTAGATTTAGCTAATAATTTTTCTTTTTTTAGTTATACATTGTTTGATTTATATATATATATGATATCATGTCATGCAATTTATACATGTTGTGTTTTTATTTTAGTATCTACGTATTTTATTTCAATATTGTTTGAATTACCTAAAGTTAAAGGAAACATTTCAAAATGAAATACCTCGGCCTGAAGATCGAGCATTTAGCGAATTGAATTTGTATCTATTAAGTTGGGGAAAACAACTTCTAAAGTGATTTTCTTTGATAAATAACAACTAATTTATATGTTAATCTCTGTTAGATTGTTAAATGTCATACGTGACTTAATATGTCATCTAATATAATTTATTAGCAAGATATTGTTATTCATTCACAGGAAGATGTTGGAATGAAGCTAAACACACATTTTAGTATGATAAATTAAATAAAAGTATTTATGGTTTGAAGTAAATTGAGATGGGTATAATCGTATAAGTGAATATTTAATCAATGAAGGATATAAAATGGTCGAATTTGTCCATGTATTTTTATGAAAAGATGTGGCAAGAAATTTGTTATAATTGATGTTTACGTTGATGATTTGAATATTATTAGAACTTCTGAAGAGCTTCCAAATGTTGTAAATTTCTTAAAGAAATAGTTTGAAATGAAGGATTTGGAAAGAAACAAATTTTGTCTTGAATTACAAAAAGAATTTTTAGTGAAATTTTGGTACATCATGAAACCTATGTTGTGAAGGTAATAGTGTAATATCTAAGAGATAATTGTTCGCATTAGGGGGAGAAATAAATACGAACTGCACTCTTTTTCCCTTAGTCACGGTTTTTTTTCCGATGGGTTTTCCTGGTATGGTTTTTAATGAGGCAGCATCCAATTGCGTAAGAAGAATTGTGTACTCTTTTTCCTTCACTAATTTTTCTCACAGGTTTCTGAGGAAAGTTTTTAAAGAGGTATATTCTCTTAATAGTCATCCAAGGGGGAGTGCTATGAACAATTTGTATTTATCTAATAAGCGAATGACTCTTTCAGGGTTTGAGTTTATCCCTATTTTATATTTATCTTTAGTTAAAACAAATTCATGATAAAGTTTCATTTTTTCCTATAAAATAGGAATCATATGTATTGAAAACTTTACTCCAAGAAGTAAAATACAATTTCTCCCTAATTCTCCTTTCCCCCTCAATCTCTTATGTCTTCTTATTTTCATTGATTTATAACACAAAGCAATATTTTATAAGCTTATTATTTTCCTATTAGTCCAAACATACTCATTATGTATAAAATTAGTTTATTGTTTTATTATTAGTTCAACATCTAATTTTTTAATAGTAATTACAGCATGTAAGTTTCACCTTAGGGTTGGGTTAGTATATGAAAATGGATGGCGAAAGCGCTCTTTTTCTTTTTTTTTTTTAAGAAAATTATGTTGATGAGAGCACATGGGTGCTTCAACTCGTGTGCTCTCTTTTTTTTTATTGTCTTACTAAAAGAAAGAGGTCTCAAACTTTGTAAGGTTACTAAAAAAAAATAATTTTGCGACGGTTTTTAGAGGTAATTTGTGACATTTTCAAAACAGACATCAATTTTTGCGGCAGTTTTTGTAACCGAATTTTTGAATAAAATTTGTCACAGTTTGGAACCACCGCAGATTACAAGTATAAAATTCCATTGAAAATAATGCATTTTCTGCAAGAAAATTTGGAAGAACGGAGCACCTTTGAAAATGTCTGGACTCGGGCGAAAAGGAATCATCGATGCAATGGAGATGTGAATCAACAAATTAAAGAACATCTTTTTTACATGTCAAACTAGCTGCAACATATGGAGGTGTTTAGGACCACTTTTTTGAGAAAGAGGTTTAACAATAAAAATGAGATTTCGGGTTCGTAAAACTTGAGAAATTAAGGCAACAATGATATAAGTAATGGAGTTTCTGGTGGTCTAGTGGTGGCGGAGAGTAAGCGAGTCTTGCACAATGATTTCAGTGTGGCGGATGATGAGCTTCCCTAAACGACAAAAGGGACTCTCCTACTCTTTTCTTCTTCCTCTCCTCTCTTTCCCTCACAATTTCCCCTATTCCTTCTCTAATCACTCGCTTTTCTCTCTTACTTTCTCCTTCTATTTTCTAAGTTCTTTTTCTTTCTCTTTGTGTGTTTTTCCTTATTTTTCCCCCTGCCTCCCTGCTCTTCCTGCTCTTCTTAAGCTCTGTACCCCCTTCTCTTGTCAACATCTCCCTCGTAAACCTCATTTTCTTAGCCGTTAAGTTGTTTTTCCCTCATCTCACTCTTCTTACGCGGATGCACTATTTTGGCTAACCCACAAAGGTCTTGCTTCTTTGGGTCAGGGACAAAAAGACCCTTTTCCATGATTTCTGAACCATGGCCCACTCTACTTATGTTGCTCTCCTTTCCCTTTTGTCGCTCAAGGTTTGTTGTCCAACCATTGTGCAAGTCCTTGAGAAACCATTTTTGTCTCTCTGAGGCGGAGCTCGCTTAGAGTCTGCCAAGCCACAATCCTTCTAATGCTCCCAGGGTACTTCCGCCCTGCTGGCCACATCATCCTCTGATGACCAGCTTCGTGGGTGGAGTCCCAAAAATGCTCTCCTTCGTTGCTACGTTTCCCATCTTCTTCTTATTTCTTCTCTTTGCTTAAATCCTTCATTTGGGCTTTGAAGGCCCAATTCTTGTTAATTTCATTTCATCTCTACTTATTCCCTGGCCCAAACCATATAATCGGTCCTAAACAGGAGGCACGCAGTGTTATGTATGCTTGGCTCTAAATAAGCTTTGTTAGTTATGTACAATGTCATCTATGACTGGTGCAGCTACACAAAAGGGCAATGATTACATGGTTTATAACTCGTGGTTTGTTATTCTGGGAGAAACATAAGACTCAGCACTCATTTTTATCAAGGATAACAAATCCATTTGAGTACATCAATCAAGTTTAAGAAGGTAATCATATATATCCTATGGAGATGTAACTACACTGGAAGAGAAATTCAACAAGAAGCTAAGCAAAGAATGGTATGGTAATAGCGACAAGGCAATGTAGACTATGCGTTGCATGGGACCAATAACCGATTATGTGGTCTGAAATTTTACAACTGCTGCCCTGTTTTTTTTTAATATATATATATTGGTTGGTTTTTTTGCACTTTTGTACGAAGTTAAGCACATCTAATAGGAAAGGCATAGAGAATGATTATGAAGAACACAATACATCTTTTGGGAAAAATACCTTTTCCTAAAATCTTGTCAGGAACAGAGAAATAAAATAAGAAAATAGAACAATCACCACATAAGGATTTAACGTGGAAAAAACTCCAAAACCGGATAATAAAACAACCACGGTCGTTACCTAAAAACAATCAGAAAATAGTACTATGTGAAAATTTTTACATACAACACATAAACTACTCTCCCCTTGATCGCAATAGACCCACACTCTCCAAAGCAAATACCCTCGATACTCCTCATATTATTCTAACTTAGAATATAAAAGAGGAAAAACAAAAGTTGGATGCACGCTTAAAGTGTTTTCCAACTGGGACAAGTTAAAACAAGGAACTTAAGCCTGATATATAGCATTGACTTCCTTCCTTCATTCCAATCCCTGACAAAGTGGGACTTGCTAAAATAGAATATTTCAAGCAAAACCCAACAAACTCCACCTTGATTGAAATATACGCATTTCTGCATTCATTGCCTAAACCGACAATCATAGCTCAAAAGAACTATCATACTCCACCATAAAGAGTATACTCGCCATCATGCTGCACATGTCGAAACCATGTTTAAAAGTTTATGGTGCAAACTCCACGATCGTCATCTCTGAAAGTTTCTCGGTGACCGACATCACCCACAACACACCTTGCATCAATGTCAATCAATGCCCGTATGCAATTATGGAACCGCTAGCATGAACTCATCATTCTCCATGACATCGCAGTAATGTCATGAGGATAAATCACCTTTTTATTTCAAAAAAGATCATCCTCTCCATCAGTGATAGAGAGACTGTTTGCATCTGACCCATAGCTCTTTTCTGATCTTGCTCCACCTGGACAATTTTTCTTCACGTTCCCGAAGCTTCCACATTTCCAGTACATCGTGCCCTTTCCCTGGTTCTTCTTCCAATGAGATCCACCTCTAGTGGTTAGCACTGAATCTGATGAAGTGTCATCCTGACTCATCATTCTTCTTTCTTCAGAAATAATCTTACCAGCAAATTCTTCAAATTTCAGAGTTTCCTTCCCATACATCAAAACAGGTTTGATATGCCCATAGGAAGATGGAAGAGACCATATTAGCCTTAGCGACTTGTCCTCGTCTTCAATCTTCACTCCAATAACCTCTAACTCAGAGACGATACCATTGAGAGCACTAAGATGATCAGAGACCTTCATGCTATCATCCATGCGCAAATTGTGGAACTGCTCCTTCAACAACATCCGATTTGAGATGCCCTTTACCTGATATAACCTTTCGAGTTTCTCCCAAAGCTCCTTGACCGTTTTCATATTATGCACATTTGCAAAAACATTCTTGGTCAAACACAGAAGAATAGCACTTGTTTCTCTCAAATCCATTTCCTCTCATTTGCCATCTTTCATACCGAAAACCTTCCCTGTTAACGCCTTGTGTAATCCCGATTGTATCAACATATCGTTGACTTGAATTTGCCACAAACCAAAATTTATTCTTCCATCAAATTTCTCTATGTCAAACTTCACAGCACTCGAAAAACTTGACATTGAACCTAAGCTCTTGATATCAGTTGTTGGGAAAAATATCTTTTCCTAAAACCTTGCTAGGAACGGAGAAATAAAATAAGAAAATAGAACAATCACCACACAAGGATTTAAAGTGGAAAAAACTCCAAAATCGAAGAAAACAATCACGGTCGTTGCCTAAAGACAACCAGAAAATAATACTATGTGAAAATTTTGACAACACATAGACTACTCTCCCCCTGATCCCAATACACCCACACTCTCCAAAGCAAATACCCTCACTACTCCTCACAATATTCTAACTTGGAATATAAAAGCGAAAAACAAAAGTTGGATACAAGTTTAAAGTGTTTTTCAACTTGGACAAGTTAAAATAAGGAACTTAAGCCCAATATTTAGCATTGGCTTCCTTCCTTCATTCCAATCTCAGATAATATGGGACTTGCTAAAATAGAATATTTCAAGCAAAGCCCAACAACACCTACCTTATTGCTTATGTATTTGTTCCAATTTTGTGTGAGCTGGGAAGGGCCATATGGTCAATCGCCCTGGGCCCATTAGGGGCCCAAAATAAAAAATATTTCCTTTGTGGTATGTATATTAATATTTTTTAATAAATTTTTATCAATGTCTTATTGGAGCTCAATTGCTTATTGTACCTTCATTGAGGTTAGGGATTCGAATCTTACTACTCGTTATTTTAATTTTTCATGCAATAAAAGTGGACTTATTAAGGTTATTATTCTCTATTACCCAAATAACACAAGTTCACTTTTATTTTTTATTTTTAAAAAGTAAACTCATTTTGAATATTAAGTAATAGTGTTTTTAAAATATATATTCCCACTATTTCATTGTAAGCGTCTTTTTAATATAAAAAATTTGTTTCTATATAAGTCTATTTTCAGAAAACAAATATAACATTTTTTTTAATGAAAAGAATTTTATTTTGGGAGATATTAAGTATAAAAATAAAGTAAATATAGTTATAAGAGAGATAAAGGAAAAATTAGGTAAATGTCACATTAATTTAATTAATTAAAAAAGACACATTAACTACATTTCTTAGTCCGAGCTATATATCCTAAAAGAACACTACTTAAAGTGGAACGGATGAAGTAGTTTTAATTGAATTAGGAGAAAATTGAATTGATTTGCAATTTAAAAAGGATCGGATTGAATTGATGTGCATTTTAAAAAGAACCAAATTGAATTATGTATGCATGTTTCAGGGACCAAAGTGACTTAACGTGAACTGCATCAAAATTAACGTCGTTACATAACCCCAGTTGATGGAATGACTAAAATGACCGATGTGAGACACCGTCAATGACTAAAAGTGTAATTATGATCTATGAGGGACAAAAATGACCGAAGCACACTCTCAATGACTAAAATGACGATTTACTCTTTTTTTTATTACTACATACTTTTAATTTTTGACCTTTATAGTCATTTTGTTGTAGATTTTTTTTTAATGTTGCTTTTCCGAAATTACTTTTTAGTTTGACATATACTCTTCTTACTAATTTTGAACAAATTTTGTAGACATGCCACGTTGGAATTTTAGTCAGATTTAAAAGGTTAGCCACCTGATGTCACATGAGCAAATATGAGCTCTCTCTCCAATTTTTTAATTAAAAAAATAAAATATTAATTTTTTCAATTTTTTATTTGAATAAATAAAAGGTCTTCGCTCACGTGGAACTTTATGCGTCTTACAAGTCAGCAAATTTTGGTTGAAATTGTGCAGCAAGGTATATGACAATCCAATAAATAATTTTGGGAAGGCAAATATATAAAAAAAAACAAAAGAAAAAAACTTGTAATAAAATAACCCTAAAATACAAAGATCGAAAGCATAATTAAGAATTTTTTTTAAAACTTTTGCAATTGTTGAAATGGGAAACATCTAAACCAAGAATAATTCTCATTTTAAGAATACGATATACAAGAATAGTAGACATAGACCATACTGTGATTTATAATTAAAAGTCGTTAATGAGTAACTATAATAAAATTCACAACATGGTAATATATAAATAGATGATTTTTTGTTTAAAAATCAAATTTTATACCTATTGAAATAGGAAATATCTATACCAAGAGCAATTCATATTTTAAGAATACTAGAAACACCCCATGCCACACACGGGGCCAATACGATAACCCACCAACTTAAGCATGAAATTATTGTGGCGTTAAATATATGATGAGATTTATAGTGGCAGTAGTAAAATTATTGTGGCTTTAATTATGGATGATTATTGTCTTAATAATGAGATAATGAAAAATATTTTTGAAGGGATATAAACATCTTCAGCCAGTATAAGAGAAAAGTAATTGTGTAAAATACGTGAAACTTTGTTATGGAAATAGCTTAAAGGTTTGAAGGGGTATATAAATTGTTCACAACTTATATTTAACTTTCATTTCTATGTATCCGTCTTATAAAATTAGCAAAATTTTAAAATGTGAACAAAATTAAGAAAATGTATTTTTTAATGTTAATGTTAATGCATATTTCCTTAAGTATTAATGTTAATGCATATTTCCTTAAATATTAATAAAAAAAATCATAGAATAAAGAATGTAATTTCAATTTATAAAAAAAAAATATTAATGTTAATGCATATTTCCTTAAATTCATCAATCATAGAATAAAGAATGTAATTTCAATTTATAAGTAATTAAATGCTATTAAAATTTGAAATGAAGTCTTATAAATAGCATCAAAATAAAAACTCCAAAAAATCTTGTAAATAAAATCAGTGCAACTTTTCAAATAAAATTTTTGCACACATAAAATTTTTTGAGTACCTTTTAAATATTATACAAAAACCAATGCAACTTCCTCTTTCTTCCTATTTTTTATTCTACAATAAAATAGTCAAACTGCAGTGCAACTTCCTTTTCTTCCTCTTTATTTTTTAATCTTCCTCTTTTTTCAAAGCAAGAAAAAATGAAAGGAAATAACAGATGACAGTTAGGAATCTTTTAAATATTGAGTTCGAAGAGATAAAAACGTCAAAAATAGAACATAAGTGTGACTTTAGAAACATATGTTTAATTTAATATTTGGAACGTTTCCATCTATTTTCATAGCATTCCAAGACTATTTTATTGTTAGCTCCCGGATTGATTTTAATATATTATTACCGCTATAAGTTATATTCAATGAATTATTATTTCAAGATTATGAATATTATATTTTATCAATTTTGACATCAGGATTGAGAAAATGTATTTACATTAGAATTTTGATACTTTTTCTTACGCAATAGCTATTTGTAGGTATATGCAACTTTATTATTTTTCAATCAGTTTTGAGTAATTAGAAATACAATATTGATGTATTTAAATGTATTTTATTTTTAGGATCATCAAACAGCTTTTAGTTATAATCCAAAATACCTACACACATTAACTCACAAATGAGAAAAATTATTATTAAAATAAAATAAAATTTAGTATAGTAGCCTTGACTGATTGTGTTTTGCCGCTTGGCTTTTGCGACTTATTACAATTTCCTTCCCTCTCACTTTTAGTCCAATTTCCCTCCCCTCTCACTTTTCCCTCTCTCTCTCATTGTGGCATCCTCTGTTTTTTAATATTTTTAGTAAAAAATTAAATAATTTAATAACATGTTTTTAAGATTGGAGTATCGGAACAAAATTTGAAATTTCATAATTATATTTGAAATATGTTTCCTAATCGAAATAAGTACAAATATGTTACCATAAGCTTTACAAAAATAAATATACTAATCGAAATAAAGTATAAATTTGAAAAACATATGCTTAATTTAATATTTGGAACATTCTCGTCTATTTTCATAGCATTTGAAACTGTTTTATTTTTAGCTCTCGGACTGATTTTAATATATTACCGCTATTAGTTATATTTAATGACTTATTATTTTAAGATTCTGAATATTATATTTTATCAATTTTTACATAAGGATTGAGAAAATGTATTTACATTTGAATTTTCATATTTTTTCTTACCCAATAGCTATATGTAGGTATCGGTAAATTGTATTTAATGACTTATTATTTCAAGATTCTGAATATTATATTTTGTCAATTTTTACATCAGGATTGAAAAAATGTATTTACAATTTAATTTTGATACTTTTGCTTACGCAATAACTATCTGTAGGTACCGATAACTTTATTATTTTTCAATCAGTTTTGAGTAATTAGAAATATAATATTGATGTACTTAAATGTACTTAATATTGATGTATAGGTATTTTAGATTATAACTAAATTAAAGGCAAATTCTCCAGTGCATGTTAAGAGATAACATGCATCGGTGCATGTGCAAATTTTTTTTTTTGTTTTTTAAATTTTTTTAATATAGATTTATTCAGAATATTTTTTAACACAAGTTCGTATACAGATTTATTAGAATATGTAAATTTTGAATACAATTTTACTCAGTACAGTTTTTTAAGAACACAGAGTAAAAAAAATCCAAATTATATAAATCACTTCATATCGGTAAAAAAGAAAACGCATAGAATATTTTTTAATTGATTAAATTTTAAAAAAATAAATAAAAAAACCCGAAAAGGATGACATGCACCGGTGCATGTTTTCTCTTAACATACACTGGAGAATTTACCTTTAGTTATAATCCAAAATACCTATACACTTTGACACAAATATGATCTTCGTTTTGGCGGACTGAAGTAAAGCGGGTTGTTTTGGCGGATGGACTTTCCCGCATGGTAGTGACGATGGTCTTTTATTATAATATAGAATATAGACAACATAAGAGAATAATAGATGTCTTGTTGACTAACATGGATTGGGACGAGTGCTAAATGCGTGGTTCAGTATCGCTTAAGTAAGGTCTCGATTCGATTCCTTGTGGATGCTGAAAATTCATGTTGTGAGAGTCATCACTTATCATGGTCAGGCACGCGATCCGAGTTGTATCCGGATGTACCTAAATAATACTTGAGGAATCGGATGGACAAAAAGAATACTCCCCCCTGTCCTATTTATAAGAACCTTTTGAGATTTTTATTTTGGTCCTATTTATAAGATCCCTTTTCAATTTTCAATAGCATTTAATTACTTCTTTCCACTAACACCCCTATAAAATCAACGCTTTTTAGAATTCCAATAATAATTATAGGGGTAGTTTTGAAAAAGTATATCAAATTTTCACATTTGCAATGTCACCAACAAATTTATCTGGCCACTTTCCTTGGTGGGAGTGAAAACTCTCCAAAAGATCTTATAGATAGGATCGGAGGGAGTAAAATAGCTGTAGAGTTGTAGACGTTTCACGATATAGAAACTACTCCCTCTGCAGGTTCTTATTATAGGGTATACTTAACCGAATTACACATACCAAGGAAAGTGGTTAGTTTTGTGAATTCTATGAGAATATATTGTAACATTACAATTTTACCCCTCCACTTTACTTGGAAAGCTCACCTTCATTAATGAACAACAAAAAAACATAGTTAGTCAAAACATTTAATAAGGGCAAAAAAGAGAAAAAATAATTAATGATGCATAGGAAATATAAAATGCCTTATATATAGGACAAAAATAATTAAAGATCGTTTATGAGATAACTATTACTGTAAACTACGCAACATAGTAATATATAACTACATGATTAAAAAATAATTATTTTATACTGTTTGAAATACTAATAAAAATTCTCATTTTACTTATAAATAAAATCTCATTTTAAGAATAGATAAATACTAACGAGTGTTTTTAAACACTTGTTAAAAAATTAAAGGCTTGATTGCATTTTTGGTCTCCCAATTTTGATAATTTGACGATTTTGGTCTCATAACTTTTAATTTAGCGATTTCAGTCCTCCGATTTGCAATTAGTGGTTATTTTGCTCCCTTCGTCAACTCTGTCATTAACGTGGCTCACGGAGGGACACGTGTCAGCAGCAGAGAATCCTATAATTATTTATTAATTATAAAACGCTTAATTGCACTTTTGGTCCCCAATTTTGACAAATTGGCGATTTTGGCCCCCTTCCTTTTAATTTGACAATTTCAGTCCTCCAATTTATAATTAGTGGCTATTTTGGACACTCCGTAAACTCTGCCGTTAACGGGGCTGACGTGGCTCACGGAGTGACACGTGTCAGCAACAGAGGATCCTGTAATTATTTTTTAAATAAAAAGTAAGGGTTTTCTTAATCTGAGGATAAGAACCCACAAGGGAATAAATTTTATTGAAAAAATAAATATAAAGTCTTTGTTTCTTTTAAAATACTCTCTCCGTCCCTAATTATAATGCACTCTTAACACTTTTATTTTGTCCTTATTTACAAGGCCCTTTACCAATTTTCAATGAGTATTAATTAATTTTTTCCACAAACACCCCTATTTATTTAACACTTTTTAGATTCCCAATAATATTAATAGGGGTAATTTTGAAAATACATATCAAAGTTCACATTTCCAATACAATTAACTAAATTATTCCACTTTCTTAGTGGACGTGAAATCTTCTAAGAGGGCCTTATAATTAGGGACGGAGGTAGTAACACTTTATCCTTTTTTAGGTTCTTATCCTCAACCCTAAAGGTTAAGAAAACACTAAAAATAATAATAAAAAATAAAAATAAAAATAAAAAAAGTGAAAGCCAACGGTAAAAAAGAAAGTCACATGCTATCCACGTGACATTAGTATTTTCTTCTTCTTCATTTAGATTCATTTCCTTTAATAAGTGTGAATCCTAAATTGGGTTTTACAACCGCATCTTCGGTGATCTCTACATAATTAAGATAAAACAGATGAGCATTAATTACCATTTTTCAATGATCATTAATTACTTTTTTCAACAAACATTCCTATTTATTTAACACTTTTTAGATTCCCAATAATATTAATAGGGGTAATCTTGAAAATAGACATCAAAAATTCACATTTTCAATAAAATTAACTAAATTAATCAACTTTCTTAATGGACGTGAAATATCCAAAAAGTTCTTATAATTAGGGACAGAGGGACTATATTTTTATCATCTCTCTCATCTCTAAATCATTATACATTAATTAATAAACACATTTTCTAATAAAAATTAAACACTACTACAATTTTCAATACTCCCTCCGGTCCTATATATAGGTCACGTTCTAGAAAGTTTTCTTGGTCCTAATTAAAAGTCACTTTATATTTTCTATGCATCATTTATTAATTTTTCTCTTTTTTGTCGTTATTAAATGTTTTGACTATCTATGTGTTTTTTGTTGTTCATTAATGAGTGCGAATTTTCCAAGAAAAGTTAAGGGGTAAAATTGTAATATTACAATATATTCTCATAGAATTCATAAAACCAACCACTTTTCTTGGTATGTGTAATTCGATTAAATATACCCTATAATAAGGACAGAAGTGAGTAACAATTAAACATGAACATTTTGGAAAAAAGCATATAAAAACTTACGATAATTAACATTTTTTTTAATCTATAGGCACAAACCTAAAATACCAAAAGTTAAAAAATGAAGTGAAATTAAACCACATTTATTTAAGCATTATTCAATTGAGCAGTAGGTAGTTGGGTAAGCATTTTCACAGAAGATACACGTCATTTTGGTGATCTCTATCTAAATTTAAATTTTGCATTTACGGATCATAGCACTAAATTTTATTTTTACATTTATACGAGTATTTTATTACAAAAAATAAAAACTAAATATCTTGCATTTTTTGAGGGAGTAACATCGCAGTCTGTGCCTCCAGCTGCTACCCATCTCATTTCTCCTCTTAAACTCTTCCCCTACCAAACCCTTTCCCAAACCCCAAACAACAACAACAAAAACTGAAGAAAAAAACCACAAAAAAAAAAAAGAAAAAAAATGCAGCATCATCCATCGAATTCGAGAGCCGAAGCAGAGCGACTGCTAGGTATGGCCGAGAAATACCTTCAATCTCGCGATCTTAACGGCTCCCGAGAATTTGCCCTTCTCGCGCAAGAAGCAGAGCCTCTTCTAGAAGGCCCGGATCAGATCCTTGCGATAGTTGATGTGCTACACGCTTCTGAGAAGCGCGTGAACAACCACCCCGACTGGTACGCGCTTCTCGGCATTGATCGCCGCTCCGATGACATCGAGGCTATGAAGCGCCAGTACCGCCGCCTCGCTCTCCTTCTCCACCCTGACAAGTCGCGTTTCACTTTCGCTGACCATGCTTTCAACCTCGTTGCTGACGCGTGGAACGTACTCTCCGACCCGGTTAAAAAATCTCAATTCGACAGGGAGATGTCTTATTTCACGCGCGTGGATCTCTCGGCCCAGGCTCCGGCTCCGGCCCAGGCCCCTAGCTGGGTCCAGCAGGAGAAGCTGCCTGTCCGCCGCACCGGGCCTGGGGTTGGGTCTGGTCCTGGGTCGAGCGTCAGGAACAATGTTCCGCACGTGATTGACTTCAGCAACAACGCGTCTGCCTCTGCCTCTGCCTCTGCCGCGAGGAGTGAGATCGCGGCGGAGGAGAGTGCGAGGAGGAAGTCCCCGACGTTCTGGACCGCGTGCCCTTATTGCTACAGGCTTTATGAGTACCAAAGGGTTTATGAGAGCTGTGTGTTGAAATGCCAGAATTGCGAGAGGTCGATACATGCAATTGAGATCAAGTCTTTGCCACCGCTGGTGCCGGGGCAGGACGCGTATTATTGCTGCTGGGGATTCTTTCCGATGGGGTTTGTTCTCGGAAATATTGATTCTGGCGAGAAAGGTGCGGAGCCAGTTGCTGAGCCTGAGCCTGTGCCTGTGCCTGTGCCGATGCAACAACAACAACCGGTGCAGCAGCAGCAGCAGCCAGTGGTGACAGGGCTGCCGAATTGGATGCCGGCTCCTCAGCCGACGCAGAATGGTGGGAACAATGCAGGACCGGAAGCAGTGAGTGCAAGGGTGACTCGGGCAGCTGCTACTGCTGGTGTTCAGAACGGGATTCCTTCGCGAGGAAGTACTCCCAGGAAGCGAGGGCGGCCACGAAAGAATCCTTTGTGATCAATCAAGGTTTACTGAGTTTATGGCTATGACTGTGGAACTGGTAGGAATAGCGGCTGAAAGTGGAACCGAGTGTGAAATTATTGTTGGATATATTTTGTAGGTACTCTATGTTGTTTTTATCTTATGCTTGTAGATATTGTTAGCTTATTGCCTCTACTGTCTCATGATTGGTTTATTTTAACTCTGTAGTAGTATCTGCTATTGAGTTGATTCGACTAGTTATTGAGTAGGAGAACAATGTTAGTTATTAGCTGCTGTTGAAATTAGATTCTTCAGAGCTTTGGATGATTTTTTTTTTTTATTTAAGTGGATTTGGAAATATTTTGTTTTGTTATACATATATGCATAGCTGCATCATACAGTTGGTGCTGCCATTACATCTCCCCCAAATCTCTGTGGAGGAGAAGTATGTGTGTGGATTTAGGTTATAGTTCGTAAAATATAGATGCTAGTGCCTAGGTGTGGTATCCCGGTTTGATAGGGGCTCACAATCTCCTACTTCAGATTTGGTTCTCCTCTTTGTTGTCTCAGGTTAAAGATTGATGAGAAAGTTCTCTGGCTTCACTTTGCTTTGGTTAGTAGTGAGAATTTCGAAAGATATTGAAAGTGGAGTCATATAGAAGAGAGAAAGAGAGAGCATACGATCATAGTGAGATGGGGGGGTTTGGTATTTATAGCCTCTGAGTGAGCAGTTGGGAAGATTGGCCAGTTATGATTTCATTTTTGTGTTAGCCCCATGAAGACCTTAGTGTTCGCTGCAGTCCACGTACTGTCCTGGTTTTTGTTCTTTCTTTGTTTGGTATTCTCTAGTCAAGCCTTTCTTATCTTGGTGTATATTTGGGCAACTCTGAAGCAAAGCCAGTTCGTGATGGCTATTTTTGCATTATGAACTGCTTTTGTGAACTTATGAACGTAAGGAAGAAATTGGGAGCATACTGCTTGACACAAAGTGTAAGTGTTTATTGATTACTTTGCTAAATTTCATATCCATAGGTTGTTTTTCATACGTATGCTCCGAGCTGCTGTGCAGTATGGCTTGTGGTGGTGCTCCGATGGGGTTGGGGTGGGGCCATGGGGGTCGGGCACAGTCGTTTCTGATATGGAGTGTTGGCTTGGAGGTGGTGCTCCGATGGGCTGCCACAGGTATGGGTGAGGGGCAGGAATGGTTTTTGATGCATCAGTGCATCAAAATGAGTTTGATGCATTGAAGAAGTAGTCGATGCTCTGTCTAAAACTCTGTGTTACTTTATTGCCTAGTATATTTATAAGCAAGTTAGGGTGGTAAATGGTCGTCTTTTTAGTGTTTTTCACAATGGTAATAATTTGTCTTCTGTAGATATCATTCAAGCCCTCCTGTCGTACCCAAGCTTAATGGTAATGCCATATTTTTGTTTCAAAAACTATTGAGAAATGCATTCTCTGATGTGATAAGAATGCTTCAATATATCTTCTGAAGACAATTATTCTACTGCCCCTTTGCAATCAAGATGCATAAATTTATTCCCTTGATTTCTTATTCTTGGGCATAAGACTCTACGGAGCTGTCGAGTGATTTCATAGTTTCCACTTTTCTTAAGAGAAAAGAGAGTCGAGCAATGTGGGTTGTGGATGTGCATGATAGGGTTCTTTGTTGCAGGTTGATTGTTTAGAAATTTTACTCACAGTGGTCGATTTAATAATTTTGAACAGATGAGGGTGAGTGAAGAGAATGGCATTTTGGCATATCTCTTGGGTTTTGGTTTGCTTCTAATTGATATTGAATTCTCTTTCAAGTTCTCTGTTTTCCTCAAATGATATCTTGGAGATTTCTACTTTTTTATTTTGAAATGTGGAGTTTTCTACTTGATCAGGTGGTACTAAAATCATTTTGCCCATGGAGAGAGCTACCTAACCAACAACAATTTATTGATCTAGAATATAAACTTGAGTTTTAATTTTTGGTTCCATTTTTTTCATGGAAAAAAGCTAAAATACCCTTAGCGTTAAATAATTTCTGACTTTGGGGTGTCGGAAACAAAAAAAAATACACTTTGGGGTGTCGGAAACAAAAAAAAAATACACTTTTGACACACTCATCTTGGAAATATGTTTTCATTGGCATCGAAAATGCAAATTTTTACACTTCTAAGTGAAAAGGATTAAAGAGAAAGGCACGCTTGCTGGCATACATGGTCAAGGGTATATTTTTGGGAATATAAGGACACATTAAGATCTGTTCTATATGCAGCAATAGCAGCAACCATCATCGTATATTTTCTTAAAGAAACAAAGGATTCATAGTAAACGCTAACGTAAACAAATCCGTGAACTTTTTGGGAAATGATGAGAGTTGCAAAGCTACTTCTTGATACCTACAAGTCTCCCAGGCATGCATCCCCTCATTCTTCATTTGAATACTATTACTCTAGTGAAGAATAGCTCAACTGTAACGATTGAATTGCATTATAGGCCGAAGGTGTTGGTTTCAGTATATGCTAGTAGTATTTCATTGGTTGATCACCTGTTCCTCCCACCGTAAGCTGCTATTTCTGTGCTCTAACTTTACAGTAGTTCCCCCAAGTGGCGGTGAGGACTTCCCTTACCCCATGCCTTGAGGAACTTTGCAGCATCCTCCATAGACACAAACTTTATTTCTGACACGTACTTGTCAAAAGTGTAAAAATCCGACACTGATTAGTTGGACTATATTTTCGATAAGGGTGTGTTAGAAGTGTATTTTTGAAGTTTCTGACATCCCAAAGTCGAAAACTATTTAACTCTGAAGATATTTTAGATTTTTTCAAAGAAAAATGAGGCTAAAAAATTCAATAGTGAAGATAAAAAATTAAACCCCCAACTTCAGGCCCGAACCCCATTTTAATAGCAAAAAGTCAAAACTGTCACTCCCTCATCTTCCACCTTCCTACCTCAAACCACAAATCCCAAACACCTGAAACCCCAAACCCCAAAATTTTTCACCTTCCCACCCCCAAACCCAAACCCCTCATCTTCCACCTTTATCCTTCTCCCAAATCTCAAACCTCAAACCCCTCATCTATGTCAATGGACATCCATATTTGTCAGAAGAGGGACCCACCCGTCTTCCTCCCTCCCTTCAAGGTAAAGCTCTTCTTTCTTTTTATTTTCTTAAGTAACTGTACAATTTCCGACTACCTCGTGTCGAAAAATTTATAAATTTCCAACACTGGATTGTCGGAATTTTTCACATCATTCCTAAGTACTGTACGAAATTTTGACATTTATTTGTCGGAATTTTGAAATTCCGACACTGGTTCGTCGGAATTTTACAGAACCGAAAATAAAAAATAAAAAACTAAAAACGAAGAAAAGACAAATTTGTTGAGTGAAAGATCTAACCTTTAGGAGTAGCATGTGGTGGTGGTGGCGATTTCACCGCCGATGGTGATAAGGTAGAAGAGGAAGACGGAGGAGGAGGAGAGAGACGATTCGCTGGTGGGAAAGAAGTGTTGTTGTTGCCTCCGGTTGGCGGAGTCGTCGGAGTTGAAGGATTCGACGGCGTGGTCGGCGGAGGAGAAGCAGAAGGAGTGAAGGGAGAGAGAGGGGTGGTGACTGGGGTGATCGGTGGAGGGAGAGAGGAAGTGGAAGGAGGGGGTGCGGAGGGAGAGGGAGATGCTGGAGACTGTGGAGGGGGAGAGGTGGTGTTGGTGGAGGGTTTGGGGTTTGAGATTTGAAGAGAAGGGTGAAAATGGAATAAAATAAAAAGTGGAGTTTGGGAGCTAATAGAAGGGGTTTGGGGACTACTACTCAGAAATTAAACCCGATAAACATTAGAGAACGCTGAAAAGTGTTGTCTCTGTTTACGTGTGTAGTGACAAACACAGTTTTGGGCTGGGAGCTTGGTGTGACTCAAATCTCATGGGACTTTTAGTCTACAAACCCCACACTTTAGGCCCATTGTTAATCCCCAAAGGCCCAAACCCCTTTTTTCCGATAGGGTTCTATCGGAATATTTTTTGATACCCCCGAATCTGAAAAATGCATTTTTCGACTTTAAAACCCTGTTTTTAATAAACGAGCATTTTTCCGATACGGGGGTATCGGAAAATATTCTGATAGAACCCCATTGGAAAAAAAAAACAGGGTTGGGCCTAAACACTCTGTTTGGTTCAACGGAAGAAAATGGGAAGAGAGAAAGAGGGAAGAGAGAAATAGGAGAGAAAGATTTTGAAGAAAAAATAAGTAGATTTTGTGATTGTTTGGTAGAAGAGAAAATGTGAAGAAAAGATGAGAGAAAATGTATGGTACAAGACATAATAATGATAATAAAAAATTAAAAAAGGCAAAGAATGAGACACGGAACTGAAGATTGTTTTGTCCTCTAGCGGAAGCAGCATTTTCTCTCCAGAATCTCATCTAAGAGGAGGAGAAAATTTTTTGTTGTGGGTCCCACCAATTTTTTTCTCTCCTCCTATTTTCTCTTTCTAAGCAAACAAGGGAAAATCATGTTTTCTTTCTATTTTCTCCTCCCTCAAATTCTCTTCTCCCTAAAATCCCTTGATCCAAACAAAGTGAAAGAGTGGGGTTTGTAGACTACCTACTCATATCATGATATGAATCTGAGGAGCTTGTAGGCTCAGTTGGATAATGAGCTAGAAGGCGAAATCACTCTCCTTTTTTTTCTTCCCTAAATTACTCCCTCTGGTCCTATTTATAGGGCAAATTTAACCATATCACACGGATCAAGGAGGGTAGTTAGGTTTCTTGAAACTTGCATTGGGAATTTCACAATGTATTACTTCACATTAATGGACAAAGGGCATATAAGAGAAAATAACAATAAATGCCCCCTAGAAAATACAAAGTGACTTATAAATAGGACCAAAGAATCCTTCTAGAATATGACTTATAAATAGGATCGGAGGGAGTATTATTTTTCCCACTTTGTCCTATAATTTTAGTTAATTTTAAAGATGTTCTAAATTTGATACTAATGTTAAACGGTCTTAGCAATTTTAATGTTGATGGTGTCAACGGATATGAATTTGAGGGATTAATTTGGCGAAAATATTACTAGGCCAACCTAAAAAAGCAATTAACTTAAGGACCAATAAAGTAATTTTACTTGGGCCCTACTTTTTTGACCCCGCTTGTTACTTAGTTAACCCACTTATTTGAATGAAAATTCCATAATAACCTTAAAAATTTTCAATAATCCCAAAATACCCCTTTTTTATTCCATCCTTATCCCTCCCTTCTTTCACTCATGTTTAAATTTCAAATTCAAATCTCTCACACACCTTCTCACATTCAACACAATATTCAAGAAGAAGAAGAAAAACAGAGAAAAACCAAAGCAGAGAAGAGAGAAGAAGAACATCATAGCAAGCCTGCAACTGAAGCCAAAGAAGCAAAGCAGACAAAAACAAAAATTTTTTTTAAAAAAATATCCCTCGCTGGGGCTGCAGCGAGAGAACAAATTCATGCTCTCGCTGCACCCCCAGCGAGAGCATGAATTTGTTCTCTCGCTGCACCCCCAGCGAGGGTATTATTTTTATGGAAAAATAACACCATCGCAGAGGGTGCAGCGAGAGCATGAATTTGTTCTCTCGCTGCACCCTCAGCGAGGGTGTTATTTTCTGGCGAGGGTGTTATTTTTCTGGAAAAATAGTTATTTTTCTGGAAAAATAACACCCGCAGAACCACGATTTTTCTAATTTCCTATAAAAAAAACAAGGGCATGTATATTGTTTGCTTAATATTAACCACTTCAAACCCATAATGATACAAAAATAAGCATAATGAATCAAGTTTATGATCATAGAATTACCTCTTAATGAATGTTTATTAATTAATTGCAAGTGAAGAAAGTGGAAGAGAAAACAGGTTTTGGGTTGATGAATATTGGAAGAGGTTGTTGTAGAGAATAGAAAAAATATAGGTTTCTATATATAAGAGGAGGAAGGGTATTTTGGGTAGTTTATATTATTGTAAGGTTAATAGAGTCTTTAAAAAAAAAAGTGGGTCAACTAAGTAATGGGGTGGGTCAAAAAAGTAATTCCCATACTTTAAAAGAAAATTTCCGATAAATATATAAAGGCTGGACCCTGCTTTCACTTGGCTATTTCAATACTTTTGGGTTGGTCAGAATTCCCACGGGCTATTTGTAATGGGCCTAAATCAATGGTCATAATAACACACAAAGCCCAATATCAATTACTTTTGCTTCTTCTCGTTGCACTTGTAGAGCAATAGGAAGGGATGAAGAATAAGATTAGGAATATTAAGCAGTTTTTAAGTTGAAAATTTCTCTACCTGAGCTCCTCTGTAGACGAACAGCAATACAGCATTAGATGCAATGGTTTTAGAAGTTCGGAAGATTGACATTCAATAAATCACTTTTATTGTTGCAAAATATTGGATAAGTTAATTCGTTCAAACACATATGTGGTGTTCTGCTAATAACTTTTTCGATAATAACTGATACTTTCTGATTTATCAACCTCGAGTAAGAAACGAATAGTAGTAGTGTACTACTGTGCGAACATAAGGATTCGCCTGGTCTATAATGTTTAACCTTAAATTCTTTGATCTTTATTTTATTTATTTTGCGGTTAAATATATATTTTAGGGAGAGCTTTGGCCCTCATTATAATCCTATTTGTCTCAAGTCTGATTGCTTTCGATAGGTGGATAATATGTGATTTAGATAAAAACAATTTTTTAAAACTTTTTAAGCTTGTCATCATGAAAATGTTGAAGTTATTAAATTTATTGAATCTAGTCAAATTATTTGAACATAATTTCGAAAAGGTTTAAATATGTTTTTAGTTCTTGCAAGTATAGATGGTTATAATTATAGTCTCTCAATTTTAATTTATATTTTTTAGATCATATTTTAGTTAATTATTTTGATTTTAGTCCTTGTTGACAGTGTAGCTCACACCCACATGTAACATGTCGTGTCATATTAATTTATGATGTGATGAATTGTGATGTTTACATATACATACATAATGTTATGACCAAAGTAAGGACTAAAAAAAATTAAGAACTAAAATCAAAATCGCGTATATTTGTAAAGATAAAAATATATTTATGTCTTTCGAAATTGATTGATTTTGTTTTTTCTAATGAGAATGGATTAGTCAATTTGTGAAAAGTTCGCGTTGCGTTAATGAGAAATTATTAGATGATCCATAATCAATAATCTCGGACACATCACTATCATCTACTATTATTTATTTAATATTTTTAAAATTTAAAAATAAACATTAAATAATTGAGACAAGTCCTACCAATAATTTCACAATCCTATAAGAAAAACAGAAAGGGTCTCCTCTATTTTATTCCTTTCTGACTTAGTAATACAAAAATAAACAGTATATGTACTGTGCATGGCTAGGGATATAGGTAACGCATGATCTTTGCATTTAAATAGCAACCTGCACCTTTCCCTTCCGGGATAAGTGTTCTTCCAAATTCTTGCTTTAAAATGTACATTCTTTCTTCTTAGTTCTGTTCCTTGAGTGAGTGGTAATGGTTACAATTTATTATTAATTGATTCTCTTTCTCTTGTGCTCTTTCCCTAGTGAAAGAAAGAAAGATGACATGATTAGGGAACATAGGTTAGAAATAATAAGTGTTCACATAGCGACAAAGGGGACTCATGCAGCTTTTTTGGGACAAGTATACAGACCAGCCGTATGGTTTGTTACTGTGAGAAATTCCTTTGCCTCAACAGTCCAACCAATTTTGATGGATCAGTACCCTTTTGTCTCACCTTTTTACATCCCTTCTTCCTTCTTTTCTTTCCACTTTTTTCTTTATGAATTTTCGAAACCTGAATATATTGGAATTTGGAAGCAAAAACTTTGGGGTCAGTACAGTATAAAGAAAAAGTAGCTTATGATCGAAGCTCGTTACCAAGAAGGCTAAGGGGTCCTTTCCACTTATAATTAAGGGGGTGTTTGTTTGGGGTTAAGAATTATATCCCCGGGAATCATATTTTCAATAATACTATTGTTAGGAATTTTATCGATGGGAAACGATACGATGGTCAAAACATTTAAGAATTTTACGTTTTTGTTTTAAAATAATATAATAAGTGTTTGGTTATGTAGTAAAAAATGGAATGACAATTATTCAATATGTGAAATGGATGTTTTTTAATTTTATAATAAAATAACATGGAAATAATACTTTCCTAATTTTGAAGGTGGAAATAAAAATTGATTAAAACACATGCAAATTACTTTCTTGGGAATATATTTTTAAAACACATGCAAATTATTTTTTCGGGAATATATTTTTTCTGAGAATGTTTTCGTTAAACTTGAAATAAACTTGGATATATTTTATTACCATTTCATATTCTCAGAAATAATCTAAGATTACTTGAAACAAACACCCCCTATATATATAAAAAAAAGCCATTCTTCTTAACTAAGAAGAAAATGGGTTCTCCTGTGAAGTTTATTAAACTTAATTAACAAATTACTCCATCTTATCTTTATTATTTGACACTTTTAACAAAATTAAAAAAAAAATCAATAACTTTAGTTAATATTAATTAATTGTCTTGATCTTTTAAAAAAAATACTCCCTCCATGCATGAGGATAGTAAAAAATATCAACATTAAATAATAATAAAAAATTGAGTACTTCAAACATGACAGATAGATGGATTTAAATTGGATGTAAATTTATTATTGACTTGAATCATAAAAATATCATAATTTAAGATCAAATAATAATTTCTCGACGCATTAAGTCATTAACGTAACATTTGCTAAGGTGTGTTTGCTCCTGTTTTTGTAAATCCCCAATAGGCGTTTGCCAAAAAGCTTTCTCACATGCTTTAGGTCAAACCTGATTTTAGCACCTCTTCCTCGGGGAAACAAACACACTATACCTTGTGTTGTAGCTACATAGTAGTACATCTATTTTTATTTATTTTTGTTTCGATCCCAACAGAAAAATAGTTATTTTGAAACATAAATTTCATTGAAATGAATTTTTCTTATTTTAATATTTTTTAATTCACACAACATAGATCAAATATCTAACGTTATGTTTAAGACTCGATTTTTTTTGTAATAAATTAAAATTTTATTAAAAAGCACCAGTGGTGCCAAAAGTACAAGTAAACTGTAGGGATATACCGCTACAGCAGTAGCCATCAACCTCCAAACATAAGAGGAGTTGAGTCTAAAAGGAATTAGCAGACTAAGCTAACGTTACAATCAATGCCCAACCTTCTACCTAATAACCCAACGTCTTGTGGTTTTGTTTTTTTGTTTTTTTTTTTTTTTTTAAGAAAACCCAAAGTCTGGTTGCTTCCCAAATTGTTCTTTGCTAAAGAATTTTAATCGTACAAGCCAATAGAAGTTGCATCACTGCACAGATAGATAATAGCAACAGAAGTTCTTGTATTTTGATTCAAATACCCATTAAACCTCCTGGTTCTAATTCATTTTGATTATAACAAAAAAAAAAATAAAAAATAGCAACAGCAGTTCAGTGAAGCTAATATGATTATTCAGGCAATTCTAACACACTAGCTAACAGACCTGTGCGATGCACGACTTAATTGTTAATTAAGTACTATCGAAAAATAAAATTGTAAATTTAAATCGTATGTAATGATGTATGTGTGAAGAAGTTAATTTTTATGATATGAATGATTAAGTCACTGCATACATTTGATAACAACATAAATATAATATGTAGAGTTGTTATATTAGAGTGAAAAGTAGTGTACTTAGGAGCACAATATTAACCGCAAAAATAAAAGCAGAGCATTATACATGTAGATATGGGAAAAACTATTAACAACATTGGCATCATTAGGTAAGAGTGGTTTGAAGTTGATCAAAATGGAAGTCAAAAAGGTGGTGCATGATTTAGTTGCGATTTAGATGCTGCATGAGTGAAATTTTTCCTGGTAAAATAAAATAAAATAAGAAGCATATTGTTAGAAATACAGTGAGAAAAAAATCAATATTTGGAGAAATATATATAATGTGGAGTAAAAAGAAATATAGTGCTGATAGAATTAGTATATGGATTTGTGAAAGGAAAATGTATTTTGAGTTCGAAGGTTTATAAACACATGTATTTATGAATATGCTATGAATTGAATAAAAATTTGTTTGTTATGAAATAATTAAGACCGACCAATTATATCCAGCTGAGAAGTCAAGTACATCATCAAATTGCTACATGTACACAGATGAAAAAGACAATGAATAAGACAGATATAGTAAATGCAAATGATTGTTGACATTGGAGCAGGGAAGAATATATATATATATATATATATATATATATATATATATATATGTGTGTGTGTGTAGCATAGTGATAGCGAAATAAGTTGAGGAAGGAGTTAAACATACAGATGACGTAAATTTTTTATGATTCGTTTGCATTTACACCGAGTTTGAATTTGTATTCTGGCTGTAAAAGGTGAAATGTGCAAAACTCAAGCCAGCCTTCTGACAGATATGCATCATGCTTCCTTCTTTTAGCTCTGATTAACTTGCAGACAAATCTATATCCAATGTCATCAATAAGATAGAAGTATAACCTCCTTCTTTTGAATGTTTGCGAGACAAAGCTTGATTGCAATGACTGTAAGTTTGTTTTGGAATTAATGAATGTAAAATCCAGTATACAATGCAATAAAAGAGAAATGAACAAATATCGAGTATTTGATAGAAGAAACTAACCAATATCCATGGTAGTTTCCCTGGCAGAATATTCTGATGTTTCTCGATCAAGCAGAATATTTTTCTGGCAGAAAAAAGAAACATAAACAACATAAATAGAAATGTAGAAATAGATTCGAAACTTCTCCTTTGAAATAGAAGATGATTTTTGGAGACATCGAAATGACAAACCTCCTGTACATAACACCAAATCCTTTCATTATGTGATTACTATTCTGCTTGAAGGTCACAATTAGAGACAATAACAATTGTATATAATTAATTTTGGCAGAGCATATAAGTAAAGAAAAATTATGTAGAAAGTAAAATACATAGGATACCTCACCGAAGAAACTAATAACATGTCAATATGCTTTCAAAGAAAAATTGCTTGAGTCTTTCTAATTTTTGTGAACTCATGAAAGATACAGTATCAGAGACTTGTAATGTATTTTAGGGTGTTGTTTCCTAAGTACTACAAAATGTACAATACCATATGAAACTCGACAGTGGAATGTAAGAGTTGAATATAAGTCAGAATAGTACAGTGTCAAAATTACATAATCAAACACCAAAGATGAATCATAATGTTGTTCTATCAATGTTTTATAAGATTACATTGAGATGGTAGAAAACAAATTAGCGATGTAGTGAATTTGGTACTTAAAACCCTAAAATGAATAAAAGAAAATTGAAATTGAATTATAGTAACAGTGGAAATAAAACGATAGGCCAAAACCCAAAAAGAGAAACAATTGAGATTTTCTTCGACCGTTTCCATATTATGTATTGTGTATAAATGAAGAAAGATAACGACAATGTAGAGAAGAGGAAGAAGATACGTACCTGAGAAGAGTGTTAGTGGGGTCCCTTTGTTTCATTCGATCATTGTGGAACACGTTTTATTTGGCTTGATATACTTGTCACATTTTTGGTTTATTTCTTTTCTTGGCCGAACATGTGGTTTTTTTTTCTTTATTTGGCCCAATATGTGTAGGACCCACATGCTTAGTTAGACTTCTTTTATTAAACCCAAAGTTTATAATCCATCGTAGGTTATGGTTCTTTGTCAATAATGGTGCTAGCCTGGATCAAAATAAAGCGAGTATAGAGTTATTATTTTTTTTTTTAAACATTGTAAAGAGATTAAATTAAATTCAAAATTATTTACCATAATTACGTATCAATTTGTACAAAGAGTGAAAACTGATTTACAATTGAAAAATTATAATTCAATAAATATAGTGTAGAAGAAAATAAAGTCGAAGGAAATATTTTTATCAAATTAAGAAGTATAGACTTGTATTATTTTTCCCTTGGTAGATAAAAACAAAGATGCATAATTAGATTTGTTTGAGTCTACAATGAGGGAAATTCAAATGGAAATCTGAGGATGGTTAGAGTTATGTTTTCTTTTTGTCTATGAGTTCTGATTTGAAATTTTCTTGGTGGGGGAAAATAATTGGTTTTGTTGGAAGCTTTGTTGAAATTTGAAAATAATGCTTATTGTGAAAGCTTTGTTGTACTGTCCATAATCCTCAGTGCAATACTATAGTTTAAAAGGTTTATCTCGCTCAAACCGTTAGTGGGAGCGTTCGCACTTTAATTTTTTTTGATTTCCACTTGTTATTGTTTATGAACAGTGTTTTTAAAACTTGAGAAATGAATATGACCAAAATAAATACAAATTAATAATTAATAATTTGATTATTGTGTATCTAAATCATACAAAAATTTAATATGTCATTGACAATTTCAACCATCGGTACAGGTATTTACTATAAAAATGCAAATAATGTGTATACTTGTTAATATAATTTGCTTGCTAACTTGATTTGTTAGCAAATATTTTGGTCGAATGTTCATTTCCCCTAAAATCAATAGTGCCAATTGCAATCGCTACACTGTTGACAAAGAAGGAATTTCGTTTAACATATCCAAACATAATACTTTGATATTGTACAATCTGTATAACTAATGGATATATGTATGTAGGGTGAAGAACAACACCAGTGGATGCAACACTTCCTCCTCCCCTGCACCAAAACCTCACCACCGCATGGCTACCTCCGCAGATTTGCCATTGGAACAAACCACCAAGAGCCAGCTTTGCAAAAATAAGAGAAATAAGTAGAAAAAAAAACAGAAAAGAAACCTTGAACAGAACACAAAGCAAATAAGAAAACACTTAATCGAAAACCCCTTCATAACCTCATATCTTATCTCAACAAAAAAATGATCTTAAGAATCACTTTTCGCAAAAGCTCTAGTTGTTCAAAAAATCTTTTTTTTTTTTTATAAAAAATGCAGATAAAAGTTTAAAAAATGGTACTTCTTCCGGTCCTTATTATAAGCCCCTTTTCGTGAAAGAGAAAGGGGACTTATAATAAGGATCGGAAGGAGTATTAGAATGCAAATGTCCAACCAATTAATATAATGCACAAGTGTACATTGAATTATAAAAAAGCAAAAGTTAATAGAAGATAAAAAAAATGCCATCAATCTCAATGAAAAAATAAACTGGCAAAAAAATCACATGTTGCATTCATAAACTTGTCTACATGATACCATCAATTAATGAAGCCTACCTGCATCAATCTCAACAATGCTCTTAAGTCAACATTCTCCACCATCAGTTCTTGATTTTTTGCCTCATATGTGTTCACCATACATTATAAAAAAATTGTAAAAAAGATGAACATATCTCCATAATAGAAAGAGTTAATAAATAATGGCTGGGAGAAAAAGAGTATCAATCTACATAAATCTTTTTTATTTGAAAAATTCATTGTCATCCTTCTTCTCATTCCATTGAGCAAAACCAAATTAAGATATAAGCAAAAATAGAACAAACTCAGTCAATCTACAATCTTCTACCTTTAAAAATAGCACAACTACAACAATGAATAATAAGGTAAAGAAAAATTCATTTGAAACAGTTAAGAAAAGAATCTAGTTGATGTGTATTACATAGAGAGAAAAAAAAAGAGATCCCATATAGTGTAAACAACATTAGGATGCTTGATTAACTTCATGTTAGTTATTTCCCTTCTTCTGATATGTGAAACAAACATTAAAATCATCTCATGGCTTCATCATGTGAGGCTCTAAAGCAACTACCAAAGTAGAAAGTTAGACTATGGCAATGTCATGAAAGGTTTCGGAGAATGTGAGGAAGCAATTATGCCATAAAATTATATGCTTTCAACAAATTAAATCAAGCTATAGAGCAAAATATAATTCTCAAAAAATCATTCATGGTGCAAGCACTATAAAATCCCAAGAGATCCAAATTTCAAAGTAATGCATGCAATACATCATCAAAGAGATCATGGAGAAATTCAAACACTGCTAGAAAAAAGGGTTTTAAAATCGGGATTTTAAAATCGGTCTTCTTAAAGCTGATTTTAAAAAAAACGCGGTGGCAATTTTGTAAATAAATTCTAACTTTTAAAATCGGTCACAAAAAGCCCGATTTTATAAATACTTTCTAACTCGGTCGTTTCTTTGGCCGAGTTAGAAAGTAATTCTTTTTTTATTAAAATTTTTTAATTTTGTATCTTTTAAAATCGGTCATGAAAGGACCGAGTTAGAAAGTACTTATGAAATCGGTCCATAGATCAGCCGAGTTAGAATGTTTTAATTATTTTTTCTTTTTTTTTTACAACTTTCTAAATCGGTCGTGGTTGACTGATTTTAAAAATGAAAAGCTTATACTTTCGAACTCGGCCATTAGTAACCGATTTCAAAAAAATTAAAAAAAAAAGACTATCAAACTCGGTCGTTGGTGACCGATTTCAAAAAACAAAAAAAGACTATCAAACTCGTTCGTTTGTGACCGATTTCAAAAAAAGACTATCAAAAAAATTTAAAAAAAAAAACTATCAAACTCGGTCGTCGGTGACCGATTTCAAAAAACAAAAAAAGACTATCAAACTCGTTCCTTTATGACCGATTTCAAAAAAAAAAGACTATCTAACTCGGTCCTTTGTGACTGAGTTAAAAAATCATTCCAAAAACTTTGCACTCAAAACTCGCGCGAACACAATCAGAGTAGTGCCAAAACCTAAAACAAAACCTAAAAACTCGCGTTCTCCATTGAAGCCGTCCCTGCTGCTGCCACTGTTCTCCACCGACGGCGTCGCTGCTGTCTTCACCGACGACGTCGCTGCTGTCTCCACTGTTCTCCGTCGCTGCTGCCGCCACAAAGCATTCTTCGCTCCATCGCTGTTGTTCTTCCTCTTCTTACCTCACTCCCTCCCCTCTGAAGCTCTCTCTCACCGTCCCTTCGAGCTCTCTCTCTTTCAATTCGAAGCTCCAGCTGCCATACGCTCCATCCGTCGCCACTGTCAGCTCCTCTCTCGCAGCCGTACGCTCCATCCGTCGCCGCTGTCAGCCGATCCCATTGCTTCGAATCTGGGTTGGTGACCTTAGCAACCCTTTGAATCACGTCTTCTCCTCTCAAGTCACAATCTTTGGCAGCAACCTCATCATTTCTCACTGTCAGGTAAATCTCATATGGCCAAGTTTTTGCTCTAGAGTTCATTATCAGCTTTAATCTCATGTTCGTTGTCACTGCAGTTGCCACCGACACAAGAGCCGTGAGTAGTATATTAATCTATAATAATAATATCAAAAGCAACTTAATTAATCTATTAAGTTCTAAATCAAATTAATAATATTGACCCTGGTTTGCTTTGATCTGAGTTTTGGTTTTAGTTTCTTCAAGTATTATTATTGACTGTTCATTGGTTATGTATCATAATTCTGTTCTCTTATATGGAAATTAAGAATTTCCTGTACTGGTTTGGAAAAAGAAAAAGGAAAAAAATATTAGTTATAATTCCAATACTAATTTTCAATGTTACTAAGAATAAAGGATTTGAATACTCACAAGTAGTGCATAGTCAAGTACAAGACCCAAGATTATGTCTCATTAGTTACAGCACCTGATTATATATTGGAGCAGAGAACTAGAGAACTATTTATCAGTTATGCTGTGTCTGTTATTGTTTTTGTAATTCTAGCATTTGCATAATTGCATGTGTATGTTTCTGAGTGTTGTTCCTGTCCAATCTTTGCTGGTTGAGGATCTGCTTGGCATTTTTTCTTGTTGTGCCTTGTCCTTGCGTAACAGGACATGTTTAGTTTGTACTTTCCCTAGGTTTTGTATCTTTGTGGCGGCACCTTTGGCACTTTCTTATCTTAATTTAAGTTCCTTTTACTGATAAAAAAATTTGTGCTCTACTTTTCTGTGTGTATATATGTCATCATCATGAAACTATACAACTTAAGATTTACATGCATAAATAAGTAACTCATTTTTTTGCCTATATATAGAGCAATAACTATTTGAGGAAGAAGAGTGACTCATGATCAATTTACATGCAGTTCTTGGAAATATTCTAAGTAATCAACCTTCCAACTACCATTCATTTTATATCATGATTATATAGGGCTACATATATCTTCCCTTCACTGACATAATCCTTAGTGCCAATCCTGTCCCAAACATGGAACTACTCAATCCATTTCGACCATCAATATCCTCACTCATCGAAGTTTTAGGATTGCATTAGTTTAAGCTCCAAAACCTTTGTAACAGTTCCATTGGTTTAATTTTCCTTCTGAAAATGATCAGCCCAATTTACAAAATTTGAAGCACAACCAGGTGGATTTGTTCACCACATGAATGGTGGTGGGCCTCTATCTTATTCCATAATTCCATATGCACTAAATAGATCAATTTTCACCAAGAGTGTTAGGATTTCTAGGTAATATTATTGATTTAATGTTTATTGTTTCAAAAGTTTAATACCTTTCATTATAGTATCTTTTATGCCTGATATATTGTAGACTTTCTAGTCAAATTTGTTTCCTGAACTTTGCTCTTGCTTATGTCAATTTATGACTTTGGGACTTTCTGTTCGAATTGGAAACAAATTAAATTTTATGTATGAATTAAAGTTTTAGATCTTAGTTATCATTTTGTTTTACAAAGTTAAGTTGCATTACTACTATGATTCTTGTTCACTGAGTTCTAATATTTGTTTTTTTGTGTTCCGTTTCTTCTCCCTCCAGCTCGCGAGCTCCTTCACTCCTCTACACTCTCTCACTCCGGTGTTCACTTCATTTTCTTCGTCTTCTTCCTCTGTAGGTACTAATTTCATTCTTCTTTCCTTTTCTGTTCCTTTCGACATGGAAGGATGTAAAAATTGAATTATTCATTTAAAATCTTATGGCACTTTTTAATTTTGAATATAATATAATCTTATAGTAGGAGGGATTACATAATATAATTTGTTTGAAATGATGATAAAATTGAATTATTCATTTAGGAGCACCCCTGTTTAGTTGAATAATTATATATGGATCATAGTTGGATAAATGCTGATCGATTGAGTGATGAGTATGCTTGTGGAGTGGAAGAGTTTTTGGAATTTGCAAAAGCCAATGACCGTGATAACAATGGGCTATTTCATTGTCCATGTGTAGAGTGTGTCAATGTTGATCGGAGAACAATTAGGGAAATAAGAGATCATCTCATTTTTCCTGGGTTTTGCAAGAGTTATACAAAGTGGATATGGCACGGTGATCCAATAGGAATGAAGAGCGAGTCTCAGAGTGTCGAAGTTGATGACGGAGTTATGGAGGATCATATGGAGGACATGATCCGTGATATTGGACCAGAGTCTTTCCACCAAGCGCATGTGTATGAGAGTTTGACTGATGATTTGGCGACTCCTTTGTATCCCGGGTGCAATGATGATTTGACACGATTGTCAATAGTGTTAAAATTGTTCAATTTGAAAGCGAGGAATGGGTGGACTGATAAAAGTTTTACCGAATTTCTTAAGTTATTGAAAGACTTGCTTCCAGAAGGGAATACCTTGCCTGGCTGCAACTATGAGCCGAAGAAGGTGTTGTGTCCAATGGGTATGAACTATCAGAAAATTCATGCTTGTCCTAATGATTGCATATTGTATAGGAAAGAATATGTAGAGTTGCATGAGTGCCCTGTATGTGGGAAATCACGCTACAAGGTGAAGGATGGTGATGATTCTAGTCTTCATGACGAGAGCAAGAAAAGGCCTCCTGCTAAAGTCTTATGGTATCTTCCAATAATTCCAAGGTTCAAGCGATTGTTTGCTAATGAAATTGATGCGAAGAACCTTATATGGCATGCGGAAGAGAGGAAATGTGATGGAAAGATTCGTCATCCTGCCGATTCTTTGCAATGGAAAAAAATTGATTCTTTGTTTCCCGACTTTAGCAATGATCCAAGAAACCTTAGGCTTGCACTTGCTACAGACGGAATGAATCCTTTTGGTAGCTTGAGTAGTCAGCATAGCACATGGCCTGTTCTTCTGATGATTTACAACCTCTCTCCTTTTTTGTGCATGAAGCGGAAATATATGATGTTGTCCATGTTGATTTCCGGACCAAAACAACCGGGAAATGACATAGATATTTATCTTGCTCCCTTGGTTGAAGATTTGTTAATTTTGTGGGAAGAAGGTGTGGATGCATTTGATGGCTATTGTCGTGAAAATTTCAAGATGCGTGCCTTGTTATTCTGTACCATAAATGACTTCCCAGCATATGGGAACTTAAGCGGATATAGCGTGAAGGGGCATCATGCATGCCCTATATGCGGAGAAGACACATGTTATCATCAACTTACCCATGGAAGGAAGATAGTTTACCTTGGGCATCGGAGATTTCTTAGGCGTGATCACCCTTATCACAGACTCAAAAAGCGTTTTAATGGAAAGGCGGAGCACGAAATTGCTCCCGAGCCTTTAAGTGGAGAGAAAGTTTATCAAAAGGTTAAAGATATCCATATTGTCTTTGGGAAGGGTAAACAGAAGACGAATGAAAAAACCATATGGAAGAAGAACTCGATTCTCAACATGCTCCCCTATTGGCATCTTCTTGATGTGAGACATTGCATTGATTTCATGCATGTTGAAAAGAATGTGGGTGAAAGTCTTACCGGCACGTTCCTCGACATCAAGGGCAAGACAAAGGATAACTTGAACTCTCGGCTAGATTTGCTTGCCATGGGTATAAGAGAGGAGTTAGCTCCATAGGAAAGAGGTAAACGGACGTATTTGCCTCCGGCATGCTACACAATGTCAAAGTTAGAGAAAATGAGTTTCTGTGGTTGTTTAGCTGGCACCAAAGTTCCACAGGGCTATTCTTCAAAAGTCTCAAGCCTTGTCTCAATGAAAGATCTCAAATTGGTTGGCCTAAAGTCCCATGATTACCATGTGTTGATGCAACAATTACTACCCATGGCTATTCGTGGTATCTTGCCTAAAGAAGTGAGGCGCACCATCACTAGGTTGTGCTTCTTTTTCAATGCTTTATGCAGTAAAGTCATTGATCCGGAGGAATTGGATGAGTTAGAGAATGAAGGTGTTGTAATCTTGTGCCAATTGGAGATGTATTTTCCTCCCTCATTTTTTGACATTATGCTTCACTTGATTGTTCATCTAGTGAGGGAGATTAGGTTGTGTGGCCCCGTTTATTTACGATGGATGTACCCTGTTGAACGATACATGAAGATCTTGAAAGGGTACGTTAAGAATTTATACCGTCCTGAAGCATCCATTGTTCAGAAATATATTGCTGAGGAAAGTATTGAGTTTTGTTTGGATTATTTGGGAAAAGCAAAACCTATAGGCCTTCCGGAGTCTCGTCACGATGGAAGGTATGATGGTGTTAGAACACATGGTGTACATGTTAAGAGCATGAAACGGGAGGAAGTGCTAAAGGCACATTTTTACATCTTGAATAATAATGACGATGTTCAACCTTACATAGTTACTCATAGATTGGTTAGGTTCTGTATTTTCTACTTCAAGATTGTTAGTTTGATATGAATTTTGCTTATGAATTTTAGCTTGCTTAGGTTTTGTAATTCGGTTATATATTCTTAGACTTTTGTAACTCTTGCTTATTATGTTAGTTTGATAAGTATTTTGTATTTTCTACTTCAAGATTGTTAGTTTGATATGAATTTTGCTTATGAATTTTAGCTTGCTTAGGTTCTGTAATTCGGTTATATATTCTTAGACTTTTGTAACTCTTGCTTATTATGTTAGTTTGATAAGTATATTGTATTTTCTACTTCAAGATTGTTAGTTTGATATGAATTTTGCTTATGAATTTTAGCTTGGTTAGGTTTTGTAATTGGTATTCTTCTGTGTAAAGAAGAAAATTTTTAATTTCATGCAGCAAGGGATGTATAGATTATGTGGTTAGTAGGGAAAAAAAAGACTTTTAAAATCGGTTGTAGGAGAGACCGATTTCAAAAGTACTTATGAAATCGTTCGTTATGACCGATTTCAAAAATAATTTATGAAATCGGTCAAAAGGACCGATTTCATAAATTATTTTTGAAATCGGTCGTAAAGACCGATTTTAAAAGGTCCACTTTTAATTCCACCTTTTTCAAAATCACCACATCAACCGATTTCAAAAGTCCAAAACGACCAATTTTAAAACTACTTTTTCCAGTAGTGAAAACCCATTGATACTGGATTTAAGTGAAAGGGAAGTCAAAGGAATTGTAAGGATGAGAAATCAAAGGGAAATCAAAATGGAAGTTAATTACAAAAACTCATATTTACTAAAGATCCACCAACAACACGACAGCCAGTAGCAAACCCTCTATTCCTCCTAGAAAAAAAAACATGATCACATAAGAACCATCCATTTTTTGAACTAAAATTCTTTACCACCTTTCCTGCACTATGTTTCTTTTAGAAATATACTGAAGTCTTTGTTTATTGAAAAAAATATAGTTCACTATATTATTGGCTTCCCCCTTCTTCTCATCTTTTTTTGTCTTTGCCTAAAAAAAAGTAATAAGATCGAGAATGATTTTATTTGGAATGAATAAAGGTGAAAGAGGGATACACTGGTCAAGATGTAACTTGAAGCTCATCAAGTTTGGATTGAGGAGGATTTTTGTCTTTAATCTTTTCAAAATGAAGCTTAAAGTGAGTGTATTTAAATGTTACCAAACCAACTTCACGTTGGCTTAAAGTGAGCAAGGACTTGAAAGTTCACAGAATTACAAACGCGAAATTATATACTCATACATATAATAGAAACTCTGATCCCTATAATAGATAAGTCACAATTAAATAATTAAAAGTGTTGCTAAATAATATCATTTCAACATTTCATATGGGAGGTAACACGTGTCATGATAAGGTGATTTTATCAATAAAATCTGAAATGAGGAACTTTAAACTCTGCATGAAACTCTCATTTCTTCCAATTGTGATAAAAAGAACAGTATTGAACAATTAGAAAAGCAAATGGAAAAGGAAACAACTTAAATGAGCTTAAAATGAAGCAAGTTAGGGTCATCATAGAAGCTTAGATATGACAAAGTGATAAATCTCAACTAACACTTCAGTAGCAGCAGAAGCAAAACCTTTAAGACCTTCTATTTAATCCCTTTGCAAATTAAAAGAGGAAACACTCCTAAAAGCAACTAAACATTAGAAAGTCATCCCTCGTAATTTTCTGCATATAAACACTAACTGATTAGATAACACTAACCACAACCTACATAGAAACCAACAAAAAAATCTAACTGAAGTATATTAAAAACTTCTTAGCAACATACTTCTAATTTTTGTTGATAAAAAAAAAACATACTTGTAATTTTTGCCTTGTTCATTTACCAAGCACCTTGTGTGAAAAAAAACCCAACAAAGATAGTTATTACAATGCAATATCCCGTCAGTGTTTTATTTATATGATTGAGAAAGAGCAACATATGCAATATTCAGTTGAACATAACAAATTAGAATAACCCAGGAATAACATTCATGAGAAATCCAACACACTATGAAAGAAAAAAAAGAACAAACCCCAATAGTAAATGAGTGTCAATTATAAACGAAAGAAGCAACCTCAACCTGTAATACAACCTAAAACTAAGTCACACCAATAACCACTATAAGAAAATAATACTAAAAAAACTCGTGTACCTTCAAGCAAAATGAGTTTAAGCAAATCAAGTCTTAAGTATCTGCAACAAATAATTCCAAGCATGTATGAATCAATATGCAAGGTCACCTATTTCTTCAAAATCTCTAATTTCCTCTACCTAATCTTATCCAATATGGAAGAAATAGGCTTCTGAACCATAGGAATGGGTTTAAATTTTGCATCTCTAGTTTCTATACAAAACACGACAACCATAATCATCAGAGTAAAATAAAACAAAACTAAATTGAAAAGGCCACACAAATTCTGATGAATGTGTTTGTATCTCGAAGAAGCCTCTGATTCTTGGCTCAAAGCCGTTTGAGATTTTCTCTTCTTTCTTGTTAAATCACAAAATTAAAACAAAACACATAAGAGATTTGAAAAAGAAGACAAAGAAAAAAAAGAAGATAGAGAGATAGAGAGATGAAGAACAAAAAGAACATTATGAGTTCGTTTGAGATGAAGGCAAAGCATGGTAATGGTGTGTGTGGAGGAACAAAAGCTTTGAGATAGAGAAATAGAGAGATAGAGAGTCAGAAACAAAGCTTCTCATTGAAGCTCTTCTTTTCTTTCTCTTTGTGTCGAGAGTTAACTTGATGGGAGGCGTATTTGAGAAGCTTCTTTTTTTTGAAAGCTTCAATGTTGGTCCCACCTATCCTTTTTAAAAAACATTTCCTAAGGGTACTGTTCATTCATGAACAGTGTATTCAATTTATTGACTTTTTATGTTGACTTCAATCTTGAAATTTAAGAATATATAGACCAGTAAATTGACTGACTATTTGCAGTAGTAAATATTGGATTTGAGTACCATTCATAAATAAAAGACTTATTTGACATTTTAGTCCCCGAACTTAGGTGCTCTTTTGGAATTGGTTCTTAAAGTTTTTTTTCAATGCTTTGGGTCCCTGAACTTTGTTTAATTTTTGGAAATGGTCCTTTCGTCACTTGAGTGATGATATAGCCGCCGACATGTCACGTCACTTTCACAATATCGACGATTGACGTGTTAAGTAAGGTCACGAGACACTACATGATTTTTTTTATAAAAAAAATAATTTCCTTTAAAATTTATTATAAAATTCGATTTTCTTTAAGAAATATAATTTTTAGTTATTTTTAATAAATTTGAATTTTTTTTATTTAGAAAATTCACGTGACATCATCTCGTATGTTACCTATCGATGTGGTGAAGGTGACGTGGCATATCATCGGTTATATCGCCACTTAAGTGATGAAAGGATCATTTCCAAAATTTGAGCAAAGTTTAGGGACTCAAAGCATAAAAAAAAGTTTAAGGACCAATTCCAAATAAGCACCTAAGTTCAGGATCTAAAAACTTAAATAAACCTAAATAAAATCATGAACGAACCTTGATCATATTAGAGAGTTGTATCTCTTCACTTGAAAACACCCACCTTATTATTTCTATGGACAATGATTGATGTCCTAAAGCCCGTTTCCTTCACACGAATTTTAATAAAATGAAAAATAACTTTTTAATTGTTTTGTTATTTTTGTAATATTTGATAAAGTTTGATTGACTAAAGACAAAGAGACAAAATATTTAAGAAAATGGAATCCTCCTCCATTAAGATAGTAGCTAACAAAATACATATCCAAGAATTGACTATAACTCTATTATAAGTTGTTGATATATTACCTATATATAGCCGTAGTGTTGGGATAGGTAGTAGCTAACCAAATACATGTCTAGAAATGTTTAAGAGTCAATTGACTATCTTCTCTATTAAAAGTTGTTGATATATTACCTTCATTGTAATATATTGGCTTTTGATCGAAAAACATTCGATTATCATATAAACCTTTACATTTTTTTCAACGAAATGTTTAGAAAAAAAAAATATTAACATTGAAATATAGCGTCCCAATGCATCGATCTACATTCCGCACGACACTTTATATCACTGGCTTTGATATATTATTGTTACTGCATGCCTAGGGTGAGGATCAATAGGTGGGGGCTCACCTGAAAGCTGAATGAGCAGTGCATTAAGGTGGTGAGGTCGATTTAATTCACATCAGGCATTAGGGACAGATCGAATAAAACAGTAAGCCTTGGGAGACATGCTCATTGCATAATGGAGACGTCAAAATCATACTATGAATCCAACTATATACATATATATGACTCTTTTTTCTTTTTTTATAAGACTGTATGACTTTTAGCGGGAGAAAAAGGAAATTAAAAGGTTTTGTTCACAATAATAATTGTTGATGAACAATGAGAATATGAGATAACAATCCGGTTCCTTTTGGAAGTCTGACATCGTCTGTTTCGTTTATTGTGATATAGTTTAAATACTTATTGAGTTACTCCTCCAATTGACAATTGATTTTAAGATGAAACCTTAACATAATATTAAAGTCATTACATCGATCAATAACTTGTAATTTTTTTACATTTACTTTGCTTTTGAAAAAATATTTGTTGCAATTTTGACTATCTCTTAATTTTTAATTGCTCTTTTCTGACATAATATCCTAATTTGTCTTTTCTATTTTTTTTAATTAAAATTGGAGGGGAACTTCACAGTTTCGGCACCTGGAGCAACATGAGTGGGGTGCCTTCTCAAGGAATGTTATCCACAAAGATTCGAGCCTCTGACCTTATGGTCTTATGGGTTCTCAATATCCTTATGGTCTTAGGTCAAACCCATTTTGGTGTCTTTTCTATTTTTTTTACTTGACCTATAAACAAGTAAGTTAGTTATCCTTTATTTTCCAACTTAACTCAACATAAAAATGATCCCAATATTTTTTACTACCTATACTTAATAAATATACATTTTATTTTAGATATAAATTTGAGTCATGACTATTTTTATTATTGATTATTGTCATTCTTATATTATTATCTTGAAGATTAGATGAAAAGACATTACATAATTTATTTATTTTTAATAAAATAATTTTTTTTCATATATTAGGAGTTTCAATTTTTTTCATGTAGAGATCTAAAATAATATATATGTTAAAGCCTAGCCTAAATATCAAATGTATTTGGTTTTTATTTTCTTCAAATATATTTAGAAATAAGACAAAAACTATATAGGCAGATAAATAAATAAATATATTATTATTATTATTATTGAGTATTTATATATAGTAGTAGTAGTATTTAATGCTGCTTACTTGTTTAACATGCAATTGATATGAGCAGTAGTACTTGAGCTGTATGTGCCTTGGCTCTGGGTGGGTGGGTGATACTGTGCATAATCTGAAGTCTCATCTGCTCTACTTGCTGCTGCTGCCGGAGCACTGACACGGGATGTTGATATTTCCTCCCTCCATGTGGGGTCCACCCGACATATCACATGCTTAATTCTCAGATTTATTTATTACTCCTATATCATTATTTGCTGTTTGCATAAGTAACCTAGACTACTACTCCTGCTGGCACATCAAGCTAAGTAGAAGGAATGTGCTAAACCAATAGGGTGGGAAAGAAAGAATATTTCAGCACATAATAATGGTGTGTGTGAGTGGCCAATTATATCCAACTGGAGTATGTAATTTATTATTATTATTCTTACATATACTATGATACTAATAAAGATAAGTGGGAAGAAATTAGAAATAATATATTCAGATATGCGGTAACAATTATTTGAACTTTGAAGAATATATAGCCATATAGGAGAAAGAGTGGGAGTTACTTATGTAGTTTTATTTTTTATTTTTTTTTCATATAATGGAGTTACTTATTATGTAGTTACTCTTATGTTCGAGTGTGATGAAATTCCGTGAAAATGCATATGGACTCCAATAATATGGTAATTCTTGCAAATTTCGCATATCTACATTTCTTAATTAATATAGTAATTAAGTACGGTGGTTATATGTCTGTTTCACAAAATTGACTTATAGTTGTGAATTTATAACTGATAGCTGTGAACTTTAGTTGATAGTTGTGAACTTAGTTGAAAGTTGTGGGATTATAGCTGAGCTTATAGCTGTATAACTAACTTATTGAAGTAAAACTGTTTCGCAAAACTAGCTGAAATTTGCTAAATGACTTAAAAGACATAATCTAACCAAGATACATAATTATAATTAGAAAAAAAATAAAGGGAAAAATTGATATACAATTTGTTGAAAGCTTTTTTGTTTTTTGAAAAACTACTTCACGTAGCTTTTCTGAAAGTTGCTATAAGCTTCTATTATTTTTGTTCACCAAATAGCTCTAGTAGCTTATTGTTAACTCGGTCAATAAGCTAAAAATTACTAGATAAACTATAAGTTTGTCTTACCAAACACAACACATAGAACTATTGTAATGGTTTGAAATCTTACATTGTCCGTCTTCATCTCAACAGTAATCTAGCATTAAATCTGAACCCACTTTTTAAGATTTGGGAGTTGCATATTTTGAGTTTGATTCCTGGACACCATGGTTAATAAGATTTGAGAGTTGGCGGATCAGATCTTTGGCACCATCATCTAGTAGAATATTGACAATTTTAATTTCCCTTCCCCCTCTATTAAAAAATTCCATATAGAAGATAATTAAACTCTAAATTAAAGTTAAAGATACAATTTTTTAAAAGTAAAATAGTAAAAAAATAAAATAAAAATTAGTCAAATTCTGACAACGATTGTAACTCTGTAAGATATGTAATTAACATATTTATTTATAGGAAAATACTAATAATTATCCTAAAAACACTTGTTAAAAAGATAAATATGATTAAAAAATGAAAATTGTAATTCTTTTTAATTTTAGAAAAAAATTACTTGAAACTTCTTATGTTTTTCTTTTATTCTTAGAAACCTTACCCTTATTTATATATTAGAACTTTGGATAACCACATACGTCCATCTAAACAAAATTATGCTGTGCTGAATGTCTACCATGGTGTGAAATACATGCATGTAGATGCAATACATATCCATGCACCATGCATGCGACACGACTTTTCTTTACTATTGCCACATCATGATGATCATGCATGCATGAGATGATGAGATTTTCGTAAATGCTTTTGGAGTTAATTATGTTTTGTATGTTTTTTTGGTTTACGAGGGAAATTCCCTCGTCATTGTCACACATTGATGACTCTGATGGGCAATCCCCTCTCCAGATCATAGCCTGCAAACTACCCATAGGAGAACAACCACAACCACTCCCGAAAGAGCGACATGCTCATACCATCGAGGTGAGATTCGAATCCATGTCCTTGCGGATCGAGGACAAAGTCCCGAGTCAGGTGTGTCACAACTCGTTAGTTATCTTTTGTATATTGTATACAACCAAAATGGTTTAATCTAGACCGCCTAAATATAGGAAAAAGATGAAAGTAGGTTAAAGATAAGAGAAAATAATATATGCAACAGTGCAAAAAATCTTTACACTATTAGAATATCATCCACCGTTGATGAGTTAGCGATTATTGACTTACTAATAAAAGTAATTTGTATGGATAATGAATGATACACCGAAATAAAGTGTAAAATGCACATATATTAAACTCGAAAGATAAAACAATCTATCTTTTATATTTTTACAATCATTTTTCTTTTTCTTTTCTTATACCTTTATTTACATCTCGTTGTTTTTCTTTCATTTTTTTGTCACATTATACTAAGATTACTTTTCTCTTTTCTATTTCTATATATATATATATATATATATATATATATATCTTTTTTACACCTCCTATATCTTAAAAGAAAATGTAAAAATATTATTTTTCAATATAAAAAAAACATAAATAAATAAATAAATTTAAGATTTTCTTATCTCTAATCCTTAGATTCGAATTTTCTAAGGCATTATTTTTCAAAATATGGATTTTCTTAACTTCAATATTAAGGATGAGAATAAAATTTCTTATCAAGATAATACTTTCTAATAAAATATATTCTCTTATAAAGTATTCTCCTCTATCCTTAAGATTAAGATTAAGAAATCACAAAACACTATAAACATTAGGGAGATAGATGGATGGGATGTGAAATAATTACGGGGAATAGACCATACAGCATAAGAACAAAAGGGTTTGTGTGAAAGCGATAGATAGAAGAGTCGATGTTGGTGCCTATACTCTATACAGAGAAACTGATCCAAAGGGATTAGTTGTCGGGTCAGCAATACAATATTTCACTACCTGTCTTGTTTTGATTCCCTCTGTCTACTTCAAAAGCTGTCGGCGCCGGCCGCAGAGAGAAGTAAGTAAGCTGTAGCAATGCAAGCTAAGCTGGTCTCTCTTCAATTCTCTATTGAGTAATAGTTTCTTTTGTTTTTCCCCCCTTTGAAAATGATTGCATCACCATCTTTCCTTTTTGCACCAAACACCACCATTATCTGTTTCTCCCTAATAAGCCATGAACAACGAATTAGCATTCATCATCTCTCACTATCCCCACTCCTACTCAGATTCACTAACATTAGTTTTAGTTATTATATATAATCATGTACTTCTGTTTCTTATCCGTTTTGCCATCTCACCCCTCCTTTTCCCTTTCTTTTATAATAAAATATAGTAATCCTTATGCACCAAGACCATCTTATCACGATTATTAATTTTCTTTTGCATTAACTTTAATTTAAACAATTGAATTCAATGTTTGTTAATCAAAAGTATAGGCCAGAACTAATTTATGGAGCAAAATTTTTTTGCGTGTCTCCGGAATAACATTCTTTGTGCAACAAAACTAGTAATATTTTTATATTTTCTAAGTTATTTTCGAATTTTAATAAGGCTATAAAATAATTTTCTTCGAAGAGGTCTATTAGGTTTTATTTAAATGAATCCTTCATTTTTTATGGTACAATTTTATGAGATTAATGGATATGCATTGACGGTGTAAAATTTTTTACATCATCGGTCTATCATACACCATTCATTTGTATTACTTTAATCTAAAAGTCAATGATCATAAATGGATGAATGATGAATGATTCACTGATAGTGTAAAAAACTTTACACTGTTGATGGATTACCCATTTACTATAATTTTATAATAGTGATGAACGAGTGTTAAAGATTTTTTCATTATTGTGAACTCAATAATACAAAATAATTTATAAATTTTTTTTGGTTACATAAAATAATTTATAAAATTTGATTGAGAATTGAGAAAGTTTTGACGAAAAAATATGTTACCAGGATCCATAAGAAACAAAAAAATATTTTTAAGACCAAGTTGAAATCTGACAATAACTTGAGGCCTAGGGATGAATGCATTGTTTTTACGGAGATCGAAAAAAAAAATTTGATGCTTTTGGCACATGGAGTTACACAACTGGTAAAAGAAATATAATATTTTTTTTTGGAAGGGAATATAATCTTTTTTATTCTTTCGTATATATTAAAAAAAATAATTTTAATTTTCTTCTTTATTAAATTAAAGAATTTTAAATCCTCCTACAAGTGTTTTCTATAAGTACTTCTTCCGAACGTTTTAAATGTTTTTAATACTTTGAAAGCAAAGCATGAATGGATATATCTCCCTGTTTGTTTGAAAAACTTTTTCAATTATTGGCCGCAGTAACAAAACTTGCAGGAATAAGTTAAAAGGAGATTTAACAAAAATTCAATCTAAAATATTGGCAGCAAATAAAAAGTAAGAAACTAATGTAAATAAACAAGTTTGCATTTGTCTTTGGACACATGTACAGGCCCTAGCAATTTATTCTCTGGCACATGGAGTTACACTGGTTTTACCTTCTTACTTACCTCTTTACCCAATTACACGTATATTCCTCCTTTCACCTCGGGCAACCCTCCGCCAGTTTCCATTACCATAGCCTTAATTTGTTATAATCTCAATTAAATTTATATAAGTTACATTCATTTTAATTTTATATTGCAAAGAATAGTGTTCAATCAAATGCAATAGAAAAAAACTTTTATCTTAGTCTTTTAATTATCTACGAAAAAAATACTACTAGATTGGATAGAAAAGACAAACAATTTCATCAAAAAAAAAAAAAAAAGCAAAGACAAACAATTATAAAGTACCACTCTTTGCATATATTTGTGGCATTGCATTGCATCTCATCTCATTCTTCCACTTCAAGGTTCATAGTTTGGTCTTTCATAATTATCCAAACCTATCTCACTACCCATTTCCTCCGATCTCTTCTACAACAATTATTATTACATAATTCTCTCTATCTTCTTGGTTTTGTTTAGTTTTTTTACACAAGTACCACTACGTACTCTTCTACTAAAGCTGCCTTAACCATATAGTGTATCTTTTCAGTACATGCATTACCTTACACTCTCAAACATACCATCTATCACTTCTTATTTTCTAATTACTTCTTGTTAGTCATAATAACCAAGAAAGATGCTACCTTTTCGGAGATTCTATGGGTTTGAGAGCTGGCTAGATGATGAGTCAGGAAGAGGAAGAGGAAGAGGAAGAGGAAGAGGAGGAGGGTATGTTCCAAAGGAAATGGAATTGAACGATAATAATAATAATAATAATAGGAGATCATCAAAGACGGAGAGGAAATCAAAGGAAGCATGCAGAAGTCACAGGGATGCTGAGAGGAGACGCAGGCAACGAATCAACGACCACCTCACCACCTTACGCTCTCTCCTCCCTTCCACCGTCAAGGTCCGATCCTCTCATCTTTTCTCTTTCTCATCCCTCTCCTTCCCCCTTTTAACTAATTATTAGTACAAGTCTTGCATGCTTATCATAATCCCAGGGCATCATTGTAAATTCAAATGTGTTGTGTTGTGTTTTTTTTCATTTGGGTCGTACTTTTTGGAGCCATCATTACTCAACAAATTCCATTTTATTATTTTATTTCGCCTTATACAAGGCGAACGTGCAAATTTTCACTTTTCGTCTCTTGGTAGTCGGAATGTTTCCGCCATTTGTTAGTCGAATAAGTAAAAATTTGCACTTCCATCTTGTATAAGGCAGAATAAAATAAGAGCGGGTGAGTAAAATGGTGGGACAAAAAGTAAATATCTTTCCTTTTTCTAATTAACTCCGGTGACTGCCCTGTATTATTAGTTTTATTAATTAGGTGGGAAATTCTAAATCCACCCTTAAATTTCTAAACACACCTATTACTTTACAAAATTTAATTGTAATTTTCCAAAATACCCTTCTTTTACTTTTTAATCTAAACCAAAATTACTACAGAGGCACCCACCCACCCTTTTTGACTTCTTCTTTCTCTGCACACCCAAAACAGAAAATCCTTCTTCTTCCCTTCACATAAAATTTAATGTTTTTGAATCCAAAAATCAATTAAAATAAATAAAAAAAAAAGTTTTAGGAGCATAAACCAATGCCATCCATATAAATCAACGAGCAGCTTTTCAATTTTAAGTCATGATCAGCATGACAGTTGGTAATATTGGATAAAATTTCAAAGAAAGCAGAAGGAATAGAAAAGAAATACATTGAACTCTTCCATCAAAATGCTAAATGGTTCAGTTTTTTATTAAAATGTTCAAGATTTTAAATCTCAAACAGCCCTTATAACAGCCCTTGCAAGGAAACAAAATATATAACTTATAGAATCCCATCATGAGAGGGTTGAGTGTAATGATGGTATGCTCATCGTTCATGATGATGGAGGAGGCCTTAAGGGAGGCGGTGGCATGGACGTTGTGGCTTCGAGAGAGAGAAGACTCGAGGTATGAGGGGCAGGGTTTGTTTGAGAGAGTTGCTGCTAGCAACCATTAGGGTTTTGAGGGAAGCTTTGTTTTCTTGTTAATGTGAAAAATAAAGAGGGGCGTATGGCAGGGAAGAAGAAAAACTTTGTTCTTGGTATGAACCATGAAGAGGAAGAAGAAGTTGAAAAGGGTGGGTGGGTGACTGGGTGTACAGTAAACAGTAATTTTGGTTAGGTTAAAAAGTAAAAGTTGGGTATTGTGGGAAGTTATGGTCAATTTTTGTAAAGCAATGGATGTGAAGTGTGATTAGAACTTTAAGGGTGTATTTAGAATTTCCCTAATTAGTTTGGTTTTGCATCAGCACCTATTTTCTACTAACATTAACTTGATAAAAAAATTTTGTTAACAAGTGTCTTTGATCTTGTTAAGGCAATTGTTAAGATTACCTCAAAAAAAAAAAAAAAAAAATCATAAGTCTACTATATTTCATCTCTCGAAAATTTAAAAAAAAAACACATTTTTATCAACCTTTAACTACATTTGGATGCTTGACTTAGGGCACTAGTTAGCTTTTTCCATAAATAAATTATGTTTCCCTTTAACTAAAAATCACGTTCATTAAAAAAGTTAGATAATATTATTAGTAATATTTAACATGAAACAAAAACAAAATGATATAATCGTTGATATATCTTAAGAATAATTAAACTGAAAATATTAAATTAGTTAAATTTTGATTATATTTGAATAAGAGATTAATGGGTGTACACTAAAATCGTCGTTAAATTTTGATTATATTTGAATAAGAGATTAATGGGTCTGCACTAAAATCGTCCGTGCACCATTTATTTTCTCTTTGAATTATGTTTTTATTTGCTTACTTATATTTCATACAAATAAGAATATACTACTACTATTTAAGACTTGGATTCAACTTATAATTTCTTTTTGTCACTTTAGTAATTCAAAGCCATACCCTCCAGGGGACTAAATTACTGGTCGCTCTAATTTTTGCCAGGGGACTAAATTAGTGGTTTACTGGTTTTTTTCCTTAATAATTTGAGCGCATTATTGTAAATTTAACATTTTTGGGTGATGTTGCAGTCAGATAAGGCGTCGTTGCTTGCGGAAGTGGTTCAACACGTGAAACGGCTGAGGAAACAGGCCGATGACGTGGCACACGGAGAGTCTTCATCCTGCAGCAGCAGCGAACCCGGTTCGGCCTGTTCCGAGGCGTTGGACGCTGCTGAGCCGTGTCAGTTTCCGGGGGCTTCCGACGAGGCGACCGTGAGCTATTGCGTCGGAGAACCAAAGAGAATGAAAGTGACGCTGTGCTGCGAGGACCGGCCCGGTCTGAACCAGGATCTGACTCAAGCTATTAGGTCGGTTCGGGCCAAAGCGGTTCATGCGGAGATGATGACTATCGGTGGTCGGACCAAGAATGTTGTGGTGATTCAATGGGATGATGCAAAAGAGGAGGAAAAAGAGGTTGGGGCACTGGAACGGGCTTTTAAAGCTGTTATAGAGAACCGGGCTTTGGTGCAGCCCTTGGTGGGCCGGGTGGTTTTGGGCCAGAAACGGGCCCGAGATAGTTATGCTTCGACTTGGGAGGTTGACTCTGACTTTTTGTTGGGGACTGCTGCTAGCATATGATAATATGAAATTAAGTGTTTTCCTTTTCTTTTTAATCAGAAAACGTGACAAAATGGAGATAGGAGAAAATCTTCATGTGGAGATTAGTAGTTTTTTTCCTTTAGTCTTCAGTAGCATTCTAATAACGTTCATAGGGTATGGCTTGTAATTTTTCTTCTACTAACTCATATTACCTTGGAATATCATCATATTATATACTACTTCACTAATTATGACGCGGTGTATAGTGTTTGGTATTAACATGACAAGGTGACATAAGTTAATTAACCATAGTCCATAACTCACAAAATAAATTTCAAGCCAAGATATACCAATTTTCCAACCAAATGTACTATTATAAAAAGTTTCAAATATCAACAAGTAGTGAAATGAAAAAACAAATTTCAATCACAATTGAAGAGCAGGAGGAAGATGGAGCATTGTGGCCAAAGTCTCTAACCATTGTTGTTGTTGTTGTTAGTAGTAGTTAGTACTGCATTTTAATATTGAGACCAAAGGAAGAAACGTAAAACTCTCAATTTTTTGTCAATGGAATGAAAAAGAATTGAAAGTGTTTGACATATAAAAATTCAGTGTCCATAATGTCCAAAAATAGTATGATGCACGTGATATAACCTTTTTTTTTTGGAATTAACATGATATAATTAACTCTTTAATTAAGAAGAGGATAGCATTGCCAACAGTGAAAGTGACTTAAAGACAATAATAGATGTAGTTGATGTTTGATTGCGAGGGAGTCCCACAAAATGGGATAACTACTTGCCACGTGGAAGTTGTAACAACCAGATAACTCCGTATAATTGAGTGTGTTCTTTGTCATCCACCCCATACTTGCGTCGTGCAATGAATAACCACGAGATTCCTGTCATATCACTACATAAACAACATACATAAGTACATTAGTTAAATAATTGATAAACATAAAGATAAGGATATATTGATTATATTTTTAAAAATTAAAATATGGCATGAGTTTTAAACTTGTAATGCACAAGGTAGTTCTTTCCTTGAATTTGTGAATTCTATTAATTAAAGATTAAAGATTAAAGATCAACATCATATTTGAGTACTTCTATATATTCATTTATTACTATTTTCTCTTTAGTTACATTATTTTTATTTCAATGTTATAAAAAGCCACTTGTCCAAGAAAGCATCAACAGAATTTTGTAGTCAGCAATTGCAAGAGAAGGGAAGAGATGGTGTGGCAAATTATTGGTGAGTGGCAGTGTGGCACAATAGGATTGCTACACCTTAAAGCAGTAATTCTCCAAAAAATATTGCTCTTTTATTTTAATATAGTTAAATGAATGATACTCATTAATGTTAGTATTACTTGTTGATGCATTATTACAGGGTCTAGAATGCGTTCACTTCTCCGATCAAAGGCACAGTTTAAAGGTTCATACGTCCATGGAGACCCCTGCTGGTGCTTACCCTTTTCTAGTCCAACTGGCACCACTGCTGTTTCCTCCAGGACAAGACCTTCGCCAAAAGTTGTGAGTTTCTTCACTGTTGTTCTTAATCAAACATGGCTTTCTTCATAATAGTCCATAATTCTTTTGTATTTTTGGGTTTTTAGATGAATTGGTCAAAAACCTATGGTGGTCGTGCAGCTGCACCTTCATTCAAGTAAGTTGAAGTTTATGATAACAGCCTATATTGTTCAAGTCAAAATTCTGTTGAAAGTTTTAGGTGAATTTTGCATAATTTAGTTTTTTTTCTTGTTAGGGGTTCAATTGTAGCTGTAACTAATTCTAAATTTATATATATATATATATATATATATATATATATATATATATATATATATAACACTATTCAGTTTGAATTCTTTGCTTCAAGGTGAATAGCTATAAATTTGGTTACTTTGTCCTCTTCTTTGATTATACTAGAAAAGTTTCATGAACTTGTTTACTACACCGCAAAGTAAGAGTGTCTTCAGATTGATGGTGACCATGAATGAGGACTCCTATTCATGATTATCTTACCTCAGTTGTCTCTTTGTAATGTGGACAATTCCATATGCAAACTTGAACATTTGGTGAAGAGTGAATATATATTTTGTTCTTACAATAGTGATAGTTAAAGTATTGTTGTAGGCACATTTATTAATCCAGTCGGTGCAAAATGGTGAATTTAGCTGAATGATTTGAGAGAGAAGTAGCATTTCATAACACAATTTACACTTGTGTTGTTTATCTTCATTTACCATAGGGAGAAAGAACCAGAGGATTCAAGTAATTGTGACAGACTTAGTGTAGACAAGGGCCTTGATGTGGGGAATATGGCTGAAACTGATGGCAATCAGGAGTTGTTTGATTTGATGAAACATAGGTTTCTGAGTTTCAAGAAGCACAAATATATGTAAGCATTTTTCCAAGTTTCAGCTTTGCAAAAATTAGTTCCTTGTTGTTGTTCTTGTATCTTATACTATCCAATATTTCTTTTAGACAGAAAAGAGTTGGAGCATTTTCGAGCTCTTGCTGAAGCTCAATCCCCAAAGGTAATAAAAAAACAGATTTACACTATTCATTTAATTTATTTGTTAATGCACTATTCCTTCTTTTTTTGATGAATAATATTAACCACATCACATTTTAGCCTAATTTCTTTGGTTTCTGATACATGCTGTACTGCTCCATGTGTTGTAATTAAACTGAGAGAGTGGTCTGAAGTCTGAACTATTAGCTGACAAATCCAAATACAGTTTCTGGTGATTGCTTGTGCAGACTCTAGGGTATGCCCCTCTAATATCTTAGGATTCCAACCTGGAGATGCCTTCATGATACGAAACATTGCGAATCTTGTACCTCTAATGAAGGTAATTGCATAATTGCTGCTGATCAATGAGACATTTAAATGATTACAAATTGTTATTTCTGTCTCATCACTTTAATTCCTTATTTCCTTATGTTGGAGAACAGAATGGACCATCAGAGTGTAATGCTGCTCTTGAGTTTGCGGTAACTATTCTTCAGGTGCGTACTTATTTATAAAGTTTTTGTGTTATAAGAACTATACAAAGATTGACATTTAAAAACCGAAAGGAAAAATATATTGGTTTCTCAGTAAGAGAGCAAAGAATTTCAGAATTATGCAATGATTGTCTAGAATGAGAATATATTGAGAAAATGATATAGCATATTTTTGTCTGTGGTTGTGTGCATATATCGGTATATGTAATATGCTGTTGTATGTTAACTTATTCCCTGTATGACTGCACAATTCAAAATGGTTCCTGAAATTTTTAGGTTGAGAATATACTAATCATTGGGCATAGTAGCTGTGCTGGAATTGAAACCCTGATGAATATGCAAGAAGATGTGCACACAAGGTATCTCTAGTTAACTACCACAACCCAAATTATTATTATTATTATTATTATTATTATTATTTTTGCACAAAAGTGGTTGTTAAGTTATGGCTCTAGTTCTCATAAGAGTTCATTCATCCACCAGAAACTTCATACACAAGTGGGTTGCCAATGGGGAAGTTGCCAAATTGAGGACAAAAGCTGCCACAGCTCAACTTAGCTTTGACCAGCAATGCAGATTCTGTGAGAAGGTATACTATATTTCAATATACCCTGCCAAATTATGTGGAATTGCCACTAGGAACTCTTAGATGAGTCAAGTCTAATCTTCATGCTTCTTGAACTTACTCAATGTACTTAAGAAATCTCAAGTTCCATGCAAATTCTAGTGAACTCATAAATTTTAAAGGCAATTAAAATGATGTTCATTCAATTTGTTTCAGGAATCTATTAACCAATCATTATTGAACATGCTCAGTTACCCTTGGATAGAAGATAGAGTGAGAAGAGGGTTGCTTTCTCTTCATGGAGGATATTATAATTTCGTGAATTGCTCGTTTGAGAAATGGACCCTTGATTTTAAGCAATGCAATGTTAAAGAAGGAGGAAGGAGTTATGCTGTTAAAGAACAAGAATTCTGGTCTTGACTCTGCTGCTTTATTTTATAACCAGCAGGCCTGATAGAGATTATAGGGATGAAGTATATTGGAAGTGTATAATTCACTCAATAAAATTTTATGTTAATAAATGCTAATTCTGCCTGTAAATGAATCAAAGGATTGATTTATGCTGAACGTAAACGTGTGTCAGCTTTGTTAGGACTCTAAATAACTCTCACATTCTATGTACTTCGTTGAATTCTTTTTCCTATTCTTATGTACCTAGTTGAATTAAACCCATTGACATGCCTTAGCATAACATGTCTGTGATTGAACCAAAAGAACATTATTTACCGTATCTTCTTAGCTGACATTAGCGACATTGTGATATCTTCCTACAACATTAATGACATTCTTAGCATATTTGCTAGAAATAAAGTATTAGCATGCTCATATTTAAACATCATGACCTTATTTTCTTCCCCTCCACTAAGACATGAAAAAGAAAATGGAGTAATACTACTACCTTTGTGCTTAACTAATTCTCATTTTAAGGGAAAAAAATATTGTTCACCAAAAAAAAAGATTTTCTTTTTATTTAATTGTCAATTTATAAACTCAATGCAATGTTAATTACTATTTGCACAACCCTGCTCTCATTAATAGAATAGAAAATAATTTTAAAAAAATAATTAAATATTATTAAAAAATAAATATCAAAATATATAAAACAAACATTGATTCATGCAAAAGAAATACATTAAATATACTTCTTCTATCAATGATCAATTATTTATTTTTCCTCTTACTTCTAACTCATTCCACACCTTACAATATTATCCAATTGGTTACTCAAAAACATTTTTTGTTTTTTTTTGTTTTTTATTTATTTTTTGTTAATAATATGAAATTGGTCATTCAAGTTGTTAGTTATTATAAATTGGTTTCTTAAGTTTTTAGTTAATATCAAATTAATTATCCGTTCGATACTATTTTTTTTATTTCCTCAAGAGCACCTTTAATATCAAGGAACTCAGACTAATTTTGCACGAGCACGAGATCGTGTTCTTATGTTTTTCCCAACGAGATATGTTAACCGGGAATCGAACCTGAAGCTTCTTAATATTAGGCCTCATTCTCAAGTTCTCAGGTTGGCAACCCCCTTCTTCTTAGCAAGGCTTTTTTATATGGACAAATACACGGTTTGATACTACTTTTAATTAATCATACCAAAAAAAAAAAAAAAGCTTTGGACCAACTTGAAAAGGAAAAGAATTTGCTTATTTTCTTTGGTTATCTATTTTTATTTTTTTTTTCCTGTTTTCACTTTTCATCCCAGAACCTAATAAACAGCCGTTAATTGCACCGGAGTAAGTGTTCCGTAGGCATAAACGAGTTGGGAGAAGTTTTTGCAAGCAAGCAAGCGCGTGCATCTCGCCGGAGCCATCTCGCCGGAGCCATGATTTCGCAGTTCTTCGTCCTCTCACAGCGTGGCGATAACATCGTCTTCCGCGACTGTTAGCTCTCTCTCTCTCTTTCTTTCTTTCTCTATCAACCACACTTTTCAAATCCCGATTATCGATTTCTTTTGCGTCCAGATCTGATTCTGTTTCTATCAATTTAATATTCACCTATATTGTTTTACTTTGGAAGATCACTACGATTCTACGCTTCCAGATCTCACTTCGATCATATCATGAACGCTCGCCAATTCGTAATTATTACTGTATTACTTACATTGAAAAATCAAGATAAATTGAATGTTGTATTTTCTAATTCTTTTGAAAAAAATATCTTGATGAGATTTACGCATCTGTGAATTTTGTTGCACGAGCTCAATCACATTGGAATACTAAGAAGATTTGAGCTGATAAATTGATAAGATATGTACTAGATGCTATCCTATAACCTATATAATACAATCTGAAAATGTTTTCGATATGTTCGTTGTCGTCACTTTTTGTTTGCATATTGCTGCTTCTAATCTGCAATTGTTTTTCCAAAGAGTGAATGGAATGGGGTGGAGTGTACAACATTACCTCTGAAAAATAGAATTCCAAAGTTATATTACATTAAGTAATGATTTTAGACGGATTCTAATGCTTGAAGCTTCTGCTGTCGAATCCTCGGCACTTATTGCTACTTATTTGTCTTGTTGCAGACCGTGGTGAAGTGCAGAAAGGAAGTGCGGAGATATTCTTCCGTAAAGTGAAGTTTTGGGAAGATGATGGGTTGGAAGAGGCACCCCCTGTCTTTGTAGGTATTATCTTTCTGAATCAGGCAGTGTATGTTGTAATGTGCTTTGGGCTTGAAACGAGTATGTAATTCAACTTATAATTGCATCTTGTTTCCCCTGGGTCTGTTCTCTCTATCATTTAATGTATTTATTTTCATTGGGACATCAGCCAGCTTAGAATATCCAGTGGCTCAGTCATGCACCCTTGCTTTGCATAATAAAATCGAAATGGTTAACATTTTGAGAATGTTGTGAATATAAAATGGGAGTGGGAAGAGAGACCGTAGATGAATGGCCAGTCATGCTAATTATTGCTAATCATGTACTGCCTCCAATTTGTTTAACGCACGCAGGAGTTCTAGAATCATTCACCCTTGTTGATAACTGTTATTGCCATCCTCTTATGGTGGTAACAGTAATATTACAAATATAAAGTTGGCCCAAAATTTAAAATCTCTTTTTAGACCTTACAAAATGGTTTTTTGTGCAATTTGTGAATATGTATTCATGTTATGTTATTTGCTTCTCTTCTAGTACAGTTTACTTATTTTTTTAATGTTATGTTGTTTGTTCGTTGACAGAATGTGGATGGTGTAAATTACTTTCACGTGAAAGTTGTTGGATTATTGTTCGTTGCAACTACGAGAATTAATATATCACCTTCCTTTGTCTTGGAGCTTTTACAAAGGATTGCTCGTGTAATTAAAGATTACCTTGGAATTCTCAATGAAGATTCATTACGAAAAAACTTTGTGCTTGTGTACGAGTTACTCGATGAAGTTATTGTGAGCTTCCTTATACTCCATTTGGCACTATATATCTTTAAAGCCTAATTGTGGTCCTATATTTTCACAATTGTAATGCTTCTTCAATGGATTAAATTATCTCCTTATCCAGTCTATTTCCCTGTCCTTAGTGTGGATTTTTTAATAAACCTAATCTTCACAGATGAGGCTTGTTTTCCTTCACTGCTAGTTATATCTTTCTATCTATTCAAAGTAATTTGTTGGACATTGATGTTGCATTTGGTTTTCATTTTTAAAGAATAACAAATGCTTATTTGCAAATTTGATCCGTGTTGCCAACCTCACCAATAGGAGAAAGCTTTATTGCTGCTTTGACCTGAGGTTTATAGTCAATCAGTTATATGTCCAAAAATCTTACTTACGAGGGACCTTATGACATTATTTGAACCAGGACTTTGGTTATGTGCAAACAACATCTACTGAATTGTTGAAGTCCCATGTGTTCAATGAGCCGCTTGTGGTTGATGCTGCACGTTTGCCAGCTCTTGGACCTGCTGCAATTTTCGCAGTATGATGTCAATATATTCTCCATCAGGCACCTAGTCAATTTTTTTGTTGTTGTAATTATCAGTTGCAAATATGATGTCACCAATCCTTAATATTGTTTGCATGCAGCAAGGGACAAAAAGAATGCCAGGGATAGCAGTCACAAAGTCTGTTGTTGCAATAGAGCCTGGGGGTAGAAAGAGGGAGGAAATCTTTGTAGATATAATTGAGAAAATAAGCATCACTTTTAGCTCTAGTGTGAGTACATACATCTTATTTGATTTTGAATTTCGTATTTTTGTTCGTCTATCACTTCATCTGTCATGTGTAATGAGGGCAGAAGCTTTGCTTATGATGTTCGGAATGTTACTGTTAGCTAAAAAATAAGATTAATGCGTTGAGGGCCTGGATACCAGAGATCAGATCCCAATCCTTATAGTAGTTGAAACTTGTTAAATCTGATTAAAGTACCATCAAGTTCAATATCTATTTATGGACTGTTTTGCTTCTTCAATGTAGAATGGATAGGGCTCCTGTTTAGAGAAACATAATGAGTCATGTTGAATGATTTTTTTGTGATGCATCGTAGTAGGCCAGTTAATTTTTTCCTCATTTGTATTTTGTAGTGCCAATAGTTTGATAAGGCTTGGTTGTTGTTGGTTGTATTTTCAAGTGGTTTTTTTTTATCATTTTTGATATATCATTCGTAGCATTCTTTATGTGATTTGATCAGGGATATATACTTACTTCTGAGATTGATGGCACCATACAAATGAAGAGCTATCTTAGTGGCAATCCTGAAATTCGATTAGCTCTGAATGAAGACCTTGCTATTGGAAGTGGTCAGGGACCAGTTTATGGTATCTTCTTTCGATTTTGGTGGCTTTTCATTTCCGGTTCTATGTTCTCCTTCATGTTTATAAATTAATACTTAGGAATTCTTTAATTTTTTTTATTTTTTTTAAATATTGTGGACATTTATGGGTACTTACCTACTATTTTTAGGTTTTGAGCCCTTGAACATTATGTTGATGAGTTGATCTTATGAATTGTGAGTTTTGATTAACAACTAATATATCATCAGATGATCACCCGTTGTGCATATTCACTGAACCTTTCACATTAGGTCTTTCACTAAAATTTTTGGGTTTCATGTTAACTTCTCCGGCTTTTTTTCTTATCCATAAATCTTTTCCATCTTTTCATTATTATTGCTTTTGTATCTGTTCCATAGACATCCACTTTCTCATTGAATGAGGCCGACACGTTTGTTTCCTGTGGTCTCCTGAAATTGGTAATTACTTTGAGAACTTATTTTGATTTATTTCTGGAGCAGGCTATAGGAGTTCATCTGGCTCAGGATCAGTGATATTAGATGACTGTAATTTCCATGAATCTGTTCGGCTTGATAGTTTCGATATGGATAAAACTTTATCTCTTGTGAGTGCAAAAGCAGTGTTGAAGATCGTAAAAAATTTCAGAACATTAAAGTATTTTATTGGCTTGCTTCCTTTTGATTAGAAAATTTGATAGTTGTGTCACTGCTAATTTTAGGTACCTCCAGATGGTGAATTTCCGGTTATGAACTACCGCATGACCCAGGAATTTAGGCCTCCTTTTCGTATTAATGCTTTGATCGAAGAAGCCGGGACCCTTAAGGTGATGCCTCCTGTTCAATAATTTTATATTTTTCATTTTGTTTTTTGGCTTACAATCCTTTGAGGTGAATTGTGTCTTCTTTTTATGATTTTGTTGAACAATAGCAATACAATGGTAGTTGAGGAATAATATTCTCTTAACTCCATATATCTTTTTAGGCTTAATTATGTTACAGGTCCCTGAAGTTTGGGGTACTTTTGCCAGATACCCTTATTCTTTTTTTTCCAATGTCTGACTCCCCGAAGTTACTTCTGAGTTTGTCATATACCCCTACTACCAATTCTGGCCAATTTTGCTGGCATGTAACATCGGAATCCTAATAAGACGCAGGAGGTTGGTCATGTGATGTCGAGTGATGTCACACGTGCGAAGACGACCTCTCTCTTCAATTCTTTTTTCTCTTTTTTTATTTAACTAAAAATATAAAAATATTATGTTTTTTAGTTTTTTAAATTTTTTGAAAACAAGATCTTCGATCACGGGGCACCAGGTGCTTAACCTCCTGCATCTGATCAGGATTCCGATGTTACATGTCAGCAAAATTGGTCAGAATTGGTAGTAGGGGTATATGACAAACTTAGAAGTAACTTCGAGGAGTCAAACATTGAAAAAAAAAGAATAAGGGTATCTGGCAAAAGTACCCCAAACTTCAGGGACCTGTGACATAATTAAGCCATCTTTTTACAATAGGAGTTATCCCAAATTTCTCTAAATACACTCAATCCTACTCCTATCTTGTATATTGTGTCCACTCATCCAATGCAATTTAAGCCATTCTTTTTCAAATCCTGAAGAGATTTGTCTTTCCTAGCACTTAGCTAATACTTTTGAGATTGCTATGGCAGGCAGAAGTAATTCTTAAAGTACGTGCCGAGTTTGCCTCAAGTATAACAGCAAACACTATCAAAGTGCAGATGCCACTACCAAAATCTACCACCAGGTGTTGTTCTATACTTCTTTTTATCATTGAATAGCTTTGACCGTGGTTCCGTTGATTGGAAACTTTGACAGAATTCGTTGATGCATTAAAAAACTGAGGTGCTTAAAATCATTTCTCAGCCATGTTTTTGTCTTACAAAACTACAAAAGTACACGTAATAGGTTTTGCTCATGGTAGAGCTAGGTTTAGAACTCTAAAGGGACCAAACTAATTTTTTCACAGATTCTAAGATAAATAAAATTTAAAGCAGGTTTTGCGACCCTGGTTATGCTGGAAGAAATTTTGAACACAAAGCATTAACTTTGTTAGTAAATGTGCTTGATTAGTGATATTATGGGGATCATTTCTTGTATCGATTATTTGTGATCATCGGCACACTTATGCAGTCCACACTATGTAATTATATTAATTCTGACATTTGTAATTTGAAGAAAGAGTTCAAGGGGCCATTATATTAATATTGAAAGAATTGCAGAATTCTTTTCCTTTATGTGACCAACTCTCCTAAAAGCTTAAGCTATTAGGTGAATCGTGAAGGCCTATGAATAACTTCACATCTAACAAGCTCCTTCATGCTGTTTGAGCTTGAAATATGCACTATGCACAAGCCCACTTTTCCTTATGCTAAAATTCAATTTTCATTAGAAAAATTGGGGTGGCCAGCATCAAACTTATAATCACTTGGTTATAGAGGCTCTGTTACCATGTCAAGAGTAATTCTCCTTAAAGTTTGAAGAACACTTTTAAAAACTGTACTTTAAATGTTAGCACATCATGCCTTGTCACACGTGTTGTCCTATGAATATATTCTGATGCAGCATCCTGGGAAATCACATTTCTTTGCATGTGAAAATACATAGTAGCCTAGGTATTAATGATGACGGGTATTTTAGTTCATGAACTAAATTCTTTTCTGGAATGGTCTCAGAGTTAGTTTTGAGCTGGAACAAGGAGCCAATGGACAAACAACTGATTTCAAGGAAGTGAATAAGAGGCTGGAGTGGAATTTAAAAAAGGCAACATTTCTTGTCATTTCTCAAGCTTTTTTGTTGCTTTTTTTTTTCTTTTTTTTCCCGTTGAGGCGTTGACTGTCTTTCAGCAAAGCAAATTGAAAGTATATCAGTGTGTTTCTGGTCACTATTTTTTAGAAAATGTTCACTAATAAGTGCAACAAAACAGATTGCCGGGGGATGCGAGCATACTCTACGAGCAAAGCTAACTTTTTCTCAGGAATCACATGGTACTTATCCTTATAGTTGGTGCATGCACAAAATGGATGTTTTATTTTTCTATTATACATTTTTTTACATTGAGTGATTAATATCATATTTATCCATTATTCCATTTTTTTTAATAGGTAACATATTGAAAGAATGTGGACCTGTTAGCATGACATTTACTATACCTATGTATAATGCATCACGGCTTCAGGTAAACTGATCATGCAAACTTGCTGATTTTATTTTCAAACTTTGATTTAACCAATATCTTTGCTCTGTCATTGGTGTTGTCTGTCAAACTTTTGCTATTACTAGATTTGATTTGATGGTGTTCGTTCCAGTACAGTGGCGGAGCTTGAAAAAAATGTTAGGGGGTACAACAAATTTTATTGATATTTATACTTAAAACAATACATATATGCCAAGTAAAATTATTCTAGCATAGTGGTATGTTGACTTTTTAAAACACTCAAGAATCCCAAGTTCGATTCCAACCCCATCATTTCCTCATATTTTTTAACTAATTACAATGAAAAAAGTGAAATGGTAGTAAAAACAGCCACGGCTAGAATCGAACTAGCGACCTCATGAAATAATAACAAGAGCAATACCATTGCAACGAGTAGAGTAGAGCTGTTAGCGGGTGCTACTAATATAGATATATATTCAATTTAAAAATTTGAGGGGGAGCACCTGCTCCTTAAAAGCTCCGCCACTGTTCCAGTATCTGCTTAAAACTGCATTGAACAACTGGCTAGCATTTTCTATGAAAAAGAAGAAAAAAAAAATAGGCTCACATCAGATGTTTAAGCAGTTATGATGCAAATTTGATTATGCTAGTAGTCTCGACAGATATCCCTGAACGCCAAATATAAATATTTTTGTAATTAATAATTAAATACGCATTATTCTTTTCTATTAAAAAAAGGAAGGAAAAAAAAACTCAATATTGATGCAAATGCCATTTCATTTGCAAGGATTGCTAATTGCCCTGCTTGAGCAACCATGTCCTCTAAGAAATTTGGTTTGGGGCATGTCGGGGTAAACATTAAACAACTTAATTAAGCAGTTATTTGATAAGTTTTTTTTTTTTTTTTTTTGTAATAAGCTAAAATGAGCTTCCTTTGATAAGCTTATTGAAATAGGATAACAAGAGCTTGTAGGAAGGTGATAAGCCTAAAGTTCTCTACTTTTTCAGCGGCCGATGCATCTCCCCCGCCCATTTCCCATGCTCCATTGCCTTTCCCCTTAGGGCCCTGGTGGAACCTGGACCTAGCACCCAAAAGATTGCTTTAGCTAAATAATAAAAGGATTATTTTGAATGTGCTAAGCGCATATTACATTTCCTAAATGCAGGTAAAATACTTGCAAATAGCAAAGAAATTTGGAACTCATGAGCCATATCGGTGGGTGAGATATGTTACACAGGCAAACTCCTATGTTGCTCGTATATGATGGTAGTTGAGCACCTCATCTCCTTTCTATCCTTGTGCTCTCTATTATCTTTGCTTCTGTTTTATTTACTTTATTCTTTATTTGTAAATTACGTTGTTGTAAGTCAAATATAGACGACGTTAGTTGTTTGCTTTAGCATTTATTACACATACACTACCTTATCTTACAACCTAGGATGAATTGCATCCCTGATTTTTCTGTCCCATTTTCCCATCCTGGAATCGGATCACTCGGTTCTGTCATGGAGCTTTTATGAGAACATTTGAAAATCTCTATGCAGAGATCTTGTGGAACAATATACTTTTACTTAACGGTCTCGCAAACAAGGGTCCTTTTTTTTTTTGGTGCAGACAAACAAGAGTCCTTCAAGTTCACAATAACACTTCTATACTACATTTGGTTTTGTTAACATTGCCCATATTCATCACTGTCTTTACTTGATGTTTTATTTAGCTAAGTTTGAGAGAAGTGCTGTGAGCTGTGCAAGAGTTAATCTCAGTTCTCAGCTCATTGCAAATAAATACTAGTATTTGCATATATGTAATGATACATTTAATTCAATTCAAAGTTCCAAACTCATTTTTTTCAGTACGAGTCACAGAAATAAAAGGTAAAAACTTAAGTAAATATACACAAATAATTTATTCAAATGCACCCCTTTACAATAGCAAAGACTTCACCTTGTACCAGTTCAGTTGATTCGAATAATAAAAGAATTTTCTTAACATTAAGGAAGATTTCCAGTGAGCCTTATAATGAAAAAAAAAACAATAAAGATGTTGAGCTACCCATCGAATTTCAAATAAAAAAATTGCTAAAGAAATTTTTTTAAAAAATGAATATGGAATATAGATTGAATTATTAAGGATATATTTGATATATCATATTTAATGTTGCTTAGTATTTTGGAACAGACAAATTTTAAGAAAATGATTTATAGTCTATAGATAAGCGAGAGGTTTTTTAATTTTTTTTCTTCGCATTTTTGGAGAAAAATGTCTTTTACTAGAATAGTGTTAGGACTTAAACACGTGAGGAGAGTCCAACCCAAAAGACTAGTCTATTAGGTGGGAGAGTTTCATGCTTAAGTACCACATTAATTTTCCTAGACTACTCAATGTGGGACTCCTAACATTGTCGTCCCCTTCAAGGGCCGACGTTCATGACGACTTTCACTCTATCGACACTGACCCGATGGTAACCCTTTCTCTTTGGGCGGCTCCACTCGCCTATCAGTATTCGGTAATATACCTTAATCCAGTCTATAGGTAGCCCTTTCCGTGGTTCAATCTCTCAATGAAAGACATCAATTGTGGGACTCCTAACATTGCCGTCCCCTTTAAGGGCCGACGTTCACGACGACTTTCACTTTATCGACACTGACCCGATGGTAACCCTTTCTCTTTGGGAGGCTCCACTCACCTATCAGTATTCGGTAATATACCTTAATCCAGTCTATAGGTAGCCCTTTCCGTGGTTCAATCTCTCAATGAAAGACATCAATTGTTAGGACCTAAGCACATGAGGAGAGTTCAACCCAAAAAACTAGTCTATTAGGTGGAAGAGCCTCATGGCTTAAGTACCACATTGAGTTTCCTAGACTACTCAATGTGGGACTCCTAACAGTCACTTGAATGTAAAGAAAGTTTGTTAATCAAATTCACATGACAACACAAGCAACTAAATTAATGACTATATGACCTAAATGCAATGATTAAGGTTTGAATTTGCTTAAAGCACATGAAGAAAGATTTTGGCGTCAAAGCAAGCGACCACAAGGATTGGATTGGATAGGAAGGGAGCATGCATGTGTGTGATAGAAAAAGGCGTCGCATCCTCCATAACCCAAAATCAGTCTCCAAATATAAGCAGTCCTTATCACTTCATCCAACTCGCAGGCTATGCTCAGGTGAGGGCCAATGTCCAATTTTAGTTCAACATCTATCCCTTCATATGTCTTATCTGTCATTGTGGGACCCACCCTGCTCCAATCAGCGGCGCCACTAGGCTTGACTTGCTTCCCAACCAGCTTAACCACCCCTCCCTCACTCTCTCTCTCTGTCTATATATATCTATGAAGGGATGTCATTTATGACCCGATAAGAAAGAATGAGAAAAATAAAAATAAAGATGGAGTGTGAAACAAAGTACTCTCCATCCCTAAATATAAGAGCATCTCCAATGCCAAACCATCACTTTGGTTCTTAGGTGAACCCCACAACATTTTTTATATTATCTCACATTTCTCCATACCTTAAGCAACTCTACCACAAATTTGCTCCAACTCCAAGAACCCAACTATGGTTCTTGAATGGACCCCACACCCTACCCCACGTTACTTTTTATATATTATTTAAATATTACATATTATAATAAAAATTAAATTACAATTTAATTAATACCAATAATTCAACAACATTCATTTAAAATTACGAAAATACATAAAAAAATTAAAAAAACTACATTAATTTAAATGAAAAATAAATAAAAATACAAATAATAATATTTCAATTTTGGTCGTTCATACGTCTGTGGTGCTCCCAAACATGTTCTACTAGATCGGCTTGAAGTTGGTGATGGGATACCCTATCACGAACAGCGAATCTCCTTTGCAGGTAATCTTGGATATCAGGGTCACGACCGTTGTTAGATTCTTCGACCGTGTCGTTACCAACATCAGAAAAATCGAAATTACCACCATATGTGTCTCGTTCATCTTCGACAATCATATTATGTAATATGATACAAGCATACATTATACGCGCAAGTGAGTCTAATTGCCATTGTCGACCTGGGCAACGTACGATTGCGAATCGAGCTTGGAGAACTCCAAATGCTCGCTCGATATCCTTTCTAGCACCTTCTTGCTGCTTCGCAAAAAATTGTCTCTTCTCTCCTTGTGGCATTGGGATGGTCTTGACAAATGTAGCCCATTCAGGATAAATGCCGTCTGATAAATAATATCCCAAATTGTATTCACTTCCGTTAACAGTGTACTTCACCTCTGGAGCTCGGCCATGTAGAATATCGTTAAAGACAGGTGATTGATTCAGCACATTAATGTCGTTGTTTGAACCAGCAACCCCAAAGAATGCATGCCAGATACACAAGTCCTTTGATGCCACTGCTTCAAGCATAACCGTAGGATTCCCATAATCACCTCGAGAAAATTGACCCTGCCATGCAACTGGGCAATTTTTCCACTCCCAATGCATACAATCTATGCTGTCCAACATACCTGGAAAACCACGATCGTTCCCTATTTGCAACAAGCGTTGAATGTCATCAGTTGTAGGCCTCCTTAGATATTCTTCCCCAAATATCTTGATCACTCCGCTTGTAAATTTCTCTAAGCATTCCACCGAAGTGCTATCCCCCATTCTGACATAATCATCCAGGCTGTCAGCAGGTGATGCATATGCCAACATACGAATAGCAGAAGTGCATTTCTGAAGTGGTGAAAGGCCTTGTCTACCACGTCCGTCCACCCTCAACTGGAAATACTCATCATGCTCACCAAGGGCTTGTACAATACGAAGGAAAACATGCTTGGACATTCGGAACCTTCGGCGAAACTGCTCATCCGTGTACACCGGTTGTTCAGAAAAATAATCGTTAAACAATCTTGTATGTCCTTCTTCACGATTCCTCTCTATGTGCCTTCTTTTCCCTGTACGACTAGTAGAGCTTCTAGGTTGTTCCTCTCTTTGCTTTTCAAGGATGATCCTCATCATTTCCTCCTCACTGTTGTCGTTAATAACATTGTCAAAATACCATTTAACAACATTGTTCAAGTCAAACGGATCTGAAGGGTCCATTGGTTTTGTAAAGATGAAAATTGAGAGAATAATTTGGGAGTTGAAAGAAGAGTTTCGGAAATATGATAGTTGGAGGATGATAGGAGAACTAGAGTGACTGAAGTATATATAGGCTTGGACGAAACGGCTACTTTACAACGGCTACTTTATAACGACTAGTTTTTTAACGGCTACTTTACAACGGCTACTTTATAACGACTAGTTTTTTAACGGCAGATATACAACGGCTAGTTTTTTAACGGCATTTTTAAAATAATAATAATTAACTCATAAAATAAGATGATAATACATAATTCATAAACCAATATGATAATACATAATTGAATTGCATAAAAAGAACATCATAAATAATAATAATAATACATCACACATATTTCTACCTAATAAAGTTCATACTAAACTATCCCATATTTCTCCCTGATGAAGTTGCACAGCACCTCATGATCTCGTAGTTGTCTCTCACTCATCTCAGATGTATCCTTCGTGAGGATTAGCAGATCATTTATCTTCAACCTGTCCGCATCCTCCTTCATCTTCTGATCAAATGCACGCTTGAAATCTTGCATTGCCTCAATTTTTTTTTGTTGTATGGCATTGAATTCAGAAAGATCGATTGAATTCGATGTTTGACCCTGCTTCCCTTTCGCCTTTCTTTTTGCAGCTTTTTGGCCAATCGGACGTTCCAATACAGGCGTTGTTGGGTTGCAATCAGAACTTGTTGGGGTTGGTGGGTTAGAAGATGATGAATATGCACCGGAAGCAGAAATCTTTGTTCTTTTTGAAGAACATTCAAACATACCTGCACCCCATTTGGGTTCATCCTTCAACAAACGCCAAGCATGCTCACACTCAAACTTCTTGCCGCCTTCGTCTTGAGCGTAAATCTTGTATGCATTTCTCATTATGTCATCATGATTGCTCCCACTTTTTTTATTTTCCACGGCTTGTTTGTAGCATCCGGCAAACTTTTGGGTTGCACTATTCAACCTGTGCCATCTTGATTTTAGTTGGGGTGCTCTCCTTGTAGAAAACTTCTCGTCACGGTACTGGTTGTAATTACTCTCAATCCTTCCCCAAAAACTAGCTGATTTTTTATCCACTCCAACAACTGAATCCTTTGAAATATTTATCCATGCCTCAATGAGAAACCTATCTTCATCTTGAGAGAATTTTTCTCTACCTTTTGTCTTCTCAGTTGCTCCTCCTCCTTCTTGTTCATCAAGATTGATATTGTCCAATCCGAGTTGAGTTAAAAATGGTGGTACTTGAGATGAAGAAATTGACCCACCCGGTGTTTCGGGATCTTCTTCAATCGTTTGAACACGGCTATTACTCATGGTGAGGTTGGTTTGTGGTGGTGGATACATGGGGTGTTGGTATGAATGTGGCATAGAAAATGGATGGTTGTAGAAGTTTGGGTTAAAATGTGGATTTGGAAAATAGGGAGGATTTTGAGAATTTCTAGTGTTTGAATTACTACCTTGTGTATTAGGAATAATTGGAGAGTATGAGGAATTTGTATTTGGTGGAGGTGAATGATTTTGTAAGAAATTGAAATAAGCATTGTAATGATTTTGATTGGGATCCATTTGGCTAAATGAAAATTGAAATTTTGCTTGTGAAATCTTGACACAATGTATTCATATTTATAGAACAAGAATTTGCAACGGTTACTTATTTTTGTGTATGCAACGATCATAAACGGCTATATGTAGTTTTGCAACGGTAACATGAATTGTGATTGATTATATTTTTTTTTATTTGGTGAATGATTATATTTTTTTAATAGAAATCACAATAGACTCCCTCACAAACTTGCTTCAAGAAAGCAAAATTTACTCCCTCAGACCCTCACGGTTATACTCCCTCACGTTCCCTCATATTACTCCCTCTCTGTTCCCTCATATTACTCCCTCATATTACAACTTCCTATCTCTTCATCTCCCTAAAATTACTCCTTAATTATCTCAACAAAATTACTCCCTCTCAGACCCTTATCTTTACAACTCCCTATCTCTTCATTTCCCTCGTATTACTCCCTCTCTGTTTTCACGATCTCTCTCTGCCTTCCCTCTCCACAACATGCCTCTCACACACGATCCCTTCTTCTCCACTACATACCTTCTCTGCGATCCATTCTTCTCCACTGCCTTCTCTGCGAAAAAATCGAAGCCAAGGATGAAGGAAGCCATGGTGGATCGATTTTGCATGTGGATCGATTTTGCATGTGGAGGATTTTGGCTTGGTATCCCAATTTGGGTTTTTAGGTTTTTTTTCCCTTTTTGATTTTAATTTTCGATCTTGTATATAGATTGAGTGTTTGTTGTAAAATAATTACTTGTTTTCTTCCTTCCCCATTCTGATCTTGTTTTGTTGATTCTCTGTTGTTGATTTCTTCCTCCCCTCCTCCATTTTTTCTATGAACCGAGGAAAGAGAAGAAGGAAATTGTTTTTTTTTGTTTTTCCTCTCTCCTCCGTACGGTGTGGGGCCCACCGGAGACCTCCACGCACCGTTCCGTGGCCAAGGAACGGTGCTCCCCACGAGCTGCCAGATCAGCTCCCTCCAACGCCCCGGTGCATTCGTCGGTGGTTCGTCACGTATACCCAGGGTCACGAACCCTGGGTTGGAGATGCTCTAAAATCTCTTTTTCGTCCATTAAAAAAGTTGAATAATTTAGTTAATTATATTGGAAATTTTAACTTTTGATATGTAATTTCAAAATTACCCCTATTAACATTATTGAGAATCTAAAAAGTGTTAAATAAATAGGGGTGTTTATGGAAAAAAGTAATTAATGATCATTAAAAATTGGTACAGAGCTTTATAAATAGAGATAAAATAAAAGTGTCAGGAGGGCTTTATATTTAAGGACGGAGGGAGTATATAAAAAAAGCAATAATTGAGAGACTTACATAAAGAGACCTACTCATAAGCCTACGCATTAGGATCTTGACATTTGTCACTTAAATTCTTTAGTGTCATAATCTTATGTTTAGATTTGTAGGCTTGTAGGTGTTTAATTCATTTTTCTATATAAAAAAAAGAGTGTGAGAATATTGTTATTTTTTTGTTAAAATTTACTCTGGGACCTATATATATATATATATATATTTGATAATTTTATACTGATTTTGTTTATAAAATCGCATTTTAATTTTTCGTGATATTTAATTATTTTTATATTTACTTTATATTTTTTAAATCAAATAATAATTACGGGGATAATTTTTAAAAGTATATACTCTATGCACATTTATTTCTAATATTATTAATAAAATTAACCAATTTGTTTTGGTAAATGTGAATTTCATTAAAAAAATTCATATTAAGAACCAAAAAAAGTAGGCTTATTTATGTATTTAGTCCCTAAAAGTTCAACGTGTTTTGGTTTTAGTCCTTAAAAGTTATTTTACCGGGATTAGCCCTTAATTTTTCAAACACTTTGGTTTTGATCTCCGCCGCTAAGAAAATCTTGTTATTTACCGATGTGAATAGCGAAACACTATATTAGTCACCATGTAGTGTGTAGTGGCGCTATTTAGGTAGTGTGACATGAATTAGAGGTGACAATTCGAGCTACCCGACCGGGTTCGGGCCGGCCACCTTCGGGCTCAGGCCAAAATCGGGCCGGGCTTAAAAAACTCGGATAAAATTCGGGCCAAAAACCATCTTATTAAACCCAGGAGCGGGTCATCTTTTTACGCTAAATTGAGCTTTTTTTTAAGCGGACCGCTCGTATGTTTGACGGGTTCGGACTTTAAAATTCGGGCTAAAAAAGTCCGGGATCTATTCGGGCTACGTTTTTAGAGTCTAAGCCCGCTTTAAAATCGGGCTTATTCGGGCTTAAATCATCTTATTAAACTCGGGAGCGGCTCATCTTTTTACACTAAATCGGGTTTTTTTTTAAGCGGACCGTCCGTATGTTTGACGGGTTCGGGCTTTAAAATTCGGACTAAAAAAGCCCAGGATCTATTCGGGCTACGGTTTTAGAGCCTAAACCCGCTTTAAAATCAGGCTTATTTGGGCAAGCCCGGTCGGGCCAGGTTTTTTTGCCGGCTCTAACATGAATGATTCAAGTCCATAAACTCAAAATTTTGTGTATGAAACCATTTTGCGTTGGTGACCATTTTGAGTCCATGGCTTGTATCATCAACACCATACCACCTATTTAGCATAGTCTCACATTACGTAGTTGTTGATACGGTGTTCCGCTATTCACATCGACAAATAACAAATTTTTCCTAATGGTGGAGACCAAAACCAAAATGTTTGAAAAATCAAGGACTAGTCCCAATCAAAATAACTTTTAGGGATTAAAACCAAAACACGTTCGAACTTTTCGGGACTAAATACATGAATAAGCCAAGAAAGTATACCAAATCTTTATGGATAGGAATTGAAGATCACGAGTTTGATCTCTAGGCCACCGTTTTAGTAGATTATTGATAACTTCAATTGGCTTTTCACTGGTGAAGCGCATAGTACTTAGTACCCCTACCCCTTCTTGTGGTGAGGGGAACTGGATTTGGAGGTTGAAATACATGGAGAATATTCGATTTATCATATGACAACTGAGCCATGAATCTTTACACGAGCAAAGAGAGATTTGAAAATGTCACCTCAATGCCCACGCTATAATTAACAAGGTTAATGAAACCCAATTTCATTGTCTTCGTGACTGTAATGATGCTAAAGATCGAATTGTGGATAACGATGGAATGTATTCACCATGATTTTTACCACGAGTATGATACGATTAGATGGGTTCGGAACTTCTTTCATGAAGGTGTACTAGTTCCTAGTAGTTCTATGGTGATCTTTATGTAGCTCCTTCTGTTTCAAAAAATGATAAAATTCATGTTAGAGCTCTTGTATGTGCAATGAGGCAGTTGGTGTTGGACATTGATTCAACAATGATATGTGACACTAGCATGACAACATCCTCCTTAAGCTTTTGTGGCTTTTGTTTTGGACCACTTTGTGTAAAGTGGTTTAACAATAAATAGGAAGAGATTTGGATTTGTAAACTTGTGAGATTTGAACAAAACAGTGGATACAGTAGCTTCTGGTGGATTGATGTGGCGAAGAGTGAGCAATACTGATGCAAGAACAGTGTTTGGGAGGGATGATCAGCGACACTTCCTTTCTCTCTTTTCCCTCTTTTTCCCCCTATTCCTTCTATTCCTCTTGGCTTTTCTCTATTGTTTTTCTATTCCCCTTTACCCCGTACTGTTGTCCTGTCTTTCTTTCTCCCTTGTCCCTCTTCTTATTCTATTCTCTTTTCTCACTTTTTCTGCTACATTGGTTCTCCCCCCGTTACACATCCCTAGGTAGATCAGAATGACCAATTCTATATTGCTAAGTCTGCTTTATTAAGGTATCTCCCAAAAGATACCTTTTTGGATGCAGAGGCAAAAGGTCTCTTTTGGTTAAGAGACCACCTCATTTTAGTGCCCCGAGGTCCCTTTGACCGCTGCACATATCACCCCTCTCCTCAGGTCGCTCTCCCGTATCCCTGCATCAGTCCTTCCCAGTGAGTTCAGCGGAAGGCATGACCGCTCAGAGCCTGCCACACCACGTCCGCCCAGTGAGCTCCCAAGGCTTGCCTCCCACGCCTATCACGTCATCCTTCTAGATGGCTCATGTAGGAGGGGCCTATCTTCTGGTATCTTAGTGGGTGTCCATCTTTGGCCCATTTGATGTTTTAACTCCTTGGCCCATGTCGCTGAGTTGGCTGACCCAATTGATTATGCAGCCCGCTCTCTTGAAATCTGGGATTAGAAAAAGGGGTCCAAACAATAGCCCCCATGCAGCAAAGAGAAAACAAAATAAAATAAATAGATGGAAAGGAATAAAATAAATAAATTTAAAAATAAGATAAACAAGGCAGTTAGAAAACTCCCCCATTTTTTTCAAAATTTTCGGTTTCTTCTTCCAAAACCATTTTTCTCTTTGCTGCATACCCACTTTCCTCAATTGCCTTTTCATTTTCCCAACGCACGTTTCCCCTCACACCTCCTGCTTCGAGTTCCGTGCGCCATTTACTCCAGGCAGGTTCACTCCACTCCTTTCTCAACCACTTCTTCCTCCTCTTTTCTATAAATCACGTTCTACTTATTCCTTTTCTCCACTGTTACCTTTCTTTCTCTCAATCATGTCATCTTCCTCCCAGAGTATCTCATCCGCTTCCTCTTCTCCATCTACTGACAATGATTCCCCAGAACTTGCTTCCTCCGAACCTACCCCAAACATCATCTCCTTCCATTTTTCAGATCGTCTTCCTCCTCCTCTTGCAGAACCCATCGATTCCAGCAACATCCGTGACGCCGCTGAGATCCCTCACCCTGAGCGTCCCTTCGCAAAACCTCCTCCTTCCGGTTCCTTGTTACTCGCCCCAGGCCCTCAGCCCTTAACAATCTCTTCAGAAGAGGCCAGGTTGCTATCTGTCATCCCTGTGAATCCCAGCCACGAACTCGGTCCCTTCCTGCTTCGCTCTCGCCTCACCCGAGAGGAGTTCCCTTGGTCCTCGCTTCGTTTCCATTGGCGTGTCAACATCACAGGGGGCTGGTCCGATTGGGTGGAGTACATGTTTGCCAATGATCCTCATTTTGTGCAGATTTTGGAACGGGTGGGTATCGCTGCAGCGATAAGGGCGTCTCCTGGGTTGACCGCTAACAAAAGGGGTGATGACTTGGATTTGTTAATTCAACGGTAGTGCTCCTCCACCCACACCTTCATGGCTTCCTGGGGCGAGTTCACACCTACTCTTGAAGATGTGGTCATTTTGCTGAAACTCCCCACCTTCGGGGAACACGCCCTTTCTCCTTCCACCATCGATAATCACATAATTGCTATGGCCAAGGATTTGAAAGCTGCTACCTGGAAGAGCGCAAGCCATTCTCGCGACTTGTTCAAGCGTCGCCGAGCCAGTGTGAGCGTAAGTGGAACTAAGAAGATCAGAGGCTCTAGCAACATTCGCCCTTCTTCTAAGAAAGGTAAAAAATCAGGATCCCTGAAATACACTTTTGCAACTTGGATAAGATACTTTTATGGGGACACTTCTGATGGTCAATTTGAACCGGGACCTGTCGCTGACCCCCGCCTGAAGAGAGCGGCTTTTGTTTCCTTTTGGTTGAGTCGTTACGTCTTTCCCGGGCCGCCCTGGGAATCCGTTAGCCCCTCGGTTTTCATCTTCGCCTGCTTGCTGACGGATGGTGTCCGCCTACCCTTGGCTTCTTTATATCTGGGCGGTCTTTATGCTCGCTTGGATCAAGTGGCTGAGCAAATGCGTTATTCCTTTGGTCGTTTTTTTTATCAATTCCTATCTTGACTTGGTTTTCCTGCAATATTTCTTGTTTGAGAATTTCCCCACTTATGGCCCTGTTCGTGTCCCTCCTAGCATGCTGACTTCCTCCACCTCTGTTACATCACCGTCTTTGCAACCTCGCTTCTGGGGGTGGTCAGGAGGCAGGCCTAGACGTTACCTTGCCACTGTCATTGATGAAGAAGATGCTTTTGTCTTTCGCCCATACGTGTCTAACTTTTTGAAAGGGGGTGAGGGGCTTCACCCACTCTATATCGACACCATGTTCAGTACCCGCAACAGTTCTGCCAAGCGCTCTGAAGGCATCTTTGACCTGTGGCTCTTGATCACCACAGCATGTTATCTTCCTGGTTTTGTTGTTACTGACAATATTGGGCCAGTTGATGGAGCTCTCTGGCCATTTGCTTACAGGCCGGACCGAGTGGCCAGGCAATTTGGCCTTGATCAGCCCCCATGTGTTCTGGATATTGGGGTTTCGGATATCTCCGCTTCCATGGAATTAGTTCTGCTTAAGACTTCCTCTGCTTTGCCTCCCTTTAATCCCTCCTTGTTCGTTCCTACGTCTCGGGTGGGTGCCGCTTTGCACAGTTGGTTGAAATATCAGGACTCCCTTCTGGTTTATCTCCGTCACTATGAAGGTGGTCGTAGCGATGTGCCTCCCTCCTCGGTGAAGATAATTAGGAGGGATCCTTACTACGCCCCTATCCCTCGGGGAGAGCTTACTCGTGCAGGTACTACATTTTGTTACTTTGCATATTCCCTTCTTTTGTGCCATTTTTCTTTATTGTACTGTTACTCACTTACTATGTCTTTGCTGCAGTTGAGATAGCCACTCCCCTTTTTACTGCCATCGCTTCCAATAAACAGAAGGTCTCCTCCGCTCCTCCTCCTAAAGGCAAAGCCAAAACCAAGAGAGCTTCTCCTCCTAAGGCGCCTGCTCCTCCTCCCAAAAAGCAAAAGCGAGCCTCTTCCTCAAGTCCACCTCTCACACTTGGGCGCAGAGCCTCAGCTCGCTTAAAAACTCGTTCTGCCGTTTCGGTTGCGCTCCCGGCTGATTGTGTTGACTTAGGCTCTAATGACGACACTTCTTCGCCTAATAGGAGTCATGAGTCCCCTGCCCCTGGCGCTCCACTGATTGTTGCACCCAGTGATGCTAGTGCTTGCGACTCACCCGTGTCTGTTGCTGCTCCGCCGTCTCCTTCTCAGGTCCCCGTTCCAAAAGATACTTCTGGCCCTGTCGATGATGCTCCAAGTGTTGATGTCTTCATTCAATCTCTTGGTGAGCTGCTTGTCCCCCTTTTGTTTTCCATACTCTTCTTATTATATATATTTTTCTGACACCTTGTTTGTCTCATTTGTTCAATCCCCCTCTACTTTTTTCTATGTCACAGCTCAGCAAGTTGCCGCTCCTTCCATTCCTGCTCTCCCCACTGCTTCTGTTGAAGCTGTTTCCCTTGTTGCTTCTCCCGTTCCCCCTGTTGGGGATCCTGGCGCCTCTCTTGGTGTTGCTCATTCCGACACTATTGATGTTGAGGATGAACCTACTGCTCCTGTCGGGGATCCTGATGCTTCTCTTGTCATTACTCCTTCCGACGCTCCTAGTGTTGGAGCAGAGCCTACTGCTCCTCTTGGGGATCCTGATGCTTCCCTCGTCATTACTCCCTCCAACGCTCCCAGTATCCAGGCGGAGCCTGCTGCTCTTCCTGTTGGTACGTTATTTTATTTATGCTTGGCTTACTGTTTGTTCTTCTATTGCACCTGCTTTACTTTATTTTGTTGCTATTTTGTAGTGTCTGCTCTGCTTGATCTGTCATCTTCTATGCCTCCTGAGGACTTGTCTTTACTCAAGTCCTTTTTGAGCGCCCACTCAGATATCACTTTGCCCAAAGCGGCGCTCCCGTTTCCTTATCGCGAACAAGGTTATCGTCTGTTTGTTACCCTCTTGAAGCTGTTCCAAGCATATCCAGTTACTAACTTAGTATCGGACCAGAGGATCACCTTTTTGGCTCACCTTGCCTCACTGCAGCTTTTTGGTTTTGAAGGTACTTGGTTTGATGGTCTGTATGGTAAGATGAAGTCACTCATGTCTTCCTTCTCTCCTATCGCTGCTGAAACCATCCTCTCTTCCCATAGCGCTCTCGTTTCTGATCAAGCTCAACTTTTATCCAAAATTCAAGGGTTGGAGTCTGATCTCAACAATGCCCGCTCTCGCCTTATCACCCTGAACAAGGAGCTAGCTGAAGTAGAGGCTCGCAAGAAGGCTTGTGAAGATGCATGCGCGTCCATTGCTCCTTTTATCCAGCTTTAGTTGCAGCTTATGTTACTAATTCTGCTTTTGTTGGACTTTCTATCAATGTTTGTTTCTTTTTATTTCGGACAGTATTTTGCTAAGATCGTATGCTGTTGTTGCTAAGAACAATATGTACTTTGGATTTCCTCATGCAATGCTACTATTTCTATCTAATGTGTTGTGATGCATCTTACTCTTACATGGCTATGAATTCGTTGTTTTATTATTATGCGCTTACTGTTATTTTCTTGCCACAAATGTGGGGATCGCTTGCCCGCTCAACCATTTGGGCCTCTCTTTAGTTCTTGTTTGTTCACGCCTGGTAATATGTTTCTATCTTCCCTTTACCTTAGAGCGCACAAGAACTTTTCTGCAAATACTTAGGACAAACCATTCAAGTATTCGTTATCTTGAGTCATAAGTGGGTGGCCTCTGTACACTTAGACTTATCTATCCGAAGGCGGGGAACGGCATCCAATCGCGACCCTTCGGATTTTTCTGTTTTGGCCCTTTTGGAGTGTGATTTTTTCTTATTATTTTTCCACACTGGCCTTGTAAACACTTGGCTTAATCTTTCCAATGTCTGCATTATCTATTATCTGTATTTGTAAGCGCTTAACAATAAAACCCTCTTTTTGCAACTTTTTCCCTTTTTTAAAAAAAACAGAAAAAATATTTATGTCATGAATAAGAGAATAACTTGAAAGTACTGAAATGCATCATTCATTAAAATACAACTTCCATAGGGTAGCTACAAGGTGCTTGTGGCAATCACCCTATCATGCTAACACAGGGTCCTAACCACATATTTCCAAAACAAAGAACCAAAATACTACTACCCTTCTTACATTGAAGCAACATCTAAGCATAATATTTTTTTTATGTATTTGAAATTCAAAGGGCCTATCTTTTTCTGAGTCTCTGGATTAAGGAGGAAACAATACCCGTTGGGGTGTGCCATTTGCACTAAGTATGGTCCCTCCCACTTTGGCATCCATTTGCTTGTGTGCATGTTTCTCATAACAGCATCTGTGGCCTTCAATACTAGTTCTCCCTCGCTGAACATCCTGGGCTTGACCAACTTGTCATACATCAGCATCACTCTCCTATGATGTCTCAGCATTTCTTCATGTGCTTTGTCTCTCTCCCCTTCAAGTAATTCCGCCTGTTCTATCCTTCCTTCCTCGCTCCCTCTGATCATTCTCGCGGAGGGGACTGTTATTTCTGATGGCAACACGACTTCAGCACCGTACACGAGAGAGAAGGGGGTAGCTCTGGTTGTTCCATGCTGAGTTGTTCTGTACACCCACAGCGCTAATGGCAAGTACTCGCTCCAATCTTCCGGCGCATCGCTCACTGCTCTCTTCAGGATGCGTAACAATGTTTTATTAGTGGCTTCTGCCTGACCGTTGGATTGCGGGTAATAAGGACTGGACTTGTGGTGGGTGACGTTGAAATTCTGCAACATCCCGCTTACCCTTTCATTAATGAAATGACTACCATTATCAGACACAATCCGCTTCGGCAGCCCAAATCTACAGATAATGTTTTCTTTAATGAACCTAACAACTGTCTCCCCATCAGCGCTGGTTGTTGCTTCAACCTCCGCCCACTTCGTGAAGTGTTCAGTAGCGACCAGGATCCATTTCTTCCTCCTGGACTGTGGGTCAATGGGTCCGATAAAATCCAACGCCCAGGTGTGGAAGGGGTATGGCGAGCTGAGTCCTTGCATCTGGGCGGCTGGCACATGTATTTTGTTATCATGTTTCTGGCATTCTTCACATCTCTGCACATACGCCTTAGCTTCTCTCTTCATACTAGGCCAATAGTATCCTAGTCTCAACAATTCTGCACACAACGCCTTCCCTCCTTGATGTCGCCCGCACACTCCCTTATGAACTTCCTCCATGACCTTTTCTCTATCTTCCCCTCCTATACAGCGCAGTGTTTCCCCAGAGAACCCCTTCTTGAACAACTCTCCCCCATTACAGAAGTATCGTGTTGCTTTCTTCTGTATTCTCTCTACCTCTATCTTGTTGCTTGGTAAAGACCCCTCCTCCAAATATTGCCTTAATTGGCCTCTCCAATCTTCTCCAACTTCGTTCACCTCGGTCTCTTCCCTAGCATCTTGACATTGTGGGCATGCCGCCTGCAAAGCGTCGCTCTGGACCTTCATATTGGGCCAGAAAACACCAAACCTCTGTAGTCTTCTATACAGTCCTGGCCCCTGTTGCCCGCATATGTTTTCGTGCAACTTATCCATCTTCCTTGTGCCCTCCTCTTTGCTCACGCATTTCAACAAAAGGCCTTCCCCATTTTTCTTGTACAATCTTCCTCCTAACAAATAAAAGTCCTTCGCCGCTCGAGTAAGCGTCTTCGTCCTCAGCTGTTGGGTCACTGGTTGTCTCCAGTCCCCTTCCTTCTTGTTACCACTTTCTCCTATAAGCCTTCCTCCCTGTTTGTGTACTTTCCTGAATCGTACTACAACTTCTCCCTCTTCAACCTGAGCATTGCTCCCTATGGTGGCCAGAGCATCTGCTTGTTTGTTGGCCGCCCTGGGCACGTGCTCTAACCCTTCAACCTGGAATCTCTCAAGTAGTTCTAGTGCCCGCTCCCTGCACAGAGCCAGCGACGCCTCCTTCACTCCAAATTCCCCTTTTAATTGCTGGATGACTAAGTTTGAGTCTCCCTTGATTACTAAGCATTTGATACCCAACTCCTCTGCTACGCCTAGTCCTGTTATCAACGCCTCATACTCAGCCTCATTGTTGCTACATGGGAAATCTAGTTGGAACGCAAATGCCAAGGCTTCTCCCTTCCGATTAGTGAAGGTTACTCCCGCTCCGGCATGGGGGGTGGCAGGCGTCCCATCAAACATCATGGTCCATGGCTCGCTTTCCTCACAGGCGTTTGTTAGTTCCATGATGAACATGATGAATGTTTTGATAATGACAAAGTGTTTTTGAACAAGCTACATGTGTTGATCAAGTTTCAAGCTCAACAAGCAACAACAAACATCAAATGAAGAAGAGAGAAAGCAAGCTCATGAAGACCTAAGTTTGAGTGTATTTGTATTTCTTTTATCTTTTGCCTCTCAAGCTTCATAGGTTTTTTATTTGGGTAGATTATTATAGAGGGTAGTGAATCTCATTCATAAGTCATGATTTAATCATAATTTGAGTTTTCACTTAACCTAGAATCAATAGGTGGCTTAAAGGTTTTAAAGGAAAGGTTGGATTTTGAGAAAACAAGTTTTGAACATGTGCAGTACCAACTTAATCGATTAAGTGATTAACTTAATCGAGTACTACTCGAGTACACGACTTGCTTAATCGATTAAGTACTGCTGAACTGATTTTTAAAATACGTTTTTCACTTCTCAAAATCAGTTTTTCAAGTGCTACAACTTTTGGGTATTCTATATAAACTTTTTCCTAACCTTTGTGATAATACTCTATCATTTTGATATTCATTTTACAAAGAATCAAGCCACTCTATTCTCTCTCAATTTCAAAGATCAAAGCTTTTTTATTTTTATATTCTTTGATCAAGAATCTTTGAATCTCTTATGGTGAATTGTCATAACTCTTGATTGAGATTCATAGGATTGTTTTGTGTTTTCTATTGTGTTGTAATCTTTGCAAGAAGGCAAGCCACTACAACAAACAAGAAGCCTTGGTGTGTCGATTTTATCATCAAGCAAGTGCATTCTTATTGAAGAAGAAGAAGAAGTCTTGGTTGTGAATCAAGCAAGTGAAGCCTTGGTGTGTGGTTTATCATCAAGCAATTGAAGACTTGTTGTGTCGATTATCAACAAGGGGTAGAGGTTAGATTAGAGAGAAGATCAATAGGATTACAAGGCAAGGGTGTCGGTTATCTCTTGTAGGCTAGCAAGAAGGGAGTCTTGTGAGGCAATCACTTGTAATTTGAGAACTCTAATTCCTCATAGTGAAGAATCTCTCTTGGTTGAAGAGGGGACTGGATGTAGCTTTCAAGTGGATGAAAGTGAACCAGGATAAATCACTGTGTCGTATCTCTAAACCCTTACTCTTTATATTCAAGTCATTTGATTGCGTTCTTGGTTGAAAACCTAGAAAGATTGATTTTCATAATTGATTGAATTGAATCTTTAATTGTTCAAATTGATAAAGGGAAAATCATTTTCATAACTAGGTTAATCAATAAGAATATAGGTGTTAATCATTTCTGCTGAATCTCTGATCTTGCATGTGAATTGATTGATTTTCGTATTCGAATGAAAAATTGATTTTTCTGTTTTCTGTCATATCTAATCGATTAAGTTCAAGTTTAATCGAGTACTACTCGAGTAAATTGCAGGTTAATAGATTAAGTACTGTAGAATTTGCAAAAATCATTTGTTTTGATTGTTTCGATTTGTTTCGTTCGAAAATCTTTCAAGGTAGCTTCAACACCTATTCAACCCCCCCTTCTAGGTGTTTTCCTAGGGTTCTTAAGTCTCTCCAACCACCAATTGCGGTTTCATCAATTGGTATCAGAGCTCGGTCGAAAGACACGAGCATAAGAGCTTTTTCGTAAAGATCCTTTAAGAAAATCGCAATGGGTTCCATGAATCCCTTTGGTGGTGAAGGTGCTTCAATAAGTCGTCCTCCATTGTTTGCCGGATAAGGCTATGCATATTGGAAAGTTAGAATGAAAATCTTTATCCAAGCCATAGATAGTGAAATTTGGAAAGTAGTTGAAAAAGGTCCTCATATCCCCTCTAGTTTAGTTGAAGGTGTAGAACAATTGATCCCCGAGGATAAGTGGAAGGATGATGATAGAAATAAAGTTCAATATGATTATAAAGCAAAGAATATCATTACCTCCGCTTTATCCTATGACGAGTTCTTTAGAGTTTCTCAATGTTCTAGTGCTAAGGAAATGTGGCACACTTTACAAGTGACTCATGAAGGAACTAGTGAGGTTAGGAGAGCTAGATTGAATGCCTTAATGCGTGATTATGAATTGTTTCATATGCTTCCAAATGAATCTATAAATGATATGCAAAAGCGTTTTACTCACATTATAAATCATTTACTTGCTCTTGGTAAGACTTTTTTACAAGGTGAACTTTCTAACAAAGTGTTGAGATGTTTAGACAGGAATTGGCAACCAAAAGTAACGGCTATTGTTGAATCTAAAAATTTGGATGCTATTGATCTAGCAACACTTTTCGGAAAGCTTCAAGAACATGAAATGGAGCTTGGACGATTAAGTATCAATGAAGAGTCGGATAAAAACAAAGAAAGAAAGGGACTTGCTCTAAGAGTCAAAAGTGCATACAAAAAGAAAGATAGTTCCGATGATGATGATAGTGAAGATTCCGATTCCGATGTTGATGAAAAAGACATGAAACTTTTGTTAAAAGAATTTGACAAGTTTCTAAGGAGAAAAGGAAGGTTGAACAAGGACAAAAGTAAAGAGAAGGATTCCCCACACTATAAGACCAAAACTTCAAAAGAAGGTGTAGTTTGCCATGAATGTGGAAAGCCCGGACATCTCAAGTATTCATGCTCTAGGTATCTCAAGAAGAAGGAGAAAGACAAGAAAAATTCTAAATCTAAAAGAGCATACATAGTTTGGGATAGTGATGAAGATAACAAGAAAAGCACATCGAGTAGTTCATCGGATGATGAAGAAGCCGCTTGTCTCAACTTGATAACTCTAGTAGATGATGAAGAACAAAGTTCAAATGATGAATCAAGTTATCAAAGCGAGGATAGCAATGTAAGTGAATCTAAATCCGAAATTTCTTCTAAATATGAATTGTTACATAATGCTTATGAAGAAATGTATGAACAACTTGAAAAACTAGCTTTGAAAAACATTGAAAGAAAGAAGCTCATTTTGAAACATCAAAAAGAGATTTTAGAACTTCAAAAACAAGTTGATGAGCTTAATCTTGAAAATGAAACTCTTGATCTTATCTATGCTAGTTCTTCTTGTGATTGTGCTAGTAGATTGAATGTTGTGGTTGATTGTGAGAATTGCAAGTTGCTCAAGGATGAAAATGCTATTTTGAAAAATAAGCTTGCAAGTTTCACCATTTGTGATATTAGATTGCGCACATTGTTAAATTTTCAAAGAGAAAATTCAAACAAGTTTGGTTTGGGTTATACTAATGCTAAGAGTAAATCTCATAGAAATGTTGTTGATTTTTCAAATCCTCCAACATGTTTCTATTGTGGTACTCATGGACATACTTCAAATGTGTGTTATGTTAAAGTGCATGGTATATTTAAAGGAAATTTTGTTTGGATGAAAAAGGGTGAAAGTCCCTACACTAACAAAAATGGATCCAAAACCATTTGGATACCAAAAAGCAAAGCATGATTGTTTTGTAGGTTTGATTGAAGATGCAAATGAATGACACATATTCTCAATCGGTCTCAACTATGAATGTCTATATTCACATCTTCAATTGGTATCACACTTGCATCTCAAGTGAATGTCCTACAAAGTGGTAATATTTGATATTGATATATTATCTTAATTGATATCTTCTCAATTGATATTACTTTTCTAAATGTTTAGTTAATTCAATTGGTATCATTGAGTTGATGAAAGCATGATAATCATATAATTGAAATCTTATTAAAGTATGATGCCTTTTGTGATTATTGATTCTTCTTTACAATTGATATCTTCTTTGTTAAGTGATATTATGATCTTTTTAGTTCTCAATTGGTATTATATTTCATTGTTATATTCTCTTACCAATTGATATCACATTTCAAAGTAAAGCTCTATTGTATTTGTTCAATTGGTATCAATGTTGTGAAGAAATGATCATTGATTTCTTACCTTGGCTTAGATGTTATATTTCAATTGGTATATATTACTTTTTGATAATGCCAAAGGGGGAGAAATATGATGTTTTGAATTGAATGAAATGTTTGAAATGTTTCTCAAAGAGGGAGAAATGGTATGTTTTGAAACATGGGAGAAATATCATATTATATTTGGAGAAAGGTTGTTTTTGTTGTTTTTATGTAGGCTGAGCTAAGTTGTTGAAGATAGGGGGAGAATCAAGCTTCTATCAATTGGATTCAAGTGTTAAAGCATTGATTGAGGGGGAGAAAGAGTCTTCTCAAGTGATCAAATGTTTCAAGCATCAACAACTTCAAGCGATTTCAAAACATGGGTTGTCATTTTCAAAAAGGGGGAGATTGTTAGTTCCATGATGAACATGATTAATGTTTTGATAATGACAAAGTGTTTTTGAACAAGCTACATGTGTTGATCAAGTTTCAAGCTCAACAAGCAACAACAAACATCAAATGAAGAAGAGAGAAAGCAAGCTCATGAAGACCTAAGTTTGAGTGTATTTGTATTTCTTTTATCTTTTGCCTCTCAAGCTTCATAGGTTTTTTATTTGGGTAGATTATTATAGAGGGTAGTGAATCTCATTCATAAGTCATGATTTAATCATAATTTGAGTTTTCACTTAACCTAGAATCAATAGGTGGCTTAAAGGTTTTAAAGGAAAGGTTGGATTTTGAGAAAACAAGTTTTGAACATGTGCAGTACCAACTTAATCGATTAAGTGATTAACTTAATCGAGTACTACTCGAGTACACGACTTGCTTAATCGATTAAGTACTGCTGAACTGATTTTTAAAATACGTTTTTCACTTCTCAAAATCAGTTTTTCAAGTGCTACAACTTTTGGGTATTCTATATAAACTTTTTCCTAACCTTTGTGATAATACTCTATCATTTTGATATTCATTTTACAAAGAATCAAGCCACTCTATTCTCTCTCAATTTCAAAGATCAAAGCTTTTTTATTTTTATATTCTTTGATCAAGAATCTTTGAATCTCTTATGGTGAATTGTCATAACTCTTGATTGAGATTCATAGGATTGTTTTGTGTTTTCTATTGTGTTGTAATCTTTGCAAGAAGGCAAGCCACTACAACAAACAAGAAGCCTTGGTGTGTCGATTTTATCATCAAGCAAGTGCATTCTTATTGAAGAAGAAGAAGAAGTCTTGGTTGTGAATCAAGCAAGTGAAGCCTTGGTGTGTGGTTTATCATCAAGCAATTGAAGACTTGTTGTGTCGATTATCAACAAGGGGTAGAGGTTAGATTAGAGAGAAGATCAATAGGATTACAAGGCAAGGGTGTCGGTTATCTCTTGTAGGCTAGCAAGAAGGGAGTCTTGTGAGGCAATCACTTGTAATTTGAGAACTCTAATTCCTCATAGTGAAGAATCTCTCTTGGTTGAAGAGGGGACTGGATGTAGCTTTCAAGTGGATGAAAGTGAACCAGGATAAATCACTGTGTCGTATCTCTAAACCCTTACTCTTTATATTCAAGTCATTTGATTGCGTTCTTGGTTGAAAACCTAGAAAGATTGATTTTCATAATTGATTGAATTGAATCTTTAATTGTTCAAATTGATAAAGGGAAAATCATTTTCATAACTAGGTTAATCAATAAGAATATAGGTGTTAATCATTTATGCTGAATCTCTGATCTTGCATGTGAATTGATTGATTTTCGTATTCGAATGAAAAATTGATTTTTCTGTTTTCTGTCATATCTAATCGATTAAGTTCAAGTTTAATCGAGTACTACTCGAGTAAATTGCAGGTTAATAGATTAAGTACTGTAGAATTTGCAAAAATCATTTGTTTTGATTGTTTCGATTTGTTTCGTTCGAAAATCTTTCAAGGTAGCTTCAACACCTATTCAACCCCCCATTCTAGGTGTTTTCCTAGGGTTCCTAAGTCTCTCCAACCACCAATTGCGGTTTCATCAGCGTTCACCCCTGGTAATTCGCCCTTCATTTCTTCTACATCCTCCCCTTCAAGGGCTGTCGGGCAAATGGCTAACAAACCCACCAACGCTTGGCTCCTTAGGGCGGTCGGCGTTACTAGTGTTATTTCATACTCCGTAAGTGTTAGCGCCCACTTACTTTCTCTCCCCGTCAAGACCGGACCTTGCAATAAGTATCGTATTCCTTCGGACTTCGTCATTACTTCCAAGTTGTAAGCTTGGAAATAATGTCTGTACTTCTGTGAAGCATATACCAAAGCCAAACACTGCTTCTCTTGGGGAGAGTACCTCAGCTCTGCATCTTTCAGCACCCTACTGAAGTAAGCCAAAGGACGCTCTACCCCTTCCACTTCCTGAGCCATCAACCCATTCATCGCCTTGTCCGTCACGGCGAGGTAGACTCTGAGCGGGATTCCTTGCTTTGGGGCGCTCATGACTTGCGTGGAGGTCAAGACCGCCTTGATTCTGTCGAACGCCTCCTGGTGTACATTCTTCCACTCGAACATCTTAGCCTCTTTCAGAAGGTCCCTGAAGGGATCCAATAGCTCGCTCAGGGCTGGTATGAATCTCCTTATGTACCCCAACTTTCCAATTACTTTTTGCAACTCTTTCTTCGTTCCAGGCACCCCCATCTCTCTTACTGCCTTCACCTTTTCCTCATCAGCGGAGACTCCCTCCCTATGCACTCGGAATCCAAGAAGTTTCCAGAGGGTACTGCAAACTTGCACTTCAGCGGGTTCATTCTTAGCTTATATTTCTTGCAACGCTCGAAGACCATTCTCAAGTGACTTAAGTGATCTTCCTTCCTCTTAGACTTGACTACCAAATCATCCACATAGTCTTCTACTATGCTGTGCATCATGTCATGAAATATCGCGGTCATCGCTCGCTGGTAGGTGGCCCCTGCGTTCTTGAGCCCAAATGGCATGACCACGTAGTAGAAATTCCCCACTGGCGTTCTAAACGCAGTCTTCTCCTCATCCCCCGCTGCCATGCGTATTTGGTTGTACCCACTAAACCCATCCATGAATGAGAATCGCTCATGCGCTGCTGTGGCGTCTACCATGCTGTCAATGTGAGGTAGCGGGAAATCATCTTTGGGGCACGCTTTGTTGAGGTCCCTGAAGTCCACACAGCATTGTATTTGGCCATTCTTTTTCTTCACTGGTATTATGTTAGCCAGCCATGTGGGATGCGGTATGGGCTTTATAAACTGTGCGCCCAGCAATTTCTCAACTTCCTTCTTTATCTGAGCTTCAATCTCCGGGCCAAACTTTCTGGGTGGCTGCTTCACAGGCACAGCGTCCTCCCTAACTGCTAAGTTGTGAGTTACTAATGCTTTACTCAGTCCTGGCATCTCCTTATATTCCCAAGCGAACACTTCCCTGAACTCCCTTAGCAAAGCCACCAGCTTCTTTTTCTCTTCTGCCACTAATTGACTACATATGAACAAGGGTCTCTTGTCTTCTCCACCCTCTCCAATGTCTACTTCCTCTAGTTCCTTCTCTTTTTGATTTTCCGAGACCGCCCTTACCCCCAGAGCGTCCCAGTCTTCCTCCTCTGGCATCCCCCTCGGGGCGTGGATGATGCTGAGAATTCCGGGGCTGGCCAACCCCTTTAGTGTTGGCTTGACCAACCCCGCGTTTTCCTAGAGGACCTTCCACATCACGGTCCCATCAGGCAAACAACACCTCTCAATTCTCTCCCTTTTCTGGACGCCCTCCTCCTCTGAGCGGGCAACTTCCACTGGCCTTTTGAAACCGTTCTCGCCTTCCCCTCTTTTAGTTGACCCCTTTGCCTCCTCAGTTGCCCCTTCTCCTTCCTTAACAAACTTGATTGGCTGAGGGATCTTGATGGCATTTGCCCCAGGCGGTGCAACTTCCTCGAAGACTGACGCCTCGATCATGTGTAGTTCTGACACCTCAAAAGGCGTTCTGACGCCCGGGATCTCTATATCCTTCCCTCTATAACTGGACTTCATACATTGGTGAAGGGTGGATGGCACACACTGGTGTTGATGGATCCAAGGTCGCCCTAGGAGGATGTGGTAGCTGGGTTCTCCGTCCACCACTTGAAAGACATTCAGCGTTCTGATCACTCCTACCTCCAGATTCAATGTTACACACGCCCTTGACATAACGGAGGCCCCATTAAAGGCGTTCAACCTCATGCCTGACTTCAGCAATCGCTCAGATGATATGGACAATGCGTTGAACACTCTGACGGGGATGATGTTGACACCGGAACCATTATCAATCAAAGTCCGTCGTACAGTTACCCCTTCCACCTTTGCTTCCACATACAAAGGTTTGTTGTGACAGAAACCGTTGGTGTATTCCACTGGTTCCCTAAATATGATCGCTGTAGCGTGAGCTTTAGCCATCCTAGTGAGCGGAGCATTGGCTGAGCAGAGCGCCCCCCCTTTCTTCATGATGACGTCTGCGAGCGCGCGAACCGCCTCCTTCTGGACATCCTCGCCCAGGTTGAGCTGGGCGAATAATATGCGAAAACCCCTAGTCTTAGATATTCCTTTGCACAACACATCGCCCAGCTCCCCTTCAGTATCATCTACAGCCTCCCCCATAATCACCTCGTCCATTCCCGTAATAGCATTCACACCATGATTAGGTAGAGGGCGAACCTGCAAATCTTCCATCACGCCCGGGTTAGGCAGGAGGAGCTTCCCCTGGCTCACCAGCTTGTGAAATATGCGTCTAACCACATAACAGTCCATGGTGCCGTGGGTGCTAGCTTCACGATGGACTGCACAATACTTAGGATCCTCGTACTGCTGACTGGTTGGTGGGCGTCTGCCTCCTCCATTTCGCAATATTCCCTCCTTGAACCACTCTTCAATCAGTTGATATGTGAGTTCTTTTGAGACAGGTAATGAGGGAGGTACTTCACCTTTGCCGTATCTCTTGGGCGGCGGCGTCTCTTGGTAGTTCTTCTTTTTCCCTTTCTCCTCTATCGCATACGCCTCAAGCAGAGCGTCCTCCTTGGTGCGTTTCCCTTGCCTTTTCATCGCCTCTGCCACATCAGCGGCCCTTTTTAGTAGCTCAGCAAATGTAGTTATCTCACTAAGAGCGAGGAAAATCTGCGTGCCATCTTCTATGTTTTTTATGCAACCATACACAAGGTTCACCTCAGGTAGCGTCTCCCTGAAGTGGAGCGCCTTGTCCCTGTACCTCTTGATGAAAGCTAGCACTCCCTCTCCTGGTCTCTGCTTTACCCGCCCTAGGTCCATTATGTGGAGAGCGCCCTCCTCTTCCAGGAACTTGTTGCAGAACTCGACAACCATTTCTTCCCAAGTATGAATAGACGCTGGGCGGAGCTTGGTGTACGATGTGAAGGCTCTCCCAGTCAGGGACTTGGATAACTCCCTCAAGCGTAAGCACTTGTCTTGGCTGTGGACGCCCAGGTCATCTAAGTACGTCATGACATGTTCCCTGGCGCTCCCTGTTCCATCAAACTTCCTGAACGAGGGTGGAACATAGCCAGCTGGGAATGACTACATAAGTATCTCTGCTCCAAAAGGGGGTTGCACATCAATAACTTGTCGGTTGCCGCCTTTGTGCGCCTCCAGCATCCTCCGTACTTGTGCTTGCGTCACCGGAGCGTCCTCTTCGATCCTGGGCGAACGAGTCTCCGCCTGAGGGCGCGTCCCTTCTTCCCGGACCTCCCTCCTCGTCATTTGGGCTTGTATCTCAGTCATCATTCTTGTCAATGTACTCTGATTTGTCAGCAACGTGGTGAGCACAGCTGTGGAAATGGTTACTTGTGGGGAGTTCAGTTCTGAACCTCTCAAGGGGGTTTCCATATTCTTTAAGAGGTTCAACGCTGGACTAGCTTCCCCTTCAGGTGTCATCACTTGCTGCAGCGGGGGTCGCTCACCCTGGGCGTTCTCCTCATGAACATTGTCTCCTGGGAAATTAAGGCTGAACGAAAGCCTTCGAGGGGTCACTAGCGGTTTCCCATTCAGTGGCGTGAGCTGCTCCTCTTGGTGTGGTTCCATTGTTTGTTCAATCTCCCCAGCGGAGTCGCCAATTGTTTTGGACCACTTTGTGTAAAGTGGTTTAACAATAAATAGGAAGAGATTTGGATTCGTAAACTTGTGAGATTTGAACAAAACAGTGGATACAGTAGCTTCTGGTGGATTGATGTGGCGAAGAGTGAGCAGTACTGATGCAAGAACAGTGTTTGGGAGGGATGATCAGCGACACTTCCTTTCTCTCTTTTCCCTCTTTTTCCCCCTATTCCTTCTATTCCTCTTGGCTTTTCTCTATTGTTTTTCTATTCCCCTTTACCCCGTACTGTTGTCCTGTCTTTCTTTCTCCCTTGTTCCTCTTCTTATTCTATTCCCTTTTCTCACTTTTTCTGCTACATTGGTTCTCCCCCCGTTACACATCCCTAGGTAGATCAGAATGACCAATTCTATATTGCTAAGTCTGCTTTATTAAGGTATCTCCCAAAAGATACCTTTTTGGATGCAGAGGCAAAAGGTCTCTTTTGGTTAAGAGACCACCTCATTTTAGTGCCCCGAGGTCCCTTTGACCGCTGAACATATCACCCCTCTCCTCAGGTCGCTCTCCCGTATCCCTGCATCAGTCCTTCCCAGTGAGTTCAGCGGAAGGCATGACCGCTCAGAGCCTGCCACACCACGTCCGCCCAGTGAGCTCCCAAGGCTTGCCTCCCACGCCTATCACATCATCCTTCTAGATGGCTCATGTAGGAGAGGCCTATCTTCTGGTATCTTAGTGGGTGTCCATCTTTGGCCCATTTGATGTTTTAACTCCTTGGCCCATGTCGCTGAGTTGGCTGACCCAATTGATTATGCAGCCCGCTCTCTTGAAATCTGGGATTATAAAAAGGGGTCCAAACAGCTTTCTAGTATGGCGGGTTTTGACGGTTTGATAAGGAACAATCGATAGAGAGTGGTGTATATATAATTTTTTTTTGGTACATGAGTGGTGTATATATTATGCGAGCGTTACAAGACACTCAAATATCCTTCACACTGAGCTTTTGGTCATGTATCACGATCTTGCACATAGTAGTTTAAAACCAAGTTGCTTCTTTGAATCATGGATGTGTTGTCTGTTGTCAAGGGAGATGTCCATTTATTCCATCATTATACACGAGAACATTATAGTTAAAATACATCAAATTCTTATATCATTTAACAATATCTTAAAACTCGAACATAACTTTAAAACACACGAAAGAAAAGAGTATTGTTTTAGATTACTCCTATTAAACAAAATTATTGCATGGTTCAGTAATGTCATCCAAACCATTCAATTGAAATACTTTTAAAAAATTTACATAAAAATATTTTAAATTAATGATCTAGATAAGATTGAGATCATCTATTTTAGACCATGCAATAATCCTTTTTAAAGTGAGGTGCACGTTACTTATTGATGTTATGGACATACAATTTTTAAGATCTTAGTTTCCTTTTTATGTTTTAATGTTATTCTTACTCTTAAAAAATCTTTGTATTTTGGTAAAAAAAAAAATCTATGTATTTTTACAATTTTTTTTTCTCATATACTCATTTATACTTTATGCTTTTTAAAAATTTTTATTTCACATTACACTATCAATTACCAGTATTTTTCTTTCCTTTTTCCTTGTATCTCTCACATCTATCAATTATTTTTCTTTCTTTTTTTCCTTTATCTCTCACATCTTAAAACTTAAATAACAATGTTATATAAAGATCTAAATCGAACATCAACATTATACATCTACCTTTTTTTAAAAAAAATAAATGAAAAATATTTCAATTCCCTATAACTTTTTACACTTATTTATATCATACAACAATCACTAATGAATAAATCAATAAGTAATATATATAATGATGTTAAATTTAAATATTTAAATAACATTTTTTAAACTTAAGATTGTAGGAATATGTTAGTTCCATATGTTTATTTTGAATGTCAAAATAATACTACTCTTTTAAAAAAAAAATACACCTGTTAACCTTTTCCACCAGAAAACACCGAGTTGACATAAATAATCATTCTTCAATAAAAAAACACCTCCTCCTCCTAGTCTTTTCACCGGTCCATGCCCTTTTTTCCCATCTCTTCTTTTCTATTCTCTTCTCCAACCTTCCTTCCCCTCCCTCCCTTCTTCCTACTACCCTATCTTATCTCAAAATAATATTTTTTTCAAAAAAAACAAAAAAATAAATAAAAATTCAAAGCTATAGAACGAAGGAGATCAATCATTACTAATGGCAAAAAAGTATGAAACCCCAGACATGTTCTCGAAGCTTCATCATCAACAACAATACCAATCTCAATCCAGCCCTCACCACCCTTTCCACCTCTCCAAAGAATCCCAAACCTCCGAAGACGATGACAGCGCTGGGCCCACCCCACTCCCTCCTCGAAAGCCCGCCTTATTAGCTATCACTCCCGTGGGAGACGGTGCTTCTATCGAGGTTTCCCGTAAGCCCAGAGGCCGCCCACCGGGCTCTAAAAACAAGCCCAAGCCCCCTCTCGTCATAACTCAAGACTCCCAACCCGCGATGAGCCCATACATTTTAGAAGTCCCTGGCGGAAGCGACGTCGTTGAGGCCCTAACCAAATTCAGCATAAGAAAGAACACTGGCTTATGCGTTCTCACGGGAACGGGAACCGTTACCAACGTTACGCTCCGTCAACCTTCCGCCGTTGCTCCAGGCACCACCGTTACTTTTCACGGACGCTTCGATATTCTCTCCATATCCGCCACTATCTTGCCGCACGCTTCGCCGGCGGTGCAGAACGGCTTCTCCATTTCGCTTGCGGGACCTCAGGGACAGATCGTCGGAGGATTCGTCGCCGGGAGGTTGGTTGCCGCCGGGACTGTGTTCGTGATTGCTGCTTCGTTCGATAATCCGAGTTATCACAGGCTGCCGTTGGAGGAGGTGAGGAATGATAACTCGGTGGTTTCTGGTGGCGGAGGAGAGGTGCAGTCGCCGGCGGTGTCCGGTGGAGGAGGCGGTGAGGAGAGCGCTCATGCTGTGACTTTGTATAGCTGTCAGTTGCCTTCGGATGTGATTTGGGCTCCAACGGCGGCAAGACCACCACCGCCACCGCCACCTTACTGATATAAATAACTCTAATCCTTGATGGTTTTATTTTATTCTGTTTTTTTTTTTTTTTGCTAATTTTTTTTTGCATTCTGCTGCATCATGATGGGTTTAGTTGTTAAGTAGGAAGAATGAGTAGTTTAGATTTTAGTGTTGTGGTTTTAATTAGTAGTAGTTTTATGTTGAACTTAATTTTATTATTTCATGATATCCTTTAACTAACGGTTAAACTCTTATTGATCTTAATCTTTATGGTGTTGTTGAGATCGCTTGTTAGAACTACTTACAATTATTCAATTACCAACGTACCAAAAAGAATGATAATAACCTCAAAAATAGAATGACTTGATTATAATCTTTGGAGTATCAGTGTGTTTAATGGACTTAAGTAGAGTTTTCAAACTTGGTTTATGATGTTCATCTAAATGTAGTAAGTTGCTTTGGTATTACTATAATCTTATGTACATGGTTGTTGGAATCAAAGCACAATGTCCGGTACATTTGCATACTTAGGTTGGTTTTGGTTTATACTTCATAGTTTTTAGAAGTGTTAGACTATGGGGAGAATGTTTTAAACGTTGAATGTACTTTGAGTATAAAATGCAAGTGAGTAATGAAGTCTAGATATATTAGAGAATCTTTATAATGCTTTAGCTTATGTGTATTTAGCTAACTAGGTCTTTAATAAAAGAGGCAAAATGATTATGAGTGCCAAAGAGTTGTTTTGCATTTTAGAATGTTGAGTTTAATATCTTGAGGATACTTGAACTTAAATCGTTCAACATTTACTTATTTTCTATATTTTTTTAACAATTTCTTTGAACTTTTGGTGTGCCATACTCCTACAAAGAGTATGCTTTATGCTGAACAAGCCATATAAGAGTATGCTAATTAGGTTTAAAATTAAATGTGAAATTACAAAAGCTATGCCTTATGCCTGACAAGCTATTATAAGAATATGCTAATTAAGGTTCGAACATCACCGTTTATGGATTGTTAGCGGTTATAGTTTTCTTTTCCCTGTTTTTCCCTAAAATTTTGTCTACAAAACATCTAGTTAAGGTTTAAAATGTGAAAAGAGGAAAAAAATTAGATTACGATTATATTTGTTAAGATTATAATTTGTTATCACTATAATTTAATTATGTTTTGGGTATCTTAATAATTTAATTAATTGATATGATTATGTTTTGGGTATCTTAATAATTTAATTAGTTGATATGTTTTGTATGTATTGTGTAAAAGGGAAGTAAAGTTAGAACAAAAGGAAATATCTAAGAAAAATCAAACAGTTCAAGATTGAAGTTTGTAATTTTAGTTTTCTTTTTCTAATAATATTTTTTTTAATTTTATCTTTGTCAAAATTGATTTAAAAAATTGATTATTTTTATAAAAATAAATTAAAATCCCAATCTTTATACTTTATCAAATAGGCATAAGGATATCCAAAATTTTATTATGAAGTTTTTTATATGTACTCTTTCCATTTAAGAAAATTTGTATTTTTTTAGTATAAAAAATTCGTTTATATGTAAGTGTTTTTTTAATAACTTGGTATAACATCAATTTTAATTTTATTTTCACCTCAAAAGAAGAGATATAATAAATGAAAAAAATATAATTATAAGAGAGATAAAAAATAAATTAAATAAATATTACGTTAATTTAATTCAAACAAGATATATAAATTATGTTTTTTAATATGAATATTATATTTTAAAAAGATACTTAAATGAAATGGGAGGAGTAAGTGTTTAATGCGTTACCAGAAATTGAACATTGATTTCAATGTGCTGTGTGCTGCAGTTCTCTTAACTCTGTTACTCCCTGTGTCTCTTAATACTCCCTCTGTCCTATTTATAAATCAGATTTTAGAAGGATTTTTTGGTTCTATTTATAAGTCACTTTGTATTTTTAGGAGATATTTATTGTTATTTTCTCTTTGCTCATTAATGCGAAGTAATACAATGTGAAATTTTCAATGCAAGTTAAGAGGGTAAGATTGTAATGTTGAACTGTTTTTTTAAAGTTTCAAGAAACCTAACTACTCTCCTTGATCCATATGATATGGTTAATATGCCCTATAACTAGGATCAGAGGGAGTATAAGTCACTTTTACCTAATTCACGCAGATTAAGAAAAGTAATTATTACTTTCAAATTTATCAAAAAAATATGTTGTCATTCTAAGTTTACCCCTATTTAAAACTTTACAACTCTATTCATTTATCTCTCTATTATAATTATTACCCTAATATCTCTATGCAATTATGAGGGGTGTATTTGGAATAAACTTTTTAATACTTTACCTAAATATTCTAAACGACTTATAAAAAGGGATATCAATTCTATCAAAATAGTGTCCTATATTAAAGTACGGAGAGAGCAACAGAGAGAGTAACTTGCGGGTACAAAAGGGTAATCCATCCGGTTTTTATTTATATGTATATATCCTTAAGAAATTTAATTATTACATTAATTATTTTTTATTAAGTACTTCCTCGTTTTATAATCATTAGTTTTTTTTTTCATTATTTACGTAAACAAAAACTTATTAAATAAAGACAAATATAAAAAATAAGATTTATTAAATTTTTGAAATTTTCAAAATAACAAATAATAAGGAGTACTATGATTAATACGTGATTTACCTCTTTTACCATTATTGAAATATTAACAAATGGTGCTGCCAACTTGGAAATGGGATCAGAGACTAAGAAATCTCAGATTCGATTCCGGTTATCATACTCCGCTGGAAGAGGTATAGGAACGCAACCTCGTACAGGATTAGTCTCAAAGGTTTCCTGGTATTAAGGGTGCTTTTGGGGACACCTGTGGTACTGGTCAAAGAATACAAAAAAAAAATACTAACAAATGTTTTAAGTATTAAAAAATTAATTATTATTAAAAATATAGGAGTATTTTTTTTATTTTCAAAAAATAAAATATGATAGATTCATGATTACAGGTTTTGTTTTTTTTTATACATATAATTTTGAGAGGTTTTATAATTGGTGTTTTCTTTTGGTAATTGTTTTTGGATTGCCTGGTAACTAAAAATAACTTAACATGCATTAAACATAACTTAATGCTTCATGGTGTTAAAGTGGATATTGTTTGCTCTTTTTTTTTTTATGAGTACGAAGAAACAAGCCATCATCTTTTATTTTGTGCACTATGGCTGTTGATTTTTGGTGTACAATATATTCTTAGTTGAACTGCTTCTTAATATCATAGTCTTTTTTATGGATTTCTTTGTGTTCCATTGCTCTCTTGGTAACTCTAAGAAGCTAAAAAAAAATTTATTTATGATATGCATGTGTGCTTGTTAAACTATTTAGATCAAGTAAAATGTACTTATTTTTAATAACGAGGTTATTGATGTTCTAGGTTGAGTTGATGTTATCAAAATTAAAACTTTTGTTGCGTGAACAGTTTAAATAATTTTATTTTTTTTACTAATATATGACACCTTTAAAACGTGTGATTTGTGTTAATCACACGTGATTGTCTGATTTTGTTCTTGTTAGTGATTTTTTCTTTACTATAAGGGTTTAAGTATACCTTTCATATACTCATTATTAATAAATTTTGCTTATAGGAAAAATAAAGTATTTTTTTAGTCTTATTTATAAGATTTTTATTGAGTTTTTATTTCGGTTCTATTTATAAGATTCATTTCAATTTTCAAAAGTATTTAATTAACTTTTTTCATACATCTTATTAAGTCAACACTTTTTAAAATTTTAAAAAGGTATATCAAATTTTTATATTTTTAATATCACTAACAAATCTAATCAATTTTTTTAATGAAAGGAAAAAACTTTAAAAAGATCTTATAAATATAATCGGATGAGGAGTATATATTCAATTCAACAAGGGTATTTGGTTGGATTTGAAAAGGAAGGGTCTGGTTAGGGAAAATAAATTACTATATTGCTCAGAAAATTGATATAGTGGGAAAATCTGCGCACTCTGATCTGATGGTGTAGCAGTAGCCAGAGCGAGGCTTGGTTGGTGCGTTATTGGATAAAGATAACGCTGACTAAGTTGCTAGTGTTGTTGACCGTTTCTTGATTCGGATAAAGCGTGTAGCAGTAGTAGTACTGTAATAGTAGTGGAATACTTGGCTAGGGTTTTCTTCTCAGTGCCTATCTCTGACCGTGCTAGCTACCTACCAAACTAAGTACCTAGCCTAGCATAATCACCAGCGAGCATTCATCTGATGTACTGGTACTATATGTTGCTTTATTCAATATATATTTATAGTATATAGTACCAAACGTTCTTTCTTTGAAAGCTGCTCTCTCATTTCTTCTTCATCTCTGATCTTTACTTTTTATTATTACTGGTATCATATCATATGTCTGATTTATCTGAACTTTGGTTTGTCTCTTTCTCGGTGATCTTCCCATAATCCCATCTATCTTTCTCTCTCTCTCTCGTGCCTTCCAATTTCAACAATTCAGGATAAAGACTACAATGCTTTATGTGATGGGATGTGATATGACACATAATTATTCAGTTTATATATATAATTATTGTGTCACTTTTTTTGGGGGAAAGGATAATTATTGTGTCACTTAAATACATAGGATATGTAGGAGTATTATAGTAGTAACTATTACTATGATTATACTGTACTACTTAATCTAATTTTTATAATAGTATTTTACTTTGTCATCCTATGAAAATAGAGGATTTTTGTGTCTTTTTGACGTGATTCAGTACAAATTAATCACGTGTTTTTTGTCACGTATGTTGGGTATATTTTTAATTTATAAATTTGTAATTAGAATTTAATCCTTAATGTAATTTGTCCAAAATACCATAATTTTAATTTTATATTTCATCTATCCTAAATATTCACATCTTATTAATATTACTTGTATCTATCCAAAATACTTTTAATAATTTATAATTTTCAATTTCACTATGCTCCCTATGTCGTTCTTCTCCATCGATCTATCATAGCCATATTCTTTTATCTTTGTCAAGTACTAACATCATCACATTCTTCTTCTACTTTATTCATACCTTGTTCATAAAAAAAAAAAAAACCAGGACGCAGGAGCATACCTTTATCATCATCACCTTCTTTTATATTGTTCCCTCTCGAAACCCGCTTTCATTTTCAAACTCAAGCCCAATTCTACCGCCACTACCACCATCACCATAGATAAGTTCTCTTTCTTCCTCTTTTAGGGATGTTTATTCCCTTAAGATTTTACTTCTGTGTGTCCCGTGCTGTCAGCAGTATACGTTGATGCTTTTTTGGTTGATTGTTGCTCTCTACCTAAGAAAACACAATTCTGTGTAAACTCATTACACATGATTATTTTTTTTTATTCCCCAAATGTAATAATGAAAAGTAAAAGTTTTCACTTTTTCATCAACAAAAAGTCTTAAATTTTTCATTTAACAAAAACTCAATTTTTAGCAATAATGTTTTTTTTTAAATATAGTTGTGTGGTGATGAGAAGCAACGTGTTGCCCTAGCTCGACTGTTTGGTCTAAAAAAGGAAGAAATAGAATCTATTAAAAATCAAATAAAAATATTCGTATTTTGTGTTTTCGAGCTTTATCAATTAAGTTATACTCTTTTTGTCTCATTATCTTGGAAAAGGTCAAAGTAGTCAACAAAAAAAAGAGAATATCTTTTTGATATAATGTTTGATTCTGTTTCAAAATAAAATATAATGTTTGATTCATTCGTTAATTGCAAATTTCTATCACACAAATTTTCGTATTATTTTTATAATTTTTAGGATTTTTTATTAATTGTTTTAAATATTTTTAATGTAATATACAATTTTTAATATAGTATACAATCTTGAAGATTTTTATTTAATTATTTTTACTTTGAATTGGGACAAAAAAAACTTCATTTTTTTTATCAAGATGATGGAAATGAGGGTCGGAGGGAGTATATGAGAGACAATTAAATGAGATTATATGAGCACAAAATAAGATTAACTCCACTCCTCTAATATAGAGTAGGAGATAAAGTAAGAAAAAATTGAGAACTAACGGAGATGATATGAACATCAAATAAGATAAGAGAAATTTCGCTCCCTTAATGGAGCAAGAGATAAGGAAATAAAATTTGAGATATTCTTTGGATCTCGTTATCTTGGTAAAAATAAAAGTAGTAAATAAAAATAAGAGAAGAGCATGATTCTATTTTCAAAATAAAATATAATGTATGATTCATTCACTAATTACAAATTTTTATCACAAAAATTTTCATATTATTTTTACAATTTTTAAGATTTTTCATTAATTGTTTTAAAGAATTTTAATGTAATATAAAATTTTTAAGATAATATATAATCTTGAAGAATTTTTACTTTGATTTGGAAAAAAAAAATTATTCATTTTTTTACCAAGATAATGGGATAGTGGGAGTATATGAGAGACAATTAAATGATATAAACACAAAATATGATAAACTTAACACCTCTAATATAGAGTAAGAGATAAGGTAAGAAAAAATTGCAAATTAAATGAGATTATATGAACATAAAATAAGATACTCCCTCTGTGTCGTAATTAAGAAGACTTTATATGACTCTGGCAATATAATAATAGAATTTTATTTTTCTTCTACGATATATTTTGTCTATTTTAATAAAAAAAAACATCCTTTATAAAAATAGGATTTGATTTTATGCTTGATGTAAATATATTTTTATTTTTTGTTTTTTATTGTGACAAAAGAATTAAAATTATTAATAACAAACCAAATGTAATCATCTAATGTAATAATAGGATTTGATTTTTTTTCTCTAATATATTTTGTCTATTGTAATAGATAAAAATCATCCAATATAAAAATAGGATTTGATTTTATGCTTGATGTAAATATATTTTTGTTTTTTGTTTTTTATTGTGACAACAGAATTAAAATTATTAATAACAAACCAAATGTAATCATCCAATGTAATAATAGGATTTGATTTTCTTTCTGTAATATATTTTGTCTATTGTAATAGATAAAAATCATCCAATATGAAAATCGGATTTGATTTTATGCTTGATGTAAATATTTTTTTGTTTTTTGTTTTGTATTATGACAAGAAAATTAAAATTACTAATAACAAACTAAATGTTTTTAACAATATTATCTTTATTTTTTTTCCTCATATGATACGAACCATTAGTCCAAGATCAATTAATAATTTAAAATATTAATTGCGAAAAAACTAAAAATTGAATTGAGAAACTAAATTTATATTTAGTCACTCACACCATTACTAAGATTTATATTATTAAATCTTTTCTATATTCTGTTGTTATTGATTTTTATATTATTTTTTGTTTATATTGTTAAGTTCTAGAAAAAAAGTCTTTCTCATGTGCATAATCATAAGCTCCAATGTCGAGTATCGAATTGCTCACTAATAGATGACATCATATTTCCAGAAAAAATTTAAATCAAAATGACTAGAATGATAAGAATAAAGATTTTTAGGATTCAATCTTATTATTAACTTGAGATAAGATAATCAATGGAAAATATAAAAATATTTAATTATGATTAATAAGAATAAATGTGACAATCATATTAAAAAAAACTAATTGTAAAAAAAACTACTTCATCCATCACATAAATATAAGACTTATCTAATAATATCATCGAACAAAAAAGATCATAATGATTAATTCTGATTTAATTTTGATTTATCATAAAAAAATTGATAATCATCTATAAAAATGTCAATTTATCCATAAAATAAATAAGAAATATATGAGATAAAAAATATTACATTTTTATTCTTATGAGGAAGTACAAAATTTATCAATAAGATCATCTAGTTAATTTTTTAAGTGTAGGGTTTGGTTTGAGCATTTACCTTTTTATATAATTATTTGTTGTTGTTGTTGTTTAATAATAATTTTTATTTTATAATAAAAATAATAATAATCTTCAATTTAAAATATATAATATAAAAAATTAAAATATCAACAACCCGCATTGCACGGGGTAAAAGCTAGTTTTTTTTTTTTTAATAAAAGGTTCATATTAAGGACGGGGAGTATCACTTAATTATTATTCTCTCCGTTTCCATTTATTATTTATCGTTTTAGTATTTATCAACTTTCATTGTTCCAAATTATTTGTCGTTTTATTAATTCGAGGGGTGCTTTAGTTAATTTTTTTCAACTTTAACTTTGTTTTTAAATATTTTAAAATATGTGATAAATAATATAGTGTGAGGATAATATAGTAAAATTGCCTTATTTTTCTTTTGAAAATTGAAATGTTAAATAACTTTCTTAATCCATTTAAAACTCCCGAAACGAGTGAGTACTACTGTTAATTTTATTCCATAATAGTATAATGCAATATAAATTTTGTTTGATTGTGTCGTATAAATTAAAGAGTATAATCGATATCTTTGTGTTAAATTTGTGTGTGTTTTTTAATCATTTACAATCTTTATCTACTTTATTTACTCGTTATCTTAAATAATAATAAAAATATTAAATAATAATGTTGCTGCGTTGATTTTGTCGAAAGATGACAATTTTTTTCCCAAAATCTTATATTCTTAATGGGAAGTAATATTTAATCCAGAGTTTTTCTACTCATTTAAGCTTGCTCCTTATTCCAGTGATCCAGTCTTGTATTTTTTTAAAAGATCTTATATTTTTATAATCTTTTTGTTTTACATATTTTTTTACATCACAACAATAGCACAATTCACTTATTTTTTTTAATATTTTTCTTCCATAAATTATATACATACATCTTAAAAATAAATATAAGATGATGATTATTCTTGTTTTAAATGGAAGTCGGGTAAGTGCAGTTGCCAGATTTGAATCAAGGCGGCTTAATGACTTTTAGCTTTACTTACTCGATCATCACCTGATGACTCTTTAGAGATTCCTTATTCAAGAGTAATGAAGAATAATCTTCCTTCAATTAAAAGCGATGTTGAAAACTTAAAAGTAAAAGCCAGGGTGTAAACTTCGAATGAGTACACTTGATAGGACTTGGCACTGTGCATGCTCTTTATTTCATCACAGTGGAATCTATTCTTAGAAAAGATGGTACTGCAATTTCCTAAAATGATGAAATCAGCAGGGACTTTGACATGCATCTATGAAATCTTCACTTTTTTGCATCACAGTGGGTGGGGTCTTTTCTTGTAATTAGATTGAATTGAATTTTTTTAAAGGCAAATGTTAATAAAAATGCCTTTGATATATTAGTTAATCAAATATAGTGAAAATTCTTGAAAACTTTACGTCGATAATGTACACCCATTAAATTCATTCTCAAAACATATAAAAATGCATATTTATGATTGTTTTTCTAATGTTATATTCTTAACAGGTGTTTTTAGAGAAATTGTTCGAAAAAACCATTTTTTAAAAATTAAGGGTGTTTTTTGATTGACAAGATTGTTGGGAAAATAGTTGAAGATGATTGAGTCGTGGTTAAAAATCATTGCCTTAAAAACAAGATTTTTAAATATTCACGATGCAATTATATTAACCGATTCTTACTTTTAAAGTTAACACAACAATTTCCTAATTTATGCAAATTTGGATTCTCACAAAGTTTTTAGATCACTCAACAAGAGAAAGTAAAAAAAGAGAGGAAGGCTGTGGAAAGTCGATTCTGATATTCGTATCAACCAAATAGTGGAGGTGCCTTGACTTTTTATAGCTATCTGTTATGTGTATCAACTATACAGTGGAGGTGTCTTCTTATAAACCAGACACTCAACAATCAAAATTAATAGTGGCCCATTTTTTGGAGTTTTTATTTTGGTCCTATTTATAAGATTTTTTTTCAATTTTTAATAGTATTTAATTACTTTTTTCCACAAATACTCCTATCAAGTTAACAACTTTTAAAGTTCCAATGATAATTATAGGGGTAATTTTGAAAACTATATCAAATTTTCACATTTTCAATGTCACTAACAAATTTAATTACTTTCTTTGATGGGAGTGAAAAACCTCAAAAAGATCTTATAAATAGGACCGGAGACGGTAATAATATTTAGCATAAAACTGCTGAATTTATGGTCAATAAAATTTGCAACAGCTGTTTGTTAAAAAAAAAACGTGGGAAAATATAAAGAATGTTAGCAAATGACCTTTCAAAAAGAGGATTCCTGCACTCGGTTGTTTGTATAATTTGTCTATAGGTACAAAGGATTAAATTTTTAATTTACTTTTTATGTTGTACTAAATTGCAATAAAACTAATTTTAACTACTTCAAATAATGACATGACATAGGTGACAATTTCTTATCGGTTTAAGAAAAGGTTGCATAGCAACCATCCAATTTTGGATTGCATGTTAGTAAGTACCTTTTATTAATTTAATAATTTATTTATATAAGGCTAATAATCATCCTTTAAGGGGTTACTGTTTGGCTCTTGATTGAAAATTTTTGGGCATAACTTCCATGCAACCAAATTTTGGATTGTTGCACAATAATCCTTTGATAAATCAATGGTTGCTTGACAAATCATCCAGTGAAAACACGTCATTGTCACATCATCTCTATGTGTGGCAAAAGGATTAAATTGAAATAACTCAAATTTGATATTGGATCAAATTGTAAGAATTCAATTTTAACTTATATAAAGCTGATGTGACAATGATATAGACTAACTAGATGATTTGTCAAATAACAATTGATTCATCAAAAGATTATTGTGAGCAATCCAAAATTTGGTTGTACGGTAAAAATATTCAAAACGATTATGTAAACAGAAAAGCACATCCCTTCGATTGATGTTCAAGTGATTGTCACCGTCACACAAAAAACACACCATGCATTAAAAAAAAATACATTTACATCCAGATCACAATTTTGTTCTTAACCTGTTTTAATGGTGCAATAGGTACAATGAAGAAAAACATAGAAAGGAAATGAGAGAAAAGAAAGAGAAATTATTAGTTGGTCTTGATATACTAGGTCATTCATAATCCAGATCAATAATAATCTGACACGTATGATTAATAACTACCTATGATCTTTATTTTTAATTTTATTTGAATACTTGGTAAATTATGATTGATATGGACCATGAATAACATGGTAGTTCAGGACCAACTAATAATTGCCGGAAAAGAAGAAAGTTAAAAAAAATGTAAAGTGCATGTTCAAAATTATATAAAGGAATAAAATATAATTAAATCAACATACATTAACTAGTAATTAGAGTGAATAGGGGATCTTCAGTGAAGAACAAAGATGTCAATGCAACCCTCGTCGAGTTAAGGAGGAGTTTAATCGGGGACATGTGTCATTTTGACACAAACAAGCAAAAGAAAAAAATTTCAGCCAAGGGCACTAGTGATATCGAAACCCTCGATTAAGTTTAAAGGCTTTACAATCAATAATAGGGCCTCTTAATCTAAAGATACAAGTGTCAATGACACCTCTTATCGTAATCCATGGATATTATGCGGGTTTTAAATTTTTTTTATATAATTATATATTTTGTAAGGGGTGATAACATCCATCTTTTTCCTAACCTTATAATCACTCTATTTATGGAACCTTTCGAGAGTGGAACCTATCTTCACCTCAACTCAATTTTAAACTTTCGAAAAGGGTGGGTATAAGCGTTACTTTTTTGTAGCATTCATAGCATAAGCACTACTGATGAATAGTTGTTTTCAGTAGCACTTTCACTACTATTAATACAGGCTTCAAAGCGCTGCAGAATGTGAAAAATAAACGCTACAATAACGTTTTTTTGTTGTAGTGGCAAGAGGATCATCACTGAGTTCACAACTTTTAACAGTTGTGACTCAATTCACGATCAACAAAAAAAAAGTTGGTGGAAGGATCGTGAGGTCATGCAAACTTGTGAATGAGAGGAAGTATAAAGAACTTTCATTTGGTGAGAAAGAGTTGTTCAAATTTGGTGATTATTTCAGAAAAAACTACCACTTCCCTTTGGTGATTCTTTGAAAGAGTTGAGTAGGCAATTAAAGTAAATAATCAACTTCATCATCCTCCCTTTGATATGTGTATAATCACCAAATTTGTCACTGTTATCTGGGGATTGGGTGGAGAGGTTATGAGTGAGAGAAAGGGGAGGGATGGGGTGTTGTAAGAGTGAATAGAAGAGTATTTTGGAAAGAAAAAAAATTGTAGGGTGGATGAAATATAATATGGGGTGGAAAAATTTTTCCATATCCAAATTAGGCCAAAAAACTAAAACTAGGCCAAGTAGCAAGTTTAAATCTTAACGATCCAATAGACATAAGTTTTGGCTATAAAATATGTTCAAAATTTTGAGTGCATCATGTGATAATAGAATAATTGTGCATATCTACAGCTTGTCGTGTAAATAACATATATGAATTTAATAAATTTACAAATATAAACTTCAATAATAATCTTATTTGTAGTTTGCACTTAAATATTTTTTGTTAATAAGTAATAAATAAATAATTATATATTACTTTTTTGTGAATCATTTATGCTATAAGTATTTTGTAATTATTTTAAAAAAAATCAAATTTTAATAAAATATCCCGTGCTTGAAAAAAAATCGATAAAAGACTATCAAATTTTTTTAAAACTTATGATGCAAGTAAAAAAAAATAATTCAACAATTAAAAAAATATTCCTAAATCCTTTTAAAAATATAAACTTTAAGAAATTCAAATTAACCGATCTATATCTTACAAGATGGATTTAATTTGTTCATTGATCTATTGAAGGATGAATTTGCAATTTGGTAATGTAAATATATTTTTATGAAGCATAATCGTTCCTCTCTCCGTTTGATATGTAATGTTGTTTTAGCATTTGTAGAATGTTTCATAAGTCTTGTTCTTTTATAAACTCAATACATAATTAATATTATTTTTCCAAACACACACATATTTATTACACTCTCTTTTTCACTTACAATAAATTTCTCTCTCTTCAATAATGATTACAAATAAAAATGTTTGGAAATTGCATGGTATGAGATGTGGTTGGCTAATCAATGAATGACGCATTAAATTACTTAGTTGAAAATTGGTTGGTATGCTAAACAAAGCAATAAAAACATATTCCTTATTTTTTTGACTTTTCAAAATGTTACTCATTTTTTTAAACGGGAAAAGTATGTATAATCATCATAATAATATTATATAATTCAATAATTGGATTAATTAACTTCATAAATATATAAAAAAATTATTCAAAAGTGTAAGTTTACGACACTTACACATGATCTCAAGTTCTCAACTAATTCTAGCTCAGTGTAATAATGCTCAAAGGGTATATCATACAGACCCAGACCCATTAAAAATGCCAGCTTATGTGTAATGTTTTTATTTTTTAATCGGGGGTAACACCTAGTGTTTTTTTGTTTTACCAAAAGAAAATATGGTGTTTTTTTACTTAAAAATACTCACTTCCACCGCTTTTCGTCCCACTGCAGGGAGGAAACAAATTTGATTTCTGCACTATTTGATCTTTTCCATCCTTCCTTTTTCAAATTACAACCAAAAAATATAATTTCCTCCTGTCTCCTTCCTTTCCATTTATTTTCCTCCCCTATTTAATTCAACCAAACCACACAGAAAAAAGTTTGGAATAGCATAATCATCCCATCAACCAACTTTCCTATGATATTTTATTATTATCATATTGGTGGACAAATTTTTTGTCCCTAAATGAACTCCAATTATTTTATTATTCTTCACACTTTCCTATGCTTTAAGTATAATTATCATATTTTCTATACACCCGTGAACCAACTTTTTATCATCAAAATACTTCTCTCTCAAAACCAAAAGTTATCCTTAATATGAGACAATCCTTAAACAGAGATAAAAGTATTGTCTTCATACCCGCAAATGATAGTCCTTATTTAGGAATGGAAAAAACATCCACATGGGTGTGGATGTTCTAACAACCTTAATTCACTTTTTAAAAGAACAAGAGTTTCTCCAAAATCGTCTTAGGTATAGGACACGAAGCTGTATAATAATAAAAAAAATCACTACAGTTCAAATTAATTTAAAAATATTAAAAATGGATATATAATTTAGGGTATTTCTATTATGCAATCCAAAATTGGATAGTTGCTATGCAACCTTTTCTTAAACCAATAAGAATTTGTCACCTATGCCATGTCATTATTTGAAGTAGTTAAAATTAGTTTTTTGCAATTTAGTCCAACATAAAAAGTAAATTAAAAATTTAGTCCTTTGTACCTATAGACAAATTATAACTTTTAATTTTAAATTTAGTCACTTGCATTAAGCCTTTTTACACAAGTGACTAATTTTAACTACTTTTAAATTTTTTTTAAATTAAAAGTTATAATTTGTCTATAGGTACAAAGGACTAAATTTTTAATTTACTTTTTATGTTGGACTAAATTGCAAAAACCTAATTTTAACTAGGTTTAAGAAAATGTTGCATAGCAACCATCCAATTTTGGATTGCATGATAGTAACTCCCTATAATTTATTTCACTAAATATTTTTCGAAAAAATCGGTTATTTTTTAATGAATAGATTGTTTATTAAAATTGATCCACGTGAAAATAATAAAATGAAAATTTTTTTTAGCCAATTTTGAGATGAACAATTTTTTTGAGTACCTAAAAAGTAAGGGTGAAAATAGAATTGGGCAGGCTTAGTGCAAATGCCTATTGGCCGGAACAGGCCGGGCTTATGTGACAAAATTGCCATATCTACCGCCACGTTTCCATCTCACAAAAAAAAAAAGAGCTTATAATAAAGATGAGAGGAGTATTTTGCAACAGAGGAGAAATATAACATTTACTAGAGTAGTAACAATGTGATACGTTAAAAGTTCTACCAATAACAAGAAAATTATGAATATATATATAGTTTCTCTTTATTTCAAAAAAAAAAAAACTATTGAATTATTTAACAAAAAAGTTGCAGGAATATTATATTCTTATATCATCTGCATATATCACTGGTAACAGGATGATGACTACATTATTGGTGAAAAAGAACATCTACAGCATGCCTGGTTAATATTTACTGCTCGGGGGGCTCCCAAACATCCACACATGGTAACCCAATAAAATTTCAATTCGTTCTTTCTCTTGATTTTCTATATGCTACACCAGAGTTTATAACATTAAAATGGTTAGATCCTACTCTCTGAAGAGAGTCAGTCTCCCTAAAACTACTGCTATGCCTACTTGTATCTAACTTCCTATGGTGTATAGTTGTGTCAGGATGCAAATGAGAAACACCTCCCCTGCTCCTTTCACCATCCACCGATCTGCTCCTGTACAAAATACCGTCTTTCTCAGCCCTTGAATCATACTGGTTCATATCATAATGTGGCAAATGTCTTGAGTTCAAGGGAGATGGTACTGAATCACCAAAAATATATTCGGCAAAGTCATCAGTACTGCTTGAATCACGAGTGCTATCAGTACTGCATGAACCTTCATCAGAATTGTGGCTGATGAGGGATGCATTGTCGCTAGACGAGTCTTCCTCCAAAATCCTTCTCATGTGGTGCAACTTGGAATTGAGAGTCTCAAAGGTGGTAGAATCCATAGATAAAGATCTTGATTTCTTTGTAATAGTCTTTCCATTGACTATGTTTTTTGAATCCGAGGATACTATCCTGTTCCTGATTAATCGTGGGGCCCTTGGTGAGCACCTGCAAGGTGGTTCAGCTAGTCAGAGAAATAGAAAGAGATGACATTATTAAAAGGACCAAACAGAGAAGAGAGAAATAAGATTGTCAAGAAAAACGAGAGCAAATCCAATGAGTTACCTTGCATAAAGAAGCAGGTATGCTCCTTTTGTCAAGCCTCTTTCCAATTCAACAGCTGTAACCTGCGAGACAAATAGGAGAGATGGTTAAATGAGTTCTGGGCAACTGATGCAGCAGAAATATCAACAGTGAAATACAGCTTTTGCCATCATTGATATATACAAATATCCTATAACTATATCTTCATTGATAAACTGATAAACACATTCACAAACAACGGAAGTCAAACATATCTATAAGGAAGAGTCATTCATTCAAAATACAGACCAATACCATAAAGGAAACAATTATGAGGATAAAAAGCCAAATTAGGTTTGAAAATATAGGAAGTAAGGAACCAATACTACAATAGTAGGGACCCAAATCCAAATGAGTGCAAATGTCGGAACTAACATAAGGAAGAATAACATAGGATTTCCAGGATAGTGTCCAAACTTGATAAATCTTGAATCTAAAAGAAACCCATCAAGCTAACAGATGCGATGGAATTTACTATACTTCGCAGATTTCCTGTTTTGAAAAGGATGGGTCTGTGGACAGCTCAACATCTCATGGGGTTGAACCCTCTAGGGTCAAATTAACTTTTGATTGACTTGAATGGTTTAGTAGTTAATTAAAATATCATGTAAATCTCAATCTTTATCTGATGAGGAAAAAGTTCAACCTGTTGAGTGAACTTGAGCTATCCGTAGATTTACTGACCCCTTTGTAAATTGATGGCTGTCTCACACTTTCACCGATGGTAAAAGGTAAAAAGTGAGAGAACTCTGACTTGTAGAGATGTTCATCCATAGACATTGACAGTTTAAACTCCGAAGAGAAGATTTTTGGGAGCACATTGGATACGGGAGCTTTCGTTTGTGGACCTGCACCTTTATCTTTAGACCTCCTTGCATAACGCTTTTATTATTTCGCAGTTCTATCGTGTTAAGGCAGAACAATGGCTTGATGAAATGTTCCCAAATAGAAATTGATAGTTTTAAGCCCTGAAGAAAAGGTTTTGGGGAGCAAACTACTGAGATTTTGTTCATAGACTTGCGATGTTATTCACAGTTCTATCCAGCTATGGTTAACAGAAGTTAAGACTTAAGAGTTAAGAGTATTGTTTCTACTACTATGCTGAGTAGAAATTACTTATAAGTAACAATTATGTCTTTTTTAAGTCATCAATCATGCAAATGCACAATCACAAACCTTATGAACTTACACTTCGGTAAAATATTGCTTAATAAGTAAAGAGAGTCAGTTTAGCTCATGAGCTTACAGGAAGGACCATAAAGTAAACCACTAATTAAGGAAATCATAAAAGTGCAGTTTTAAGAAGCAAAATAATCCGCTCTCAAGATACGCAAAAAAATGGAAACTGAGACATACCACGCTGTCATCAACCTTGAACCATTGGTTTTGGAAATTCTTCACATAGCACACATAGTGACCCGAAAAAGCAGCATTCATGGTATCCAAGTGAACAACTACTCCATAAAGCCTGTATATAGGTGATCTATCACTAGTCCCACTCATGAAAGGTGCCAAGTCAAGTATTTCAGGAAATCGAACAGGCTTATTGAGCTTCCCAAATTTTCCAGACTGCAACACACATGTAACAAATATTAAATACGCATAATAGATGCATAGAATAATAAATACATAGTAGGAGTTAAATATAGTGTTCTAGTCCATCAATTTTTAACAAAATTACCTGAAATCTCTTCAATGCAATTGTAAGAACATTAGGTGCCTCTGAAACTGTTAATTTTTTCTTGGCCTTCTCATATGATTTACACCTACTTAGCACGGAAACAGTTGATCAATAATAAGGAAAATCCTCAAGTACAAAACTATGGCAGACAAAAAGAAAATTTACACTATTAGCACTCCACAAGTCCAGATATAATATGCCAACCTGATACAATGGTACTTATTTTCTCCATCCAGAGTCTCGGTGCTTGTAAACCTTTCAAGGGCCTCCTCCAGGGTTGCTACCTCCCCTTCTATCTCAACCGTAAGATCCATCATCCTTTCCTGACGCTCAGATTTCCCTCCACATTTAATGCATTGTATCTGTGACATAGTATCAGGGTATCAGCTTTAGGATCATTGTTTATGTCACTTCTTCCATCAGTGGAAACTAGAATTACAAAAATAATAACTTTATCCGTGTGGAAAACAGACCAACATTATATGGCACCAATGATTGGGGAAGGTACAAAAACCATAAAAGATAGTTGCATATAATTAATATTACCTTTGATCGAAGGTAGCCTCCAAATGTTAGACCCATTAAATTAGTTTCTTCTTTCAACGACTCTGATGCATTAACGTCAGCATCCATAAGGCAAATAGATTGCATTGTCTCGGTAACAAGTCTGTCAGATGTTTATATGACTCGTTAAAGTGAATTACAAAACAAGAATTATCAAATATAATTATAGATAGATTCAAAACAACACCTCAGAAATTCATGCGCGTCTTCTTCTCTTCCATTACCAAGTTGACTCCCAATATTCTGTAGTTGAGAGAGTATGCCCTTAGGAGATAAGGGAGCTTTTGTCTCTTTTGACTTCAAAATCAAAGTTTCAAACTCACAGGTGAAACACCGTTTCTTATTTGCACCTGGAATTGACAAGAGCTATTTAACCTTGGGCAACAATTATACAAATAGTATTTGACAAATTCTGCATGTGATTATTCGAAGATGAAATTATGATTGCAGACATACATGATTTAGAATGAAGTCCTTGAAGCAAATAAGCAGTCAGGGGTGGTGTAAATGCTAAGCACTGTAGTACAGCATTAGCATAACAGCTGCAAAAAAGGATGAAAAATTAAGAAAACTAAAGGGTGAAAATAAGACATCAGAAGAAAAATAATGATTCTAGAAGAAAATTTAACAGCCTTAATCAATCACACCCATCAATTAGTAATACGGTAAGAGATATACAATCCATTTGGCAATGAATGAAGAAAATAACGCACATCACCCTATTAAATTACATCATTAGCAAATTATAAACCATACAAATCATGTACCAATTATCTATTTCTAAAAAAACAAGTAATTACAAATTACCTGTTTCCAATATTTATAAGACCAAATGGTTGCAACTCTGCTTTGTTCCAGGTATAAAGCTTCACAAACAAATCATACGGAAAAAGACCCTGCAGCAAATGTAAACAGAACATGTAAGCACAGATTCTTTAGCCATAAAAGAACATAACAAGATTTGTTCATGAATAACCTTATCACTGTATCTTCCAGCAATACCACTCCCGCCAGCTAGTGGAAAGTGTTTTGACAAATTTGATCCTCTAAACTGATCAACAACTTTCAGAACAGATGTTTTTAGACCATTCTTAGAATTCGGAGAACAGCTAGCAACCTGAGTTGAGGTAGAAGTGCCAGATTGAATGCCATTATCCCTACATGTTGTACTATAATGTGACTGCTCTTCAGTTCTAGAAGCTATCTTACTATCAGCAAATGCATGAGGCAGAGGTTTAATTTCAGCTGACTTCAAGGTGCTGCCAGGGTTGTTCATTACATAATTTGATACCTTCAAGCCAACCGATTGCAAGTTATTGATGCTTGAAGTATCTGCACGAACTGAAGATGCCACGCCTTGATTCTCTGAATATGCCGATCCTGCACGTGGCATGTTACTCCGAACAACAGGCTTTGGAAGAGAGTCATTGGAGTGGGATCGAAGAGGATCGCTACTGGCATCACCTTTTATCCCCCTCGGAGCATGAGTTTTATCCCAGAAGCCAGAAGACACCGTAGAAGGCTCAATTGTAGCTCTCCTCCGCATACTCAAACCGGAACTGCCATTCGACGTGAGCTTACTACCTTCTTGACCAAACCCAGATCCAACCTGGTTTAATTTTTCCTTTGTAGAAAAACCCTCTACAGAATCAACAATACTAGCAAACTTAGGTGACAATGGAATGGTATCAGAAACGACAACAGTCGGATCGGCAAAATTATGTTCCTCTGATCTCTCATGCTCATTCGAGGTCGTACTCTCACAGACAGAGGAATCATCAGAGGATTCACTGGCACTATTGGAACCCGAGAATCCGGAAAATGAGTTACCAGACAAATCCGAATTACTGTCAGTAACATTTCCCTCCGCATTAGACTCAACTCTTACATCATCGGATGATGAGAGTCTCTCAGGGGATGTTTTATACTCTCTGCTCTCCACCTGCACCTTCTCATCACGGATACCACGGTAGTCTTGCGCCGCAACCTTATCACTTGCGAGATGATCACGGTAGTCTTGTGCCGCAACCTTATCACTTGCGAGATGATCAGTTTCCTGAGCTGTGCTAGGAGGGCGGCATTCGTCTTTGTGACCTCGACGCCAATGAAGAATTTGACACTTTCCAGAACTGAAACAAATTATAACAAACAGTATAAGCAGCACTCACATTTTAACTAACATGAAAATTCAAATATAGAAAATTTCAAAGGAAAAGCAATGAATTTGAAAACTCGGTATCGTGCAGTGTTACTAAAAAAAGTTCAATCATTAAAAAAAATCGTCTTTTTATATATTAATCAAATAAGCAAAAATCTCAAAAGCATAAAACGGTAGGAGGAAATTGAAGGAAGGGAGTACCAGTAATGAACGGCTTTACAACGCGCGCAGCGCGTGGTGGTGGGGCAGAAGCACACGGCACACTGATTATTCTTGGCGATCAAAACGGCGCCGTATTGATACGAAGCTTCGATTTCAACCCTAGCATCCTCAGCCGCCGCGAAATCAAGTAGCCTCTTGACCTCCTCGGCCCTCTCAACAGAGCGCAACCATTTGCGGCGGATGACGAAGCCGATCACCAAAACGAAGACGCAAATTAGAGAAGGAAACACCAGGTTCGAAAACCCTAGATCCACTGTGACACGCATTTATTAATAAAGTGTAAGAGAGATAGGGAAACAAAAAGGCCCTAGAAGATTGGCGGTGTCATCGCCGTGGGGCGGCGGCGACGGTGACGATCACGGTGGGGGTTGTTAGGGGATTGGACGGTGAGGAGCAGGCGCGTGAAGTGAGGGTTCGGAGGAGAGAGTGAGAGTGATGAGAGATGCATGTAGCTGAATCGAAGTCGGTGGGGAAAATTAGAGAAGAAGAAGAAGAAGAAATTTTTTGATTTGAATTTTCGGCAACGGATGGATGATGAAGAAACTGTTGTGGTTTCGATTTGGACAAAGAAGAGAATTTTTTTTGTTTGGTTCAGACGATGAAGGAGTAATGTAAGATTTTGACGAGTTTTGAGGAGAATGAAAATAAAAAAATAAAAAAAAAGTAGTGGTAGACTGGTAGTAGTAACGCAGTAAATAGCGAGTATTTAAATAGAGAGAAAAAAGGGATTACGGAATTTTAAGAAATTGATGGTGGAGGGTAAGGAATTTTGTATACACGGCATTGAAATTAGAGAATTCTTACTCTTGGCTAGTTGGCTGATCAAAGAGTACAAATAGTAACACTTCCTTCATTTCATAAATAATTCCTTCGGTCCTATTTATAAGATCCATTTTGGATTTTTATTTTGATACTATTTATAGGATCTTTTTTCAATTTTTAATAATATTTAATTAATTCTTTCCACAAACACTCCTATGAAGTCAACACTTTTTAGAAGTACAATAATAATTATAGAGATAGTTTTGAAAAAGTATATCAAATTTTCACATTTCCAATGTCACTAAAAAATTTATCCACTTTCCTTGATAAAAATGAAAACCCCCAAAAATGTCTTATAAATAGGACCGGAAAGAGTACTCCCTCTACTCCTATTTAACTAGTACTCTTTCGGTCTTGTTTATTACAAAAATAATTACCGGCACAAATATTAAAAAAGTTAGTTGAGTGAATTTAATTTTTTCAAAATCATAAAAAAATTGACTACTTTAGGAAACTTGCATTGAGAATGAAACAAATATTAAATGTTATAACCACTTTGTAAAGATATTTTAAGAATGATTGTATTGGGAATTGAAAGTTGATTAATTTTTGCTTATATTAAAAACATTAATGTGATGTTTTTTTCTTATAAATGAGATCGGAGGAAGTATTTTTTTTAGAATTTTTTTGCTTTTTTTATCTGTCCATTTGATGATTTTAAGAGTATAATAAATACTTCTTTCGTCCATAATTATAAGACCCATTTGCGAGATTTCACGTCCATTAAGAAAGCTGATTAATTTAGTTAATTGTATTGGAAATATGAACTTTTGATGTGTATTTTCAAAATTATCCCTATTAATATTATTGGGAATCTACAAAGTGTTAAATAAATAGGGGTGTTTGTGAAAAAAAGTAATTAATGATCATTGAAAATTGGTATTAGGTCTTATAAATAGGGACAAAATAAAAGTGTCAAAAGGATATTGTAATTAGGGAAGGAGGGAGTACTATTATTTTTCATGTTTATCCCTATTTAACATGATATTGGTTTTCGTAAGTAGTGGAGAAAAAGTAATGATTACGGAAAGAGAAAGGGTACAATGAGAAAAAACATAATTAATGTATTGAAAATCTAAGTAATGATTGCATTTTTCAAAAGGTGTGTTTTTTTAAATAGGACAAATAAATAGGAACAAAGGGAGTAATGCATTTTAAAATTATGCTTGAGTTTTAAAAAATAATTAAATAATGTAAGAATGTGAGGTATTTTATCTATAGTGTCCTTATATAATCCAAGAAAGAGAAAGATATTAGAATTGAAAAATGGAGTATGATAAATAGGGGCGATAGGAAAATAACATTAATTATGTGTTAGGTTTTGCAAAAAAACAATACATATGAAACATGAGACAAAAACTCTATGAAAATTGCATATGAAACGGAGGGAGTAAAAATAAATATATTGCTTATTAAAAAAAATTAATGATATTCGAAATCTGAATAGAGTAGAGTATTTGACACAAATAGGTGTTTATGAAAATAGTTAATTAATTGTCATAAAAAAAATGGTACTGCATAGATTTTATAAACAAGAATAAAATAAATGCAAATGTTAACAAATGCCTTTTAGGTAAGTGTTCAAAGGGCTTTTGATAACTCAATAAGCAACTACAATATAAATAAAATATTGGAAAGTGCATATTTTTATATTTTCGAAAAAAGAATAAATGCTAACTTATTACTCCCTCTGTCCCTAATTATAAGGTCATCTTAACACTTTTATTTTGTCCCTATTTATAAGGTCATTTACCAATTTTCAATGAGTATTAATTATTTTTTCCACAAACACCCCTATTTATTTAACACTTTTTAGATTCCCAATAATATTAGTAGGGGTAATTTTGAAAATACATATCAAAAGTTCACATTTCCAATACAATTAACTAAATTATTTCACTTTCTTAATGGACGTGAAATCTCCCAAGAGGACCTTATAATTAGGGACGAAGGTAGTATTATTTTTTCTCTTCAAATAAGCTTAACAAGTATCCTAAGGACCCTGGTTAACCAAATCCTCTAAAAAAGTAATTAATGATTATTGAAAATTGGTATAAAATTTTATAAATAGCAACAAAATAAAAGTGTTTAAAGAGTATTATATCTAAGGACGAATGTAGTACTCCATCCGGTCCTATTTATAAGACTCTTTTGGAGTTTTTATTTTGGTCCTATTTATAAGACTTCATTGCAATTTTCAATAATTTTTAAGTACTTCTTTCCACAAAAGCCCCTATTAAGTCAACATTTTTTAAAGTTCCAATACTAATTATAAAAATAGTTTAGAAAAAGTATATAAAATTTTCACATTTCCAATGTTATTAACAAATTTAATTAGTGTCCTTTATGGGAGAAAAAACCCCAAAAATCTTATAAATAGAATAAGAGGGAGTAACATATTATATACCAGGATAAAAAGAGTACCATGTTTGAAATTATTGATTTTTGAGAAAATAAATTTTGGGGGAGTTGAGCGAAGAAAATGGGATAGAGACGGGAGGAAATAATGTGGGACCTATTACAAAAAAATTTCTCTTCAAAATTGGAAAAAGAGTCAATATAAGGTCATTTTTCATAAGGGAAAAACAACTTTCATTCACTTACCAAATGTGCCCCTCACTTATTTCCGGTCAATGTAACTGTGCTATGTTTTATTTTTATCTTTTTATTTCTTTTTTTACTTCCCTAATCATTTCTATAGTTACGTTAACTTAACAGTGATATTTTTTGTTTATCTCTCTCCTCAATACAACATTGTTTTTTTCCCTTGGTAATGTATAATAACGATGTTTTATATCTGTTTCAAAAATAATGATGTTTTATATAATCACAGTAATATATTATATGTGTCCTCTGATGTATATTGGTTATTTTTATAGATAAAAATAAATGAAAATAACATGATACTATCTATCTCTTTATTTTTTATTTTATTATTTGGGTCAAAATTATTAGTGCTAGTATTGAAAATGATTCATTGGCAAATTAAATATTTATTGCATGGCAGGGCATATTTGTCTTTTAAAACCATTTTTTTTTTGTTTTTTCCTTTTCAATTTTCTATCCAACCAAATGAAGAAAAAATTTCTCATTTATCTTTTACCTATTTCTTCTCATTTTTATTGTGATTTTTTTGAAAAAGTTTTTCTCATTTGATCATTTGATGAAACTTAAGAGTATCTCTGGGTTTTTGGACTATTCCCTCGGTTCTTAATGTAATATTCTTTGAGTTAAATTTACATTTATCAATAAGAATAATTGATTTCATGTTGATATTTGAAATGTGAATATATATCATTTTAAAATTATTATTGTGATGATTATAAAAAATATTTAGTAAATAGAAATATATGAGAAAAAATAATTAAGCATTATTGTAAATTGAAATTAAATTAATCTTATAAATAGAACAAAAATAAGTAAAAACAAATAATGAAGTAGTATTATTATATGTTGAATTACTCTGCGTATGCTAGTTACACGATCAATTTACTTCTGTTCATTTTGGTTATTAATTCGTCGTGTTTTGCAAGTTTGAAAAGGACATAAAATGTCACAATTAATGACTCAACTTCAACTGTAAGGCAATGCACCCACTAATTGCAATGAAATTCAAGAGTTGGTCCGCTGTGAAACGCATTTCCTATATGGATTAGTCGAAACAACGCGAAAGAAAAAATTAAATACATATAAAGAAAGAAAGATATACTCCAACAACACGTACTACGAGTCACTACCACAACTATTGGGCATTAGCTTACGATGTGTTTGTTGCAAAGTCACGTGCGTATGTGCGTGTTCACGTTAGGGACGTACGAGTCACGACCACGAGTCCACGACTATATAGGAACTGGTGCGTGTGGATTCAGGTGACACGGTAGCTTTTAGTCTGGAGTAGAAGTTGATGTGAGCTGCCTTAACATTACAAAATTGATTTTAGGCTAACTTATCGCATATTCAAATATGCATATATTCCCTTATTAATAAGATTTTTTTATAGATTTCACATCTATTAAAGGAAATACGAACATTTGATATATATATATATATATATTCAAAATTATTTTTAACAATAGTATTTGAAATATAAAAAGTGTTAAATAAATAAGAGTATTTATGAAAAGAAGTAATTAATTATCATTAAAAATTAATATAAAATCTTATAATTAAAGACAGAATAAGAGTATAAAAAAATCTTAAATTTATGACTCAGGGAATAATATGTGTTCTACTTATCAAAAATAGTACTATAACTTTTTTTTTTTGAGACTTTGTTTAACTTCGGCATTTGAAAATAAGAATTACTCCTTCCATCAACGAGGCTTGGTTTAGTTGACGTAAGATCCCAACTGAAATCTTGGGAATGGGACACCGGTGCTAGTAGTCCCGGGTTCGATTCCCACTAAAAACATCTCGCTGGGAGAGCCAGCCACGTAGCTCGCTCCGGATTAGTCTTAAGGACTCCCTGGTATTAAGGGTGCTCTTGGGGATACCGGTGGTTCCGCAAGGAATACGGACAAAAAAAAGAATTACTCCCTCCGTCCGTCCCTAAATATAAAGTTTTCTTGACATTTTTATTTTGTCCCTGTTTATAAAGTTCCATACAAATTTTCAATGATCATTAATTACTTTTTTCCACAAAACCCCTTTTTATTAAATACTTTTTAAATTCCCAAAAATATTAATAGGGGTAATTTTGAAATTATATATCAAAAGTTCACATTTCCAGTACAATTAACTAAATTTTTCCACTTTTTTAATGGACGTGAAATCCCCCAAAGAGACTTTATATTTAGGGCCAGAGAGAGTAAAAAATATTAAAAGTACATTGGAAAATGAAATTTACTGTAACTTGAAATATTAAGTACTTTTATTAAGCTTTTCAATATGAATGCATTTATTTTAGTCTTTTATTTTCCATGATAAAATAAACCTTGTTTTTTTTACTCTATTTGGTTCTATTTATAGGACATACTTATCCATATCACACAGATCAAGAAAGGTAATTAACTTTCTTGAAACTTTAAAAAAATATATAATGTTACAATTTTACCGTCTTATCTCGTATTGGGAATTTCATAATGTATTATTTCATATTAATAGATAAAGGGCAAATAAGAGAAAATAACAATAGGCTTTATTATGTCACAAGTCCTTGAAGTTTAGGGTACTTTTGTCAGATACCCTTATACTTTTCTTCAATGTTTGACTCCCCGAAGTTACTTATGGGTTTGTCATATACCTCTATTATCGATTTTGATCAATTTTGATGACATGTAACATCAGAATCCTAGTCATCAGAAGCACGGGGTTGGTCATGTGGTACCACGTGATGTCACACAGGCGAAGACGACCTCTCTCTTCAATTCTTTTTTTTTAAACTAAAAATATAAAAATATTAAGTTTTTTAGTTTTTTAAATTTTACAAAAAAAGGATCTTCGTCCACAGGGCATCAGATGCTTAACCTCCTGCGTCTGATCAGGATTCCGATGTTACATGTCAACAAAATTAGCCAGAATTGATAATAGAGGTATATGACAAATCTAGAAGTAACTTCGAAGAGTGAAACATTGAAAAAAAAAATACGGGTATCTGGCAAAAAAGCCATAACATAAATGCTTCATAGAAATAGCAAAATGCCTTATAAATAGGATCAAAAAATTCTTCTAAAATGTATCCTATAAATAGGAGCGGAGGGAGTAATATAGAATCTACTCCCTCCGTTCCTATTTAACTGTTCGTTTTTGGAGAAGTTTTTTGTTTCTTTTTATATATCTTTTTCATGATTTTAAGGGCATTGTAACTGCTACTTTTCATGTTTATCCCTATTTAATAGGGTATTGGTTTTTGTAAGTAGTGAAAAATAAGTAATGATTATAAAGAAAGAAAGGGTATAGTGGGAAAAAATGTAATTAATGTATTGAAAATTTAAGTAATGATTGCATTTCTTAAAGGGTATGTTTTGTTTGAAATATGACAGATAAATAGGAACGGAGGGAGTATGTGATTGCATTTATAATAATGGCATAATTTAATTTACTCAGATAATTACAGTACTCCATCCGATCACTAATATAAGCACTATTTGACCAATTTTACTCCCTTTAAGAAAGTTAGTTAATATTGTTAGTGGTATTGAAAATGTAAATATTTGGTATACTTTTTCAAAAGTACCCTTATAATTATTATTGAAAATCTAAAAAGTGTTAAGTAAATAGGGATGTTTGTAGAAAAGAAGTAATTAATACTATTGGAAATTGGAAATGAGACTTATATTAAGGACAAAAAAAGCCTTAAAAAGTGCTTATATATAAGATCGGAAGGGGTATAATTTATGTTAAAAATTGTTGCATTTTAAATTTATGTGCATCAATAAAAATTGAATTCAATTGGTATGAATTTGTGATGTAAAACTTTTTATACTATTTTCACATCCGTTATTATTCATTTACATAACTTTTATTTAAAAACTAATGATCACAAACTCATAAAACAATATAAGAAACAATCACACACAATACCTATTCACCAATTTTCAAATCTTCAATATAGTTTGAAACTTTTTTTGTCATTTAGGTGAAAGATTAATCTATTAGAGTACCCTCATATGTTTAAGCGGATATTCTTCCCAATAATATTATATATATATATATATATATATATATATATATATATATACTTTCTCCAGTTTTATTTATAAAACATTTTTGGAGTTTTTCACTTCCATCGAGAAAAGTGAATAACTTTGTTAATGACATTGGAAATGTGAAAATTTGATATGTTTTTTCAAAATTACCCCTATAATTATTATTGTAACTTTAAAAAGTAATTAAATGCTATTGAAATAAGTAATCAAATGCTATTGAAAATTGAAAAAGAATCTTATAAATAGGACCAAAATAAAAACCCCAAAAATGTCTTATATAATAGGATTGGGGGCGTATATATTTAAAAATTGAATCCACAATCCAATACCGATTGAAGACCACCACTAATACGTGTTACACCTTGAGAAAGACTCTTTCTTTTTCGCCCCACCATTTATTCATCGGTCTCCATTTTCTTCTGCCTTATGCAAAGTAAAAGTGTAAATTACCATGTTTCCGACTAACAAGAAGCGGAAACATTCCGACTACCAAGAGTCGGAAACTGATAATTTGCACTTCCGCCTTATATAAGGCGAAAGAAAATGGAGGCCGATGATTAAATAATGAAAAAAAAAAGTCCTTAAGAAAACCCTGGTAACATTTTGTTATCAAAATCCTATCTTAACCAAAACATTTAAACGCTCCTTTCAAACTGTGTAGATTCCCAGATACAACGGGACGTGACAGGAAATGAGGAAAGTTGGCATATTCAGTAGTTACTCAATCAGGCAAAAAGTCTCAATAAATTACAAATTAAAAAAAAAGGAATAAACGGTTCACCAAAAAAATCTATACTATCTATACTATACTATACTATTATATAAAGAAAACCTTATTTTTTAACTGTTTTAAAACTAAATTAACTAAAAAATGTGTACATAACTTGGGTTTACTAATTTTACCCTCAACTATAACTGCTCTGTTTCTTTACATGCTCATTGATTAAACTGTTCTATTATAACTACTCTGCTTCTTTTCATGCCCATTGGTTTGTAAAAAAAAAAAAAACCTGCAGTAACAATTGCAGTTTATATAGCCATCTTGCCACCAAATAACCATTCTCATAGAAACCCACAAAAGACATATCGATATGCAGACGAGTGAATTGATTTTGCTAATGGTTATTTACTACGCTGCTTGATGTGCTTTGCTGGGAAGCAGCCAGATAAATTATGAAAAATGTTTTTTGAAAAGCAATTTTGCACAAATGAAGTAATTAGAAGGATGCAAGCAAAAAGAGTGTCATTTTAAATGGATGCAATTGTCTGAGGTAATTTTATTATTTGTTTCTGCCACACTCCTCTTTCTCTTTATTATTTTGAAAATTATTGCCGCTTTTATGATTTATGTTATGCTTTATCTTATATACTTATTTTGAGAATTATTGCTGCTTTTATGAATTCTTCGAATATTAATTTTTTTTTAATGCTTGCAAGAGAGGTTTCATCTTTATTTACTTAACGGTTTCTTAGGGATTCAGTGAAGGAATAAAGAATGAGGCGGAGTAACTCACACAAATAATAGGAATGAAGCCATTAACAACAATAACCACTTATCCCATCAAGTAACAGATATTTTTCTTATGATGATTCAGATCTCCCATCTCCACTAATGCTTTTTTTCTCTATATTATACTTAATTATATTGATTCTCAAACGCAATTGTTGAATTAATTTTAATTTTGAGATTAAATACATTGCACTATATTTGATAGTATCCAATCCATTATTGCCCCAAAATTGTTTGAATTATGTGAGGTAAGATGATCTTCATGTTAATTTTGAAGCTTTTAAAATTTCAATTGATGTTAAAGTGGGGGGTGTCTTGAACCTATAATAAAATCCTTAAATTACTTCTTAAAACATTTAATCAAGGCGACCCACATCAAGGCGATTTAAATATTCAACTGATATATTAACATCAAAAACACAATTTTACTATAAACAACTTTTTACGACAAAAACACGAAAATGAGAATGCGGGACGACATGACACGCTAGTAAAAAAATAAAAAAAAAGGAATAAACATGTACTCCTTACCAGTAAACTTGTATTGAAAAATATTTACATCTACACATTCATTACATCTTTGTATTTAATTATATCTGTCTATATATATATATATATATATATATAATATAAATAAAAGATCATATGCATTAAATTTGATATATACATATAAAAGCTGATGTGACATGTAAAAAAAATGTAACAATAATGAATAGTAGTGTTAATGTTAATAATACGAGTATAAAAAAAAAACTGAGTAAGCAATTATAATACTCCGTATAACCTAGCTAGATTTGTCAAATATTCACAGGATTATAAGAAATGAAATTATTCAAGATTAAAAAAAAACCGAGTGAGAACAATGAATATCAATAAGTTTTTTTTTTTTAATTTAAAAAAACCAACAAAGCCCAACTTTCTTAAACATGATATCAGGGGTTTGACTCCTACCGTGAGTATGGAAAAACATTATTGGGAGGAGCTGTACCCACTTCGATGATCTCTCCACCCGAAAAGGAATTAGTTTTCGGCTGTCCCCTTGGTTAAAAAAAAGAGGGTTTTTTTTTGTTAAATGTTCAAATACAAATTTGTTTTTAAAACTATGTAACTGAAATTGTGCAATATGAAGAGCTAATTGGCAATAGATATATGGATACATCTTTCTTTTAGGGAAGTATTCAGAAAGTGTAACGGAGATTCTTAACATCGGATTTTAATATATTTCTTTAAGACTCTACTATTTTTTAAAATCTGGTACAGAGTCCTAAGTAGAGTATGTAAAATAAGATACTCAACTTATGATTTTGTGGAACCTAATTTTTTTTGTCCTTTATTTATTTTTTAGTTTATAATACTCTAATAAATAAATAAATAAGTAATAAATTAATTAATAATAATAACAATAACTTAATAATAGATAATAATTACAAATAATAATAATATTTTTTAATTAATAAAAATAATATTATGAAATATATGCTTTTTTCTTTTTTATTCTCAGATAGGAAAAATAATTATTTAAAAATACATATTTTTTATATTCAAATAAATAAATATTTTTAGTAGATATTATTATATTTAATTATTATAATGTTAACTTTTATTTAATTTTAATATTTAAATATTATTTGAGATTACTTTTATAAATTGGTCTTATTTATAAGATCTTTTTGAAGTTTTTATTTTGGTCCCATTTATAAGACTCCTTTTCAATTTTTAATAACATTTAATTACTCATTTTCACAAACACCCCTATTAAATCAACATTTTTTAGAATTCCATTGTTCGAATAATAACTATAAGAGCAATTTTAAAAAAGTATTTCAAATCATGGCACATCTAACAAATTTAACCATTTATGCACCAAAGCTCTTACAAAGAGAACTGGAGGGAGTAACTCTGATGTGATTCAGTTGATATTGAAAAGAAGAGAAAAGAAGCAAAGTCAAATAAGCATAAGAGGAGAGAGAGAGGTGGGAGAAGAAGAAAGAAGACTTCAAAGTTCAAACCAGAGACAGAGAAAGAGAAAGAGAAAGAGAAACTCATCAATCATTTGAACTCACTCAGCACAACACAATCGATTAGCGACATGTCAGAAGGCGGAAACCTTACCTCCGTAGTGGTGGCGGTGGACGGCAGCGAAGAGAGCATGCACGCTCTCCGCTGGGCTCTCAGCAATCTCAAGCTCCGATCTCCTACTCCCGATTCCCCTGCAACCGGTTCCTTCACAATCCTCCACGTCCAGTTACCTCCTACCATCTCCACCGGTCTCAACCCCGGTGCCATTCCCTTCGGTGGCCCCAGTTCCGTTCCGTTCCGTTCATTTTCCATCTTTCCTTTTACCATTTCATTTTATTTTTGTGATTATTTATGGATCGGTTTTTTGATCAGGTGGACTTGAAGTGCCGGCGTTTGCAGCGGCTATTGAAGCTCACCAGAAGCGCATCACTGATGCTGTACTTGACCACGCTTTAGGAATTTGCTCTGAATTCAATTTGACTGTAGGATTCCATTTTTTTTTATTTTTTTTACTTTTATTTATTTTTCCTTTGTTTTGGAATTCTGAATTGGTGAAAAGATAATCTGCCTCCGAATTTTTGTGCATCTTTCTAAGTTCTAACTCATAAAATAAGAATCTTATACTCCTCCGAAGGGTGCTTATAATAAGGACTAGAGGAGTATTAAATTTTAGCGATTTCAGATCATGATTCGCATTAGATTAAATCAAGGTGAATATAATTTTACTTCTTTACTTTAGAAACAAGTTTCATTTAGAAGTTTTTTTTTTGTTTGGTTTGGAGGCATTGGCTTAGGCACATATGGCATAGGAGAAATGGTGAACAACAAGATTATTTTTGTCCATAAGTATTTTTTGAAAGAAAAATGAAACTCCTACACTGCAACTAGAGGTGTAGGTGGTATATTGAAGAGAAATTGGAAGAGAAGAGAGAGAGAAGTGATCGGTGATGTGATGTGAAAGGAAGAAAGAGATTAAAAGAAAGATGATGTGTATATGAGAGTGTAAGAGAAAAAGTTGTATAGACATGAAAGTTGTTTTTGAAATTAAACTTGGACTGACCTGAGGAACTCTGGCAAGTGGCATAACATGAAAGGTGTTCCTGTCAGCTTATTGTGTAAGCTGTATAGGATAGGATATTAGGATTTGTTTGTTTGTATTTTTTGTTTGTTTGTTTGTTTGTTTGAGTTGTCGATATGGTTTTTGTCTTTTTGAATGTGATTTGCCAGAGATAGTTGTCATTTAGTGTGTTTTTGGAATGGGAGGGTTCAGGATTTTGTTTTCTCTAATCTACAGGCTAAGGTCAAAACCCATGTTGTTATTGGAGATCCAAAGGAGAAGATTTGTGATGCTGTAGAGGAATTGCATGCTGATTTACTTGTGATTGGGTCTCGTGCATTTGGCCCTATTAAGAGGTACAAATTAACTAGTCACAAATCTTAATAATTCCCAGAAAGTAACTCATAAAATTTGTATTTGGCATTAGAACTTGCCTTACTTTATGGCAGTAAGCTTGATAAGGACAGCATATAAAAAATTTATATCCTCCTAGAACTTCCCCCTGTATATTGCTTTAATTTGAAAATAAAAAATGATACTTGAATATTTTTTTTATTTATCTAATGACATTGAATGTATTTACATTTGATACTTTTTTTATTTAGTATTAGGAGGATTTATCTGAGGATATAACAAAACTCATCACAAAATGAGTTGACAATAATATGCTCCCATTTTGTTGGCAATATGACACTAGTAAATAACAACTATAGCAGAGAGATGTCGTGATTAGAGACACTTGGCTGAATAGGCCAATAAAGTAAAAAACCTTTAATATTGTGCATAAGCATCTTCTCATCCTTTATTTTGTTTTTTCGTTTTCAGTCATCTCTCTGCAATAAAGGTTTCCTTCCATATACATTTTGGACACTGGATCAAATGCTCGTTGTCTTACGTCAAACCCTGTCATTTTTTTTTAAAACTTATTGGTTCTCGTTTTAAATAATTTGAACTTTGAAGAGGCTATTTCTGCAACATGCCACACATAATGCTTTTTTTTTTCTTTTCAGGATGTTCTTAGGAAGTGTTAGCAACTATTGTGCTCACCATGCTCTGTGCCCAGTCATTATTATAAAGGGAAATGACAGTGTCAACAAGAGGAGCTAGGTATACTTCTACCATTAAATCGTGACCCTTGATGAGGTCTTGCTGCATTTTTATGTTGCATCTCCGTATATTGTTTAGGGTTTGAGAGAAGTCTTGAAATTTGTGGTTAATTTGCACAAGAGCTGAAGGGTCTGTATTTCATACTTTTGTTCTTTGTTTATTAAACAGTATTTCATACATGTTAATCAATCCAATTAGCATAGAGCGGATAAGAATTTGACTTCTTAGGCCTTATATATTTGATATCTTCTCTATATCTTTATCAATATTATTTACATCAAATCTTGATTACTGTACCTTGCAGCTAATAGTTGAAAATTTGACTGTTGGCTTGTAGTAGTCTACTTAAATGAAAGATGGCATGGTTACATGGCCTGGTATAAAAAGTTGGAGTGTTCATAAAAAAAGTTGGAGTGAGAATATGGCTCAGAATCAATCAATTGGAATTTTTAATGAATGATGCTTTAGCTAGGAAAAAAATTTAGTTACTGTTTACAAGGCCATGGCATCTTTCTGTTTAAACAACTATACTTTTATTTAGGCTAATTTAGATTCCTACGATTGTCTCACGTATGTGCTGTTAATATTGTCAAGAGTGATTAAGAGTGATTAATCCCATCTCTCAAATAAAATAATGCTCTCCGCTATAGTCCACACACACACACGAAGTCGGTTTTACAGCAGAGTTTTTCCATCACTTACAATTTACCAAGCAGTGGAGTTTTGAAACTATAATTTTCATTTCCTCATTGGGTTCTCTAGATAGGTTGCCTCGCTTCAGTTGCTGATGCTGCATCTCTCTTCCCAAATTCATTTGGTCAGAAATTTTTTCATGCTTGGGATTTGTAAGCTTTGCTAGACCTGTGTTATAGATGAGCTTTTGAAGCTTTTGTCATTCAGTTGTGCCCATGCTGGTCAGACCCTGCTAGAACTTTCTGTACAATGCTGCTGTCTTATGTTTGAAGTTCTTGAAGTTAATATCAGTGCTTCTCAGCTGGGCTGTTGCAGCTTTGATTGCTGTTGCAAGTGGTTTAAAGGTTTTTTTTTTTTTTTTTTGGTGAATATTCCAGAAAGTTTGTAATTTTTTATAATTGATTTTATGATGTTGTTATAAACTTGCTCCCCTGCCAGCCTGTTATCATTAGTTGAATTGCAACATTTGATAATTTTATGAATAAAATGTGTCTTTTATTTTCATAAACTATTAAGAATTGTGAGAAGTTATCTGAAACAATTGTTAAATCATATTTTCATGCATAAGATGTATAATATATCTAAATCCGTGTTTATGAGCTGTGTTATTTCAACATATCAAGTTTTACAATTGTATTTGATACCATATATGTTATTTCCTTCTCTCATTTATTTTTTATTCTTTTTTATACATACATTAAAAAAAATATAGAATGCATAAAAACATTGTATGGTTACCCTATTCTAATGTTATAAAAACATTTTCTGGTTGCCTATTGTCTATCTTTGCTATAGAAAGAAACTCAATTCGTGATGGTTAGCCTTTCTCAGGTTTCTTACCTATCAGAGTAAAAGAAACAGATATTGCTTCATTATCCTTGTTTCACGGAATGTAAATATTACTATGATCTGAATTGAGACAAAAAGCTTTAAAGAATGGGAAGCAGCAACACTTCTTTTCATTTTACTAACATTTTACGCAAAAGTCACCCCTATGGCCCTCTCTGAGTACATCCCTCAAGTGAAGCATCCTTATGTTCATTAATTTCATGATCCCTTCGAAATTTCCAACAACTTAAATTTCAGAACGTTCACAAAATAAACATACAAGAAATAAACTGTTAAAACACAACCCACAAAAAAAAAAAAAAAATGAGAACACGTCGAGAAAACAGAAAACTCCTTGCAGCTTTATTGGCTCTAGGTCCACGTCCAAACTCCCAATCTCTCTAACTCTCTGGAACTTGATAATAACCCTTTCTCTTTATCTACGTTACTGTCTTTGTCAAACTGAAATTAATTCATCACACACCACTGGTTCTAGATTGTGATACGGAGCTGCAGTTGTGATCTTAATAGTGTGGTTTTGGTAATTTCCACAATTACACATTGCTGCTGCAATTGTCGCCACATTAGCCGCATTTTCCTTCACTTGTTTACGATTTTGTTAAACTCAACATAACCACGACCACTTAGAACCTCCCGTGTCTAACCCCACCATTGGTGCACCGCTACACAATTACATATCGTAATAGTGTGGCTTTAGTAATTTCCACAATTACATATCGCGGCCTCAATTGTCGCTGGATTAGCCTCATTGTTCATGATTTCGGTAAACTCAACATAACCACGACCACTTAAAACCTCCTGTGTCTAACCCCACCATTGGTGCACTGCTACACCTTCATCTCTTAGCTTTCCATACAATGCCAAACACTCCCAATATGCCCTTCTACTCCTCCTAATGTTACCTTCCTTCACATCATCACCATGATGCTTTGTTGATAAATGTGGCTTGCACTCCAAGAAAAGCTCATCCACCAACATTATAGCCTTACTCCTCATCATCTCTTCCACCACTTCGGCCTCAGATTTCATCACCACATACTCTTCTTCCTTCACATTCTTCCTCAGCCAATCTGACATCTCTATTTGTGGCACCTCCTTCAAAGAAGAACCTTCATTGACAGTTTCTATCTTATATATCTCAAAATTCTTGTTCCTTGTTGGATAATTTTTTGGAAACCAATCTGTTCCACTCCCTCCATCTTTCTCTGGCAATCCTACATCGATGAAAACTCTACGAGGGTAGCTCTCAAGAGAATCACCCATCAAATCAGGTAGATACCTTGTGCGCTTCAAGTATTTTCTTGATTTACCTGAACAGTTCCATTATTTGAATATCAGAATTTGAAAATTTTGTCATACAACAAATAAATCTATTACATTCCCACTACTTTGTATATTCCATGCACAACGTCACTTTCAATTTTCAAAGGAAAAAAATAGATGTCATCTTTGATGTCCAAAAACTGTTATACAAAAATTATTATTGTTACCTGAAGCTGAACGTGGTGGTTCAAGAAGCACATCTTCAAGGTTTTGCAGTGCAGCTTTCTTTGCTTCAGTTGCATACCCTAATAGCTTTCTTTGTGAAGCAAGGTTTGTTGTTTCATCAGCAACAACACTAGTAACATCTGGTCCGGTTTTCTTCATTGCTACAGCTATCAAATCAAAGTGTCTCATGTATAAGACTTTGAAGTTTGTTGGCTTGTAAAACACTACAGAAGGGTTGTCGTTTAGAAGCACAGCGGCTACACCTCCTGTTTTTAAAGTCCTGTCAATGAATTTCGAAGCTGCAGGGAAGTTAGAGGTGAAGATAAAATCAACCGTTTCGTCGAGTAAGGAGTTTTGTTTCTCCAAATCGTTTAATTGAATGTGATCCATGTTGTAGTCGTTAGCAAGCTTAAACTCTTGTGAATTTTGCCCTTTGTTGTTGTTTTCATTGCTCAAGAAAACAGCCTTTTGTTTCCGTTCTTGTGTTTTCTTCATGATGCCTTCACTTGTTAGTTCACGGAAGAAGAGTGACAATAGGTTATCTGTGTTGATGGGGTCGAAAGTATTAGGCTCCATCTTTTGTGGGGTATCAAGAGGAGAGGTTCTTGAAACGAAAGATGAACTTATCAATGGGAAAGAAGCGAGGACCAATGCTAGAAGCAGCAAACGATAACAAGTCTTCCACATTTCAGACTTAGGAATCCTAATGACGAGATAACAGTATTCAGAGTACAAAGAAAATGAGCTGTTAGGGAGTAAGTGCTTGTAATTTCTCTTGTTGTAATGATGACAAGGTTTTGCTCCAACGGGAGTAGTAGTAGTAGTTTGATCGACCGCCATATATATATATATATATATATATATATATATATATATTATGTATATGACGGTCGAATGAATCAGCTTAAATTAATAGCAAAGGATTAGTTTCTTGCTACTGGCTGAGAAAAATGTAACAGGTGTGTTGCAAGATCAATGACACATATGATGTAAGTGAAAAAAGAGATATGTATGTAGAAGAAAAAGATAGATGAGGTAGAATATAAGGGTCAGAGAGGAGAGAGCTGCGAGAGAGAAAAAGGGAGACCCTAGCGAGTGCAGAATCTGGCTGCGGTGTGATTGCCTCCTACTAAGGACACACGTTTACTTTGCAATGAAAACAATAGTGACAACAAATCCCTCATCCGCGGCACCTCCATTTCTTTGATTTATGACCAAGGTCGTGCTGATGGTGAATGATCAAAGGTTGCCAATGCTTCAAGGTAGCTTATCTTAGGAACACATGTTCGAGTTAATTAGCGACACATTTTAGCACTCACCTTTAACAATCATGAATGCATGGAGATATGGGAAGGGGGAAGAAAGTGGGTTTGAGGCTTGTGGTGCTATATATTTGAAGCTGTGTTTTTTTTTTTTTGGAAAGTTTTAAGAGAGGGATATTGATTAATTTGGTGTGGGATGCAGGGTTGGGAGGAGAGTGTGTAGGGGTTATATGGGAGAGAGGATGAGAAAGCTGGGATACGTTTACAAATGGCTGGTGAAACGAGAATTTAGTTAGGCCTTTAACTAATTAATGTTAAGCACTAAAATTATTCTTCCATATTCCTTACCATTTTCCAATCATCATGATGCATATTCTGCACTTGACAAGTCCAAAAATGCATGCATGTGAATGGAATTGCTCCTATGAAAACGGTGGACAGGTAGGTTTGGACCTTGGATTGACATTTGTTCTGCTTTGCTTTTGCTACTGAAAGATGTAATGTGCTATTAATGGGAAACTAATTAAAGAGATTCGTTAGTTTACATAATCTATTACCTAATTACTGTATACTTTGTACACGCAATATATATATCTATTAATTTACTGGCACTTTTTTCTCCACCACTCTTGCAACGCGAAATAACAGAGGTCTAACAATAATTTGAGACTTGTATTACAGTATTTGTCTTCTTTAACATTTACTATTTGAGCTGATTAAGCCATATGCCCACGTCACGATGAGCGGATTTACAATTTTACATGGCATGCAGCTATTGTCCCCCTCTTAAATAAACATAATGAGTTTATAAGAAAATGGTTAAGTTTTTTGTATTAGATATATGAAAGAAAAATCAAATTAAAGATTGCTTCATTGCAACAATACATATTGATTAGATTAAAACAATATTATAGTAGTAGAAAATGTTTTCCTTGATGACAACACCCCTTGTCAAATGTGCTCTTCAGCTCAGTGATGCTAAACTCTACCATACTCAAGTGGCATTTGGCACAGTAACAGTGTTAACATTACGTGGTTATTTATTTTTAGGTTCAATTATTCTTTAAGTCCTTATAGGTTTTACTGAAATATTGAATAGAGCTTTATAATTTAGTTTCATTTTCTGCTATTATTCCCTTCTAATTAATTATAGTTTTCTTAAGCTAAGAACCTAAAAGAGGTTGTGCTTAATTGAAAAAATATGTACAAAGTGTTTTTGATTCCAATGCAACATTTTTTAAGTAAAATATATTCTTTTTTAGATTCTCATCTTGCACCCTAAAATTAATGTTAAGAAAATTCTTAATTATAAATTTATAGTATAAATAAGCCCTTGAGATTCATAACAATACATATATTGAATGACATGAAGATAAGTGTAAATATTCATTTATTGAGTCTTAAAAGCAGGTAGGGACATATTTAAACATTTTCCAAAGTTCAAGATATAGTACTCCCTCATTAAAAAAAAAAGAAAAAAGATATAGAAAAAATAAATAGTACTACGACGGTTTGCAAAGTTTAAGATACGGTACTCCCTACGGTTTGCGGTTTGCAATGTTAGAAAAAAAATTAGTACGTACTAGTACTTTTTTTTTGGTTTAAAAAGAAAAAATTAACTAATTTTCTTAAATTTGTTAAATTTCAATTTCATTTTCCTAAAATATCCTTAGAAATAGTTATTTTATTTAATTTTTGTTTTATTCTCAATGCCACTTTCTTAAAATATTTCTATTTTTTAAATAAATTTGAGAAAATTAAATACAATCATCTAACTTTCTTAATAAATGTAATTTTAATTATTTTTTCTTATATTATAAACCGAAGTGAATGGGAGCCTATTTTAAAATTTCGTAAAAGTTACCGTTACCTATTCAATTAATGTTGGCATGAATTCGATTCGACTCAATTAAGATCATTTATATAGTTATAAATGCATGCATTTTTTTTTCTCTAGATGAATGCATGCCTTTTTTATTAGAATCAAATAGAACAACTACCGATGGGGTTAGCTCAAGTGGTGTGATTCTGCCAACTTGGGAATGAGGCTTGCTGGGAGAGACATAGGAACGCGATCTCTCAAGGGTTCCTCGGAATTAAAGGTGCTATTCGGGACATCTATGGTACTAGCCAAAGAATACAGACAAAAAAAAAAACCAAAAAAAAATATTATAACAACTAATACCAAATGAAGAGTTGAGGACCTTAATACACACATTCTTTTTTTCCTAAATCACAATCAGCTAGGATAATAATGTGCGATAAAACTTTCCTTAACGAATATTTAGGGTAGTTACATTCATAAGACTTGAACTTGAGAGATCTGATTAAGCTAAAACAATCCCTCACCAATTAATATTATAATATGCACACATAGTTTAGTAACTATAACTTTTAAAATGGATAATGATCAATTAATAAAATATATATTTTAAAATAAATTGTTTATTAATGATTTAGTAAAATTAACAAACTTGGGAGGAAAGAAGTGATTATAAAACACCCCCTCACTACCTTACTTTATAGTATTGAACTGCATTTGAAACGTTTGTTACCCAGTGGCAACAGCTGACCATCTCAATATGAAATTATGAACAGTTAGCCATTTGCAGATTTCTGTCCTCTAGAAGTTAATATGAAACTGATAACCACTAATGACCGCTCAATAAAAAGTAATAACAACCAACTTCTTTCACATAGAAGATAGAACTTTATTATGATTATATGAAACTGTTATCCACTCAACTAATATATTAGGCTATTAGAGTGAAATTTGTATAGACACAATGGATCAGAATCTAATTAGTCACTAAAATAATTTAAAAAATAACATAGCCTTTGATATAGTTATATTGAGATTCATCGTGCATACATAAATACATATACAAGTTTCACTTAGAGTATTACTATCTATTAAGCGATACTAAATTGTTCTTCACTCTAATAAAAATTTGACTGGTCCACCAGAATAATTTGAACTTTTTTTTTTGTCATTTACATTATTTTTCAATCTCATGCTGAAGAGACTCAAATGATCAAATTCCTACCGATAAATTAAGATTTGGATTAGAAGTGAATACTTGTCAAGGAATAAAACTAGTAAGTTTTAAATGAAAAAGTGAAGATCTTTAAATATCTAATGCAACGAATACTGGCTTTCTTTGATTTCTTAGTACACTTCTTACACAAACCCTTAAATTAAACATTGCTCCTTAAATATAATGGACATTAATTTTTACTATACTTCTTTTGTATTCATTTTGTTGTATATTTGATATATTGCCAGTTAGCTGGTGAGTATTGATTCAAGAATATGAGTGCGGATAAGTTTAATGGGGGAGCCTTGAATTTCAACCTGATTCAGGTTTTGTCTAGATTAGTACAGAGTACAGTAATGTAATAATTACATCCAGCATGCTCGTCATAGAGCCAGCAAACATCAGCATCTTCTATGTTACAAAGAGTTGGCTTATGTCATGGGGCTGGTTGAACTATGCAATGTAAATCTTGCATGTAGTGGTAAAACTGGTATGGTGCTTCTTTGAAAATAGCCCTTTGTGCTAACCATGTCATGGAATGAATCTGCTCTCACTGTCATTTCATAAACCACACAAAATAGTGTTGAAGACATAGCGATGCCACACTTGGACATGAACAATGCTGAATGATTGCAGTGGCCTCCTATCATGTGAATTTTGTTCTGTGTATCAACATAAGCTTGGCCTTTCTAATCCTCACATTACAAGACTCATGAGTGATGATGGCCTTCTGACTTTCCTCTTCGCAAGTACAATGGTGGATGTTGATTTTGTCTATCACAGTGGTTGCCTGGCTGACTATCTGATTTTGTCAATCTCTCTGGATGTTGAAGTGGTTGACCTTCTTTGCCTGCACCTTTGGGAGATTGTTTTTCATATCCTCGAGACTTGCTGGATTTGGGGGATAGAAGTGGCAAGTAAAAATCGTATGTTCGAGACTTACTGGGGGACGGAGGTGGAAGGTGTAATTCATATCCTCCGGACTTCTTGGGGGATGGAAGTGGTACAAGAAGGTCAGATACTTTTTGCTTGAACTCTGGATTACGCCGGTCCTTCAAAAAGCTTAGTTTGGCCGACAGTTTCGTCAGTGTAGAAGAATTGGAATTCGCTCCCTGTCGTAAAACCATCTCATAAATTAGCCTATCTAGCCCTATAAAAACGAAATTAAGATCCCTTTTTTTTGTCCATATTATGAAATGTCAACCAAGTATTGGCAATTTTGTCCCTAGAACAAAATTAATAGTGCTGAACTGCTGATTACACAATTTAAAGAGAGCTCTGATTTATATCTATATCCAAAGCTAAGTTTGCGAAACTTACCTCACCCCTAGTACCAGATTTCTTGAATGTAGGTAAAGGTGCTGATTCTGGCATTCTCTCACTCAAATTTTCAGCTCCAGTAAAATGAGTGTCCTGTTGTACCATTGCAAAATACCAGGTTCAATTTTCGGCAAACAAAAAAAATTAAAAAAATACCAGGTTCAACAAACGATAAAATTTCGAATTACTATCAAGCATTGTTCAGCACACTTGCTCAGTTTCCTATATTTTTGGCATTAGATTTACCCAGAATTCATGGTAAAGGGTAAAGATGTTCCATAGATGAATAGATTCATCTGTCCCATCCATCCATAACTGATAAAAAGATCTTCAGGTATTTATTTTTGTAATTGTGACAGAGACTACAGAACAAATTCTTAATGGCATGTTGGATTTACCTTACTTATTGACATCTCATATTGCAAAAGGGCTGCAATTTCACTATCTGGCTGATTCTTCCTGTCAAATAGATTCCCCATGAAGAAGGTAAAATTTAATTATCTATATAATCACCCCAGAGAAAGAAACAGTCAAGAGCAACCAAATAACAAACAGCCACTCTTTCTAGACAGTATATAAGTGCCCAAAATGTTTTTAACAAAAACTTTTCACAAAAGTAACTGATTTTTTTTTTCCAAAATGTTGAAGCAATTAGGAATCTGGTCATGCAAAAATAAGAGCAAAAGTATGTAGTCATAAGCTCAAGTGTTATGAACATACAAATTTCTTTCTTGATTTGATATCTGTTGGATTTGATTGACGCAGTCCAACATAGAACCATAATTCTGCTCGAGTTGTACATCAAGCCGTGCCCCTAGCTCATCAATCTTCTGCTCTAAGTTGGCAAGATCTACTTCTATCAACACTAATTCCTTGAGATCTACCATGGTCTGTGGGAAGTATGCAGATTAAGAATTTGTTGCATTATCAAAACACATTATATACATTTATGAGTGAGATAGACTAACCTTTTCATCAACACAGGATAAATCAGAGAAGGGTCCGGGAGAAAGCTTAAGTCCTGCTTCAAGAGTTACCCGTATAGTCTTCTCCTTTTGCAACTGTTCCTGTAGTCTAGTCACCTGTAAAGAGATTTTAGGATCTGGATATTTATATGTGGAGCAAGAGGGGCATAGGGAGTGGGATGTTCTCTCATAATGAACTTACATCTCTTTCAAGTGTAAGACGACGCTCTTGCAAGGCTTTCTTTCGTTTTTCTACATCAGATTGCAGCTTTGTACTTTCCTTCACCTAGAAGCAGAAGTAAAGATGGATAATTGGCTTCAAAGAATTCTATCACTCATAAATAAGGTTAACCTGAGAAAATCAATTATTAACCTCCTCTGTAATTTGGTTTTGCAATTCTGTCTTAACAGCTTCAAGCCTTTCAATTTCAGATCTGTATGGTAAGAAACATAAATTAGTGGATACAATAAAGTGAGGAAAATAATAAGAGCCGTGCTCACTTTAAAGTAAATGCTCCACATCGAATATCATCATACACAGCAAGGTCTGATCACTATTTAGAATGTCATTAAGAAATATTTGCTATGGATTTGTAACTAAGTGACTATAAACTTTCATGAATAAAAATTAATAACCTCAGGGAACACTGTTCTAATAAAAGACACTAAATATAGTTAAGAGAATGTCCAAGAAATAAACAATGGACAAAGTCACTCTGGTCGAAATGGTTTGAATTCAGGCAACCTGAACTCAGATGATGGAGAGACAATGGAGCCAAAGGAAGGAAATTTATGTCACGATTAATTTTCCCTGGTTCTTGACACACATTGCTTCTCAATATTTTGATACTTATTTCATGTATACTCTCTATCCATACATAATTCTATATGTTCCTCAGACTCTTCTTGAACAGATATACATGATTTAAAAAGAAAATTATGAAGCCTTGCTGTTTATCTATCAAATATATCATGATCTGATTAATCACTAAAAGGAAAAAGAAAAAGAAAACTCCATATTCTATTGGCATAGAGAAAACACAGCACAAACGGCAACAAATGAGAAGCAAAGGAGCAACAAAGACACCACGAGACACTAAGACAAAGAGAATTCAACTTGATTGATAGATATCAATTACTTACTCATCTTCATCAGGACATCTAGTGCGTTCCATGGAAAGGTTCTTTTTTGCCTGGAGGCATTACAAAATATTACTTAAACTTGAATTTTGTAGAATAAAGTAAATGTAACTAGTCTCAAAGTAAAGTAAGAAAGTAAATGGAATTATAAAAAGCTTTATTTGGGGAAAGTGGTAAAGACAAATATCAAGATAAAAAATCAAATCATTAATCATGAAAATATTTACTCACAGAGGTTCGCCCAAATACAGTGCGGCGTCGATGTGCTGGCTCATTGGGCAAGCTAGTGGATTTTTCCTTAAATGAAGAAGAGCTAGGGCAATTTGATTTATGCATTGTAGTTTGGTCAGTGGATAAACCTCCAACTATATCAACAGGCTGATTGGACTCATCTGCATTAGCATTCTTAATTGGACTCTTGACATTTTCACAGCTTTTGACTTCTTTACACTGAGGTGAGACCTCAAGTGAAGTTGATGGCAATATCTGATCAACTTCAGGATCTTCAATCACCTTTGAGGATTTTGAAGTTGAGATAGAAAGATCATGATCCTGAATATCACACAAAATTACAATGAGTCGGTTTTCCCAAGACATAAACACAAAAAGTAGCTACTACTTTTAATATCTTCCTCAGAAGGAGAAACTGTAATAAAGATAATATTGATAGCCAGGAAAAAATCCACATAAAACATGAATAGTAAACATTATAAAATAGTATTTATTTTATATAACAGAAAGAAGGGTGAAAATTTTGCAGAGTGTCGCGACCTCATATATCACTGTCTCAGACTCTCGGTTGGAGGAAAAAATGCAAGATCTGTATATTAAATTGATGAAGAACATCAACTATATGTTTAATCCAAATTAAATATTCTAATTATTATAGCATTTATGGAGCTAAGGTAGGGGAATAACTTGTTTGAAAATACACAAGATAGAATGAAAAGTAAGGACAACTGAAGATAAAGAATGCAAGATACGGGGGTCAATTGGAAGAGCACATGGAGAGAGCTTATTTGGGCTTGTGAGAACAGCATATGCAAATAAATTTACAAAATAGTATATTAAAATAGCTTATGACCTTCCTACAAGCTCTTTTTAGCTTATTTCAGTAACCTTGTCAGAGAAGCTTATGAAAGCAATCTCCTTTTAGCTTATTTCAAAAAAGTCTATTGAATATGTGCCTAATTAGGCTGTTTATCGAAATGCGACTTTAGGGCAAAATCAAAATTCCTTTACCATTATCAATTGAAGACAACTACTTGTGGGTCCACACAACAAAATGAATATGCTTAATGACAAACATATTTACTCTAATTTCATCGAACTTTCATAAAATAAATAAGGCTCTAACCTTATCATCATGCTCATCACTGGCTAAAGAGTCTCCAGTCTCACTGCCTGTTTCACTAACAATATCATCCTCTGCATCTACATCAGACTCCTGTATTGATTCATCTTGCTCATCATCAGAATAATAATCATCATCATCATCATAGTACAAATCATCATCAGTAGCCTCCTCGCTCTCAGATCTACTCTCTTCTGAGTCACTGAACATTTCAGGGCCAGGATATTCTGAACCTTCCTGCTAGAAAACTAAAAACTTAAGAATCTGTACACAGTAGTATAAAGAACTCTGGAAATAATATAATTAGAAGAGGCATGTATATTAGTCAAAGAGAGGCAGAGAGCAGCAATATAAAATAAGTCTGCATTGATTTTAAGAGATGCATGCAATATGGATCCACATATTATAAATTGAAGCCATGCAAAAAGAAATATCAATATAATTAAACCTACCCCAAATATGCCGTTATATTCTTCTAATAACGTAATAACTATTGCTTGAGCATGGTTAGCTGCAGCAGCTGCTTGTAGAAGTTGAATAGAATCATCACCACCTACATCAAAATCATTTTCAATCTCACAGTCTCCAGCTAGAAGGGGGCGAAGAAGTAATGGTGCCATGCAAGCTGCCACAGCTGATGAGCTCATTTTGTTCACAGCTTTGTGGGAAGCTACAACTTGCATCATCAAGAGTATTCTGTACATGAATAATTCCATCACAGAAAAAGGAGAGCTGAATAATGGAAAAGTAAATTTGGCAAAAATGAAAAGAAAATATAATCTATTCTGTTTGTTCAGCCATCTCTATAACCATAAGTATAACAATTGAACTTTACACATATCTTATGAAATATACTTAAATATCTTTATGTGACTCACAAGTTAAGTTGCAGAGACATTGCCAACAAGACTACAATTTACACTACATATATAGAAGGATTGAAAACCATAATCAATATCATGTCCAAGAGCATCATCCAGCAGTCTCCCATATCTAAATGTCAATACAGATTCCTAGTATTGTTTTGTTGAGTTTCTTAACATGGTTGAGGCCATTTAATGGTAGAGGGTGCTGCCATAATAGTCGAGGATTCGATGTGGAATCAAAATAGATGTTCAGACTTTTGAATCACTTGTTAAGACTTAATAATCCTCTTTTCATTAGTTATTCAGTCACCGCATTAATTAAAAATATTTCTGATAACATAGGCTCAATATGTGACCTTTTTGTAGTTTTGAGGTTCACTTTTACAGTCTTGGAGTGTATGGGATTAATGCTTTTAACATGCTTGTCTCCTATGTGTGTGTGTGTGTTTTTTATATATAGGCAAAGTTTTTGACAGGGAGAGGAGATGGAGAGATTTGTGTAGCTGCCAGAGATCGAACCCAAGTGATTGCACGTTATGTCCTGCAGCTCTATCAACAGAGCTATACCTATTGGGGACCTTGTCTCCTATGTGTTAGATTGGGAAGATTAGGGCAGGCCCTCAATATGTATATGATATTTACACAAATCTAGAGAAATTTTAACCCTGAAGTTTAGTGTTTAAAATAACAAAGATAGCAACCAATCTTTGTCTTCACCCAAAAGAAGAGAAATAGTAAACGGAAAAGTAATTACTCAAATACCTTTGCAATAAACAGCGGTTTGGTTCAGGAAAAGTGTCCCATATTGCTACACGCATGGCCGAAACCCTATTGACACGCCCATTTCCTAATGGTTGTTTGTGACAGGTTCAAATGATAAAAGAAAATTAAACTTCACAAGATCCAAATATAAATTGAAAAGAATATGAAAGCATTAAAATGTAGTTTTCCATTTCTATTGTTTCCCAAAATGGTAGTAAGTAAAGAAGGAATAGGTAAAATAATACTTACGACAAGCTTCTAACAGAGCCTTGCAACAAGATGCAGGGACAGGAGAAGATGGGAATTCTCGAATTACATACTGGAAATTTATGAAAAAAATAGAAATTATAGTGTTAGTTTATGTGCTAGATAAAGGAATAGGCCATTCAGTTTATCATGAACATACCTTAACACAATCAGCAATAACATGTGCATCCTCATCCTTCGTAAACTCAACTTTTCCTGCAACCATATGGGATGAGCATGAACAAAAATTTGATTATTAACTTTTGAAAATGAAAAAGGAAGAGAAAATTATAAAAAATGGAACACTAGAAAACCTCATACTCTTAATACTATTTTGCATAGGAAGGAAGGGCATTGCATATAAAAAAACTCAAGGAGAATTAAGGGAAACTCCATTCAGTCAAATAAAATGAGCTACTATGTGACATACTTGAGAACAAATTCTGTTTGGTACATAACAACAAGTATTTCAGTGTATTTGCATGGAAACGGCTGAATATGATGAGACCTCTTAATGCTAGACAAGTGAGAATACCCTTCAACACACAATGTAATCAAAATGGAAGCAAGGCAAGGTAGAAGTGTCCAGACAGAAACATAAAATTCGAAGATTAGCCGGGAAAAAAAAAACACAAACCTTCCTCATATTCTTGCACTCGATATTTAACATGTTCAACATCTGCTGCTTGTCTCAAAATCCCTTCTACTTTGGCTCCTGTTTTACAATATTGATTAGATTGATATGAAACACATTAACTGATGCAGAACTGTAACCCATCTACTACATCATTATTACTTTATGTCATGTGTGTGCAAACAATACTAGAAGGGTACTTGATACTCAGCATGAGTCAGAAGAAACTAGTAATATGTAGGGTAAATATTTTATACAAAATAAAGAACCAAAGTCTGGGTTAAACAAAAATCTATCAACAGTGAATTCAGGATTAAATGCCTCTTATGATGCTTCAAGCTGAAGCATGCATCTAAATAATTTCCCTAAGCATGAAAAGACTAGTTTAATAAAATTTTTAGAGCAGTGCAATGTGGACATGGGCTAAAAAGTTTTCACATTTTTCTGTTACATTTTTTGGTAGATCAAATAATGTATCCTTGCTTTAAAACTCAATAACAAAAGCATTTCTTTTCCCTTTTTTCGCTGCAAACAAAAACATTTTTTAAAGAAAAGAAAACCCACCATGCTCTTCTATGAACCTCAAAGCTTTCTCCAAAAAGGATGGAGTTCCATCAACATCCTCCAAAGCCAGTAAAATTGGCCGGCCAGTGACTCTAAATTTCACTGGGTCTCTTCTATCCTTCGCTATAGAGGAAATGCAAAAAAAAAGTCATATTAAAGGAAAACATCACAGCTGATGTACTAGGAAAATATAAAAATAGCAAGTCAAAGACAAATGTAAAAACAGGTCAGAGATGTAAACTAATATACTGCAGAATTAACTCAAATGTACAGACGAGACAATCAAAATTAGCAAATTTTGAATAAACCTATAACACTTGAAAAACATTGCCACTGCAATTTCTGTTCTTTAAGGGTGTGTAATGTTCAGATCAACCGACAAGTGGAGAAATAACAAATTAATGTTAGCTATTTGAAAAAATATTTGCATGATAACGTTTAATAGTTTAATTAAGCATTATACACAGATCATGTGCATCATCCATTGTACACAGAAGTAGGAGCTAACTATGAAGCGAAATACTAATATGTATAAAGCCAAACTAGAGCAAGAACATACACCGATCCAAAGAAATATCACGTGAATCAGTCTGATCATTCCTGACAGTACCATTTTGCCCCTTCACATTACCAGCACTTGGTGCTTTTGCCAAAGCATCCTCAAGTGCAGTCTTCCATGCATATAGATCCTCAGTAGTTTCAGCCTGCAGCATCAACAAATGAAGTGATACATAAGCAACAGAGAACAACTTTCATATTTTCATATTCCCATATCTTCCTCCACCTTTCTCTCAATAGTCAATATTTGTGGAACGATTGAGCATATAAACCTAATAGAGCTCATAAAACGTAACGATTATTGCATTAACAATGAAATTACAGAATAATGTGGAGGCAGAAAACATAAAATTGGGGTGAAAAAACACAACCATTATAGGAAATGATACAGATAAATTAGTCTTGAAATATATTCGAACATTTAAAACCCTAATTTCTTTAGGGAAAAATGAAGCACCTTAAGTGTGAATGCTCTTCCATCACGAATGTCAGGAAATTGTACAGTCAAAAGTTTCTTATCCGCTTTGACAACAACACTACAAAATTTGACAACTTAAGTTGCTGGAATTCAAGAAACTTTCCAAATACTACTACAGTGATATTATGAAGCCAAACCGAATCCTAATAATGAGTAAAACTAGCCAACCTGCCTGAATTGTTGAGGTCAATGCCACCAAGAGTCAAATTCACTTCACTTCCCTTCTGAGAAACAACGTTCTAAAAAGTAGAAAATAGAATGTTAAAGAAATATACTTAGACAACTATAAATTTTCTCAACAAATAAAAAGAAAAAGCAGGTGCCAAGGTTTTTTTTTTTAATAGAAGGTTCTTTTATTCTGACATAGCTAATGTAAATAAAAGTCTGATGAAAGACATGGAGTCAATGACTGAACCATAATATTGTTCATAATCTATGTTAAAAATTAAAAAACAGAAAAATAAATAAAATTTTCAGCATCCTGCATAAAAAAGGACAAACAAGGAAGCTGCGAATTAAAGTTGCATATCAGTTATATTTTCTGTTAACTGTTTCCGTTTCCAAAGAAGGACTTAAATCATTGAATTCTATTATGCCTAATCATACTTGTACAATTACCTCTATTCTTAGAAAGAAAAAAATTGAAAAGGATTGGGGCTTTTAGGATCTAACAATGATAAAACCATTCAATATATTTATTATTTAAGTTTTTTTACTAAAATTTGATTATAGACAAAACATATATAGTTTTTTTAAAACAAAAACAAGTTTATGTCCACCTCTATTTCCTTACTGGATCAAGATAGACAAACCAGATGCGGAAACAAAATTACTTACTGGATCACTTCTGAAGAAAACAAGTGAACTATGAGTTAAAATAAACCACCTTTTCTTCCAGGATGTCCATCCAATTCCTACACATCATGAAATACATACAACACCATAAATATGAATTCAGAAGATCCAGTCATTCTGCCCGCAGCTATATTTTAACTTTCCATTTGAGTATTATATATAGTACAATATACAAACTGCATTTAAGTTGTTAAGGATTAAAAATAAAAGAACTAGAAATGGGAAAGGATTTTATTCTGTCAATATAGTATATCTATTTCATAAAGTCCTAGGTATCTACTATTGGTTTGGACTTCGGATGGAGCTTTCTTATCTACCTATACTTCAAAGATTGTTACAAAGTTATCTTCGATTCCTGGTTTGCAATTGTTTTCTTAATTCTTTCTGAGATAATTCCTCATTTACAGTTGTCCAATGGTTGCCTGAGTTTTTTCTTTGATAAGTTTGCTGTCATTTTATTCCACATCAACATTCAACATTCATTCTACCGAGTTGAGAAAGCATCAGCTCAGAATGTGATTGACATCCTTAACAACCATGAAAAGGTTAAGGCTTAAGAACAAAAATTGAAGCCATTTTTTCTTGCCTTTTAAAGCATTTAGAACAAACAATGGTACGCTATCTATAGAAGCACACCGAATGTGGTTTTACTCATAGCATTTCCATAGAAGCAAATCGCATAAATTTATAGTTACTTACAAGCAAATGTGTAAAACTAGAGGAATAAAACACACCTTTGGAAGATATGAAAAGTGGTCCACTCTTGTAAACCTGTAACAGATGAAACCACAGGAGTTTGAACTGAAGTAAGTGAATGGCATGGAATAAACTCCTTGGGAAAAAAAGGTAATGAAGATATGCAAAACTGTGTTCACTTTAAACCAGCTAAATTTAGTAGCACAGTTGCAATTTGCATACCCTTTCAGCATGTGGTTAAGCTCAATTGGGGAAGGCTTTAACTAGGAATAAAAATAATGTCAAGAATGATTGCAAATAAAATAAAAATGTGTGATCATGTACTTAGGAAGCAAATGAGCCGAATGACTACGTGACCACCAGGCCAATGAATGCAAAACTCAACCATGGCGACAAAGCCATTCACTGTCATGCGCCCCTAATAAATGGAAACTCACAAGAAATCTTATATCCTATCCCTATGTTTGCAAAGAAAAACAATTACTGCATTGCCATTGCCATTGCCATTGCCACTTTGAGAGCGCAGCTGTTCTGGTTTCCCAATCATAGGCTGAGGGTCCGAATTAGGACCGTGAAAAGAAGCACCACCATTTCCATTCGCCTGCAAAACAAACACATGGCCATATCACTTTCCCCATCAATTTACAACAAAAAATAAATTACACCAATACATATGTATCATAAAAATTCATAATCCCTCATTCCTCATTAATTCGAAATCGAGAATGGTTTCGCTAACGTCATTTTTTTTTCAATCATCTCGTCATGTGAAGAAGAGAGATAGACACAAATGATTTTTATCAGTGAACCTACTCAACATTTATTAAAAAAAAAAGGTACTATAGTATATTCAAAATGAGCTAATAGGATCCATTCCCATGACATTGTCTCTAACGAAATTTTGCATGGAAAAAATAGATTCAGTGTAGTTGCAATATGATAGATATTTTACCTGAGGACTCATATTTGTGATCCCAAATTAACAGAACTATATAATATATATACACACAAAAAATATGTATATGCCAGACAAAGCCCTGCACCATCAAAAAAGAACAATGCAGCTCAAAGATTACTATAAATTCAACCAATCATGAATATATAACATAATTCAATTAAAACAATCTCAAAGTTCAATTTTTTTTTATTTTTTTTGCATGATCTGAATTAGCATTGTGAGATACGATACCTGAAGCAGAAAATGAAAAATAAAAAGAAAGAAAGAAAATGGGGGGAAGAAGGGAGGAGGGTGAAAAGAGAAACAGAGAGAATGATTGGGTTATTGGGTTCTTTGTTTCTTTCTCTCAGATTCTCTCTCCTCCCATTCTCTTTTCTTTTTTTTTCTCTCTCTTCTCCATTTGGATTTTGTATATCGTTGTTGTTGTTATGGAATGAGAGAGAGAGGGAGCGAGGTCTTCGTTCGGAAGGCGCGGCGGTTGTACACGTCATCACCCTCCAACCAACCCACCTTGACTCACCTTGTTGGAGGGAACAAACTAATAACTAACGTCCAACTCCCTCAACCATTATTCCCATTCACTATTTTGGACTTTTGGATTCTCCTTTCAAAAATTAACTAACATCCCTTTTTCATTAAAATTCTCATTGGGCTAATCAAATTACTCTTTAGAGTATTATGAAAAACTCCGAGCGTCTGGTTCACTGGTAGGGATTGATCCACGCTTAAGCAAGGTCAGGTGTTCGAATCCTGCCTTGTGCATGCAGCAGCATTAAATCTCGGGGTCAGCTGTCCCACCCATTAGAGGTGCCTACAAGCCAGCGGCGGTGGACACTCCGGTCATGAACCAAAAAAAAATATTATGAAAAAAATATATGATTATTAAGAAAATTAGTTTATTGTGTTTAATTTTTTTTAAATTTATAAAAAAAATAAAGGTATTTTAGGAAAGTAAGATTGAGAATGAAACAAAAATTAAATGAGATAATTATTTTGAGTGAGTAATGCTGTTATATGTATATCCAAAATTAACATTTGGATGTTATATAAATGTTTTAAGAAAATGACATTGAGAATTAAAACAAGATTTAAGAAAAATAATTAATTTTTTTTATATTTTAAACAAAAAAATATGCTTTTTTGTTATATTTCAAACCGGAAGGAGTAAAGAATTTTAAACTATTTTATTACACTCCCCCTATCCTCTGGGGGAGGGGGTCTTATTCCGGAAAAATTCATCCATTCTTTTTATAAGTCACTTTGTAGTTTTAGGAGTTATTTGTTTTTTTTTCTTTTATATCATTTGTTCATTAATGTAAAATAATAAAATAAGAAATTTTTAATGCAAGTTAAGAAGTTAAAATTGTAATATTTTTTTTTAAGTTTCAGAAAATGTAATTACTTTTCTTAATCTATAGTATAATATAATCAAAGGAGTATAACCTATAAATATAATATAAGTAGGAACTAAATTAATTTGATAGTCATTAATTCAGTCATTAATTCAATAATCATATCAAGATATAGCATAGTTACTATTCCCTCCGTTCCATATTATCTGTCACTTTAGCATTTTTAACTTGTTCCAAATTATTTGTCGCTTTAGGAATTCGAGGATGTATTAATTGATTTTTTCCACCTTTAACCTTGCATTTAATGTGTTGAAATATGTGAAATGGGTGATAATTAATGTACTTTGAGGGTATTATAGTAAAGTTATTTAATAATTCTCTTGAAAATTGAAATATTAAATGACTTTCTTAATATGTGTGAAATTGCTAAAGTGACAATTAAATTGGAACGGATGGAATATTAAATAACTGAAATTTTAAAGCTTGATATTTGGAGTTGACTAAGAAACCCTTGATTATTATTTTTTTTTTAAAAAAAAATCCAATAACCCTCATGTGATTGGTCTAGTCTTTAAAAATGAAACCTCATTCTTTTTTTCTTTTTTTTTTTGATAAAAACCTTTTTCTTTTCTGCCGTTAAAGAAAAAGGAAGAAAAAAAGCAAAATGATTCTCCACTTTTCACAAAAGAAAAGAAAAGTGAAATGGATAGATATTGGGTAGGGAATATAGTGAGAAGAACAGAGCATGGAAAAGTCCAAAGAGGACACATAATTGAAAGTTTTGATTTACATGAAACTAGGAAAAGTAGAAACTAGGAACTAGCCAACTAGGAACATGTTAGTGTTCGAAATTGGAGGCTGAGAAAAAGTAGAAACTAGGAACAATATGGAACATGTTAGTGTTATGCTCGCATCCACTTTCCTTATCTCAATCAATGAAACTAATGGAACAAATTCCTTCTCTGCATGAATTGACTACTTTAAAAACATTTCTACTAAAAACTCTGAATGGGTCACTTTTCCATCAAGCTGTAATCTTATGATACTAACATAACCTGCTGTTTACATCAAGTTGCACAAGTAGTGTGAGAAAAGGGTTGCAAGTGGCAGCCTCAAACATGACAGAAAAGCTTATTGTAAATGACAATTCAACCGCTCTATATCTTTATTATCTTGTCATCACATGGTTATGGTGCTATTGTTATTATCATTTTTTTGGTATTTTACTAATCAATTTTCAATAAGTGTATTCTTTGAATCCTTTCCCAAACAATACTAAAACACTTATAAAAAAGATTTTATATCTTTTTTTTGGTTGCCAAAATTTTATATCTTTGAATCCCCGTTCTAAAAACCCATAATATCTACTTTATTTTATCATTACTGTTTAAGAAATTTCATTTAGAAAATTTGTTTTAAAATTGTTTATCTTTCACTAATTTTCAAAATATTGAATACATCATTTTCTTTGACAAAATTATTTTTTAAAGGTTATAACAGCTTAACATTACATGAGATTCCTTAAAAAAAACATTATTTGAGATAATATAAGCATAATATTAACAAGTGGTCTTAGTGTATTATTTAAGAAAAAATAATTTATTTTGTGTGGAAAAATTTAAGTTTAACATTATGAAAATTCAATAAATGCTATTTTCCATGTTTGCCCCTATTTAATATGTCTTGGTTTATGTAAGTAGTGGAGAAAAATTAATGATTATAAAGAGAAAAAGAGTATGGTGGGAAAAAACATAATTAATGTATTGAAAATCTAAGTAATGATTAGATTTCTTAAAGAGTGTGTTTTGTTTGAAATATGACAGATAAATAGGAACAGAGAGAGTACTATCTTACTTATTTTGCAACCTTTAACAAGCCTTTTGACACACATGGACAAAATCAATGATATAAGATACTAACGGGGGTTGGCTCAAGTAGTCTAATCCTGCCAACATGAAGTCTCAGGTTCTATTTCGGTTAACACACCCCGCTGAAAGATGAGACATCTATGATACTGGTCAAAGAGTAAAAAAAATGAAGCTATTAGTAGTTTAGTACTAGCTCTAAAATGACTATTACTACGTTTATCAATTAAATCAATCATAATTTTTGTTTATGGCTTTATAAATTTGTGATTGGGTAATGAAAAATGTTAATAGTGGTTTTAAAAGGCTTAATTATATTTTTTGTCCTCTTATTTTCAAGATTCACTTTGGTGTTTAATTTTTTTTAAACGTATTTTGGTTCTTTATTCTTTTCAAATTATCACATCGGTATTAGTTTTGTCAAAATATTCGCACCTATTATCGGAAAATTGCAAATGTTAAAATTTGGAAACATTCCAGATCACCACTCGATAAAGATATGAATAGTGGTACAACTTTACGAATAATGGAATAATCTGGTTTACGATCTGGCTGGTCCATATGGATAGAAAGAACAATGTGATAAAGATAAGAACAAAAATGATATTAGGAGTTTTATCAAGATAAAGTCATAAAAATATTTGTTAAGTTTTATTGATAGAATATAATAAATGTGAATATTGCGAGTAAAACTAACATTATTATTAAGAAATGATTTATTGATTTTTTTTTAAAGGAGCAAAGTAAGTAACCAAATAATTAAAGACAAAAATAAATATTGAAAATAAGAAAAAAAAATGTAACTAAGCCTATTTTAAAATTACAACAGCCTCAATCATAATAACAACATAAAATAATGATGAGATGATTCACTTAGCTGGGTAACCATCCCCGTACACGGAACCAATGCAAAGAGCCATTCTTCCTCCCCCTTCCCATTCCCAACCACATAATAGCAAGGGACAAAACAACAGCACCAGCCAACGTTAAAAAATAACCTGTACAAAAAAAAAAAAGCTTAATTATGTCACATGTCCCTGAAGATTGGGATACTTTTGTCAGATACCCTTATTCTTTTTTTTTTTCAATGTCTGACTCCCCGAAGTTACTTCTGAGTTTGTCATATACCCCTACTACCAATTGTGGCCAATTTTGCTGACATGTAACATCAGATCCTGATCAGACGCAGGAGGTTGGTCATGTGGTGTCGAGTTAGAAGACGACCTCTCTCTTCAATTCTTTTTTCTCTTTTTTTATTTAACTAAAAATATAAAAATATTATGTTTTTTAGTTTTTTAAATTTTTTGAAAACAAGATCTTCGACCCACGAGGCACCAGGTGCTTAACCTCCTGCGTCTGATTAGGATTCGGATGTTACATGTCAGCAAAATTGGCCAGAATTGGTAGTAGGGGCATATGACAAACTCAGAAGTAACTTGGGGAAGTCAGACATTACAAAAGTACCTCAAACTTCAGGGACTTGTGACATAATTATATAGTAATAATAATAATAATAATAAACTTTTTCTACTACTCCGTATTTAGTAAAACCAAAATATTTTGCAATAATTTTTATATTTCATAAAAAATTAAGGGTTTGCTTAATCTCAGCCTGAGGATAAGAGGTAAAAAAGTAGAAAAAAAGTCTTGGAATACTAACCCACTAACTCTTAAAGTATTAAATATTTAATCTTTCAATGCAAAAATACTTTTTTTAGTCTCTTATCCTCAGCCCTAAAGGCTGAAGTTAAGAAAATCCAAAAATTAATCTTTGATTACTGATTGAAAATTTTCATTGGTGCACATAAAAAAAGTATTTAAAAAACTATAATTTTCAAAATAAAAAATATTATCGCATTATTTATTCTACAAGAAATGATTAAGAGATATATTTAAAAAGATATATATCCAAATTTACACATAAAATTATATCATTTGTATCTTATATTTTTTTATTTTATTTTTTTAATTTGAAAAATAACGAGTGTCAAATTTTTTTAAGTAAATTTATAAATAAGTCTCTTTTCGTAGATTTCTCAATCATTCCTCTTTGTCTACCTATCTTTTTTTTTTTCCCAGATTTCGTTAATTGATTGTTAAATGATCTTTTTATATACCTAATTTTTTTTTTAAATAACAAACTTTGGTTTAAAAAAAAAATTGTTGATAGAATAAATAAGGTATAAAAAACAAAAAAGCACGTGCCTTCACGCCAGCCCCAATAATAATTCTCTTTTCTTCTCCCACCGTCAACGACATCTCTCTCTCTCTCTCTCTCTCTCTCTCTGTGACGAAGACACAGCAAACAGACACACCCAAGCAACAATTTTAACCCTTCATCCAATTTAGGGTTCCCAATTCTCGATTTCAATTCAACCAGCACCACTCCTAGGGTTTTAATGGCGGCGGCGGATGAGGTGGTCTCCGATTCGAACTCGGTCGCTGAAACCGTGACCAAGAATTCGGAGCAGAAGGAGCGAGTTAGGGTTAAGAGGAAAACCCTTCAGACTGTCTTGGAACAGTGTCAGAGAGCCCTTGAATTGATTAATAACACTTCCGATGAAATTGACGATTCCGATAGTGATACTACTTCTACTACGGTGCCTGATCAGCTCCCACCCCCACCTGATCCAGAAGCCGATGAGGTTAATTACTTACTTTCTGAATAATTCAATTTTTTTTTTTAAACTTTCTATTCTGATTTTTGTTTGTTATAGTAATTACTGTGGAATCAGCTTTCCTATGAACTTTTTATATATTAATGTAAGTATATATGTTATTTATTGTGTACAGTACCATGAAATTGTGCACGGAGACCCAAAATTAGGAAAGGAAAGTAAATGAAGTTTGCAAGTTACAAGTGTACTTGTCATTGTGTGGCTGATATTTATTATGTCATGCTCAAATGATAGATACTCTTGTGGTGTAGATTGGAGCTATAAATTTAGCTTTATAATTATGGAAAGGGTTTTATTATTACTATTATTTTTTTTGGTGTTGACCAAGGTGTCCTCCAGCGGACAACCGAAAATTAATCCTTTTCGAGGCGGAGAGATCACCAAAGTGGGTACAGCTACAGCCTCTCACAGCAAAGCCTGTTTCATTCACACGGCAAGAATCGAAGCCCTGACCTTATGTTTAAGGAACTCAGCTATGTACCAATTGTGTTGAGCTTTGTTGGTATTAGGGGCGGGGTTTAAATTTGGTATTATTTTTGTTATTCGGAGATTTAACTCTGTTATGTGGATTGTCTTATTCCAGATTAGGATATGATTTAATTTATATTATGTTTTTCTTTGTTGGGTCAATAAATAGGTCTTCAGTTTAACGGGTTAGATAGTTTTGATGATAAATTCATATTGATTTTCCAAATTCAGAGAGTATCTGGACCTAGAGTCGGAGGAAAACTCACCCTAAAGGAGTAGTACTCCTGTCAATAGGGTTATTATGTCCTACATCATCTTCCCTTGGTGAATTTATTTGCTTGCTACTTGACATTGGACACTTTATGATGTTAATTCTTGCCTAAAAAAAGATGTTTGATTCCGAAATGGAATTGTTGCAATTTTGTCTGTTGAGATTCTAGCACCCCTGATGACAAATATATGTTATACAAGATACAAGCGTTAATTAGTGCTGTAACTTTAAGACAAACACTTATTTGTGGATTCGTTCTCATTCATGTGATTATATTGCTTTGGAAATATTCAATGCTTTATGCTCAATGGTAACAGAAAATTCATATTTCATTCTGCCCCAATGCAGCTGTGTGATCTGCTCAAATCTAGAGTTCAATGCCCTGACTTCCTTGAAAAGTTAGAGTATGCCCAGGCATCAGTTTCACAGAACATAACTGGTATGCATCCTAATGAATTTATGCCTTAACCTTGATCCTTATGGTGTTGCAGAGTGATTATGCAATTCGATGATTAGGGTGAAGACAAATCTTATTTCTGTTGATTAGTTGTTCTCATTATTATTTGAATTTTGCAATGCTAATGAAAGAAAAATACTTGGGTTATGGCAGAAGAAGGTAATTCTTGGGATTTGGTCAGCGAAAATGATCTCTGGGAAAGTGACGATGTTGACTCAGACCAAGAAGATTATGTCCTTGTTAGACAAGAAGATATAGTAGAGGGAATTGCTTGCTTCATGGCTGCGTATTTGTTATCCCTTAAACAGACCAAAGTATGTTGTTATCTGTTTATTCTTTAGTCATTTGGGAGGCTCTACTATACCTTTGAATTTAATACCTCGATACATGCAAGACTCATTATGAATTTGTGATATAGTCTTGGACAATACACTTGTGCAATAAATTTGAAAAAAAAAATGAAATTCTAAATCTTGACTTAAAAGTAACTTCTGACATGCTATAAGAAAGGGCACTGTCTATGCTCAATTGTCTTAAAAGTTCCTGTTCTTTTTGGGGGATATGGATAAAGATTCTTCATGTGCTACCCCATGCCCAAAAAAATTTTCCCATTCAAGTGGAGACCTAATCATGTAATATATAGGCCATTATACCTTTTCCATTGTGCGGTTCTCTTTAGGTGCTTTGCTTTTCTATTATGAACTTAGAACCTCTTCCATGCATCTGTAGGCTAACAATCACCTTTATCAAGTACTTGTGTTTTTCTTTCTCTTCTCTACCAGTGAAGAATGTCAACTATGATCAGTAACAGTGAACATATTTTATTTACTCTAGGATTGTATTTGCTCTCTCTCTCTCAAGGATTGTTTTGTTTGTTTTTTTTTTTTTTTGCAGGATTTGACCCCTAATCAACTCCAGGACGGTAAGTCTCATTGCTTTCTTCCCTGTCTGATAGGTTATTTTATTTCTCGTCCCTATATCTGTCAAAAACTGAAGAAATAACTTTAGACAATTTTATTTCTTGGACAATTTATTTTTCTTAGTAACATATAAGAATGGGAAAGGAACTCTGACTTTTTTTTGGGTATATTTTCATCAGCGCTCAGCAAGACATTTTCAGTGAAAAAGAAAAAGGGAAAGCTTCGAAAGGCTTGGGATGGGAGCAAAGTTATTTATAATGTTGCATCATGGGGGGCTACAGCCATTGGGTAAGTGGCTATTCCAAACAACCTGAGGCCCTGACCCCTCCACTTCTCTTAAAATGTTTAGGAATTGATTAACGTATCTACCTGGTGGCTGATGCAAGACATTCCTAACCTACTCATTAATTATTGTGGCATGCTGGCCTACGCTGTTAGCATACATTTTAATTTTAAATTTGAATTCCCAGCTTAATCCAGTTGTCGATTTGCTTTTATATTTAGTATAACAACAGAAAAGTTATTTGCATTGCTTTTTCCCTCTTTCGGCTATAATACTTTGATTTTCATTGAGTACTTTCCTTTGTCATTCTTTACAGGATATATCAAAACCCAGTTATTGTAAGGGCTGCGACTAAAGCATTCTGGACTTCATGTCAAGTTATATCCAAGCTACTCTGATTTGCCCATGCAGCTTGGTGAAAAGTTGTGATGTATTATTTTAACTGTCGTACTTTGGCTTGTGCTGCAGTTCAGCTTGGTTTACCACTCCCCGTTTGATGTAAAATTCAATTTGTTTGCGTCGCAGATCGATTGATCCTAATGTAGTTTAATCTTGTAAATATTTCCATTGAAATGTTAAGAGTGCAATTCAAATTCTTACACAACTCTGGCTTGAAAACATTCCTTTCTCTTCTGAACCAACCTTTCCATTTATCTATGCATCTAGAATTGATAGCTCCTGGTGTTGATTTTAGGAGTTCGGTCAGGATGGAGATGCATAACTGCCCCCTTGAGTGCCATAGCAGTAACTGCACCAGTTGCATTTATATATATATATATTTTAAATAGAACTAAGGATATTTTTTTAAAGGCAAATGCTAACAAGTGTTTTAAGAGCATCATATCCTTAATGTAGTAAAATTACATTGGATAGTGCATTTATATTTTCAAGTAAAGAGTAAATGTGGACAATTGATTAATTTTTTCACAGTAATAATCTTAACATATGCTTGGCAAGACTTTCTGTACAATTAATCTGCTAAAGAATTTGGGATATCTTTTCTATACCTGTAACCTTATTATTTATACTTGTTGGATTAACTATCCAACTATGTAAGTTTGGACGATTTATTCGATGGTGTTAATATACAATAAGATGGTTCATCTGGTGTTAGTAATAGGATCATACAAGTGTTTCGTAAGATTTCCATGGAATTTTGGTGAACGTCCCTTAGAAAAAGTGCTAATAATGAAACTTTTCTATTAATTTGAATGGCTTGTGATGCACGATAAGTGTATGGACTCCTCTCGCTCCTTTTGTTCGCTCAACATTCAAGACCATCCCCTTAGAAAATTTGGGAACTTGTGATTGACCGCAAAACAAAGTTAGCATTTAATCTCAACCATTTTTTATTTTATATTTTTGCTGGGGTTTATAGGTATGGGGTCTTTATTAATTGTAGGTATTTATAAGGGGCCATTGTTAGAACTTTGTAATACCATTGTCATTGATAGATGATTCAAGTTATGAATGAAGAACCTCTAAAACAATGAATGTTGTTAGAAACTACAATTAGTAATAACCAAAAGACCAAGGTCTGATCTAAATGATGCCCAAAAAGCATAAAGCTATACGTTACTACCATGTATTACAATGAATGATTTATGTATATACCATATATGTTGATAGTTTTATCACGAATATTTTCAGAAGCAGTTGAGTTGCTTGCTCCTGCTACAAAATTGATGACCTCATTTCATCCAACTCTTTTTACCTCTATCCCCCTCATCAGTATTTACATGTAATTGGCCTTAAAAGTAAAAGGTGTTGTCCTTGTGATTGTGAGCATCCTTGCATAGCATGGAACGAACTTCCATGATGGATCTAGGTCGCTCGAGGTCCTTCTCTTGTAATGCATTTCCAAGAAGCTGCTGCATCTGTGAGGCAAAGATGTCTTCCAGAACCTGCACACGAATTCAAGTCAGAAATCACCAACAAAAGCTATCTTAGGATTTAGAGAGTTTAGTTGATTAGTCTCAAAGACAAAAGCCTTTTTAAGTTAAAAATTGCAGAAATCTCCTGGAAAAAGTTGGTACAAGACCAAATGTAATAAAAGACTATATTAAACCAAACTTATAGTTAGAAATTAATGCACGCCAGGTCTATAATTACTATAATTACCCTTCGGATAACCAACATTAAGGACCTGTTTGTCTAGAATTTTCAAGGAGGATGTGATTCTGAAAAATTTATTTTGGCCAAAAGTTGATTCAGCTTTTTATTTCACATAAAAACCTTGTAAAAAAAAGCCCAACTAGACAAGCATATAAATGTCAAGTGTTTTTTTTGTATTGAAAAAATGTGTTTTTTCAATATAAAAAAGCATGAACAAACGGGGCCCTAAATTAACTACTCTAATCAGTCTGCAACAATGTTCTTTGGCACTCCACATAGCAATGGTAGAAACTCATGTATTTTTGTATTTCATAATCAAACATGCAAAATATATAAAGAGCATCTCTGACATTACTACTCCAGATGGTATAAATAAAAGAAAAATGATACTCCAACACCTCTTTTTGAGGTGTAGGGAGGAGCAAGATAGTAAGTGAGGAGAGAGAAATGATTGGTGATGTGATCTGAGAGGAAGAAAGAGATAGAGATAGAGATAAATGTGAAGTGTAAATTTGTTGACTGGGTGTCGAACGAAAATCCCCATAAACAAAATGAGTGTAAAAAAAATTGTAAGAATATAGGGGTTGTAAATAAAAATAGTTAATAATTCAGCTGATAGGTTGCTACTTACAGAAACGGCCACCGTTGAACCCTTGTACCATGATCTATTCTCTTTTCTGGTAACCAAGAAACTCAAAATTTCCTGTTAAATAAGGAATGACACAAAATATGAAATTAATATCCCGAGCCTCAAATCTAAAACAGTGCAAGTCAATGATATCCAGAATCCAGATGGTAGTGAACTGACCTGTCCCATACGATCCCAATAACCTCGACAGATGGCAATGAAGACATGAGTCTCAAAGACACCATGAAGCTGACTTATGGTACTAGCCAACTGGTCTTTCAGTGGCTGCAATCTACCTTTTAAATCAGACTCTACCACAGTTTCCTTTGAATCCTGAAGAATCTTCTTCAATTTTGTGGCATTCTGTAACTTCGTCTGGAACAATATAAAAGATGCAAATTAGGGAGACATGGACACATCATATACTTGATTAGTTTATTCAACATTATTTTTGAAAAAACGATAAAAACAAATTCAAGATATCTTGCACTGCATAAATATGACGACAACAGTAACTTCAAAGGAAACCAAGGATAGTAGCAACTAGCAAGAGCAATTTGTTTTAAGTTCATCATGCCTACAATGTTCCTAAAAGCTAACTCCTATTATAATGTTAGTAAGGGCAACAGGCATTATGTCAACCACAGCAATAAATTAACTTTTGAAGAACTACTAACATTTTCTACAAGTTTCTCCACAATGGCTTGCAGATAGTTCCTGAATTTTGTTCTCAGCATCACGGTCACTTCGCTAAGTCGCTCACCAGGTGCTGTGTTTCCATTATTTGGCAAGCAAGAACCCCACGACTTGAACTGAGATTCAATCCTGGGCCGCAAGCTGTCAAGCATTCTCTTCAAGGAATTCAAGAAAATTCCAAGCTGAAAATATTGACAATATAAGTTCAAACACATGTAGAAGTCCAGAAGAACATTTGAATTTTCAAGAAATACGAGTTACCTCATCAGGAACAACATAGGCGGATGTTGTCCGTTTAGCAAGTTTCTGGACATATTTAAGCCCAAATTTCTTTGGGGTCATGCTTTCTTTCAGAGGAGCCAATACATCTGCATATTGTTTGTCTAAAGCTTCCACTATAGCTTTCTCAATATCAGCAATAGCCTGTAGACATTTTTTTGGGAAAAAAAAAGGCAATCAGGATGAAGAAAAAAAATCCTATATAGTAGAATTTTTTAATATAACAAATAACTTAACAAAAAAGAAGGATGGGTATTTGTTTATGAAGAGATAATATTTTCGTGAGAGGGGGGTGTTTAAATATATGAACTTCAAATTGAAAATTATAGCAGCGTAACGGGCTCATTCATAAGTTGTAACTTGTAATGATAAAATACAATGCGAATCTCCTTAGGTTTGATACCTCTTCAAACAGAAGGGAAGAACAATTTTGGCAAATACTAAGTATTTTTTTACCCTCGAATTGATTGAAGGTTGATATAAATAGGAAGATTAAACCATGAAAATGAAAATTGATATCATCTGAATTTCTTAGCAAAGTGGGAAAGAAAGATGCACAAGAACGAAAGAAATATAAGGATGATCTGGCTTACATTCTCCAAAACGAAAGTATACTCTGGCCAGCGGCAAATGATGACCTCATAATCTGTCAATGTCTCCTTCAGCCGCTCATACATGTCATCAACAAAAGGAGTCGTAGAATGTTGTGTTCTTACTCCTGACCATTTCACCTGCAAGAGCAAAGCATTTTAGACAACACTGTTGGCACAAGACAATTTACCACAGAAGAGATGCAGTCAAACACATATCTAGTTTCAAAGTATATCCTTCAAAATGCTTATAAACAAGTGGTAATAAAAAACCCAACCTGAAAATGAAGTCCTTAAGACATACAAAAGGGAATATGACAAAGTTGCAATGCGTTGAAGAGAAATACCTTGTCTAATTTGCAAGACTCGAGCAAAGATAGGCGTTTATCTTGGATCCAGACAAGAATATACAGATGGAACAACTCTTTTGCATCTACTCCGCCTTTGATAGGACTGAGAAAGAAAGAAAACTAGTTAGACTTGTGTAATAGCAGCAATTCATTCTTTGACTAGAAAACTAGGGCAACACTCTCAAACAATGCTTACTTAATATTCCAACTGATAAGATCCCTTTGAAAGTCTGATGTTGCAATAACAAGTTCTGCTACTGGTGATGATGGACCGGTTGGTGGACAAGATATGAGGAAAGCTCGTAATCTACTGCTAAGCTCTGTGCTGTATATAGAAGCAGACAGATTTGGCAGGTCCACAAAGCTGTGAAGAAAAAGTAACCAGATTTATTAGAACCTTTAACTGGCAACAGTAGCTGGACAAACTGCCACACAAGAACACTCAAACAGGAAGAAGATAAGTTTGAAATGCATCTAATAAAGTGATTCAAAGGATGATCCCAATGACTGTTATCAAGCTTAAAAAAAAAATAAAATTAAGCATTATAACATGAAAAGTTATCATTGAAGTGAAAAACATGCAATAAGCAGAATCAAAGAAAAATAAGAATAAATGCTTTCAGGGTTAACATAACAAAGCTATCCTTATGCTTTGTTGCGGTGCAAGTTTTTATTTATGAACTATCAGTCTACCAGCTACTTAGTCACTTTGGTTGTCTGCTTATTCAGTTATGGTGCTAGACTACATTCTTTACTTTCATTAGAACGTGCATGAATAGGCAAAAGGCGCAACATTCAGTCTGATAAGAATAAGAATGTTCTCTCGTTCAAGTCCATCATTCTATATGGGTGAGTACCCCTTGTACTCATTTATATATAAGTTTTGCTTTTTCCAAAAAAAAAAAAAAAGACAAGAATAAGAATGAAGATATTGCATCACGGAGGAGAATACACAACAAAGCACATTCTACAACTTCAAGAGCTTCATTGAGAAGGACTTCAGTACAAGTCACAAGACTTGGTAAGAAATAAATAACAAACTGCCATGTTATCAACTAACACCTATACTAATGAGATTACTCTCATTCAAGTACTGCTAAGCTTAGAAATTGACTTTTTTGCTAAAGCTGATAGTGGTTAATACCAATTGCATTAATATTTTGATCAAATTAGCCCAGTAAAAATGGAAATGTGTCCCATTCGCCATTTGTGACCATAAAATGAATAGAATATTAGCAAGTTTATTCACAGACAGGCGCAATTCCAGATTAGAAGTGACACATGACATTATATTTTATTATTTACTAGAAATGAAATCATGCATTTTGGCAATAGTAGACAGATCGCTTTGTTAGACAAGATGATGTCACAGAAATATATTGAAGTGAAAGGAGGGATAGCAGCTTAGTCTACATTCTTCAGGGCCAAATCGCCTACTTTAGTTAATTTTCATCATTTTAACAATAAGACATGAATGCCTAGAGAATAATTAAAACATAAGTTCATGCTTGAGCAGCTGTATTAAAATTCTAACGAACTACTCCATACATGCAGATCAATTTGAGAAAAGGATAATACCTTGGAAGTATATTTTGATTGTGAATCTGGATATCAGTATAGATCTCATTTCTGAGACTTATACATAGGGTTTTCATCTTCTGGTAGGCAATAGACATAGTCATGCTATCGATCAGATTGCCTTCACTATTACTAGTAATATATTCATCAGTTTCGCTCACATGCCTTCTGGATCTCTTTTTTGCAGCAACCTGGCAAGATACTAGTTGTCAATGAAACAGATACATGTATTTGACTTTTGAATGACAATTGTCATCATGAAAAACACAAGTTTCTCTAACCTGGAAATAATGACAGAAAGCAGTTTGAGCCTCAGGAGATAATATATCGTGGAGAAGCTTGTAGAGCTTAACAGCAGGTACCATGGCAGGTGCTGCGTCACCGGTTGCCGGTTTGAAAACCTCTATGATACCCGAGAAGGATGATTCATCAAGAGCTTTGTAATTTTCAAAAGCAAGGGAGAGTATCTGTTCTATTTGATCCTTGGTCTCTCCTAGTATTCGGTTCTGATGATGATAACAAAATATCATGCCATGTTAGAGAAGATGAAAAAATCAATCAATTTTAAACAAAACAACCAATTCAAGCATATTGACTAAAATACAGTTGATTTTATAAAAGAACATAGAGAAACTATGAAAGTGGATTGCACAGATGTTAAAGTTGCATTATTTTCATAAAATATGTAAATGATACCTCTTGGTGGCTCAAAGAAGTCTTGCCATTGCTCTTCATGATAACAGGTGCAAGAAGATTATACACCAAGTTGAGGCAGTCTGCTGTTGGTGTAGCCACATCCATGACATAAGATAGATATCTATTTCAACAGAACATTATGTACAGAACAAGTAATAATTTAGACAGTGTGCAACAAACAACACATTAAATAAATAAAATATTTCAACAGAAATAACAAATCAACTTCACATTACCTCAACTTGGTATATATCTCAGATACCCCATAATATGATGAAAACTCTGTCAAAAGCCATTTCCATGGACCATGCAATAATAAGTTCCTTTGCCCAAAGCCCTGAACTTTCATTGCAACCTCTAACACCAAGTCATACGCAACTGTCTCTGCTACAGAGCCACACTGGGACCGCAACAAAGTAACCATGTGAGAAGTGCAATGGATTAACTCAAAGTAATTTCGATAATGGCATATCATGTAAAAAAATTATATTCAAATCAGAGTCATGCAAGCTAAATGTCTGATGAAAGTGAAGGCACCTTAATCTAAAACCAAAACACTTAATTTAATTGAGTACTGTACTGTACATCAAATATCCATGTAAAATGCCCTGAGAAATTACCATGACATAAGATTACCTTTTAGTTGTATGCAGTTTCTCCGTTTTTTATAATATACAAGAGAAATAGAAAACCCCTAGTTTATTAGGCTCTCCAAACATAGAGCAGTGGTTTAAGAAAGAACAGCTCACGATATTTGAGGCTCGTACTACTATAGTTTAGATGCTGGAAAAAAGTTAGCTTGATTTCATAGTAGCTAACCTTGAGATGACTATTGTCATCTGCACTTGTTGAATATTGTATATAAAGTTGTATCCTGCCAACAAGCTCATGGTCTGGCTCGTGATAAATTGGCCACCAGCGTAATTTGTCAGCCTGCATTCAGGTAGAACATGAATTCTTCCATTATGATCATCAATCATGACAGGCACGATTAACTCCCTGAAAAAACTGCAATATAAAATATTACCGGATCATCAGCTATAGAAGCCACTTGGACAAGAACACGGCCAAAATGCTTTCCCTTGGAATCTTGAATTTCAACAAGCAGATCATCTCCGAGGCTATCTGGAAAACTGTATAAGTAGCCATAAATTTATTCACAGTACAATCATAAATGATTAGAAAGACAGGAAAAAAATAAACAAAAACTTACAATACGTGGGCTTCACTAGAACCAGGCTGCAACCTAATGGCATCTTCCTCAACCGAGCTTTTAAGTCTTAAAAAACAGGCATGCGTCTCTGTTCACACGCATGGGCATAAAATAGGTATAATGAAACAAGCTCAAGCAAAAATTTCAAAAGAAAATGAAATTAAGGTACACAATTAGAGCTTAAACATCATGAATCCTATAGACACAAGTAAATAAACATGTAAGTAAGTGTAAAACTCGATCGAAGATCTCCAAATTCATCAATGACTACTGACTAGTTATAGTAAACTATGAAATGGAAAAATGTTTCAACTCCAGTAACAGAATACTATCCAAGTGGCACTTGCAGATGATCTAACAAAGCAGGAATTGAACCCAAGACCTTCACATCAACACTATACAATCCTCGCTTTATGTTGGCCATTATAACTAAATGCAATTTTAATTGTGATAAATTAGAAGCGACTAATGTTTTAGATGTATTTATTTTTTAATAAAAAAATAATTTAGATTTATCACATGCCATGAATTGGTATAACTGCAATGAAAAGGGATATCCATAAAATAAAATCTCAATTGTATAAGTGCTTCTGCATTTAGAAAGTAACATTTTGAGACAAGCAAAAAACATCTAAACTTGTTTCAATAAACTATAATCTACACCGTGCACAAGGACAGTGTGAGCATTATGAACCTGAAGTTAGTGTAAATTTCTTAATTCTTTAACTCAATTCTATGGGGTAAGAAGAGGTATATGCCCATCAAAGACAAATAACTATAGGAACCATTAATTAAGTACATTAGTTGCACAAAGGCCAAAATTCAATTTAGCCAAATTACTTCCGTAAGTTAAACACAGGTATAAAGAGTACATGTTTGGATTTGCGGTGAGTTAGCCAGAATCAATTTTGGAATGCCAACGCTACTCATATTAGCTTCTACTCCAACGTGAAAATGAGGGCTTACGTGATTTTGTAACGTGAATCCATACATACCCAGAATCGCAAATGAAACATTGAGAGAAAGTAATTTTTTCCTACAGTTTTCCCATTAATGCCGGATATGTTATAATGACTAATTATAATGCAGATTGAATTTCACATACCTTGCACAGCTTCATAGGATGATGAACTGTTCCGCAGAGTTGTTACTACACCGACTTTTAGGAGTCCAGACACCTGCTGTAGATAGCGGGTGCTAGCATGCACATATGCCATACTTTGTCGTGCCAGGGAACCATCTGCAGGTAAAAGTGGTGCAAATCGAACTCTTCTTAGAGCTTGCCATCCAGAAGATAGCGCTGACTGCAAACTGGAGAAGCGGTGTCGCACAGTTTCCATTTTTATTTTATGTGTCATCAATGATGACATGCTACAGCCAGTAGGAGGCTCCAAGCCCATTTTGACTTTACGTACTGCAAAGTGGAGATGTCTCAGGAAAGACTCACCATGGAGAAGTTAAATAATTTAAATGGTAAAAATTAACATGAAAATGTACCTTGCACCTTCATCTTGCCAATAAGTTTTTTGGGTTTTGGAGCAACACCCTCACTGGAAGGCTCTGAATTGCACTTCACCATTAGTTCATCTTCTGGTTGTAACAGCACCTGCCGCAATCTACAAATTTCCCGAAACAAAAACTCAAATAAAAATGAAGTAATTGTCAAGGACCAACTCTCCAAAAAACTTACGTTGTTAGGTGAAGGCATGCAAATGGTTTTATATCTAACACACACCCTCATACAAGAGCCCTTTGGGCGTGAAGGCAAAAATATCAAACTCTTGACCATTTGGCATGATAGCATATCAAGGACCAACTCTCCAAAAGCAAGTATGCCCACAGTTGCTCCCCTAGCTATTCCTGAACCAGAAAATTCATAATGGAATCCTACAACCTCTATGTCTACTTGCTCCAATTTCTCAGCATTATCCTAGTTTTTTTTTTTTTTTTTCCTTTTTAATGTTTTGTCCAGAACATATACAGTTATTAGCACTTGTTTCTATTCATGAATTACATAATAGGATGAAGCAGGAGTATCTTTACTTTACCAGAATTACAGGGATGGAGAGGGAAGAAAGAGTAGGGGAGGAAGAGTTTGAACTCACCCAAATGCGTCCCTAAGCAAAGAACACTCATTTTCCAAAAACATAGGAGCTTCCATGCACTGCATCGCCCAAGCATGAAGGCAAAGACGCACACAAGCATCATAGGCAATCACCCCGTGCCATGGTCCAAGAGCACTGAAATGGATTTACATAGCATATAAGACTATAAGTGCATACTTAAGGAGAAAAGCTTCAGCAAACTCAACAGGGATATACCTTGCATGAAATGTGGGAAGGCGAGCTGGGTATGAATTTGACGATGCGCCAGCCTCTGAACCAGCAGTAGGTCTGAGAACACATATACTTTAAGATTAGCATGATAGTGAATTGCTAAACATTAATATATGTTATGTGATTACGAAGGCATCTATTTTTAAAGAAGTTAAGAGCACAAGTTGTGAGATATACTTATGTTATCCAACATACTAACCTAACAAATTGGTCATGGTTCTCCTCCTCAATCTTGTCCTCAGACATAGATTTCAAAGTACTTGATTCTGCATTCTTTGGTGATGTATGGGCTCCAGAAGCAGGAATTTTCTCATGTGTTTGTCTAATCTCTTGACCCGAACCACAAAATGGGGGTGCACTGGGAACGTCATCCTCGTCATCATCAGACAATCTTGCATTCTGGGGATTTTCACAGCACAAACCAGGAAGTTAGGTTGATTTCAGCCAGAAGAAAAAGTACAATTTTTAGGAGAGGGGAAGCACTTGAAATCCAAATATGAGAAAACTAATAAAGAAAAAAATTAGCCCAGCAGAAAAGACACACTGCTCTTACAACAATAGTTAGCTAGTTATGCAACATCTGTCTTGTCAAAGATTCAAAAGTTTATATTAAATTACAGTAAGCAGTTGTTTGCATGATCAAAATTGTATTAATTGGTTAAAAAGTAAGCAGCAATTGTAAAGGCGATATTTATCAGAATCTAAAGTTTCCCAAGAAAATCTAAATATTTCAAAATATCAAGTGCATGAGTTGCACATATTTTATATGAAACCTAGACATGACTAATTTTGCTTATTTTCACCATTATACAATCCCAAGCATTATATATGCAAACAACTGTTAATTAGCCATATCAATTATATATAACAAGGTGCCAGGCTAACAACCTTAGTCATATATAATCAAAGACACTAAAAGCTGTCATTCTTTGCATTATGTACGCACATAACATCCTCTACTTCAATTGGTTGTATTTTGTATCGACCACTTCATACCTTTTTTGCGGCACTTTGCACATTCATCCTTGAAGGTACGCTAGAAGGGTACCCTTCTGACGCATAAGCTCTACTCCTTGGCACAGTGCCGTTGATACTTCCCACCTGCGTAGTAGAGAATTCTGAGCTGGCTGCAGAATCTGACGAATCATCCTCGGTGAAACCACTCTGCCTTACGTTCGCTGTCCTCATCAAAGGATCCCTCGCAACACCTGGTCTCCCAACCAATGTTTCCCTGGAAGAACTGACCTCAGAGTATGCATAATCACTGCCATATCGCGCTCCCCTTTGAGCGAAATTCCCATATCTCCTAGCAGCACCATTGAGGGCTCTGTGGTCTAGGGGCGACGAATCCAGCGAATACCTGCTACCATAAGTTTCCTCCTCCGAATCAAGGCTGTCATCGTTATCAGAGTTTGAAACGCTGTCGCCATTCTCGGTCGGTAAAACCGTCGATACAGGTATTGCATTGGCAGGAAGGTGCCCACTCCTGAATTTTGATGGAGGAGGCAACCCAAAACCTCTGCCACTAACACTCTTCATCCCATTGATGGGATCATTGATAGATCTAAAACCAGAGTTGGAATGTGGAACTTCCTTCTAAAATCACCAAAATAAATCCAAAATAAATAAATAAATAAATCAGAACTTTACAAATACTCATGTAATACTAATGTGATCTCAAGGTGGTGGTGTTCCATAATTGAACTTCCTTCAATCAATAACACAAAAAGAATAAAAATCATAACTTTGCAAACATTAAGGTAAATTCGTAGAAACCCATGTTTGATATAAACAAATCAAAGTTGGAGAAACACATTTAAATTAAAAAAAAAAAAAAATTAAATGGGGGAAATTGAAGAGTACCTCTTTAACCCAGCGGAGTGCATTTTTGTCAAGTCCTTGAGTAAACATGTTCACCTGCATTAACAAGTAACATCCAAAATCTCAGAAAACCCAAACCCTTCTTATTCTTCTTCAATGCAAAATGCAGTACCAAAATGGGTGGTGCAAAAACAAGGTGTTACACAAAAAGATGAAAACTTTAGTTGAAGTATTATGAGGGTTCTAGAAGGAATGACAGAAAACGTAACAGTGTGAATGGAAGGAAAGTATTCAGGGTTTTTAAGTGCAGAGAGTTAAAAAAAAAAAAAAAAAAAAATACTTAATTAAAAAAAGGAGAAATGTTATAAGGATGAATGAATGAATAAAAAGAAGTGAGTGGGGTGCGAGATTTGAGGGAGAAAATAAAAAGGATTTCTTTCGATTTTGCTTACTCAGAAAGTTTCCTCTGTTTCTCTCTCTTCCCTCTTCACTTGCAAATTGCAATGCTGGTGGTAATTGAGAGAGACTCACTGAACTGAGAGAGGACCCAGACCTTAGTAAACTCTGAGGCTTGTACCTTTCTTTTTTGGGTTTACTTAACCTAAGATCAAGAAGTTTAAAAATGGTAAAGTAACATTAAAAAATAAATCCATTATCACTTAAGTATTAAATTTTTAAATTTTCAATGTAAATATGCTATTTTAGACCTCTTCAATCCTAAGAGCTAAGAAAATCCTTCCCTTTTTTTTTTTTGTTTTTATTGTCGTTTTTCTATAAAAAAATAAAATACTAATGTAAAATAGAATCAGGGTACATTTAGAATTAGCTTTTTTTTATTTGAAAAATTCACAGGGTACATAATTTTGGATTGATTTTACACTTTTACCATGGAAATTGGCTATAGTAGCACACTTGATAGTTGATAAAAAAAAATTTTAAGTATAATATCAGGGGTTCAATTCTTATTATAAATATGAAAAAGATTTTGTTGGTAGAGGCAAAACTCAATTCAATAATCTTTATGCCTCGAAAAAAACTAGTCTTCGATTATCAATTAAAAAATACCCATAATAATTGATGCACACAAAAAAATTGTAAATCGACTTAACCATAGAATAATGTTACTTTAAGTTTGAGCTAATTTAAAGATCTTTCTCATATCTAGTTTATTTTAGAGAGTTTGATTTTAGTAGATTTGGTTTTAATACGATGATGATTTGATCTCTGGTTATTTATACTAGCATGTGGACAAATATTTTTCAAGTGCATATTCTAATTAATATTTACTATTTAGTGTGTTCTTGCAGAATATCCAATTAGTATTTAGCGTAAAATAGTAAAATTGTTTCAAATATTTTTTCTTCATGAAAATAGTTTTCAATCAGATCAAACTAATTCCGAATTATTTCAAACAGAAATTTAAAAAATACATTTTATTATAAATATGTCTTCAAAAGGAATGGAGTATATGTCTTCAATTGATTGCGATTAGCTCAAAATTACTCATAGATAATTAAAAATTTCACTCTTACTTGCAACGTGTTGAACAATAATATTGTTAATATTATACATGGTCGGTTAGGGGAAATTTTAACATTTTTTTATTTGCTTACCAAAAAAAAAAAACATGCTCTGTGTAGTAAATAAAAAAAATTGGAAATATTGAGGTTGACACAATTTGTTAAGACTATGTCATTTAAGCAAATGGTTGAAAGTTTGATTTCCAATTCTTATAAATATAAAAAATTTCAATTAAAAAAATCATTCCCAAAAAATCAAATCGTATCCAAACAAAATTAATCATCGTATCGATCGATTAAAAATAATACTAATAATAAGGTAATACGACGCCTGCGTTAAGCGCTATATAACAATAACGTTACAGATTTGGTGATTTATTTAATTTAACACCACCGATGAAAAAGGGCTACTGGTCCGAAAATAAAGTGCACGTAGTTTATACTACTTAATAGTAGTATACTTGACCAGTAAGAGAGAGTGGGGAGATTAATTTAATTTAATTGTGTGTGTTTTGTTTTATCATTTGTTTAATTGGATCGAAATTCGAACGTTGTAGTGGGGACACTTTATGGTCTGTGTTTTACTATAATCCCCAGCTTGCGCCAGGAAAAAAACAACCCTAAGAATGTCCCCACATGTTGCCCATGCACATGTTGGTGGGTCACACTTGATCCCTAACCTTTTTCTTGTTACTTTATGCTGTTAGGAGTGACCTTAGTTAGGACGGTGTGACCAAATGCTATTGAAGAAGTGGAAGGAAGGAAGGGGATATCCAATGGCTTTGAGCACCTTTGAAGAAATTTGCTGTCACTAGCTACTAGCTAGTCACTACCATGAGAATATTGCTTCACGTTGACGGCTAAAATCATCAAGGGAGTGATGTGACTTTAATTTGAATTTTTTTGAATGCCATTCTAACGATAAACTTTTTATGATATTTGACAAGTTCAAATATTTAATCATGACATTATCATTTTGCATAGGAATCTCACTGGGACACTTGGTACCTTATGCAATAAGGCAATAAGCTAGTGAATGAATGAATTATCCACGGCTCCAACTAACCTTCGCATTTCTCACCTACAAACCCAACTAAAAGTGAATAATAATAATTATTTTATTGAATGTATAACTTGTACCCAATACTATACTTATATATTCTTTCCGGTTCTATGTCTAATATTTTTTTCCAGAACGTAGAAAATAGATTAATATTGATAATAATATTAGAAATATAAATATTTAATATACTTTTCAAAATTATCATTATAATTGTTATTGGAATTTTAAAAATATTAACTTAATAAAAATGTTTTTGGAATAAAAAATTAATTGTTGGTTGAAAATTGAATTGAGATCTTAAAAAATGATTATTTCTTTTAATAGAATATTATATATAGGATGGTAGGAAGTAATATAATATGAGTAATAATTGACAGACCTACGTAAAGAGACCTATTCATAAGCCTACCTATTAGGATATTGACATTTGTCATTTAAGTTCTTTTATTTAATTTTTTTAAAATATCATAATCTTATGTATAGATTTGTAGGCTTATAAATCTCTGAATCATTTTTCAATATAATAACTTAATACACATGTGTCACGTTTCTACGTTACCATTACAATGGAGGAATGAAGTTAGGTGAAATTAGGAAACTGAGGATGGGTCATATATTTGGGCAAAGGTGTGGTGTGTGTTATACCTGAGCACCAATTACAATGAAAGACGTTAAACGTTGGATTGGATAATACTCCTTCTCTCTCTTAATATAATTATAAGTCATTTTTTTCCTAATTTACGCTGATTAAGAAAATTAATTATTACTCTCAAATCTATCAAAAAAAATGTTGTCATTCCAAGGTTACCTCTATTTAAAACTTTACAACTCTTCATTTCTCTCTCTATTGTAATTATTATCTTATCAACCTTATGCAATTATAGGGATGTATTTGGAATAAACTCGGTAATACTATTTAGATATTCTAAAACGACTTATAAAAAGAAACACCAATTCTACCAAAATGGTGTCCTATATTAAGGAACGGAGGGAGTATGAACGCATTGTATTTAGTAATTATTATGAACTTTGATTGACCTTCGAAGTTAGAAGACAGCCAGGCAACAGTGTTCAAAATTTCAATTGACAGCTGCGTGTGAAAGCTTCTTCTAACTGTGAGAGGACATAGAATCCAGAATTTAAAATATGTATATCAAGGACAACACACACCATTGAGAATTATTGATCAAAGGAGCTTGAAACGGTCCAATTATTTTACTTATTGCCTGATTGCAACGTATGACATCCATTTGTCTCCTTTATTAGTTTATTTTAGGGCATTATTTCTATGCAATCAAATTTTGAATGGTTGCATAACATTTTTTAATAAATCAATAATTGTTTGACAATTCAACTAATTTTGATTGACATGACAATCACTTAGAGCTGACGTGGCAATTACTCTCTCCTGTCTTATTTATAAGACCTTTTTGGGGTTTTTCACTTCCACCAAGGAAAATGGATAAATTTGTTAGTGACATTGGAAATATGAAAATTTGATATACTTTTTCAAAATTACCTCTATAATTATTATTGTAACTCTAAAAAGTGTTGACTTAATAGGGGTGTTTGTGGAAAGAAGTAATTAAATGCTATTGAAAATTGAAAAGGGGTCTTATAAATAGGACCAAAATAAAAACCCAAAAGGGTCTTATAAATAGGACCAGATGGAGTACAAGAATTCATTAGCTGATTTGTCAAACAATAATTGATTCATTAGAAAATTGTCGTGCAACAATCCAAAATTTGGTTGTATGATAGAAATATTCATCATTTTATTAAGTATACATCTAAACCAAACTCATAAATGTATGGTTGATAGTGTAAAATTATGTGAATTTGCAAAATTTAAATATGTGAATTAAAAAAAATTAACAAGCCTCGGGATTCTTTAGCAACTTTTCACTCAGAAAAAAACAGTGACTGAGTCAGCTATGCATGACTGCATGAGGATGCGCACACACACGCACGTAAAGGAACGGGATTGAGTTGTAGGACTGTAGCATCACACATTACAATGTGCTTCATGGAGCTGCTTTTAGAATGCATTGCTTGTGCCTAATCAAGATTCCTTTTATTGACAAATCCTGGTAAAATGTCATCAGTTCCAATTTCCATAAGATATGCTTATTTAATTATGATTCTTTTAGGATGCATTGTTTGTGCCTAACCATGATTCTTTTTATTGACAAATTCTGGTAAAAGGTCATCAGTTCCAATTTCCATAAGATATGCTTATTTAATTATGTTGCCTACTTGATATGGTATAGTATAGTTAATGTGACTCATTTTAAGATCACCAAAACTGACTTTGATAGTTCATATAAACAAAAATTCTTCATTTCATTGAAGATTGAGACTTATTTCAAACACATCTATAACATCATGGAATGTGGTTTTCATTTGTCTAAATCATATGATGCATCAACATTACACTCGATCTCCAAGAACAACCTCTTGATGCTCCATGAAGAACCACAGTTATCTGTCATTAGCAGCCATATGAACAACAATCCTGTAACTTCTTTCAATCTGCGGAGGAAGTAAAAATATTACTAAATGTATGAGAGTTCTTAATAAGGTGGTTAATAAACCTAATTGGCAAATTTAATGGAGAGGTTGTGTAGTATGAAGTATGAACATCTCCTGGAGAATGGCAATGTTCAGCAACTTCTTCAAGCATTGATGGCTCAAGAGGCTCCTTGCAGCTGAAAACAAAAACAAACAAATAAATAGTGGAGGATAAAGATAGGCACAAAGGCAAGTCTGCATTCTGGGCGGAGATAGACCCTCTTTTTATAATCTATAATACAGAATAGCAAATATTTTTAGTGGCAGAGGTTGGGTAGTCATTTTGAGTTACTAATAAAAATTCCAAACACCACACCACAAGTTGCATATATTCAGGCCATTAAGGATATCTATAATGGGAATAAAACCAGTATGTGAACACATGGTGGGATCATTGAGGGTTTTCCTATGACCATAGGTTAACTTTGAGTTATCTTTTCACCTTAGTTTTGGACGTTCTTACTCAACATATCTAAGAACCGGTGCCTCAATGCACACTTTTTACAAATAATATAGTCCGAACAGGGGAGTCATGGGCATAAATGGCAAACTAGAGTTCCAGAGGGAAACATAGGAATCACATGGCTTTCGTTTTAGCATAAGCGACTACAAGAAATGCAAGTTCAATAAGACGAATGTTAGTGATGGCTTAGAGGTGAAATTTGGAGATCACGCATTCACGCCATGAACAAGAGGACAGGTACCCAGGATCTATTATGCAAAGTGATAGAGAAATAGGTGGAGATGTAAATCGCACTCAAACTGGGTTAATGAAATGGAGAATGCTTCAGGTGTTCTCCATGTTAGAAGGTAGCTATCGAGTTAAAAAAGGAAAGTTTAAAGCACAACTATGAGACCTGCTATGCTTTATGGTACTGAATGTCGGACAACAAAGTGTTATATAGATGGGAATGTTATGTTGGGAGTGGGCATACAGGAAAATATAAGATTAGAAATGAATGTAATAGAGAGAAAGTAGGAGTGACACCTATTGCGGAAAAGATGGTACAGTCATGCTTATGATGGCTTGGACATGTGAGAAGAAGAACAATAGAAACCTTATTAGAAGAATTGACTAGAAGGAGGATAGCCCCATAAGTAGAATGAGAGGAAGACCAGGAAATTGAATCTATTAGGAAGAGTTAAGAATTAAATGGTTTTGGATTTGATTTCTGATATACCAAAATGGCGTCATTTGATTCATGTAGTTGCCCGCACGGAGGGCAAAGGCTTTAATTCATATAACAAATTCCAAGCACCATAACAAAAAGGAGTTACATAATTCTCCTGCTGGTAATACTTCTCCCGCTGCTTTCTCACTCTCTTTCACTACTAACTATAATAATTTAGAGGCAGTTAAATGGCAATGATCACACTGATAAAATAGGAGTCACATAATTCAATTTGCATTAATCAAGTTTCCATACCAACTTAGAGCACTAACATACAAAGTAAGAAAGCCATTTTGAATTATTATATCTTAGATTCAGAAAATCCTAAAATGGACTTAAGAGATCCTATGCTTACCATGTTGATGAGTGAGGCATATATCCCAACTGATTGTCCATAGAGTGCAGTAAGGGTGCCAATTGATCTCTGTGTCGCTTCTTGCAGAGAGACTGTAATGGAATCTCGATTGTTAGCATACAGAGCGGACCTTGTTTCCGGTGGAAAGTCTAATTTTTAGCATGATTTGAACAGCAATTCAAACCATAACGTATCTTTAATAAAATCACCAAGTGCAATGAGAAAATAAAATTGAACAATAAGTCGGACCTGCGGCATACCAAATGGTAGTCACCGCAAGTCAAACCTGGTTCAAGCTCCAAATCATGCTCAAGTGGTCAATCAAATTGCACCTCAATGAGCGTAACAGAGAAATTGCGCACACCTTCCCTAAGTGGTAACGCTTCCATTCAAAGTTAAAGGCCAGATCAGATTCATGAGATTTCAGTAAAATAGCTTCGTGATTGTGTGACTGTGATGTGATCAAAACCTTGGGTGATTCCTAGGCTCTCTTTTCTTCTCAATATCTGCCTTATTTCCTTCAAGTCAAAAATTTTCTTTGGCAGACTCGTGAAGAATTTCATCCTATCATATCCAACACACTAATCACAGAGGTACTGTAAATGACTCAAACAGACACCAAGTAAGCTCTAAGACCACATTCTATTAATTGTAAATGTTTTCTTTAAGTAACCTATCCGCTGCAACCCCTTAACTACCCATACAATCCTTAATTTGATCTAGAAAACTGAATCAAATACCAGGCCACTTTCTATCCCACATCATATTCCTTGTATCGAATTATGGTGGACCAGTAGTTAGGGCTGCTTCGGTAGGCATTGAGGGCATATGGGATCAGCTTAAAAGCAATTTATCAATGCCCTGGAATCAGCCTTCTCAACTATCATTATCCATTTTGAAGAAGGTACAATGAATTTTTTGAGGTCTATACTTTATTATAATCTCTCTCTAGCTCTAATAAATAAATAAATCTTTTACATTTGTACAGTAAATAAATACTCTGACAACAATAATGCATTACAATAGCTCCCAAAACAAAACTAGTTTCAGTATTGGCTGCCTTGAGAGTTTTCTTAGCAAAATAATATGCAACACTCCATTATAATTATTATAAGAGTAATTGTGCGAGTCAAGAAAGACCTTGTGATAGAAGACATGGTTGCCACAATCCCTGAACACAAGGGCATATAATAAGAATGAGAAAGCTCACATATTGTAATGATAGTAATAGCCAACTTGGTTAAAACGTCTATAGATATTGGGCCAACTTATGAGGTGAAAATAATTTAAAAAAACGTTAGGAAAATGAGAGGTGTGAAGAAGTGGAGACAAAAATGGTGGAAGGGGGAATAGCACCAAAAGGGTGGAGAGATTAATTATGCAACTACTAATTACTAACTACTCCCTCCGTTCCTATTTAACTGTCCGTTTTTGAGAAGTTTTTTGTTTCTTTTTATATATCCTTTTGATTATTTTAAGGTATAATAAATGTTACTTTCTATGTCTACCCCTATTTAATTGGGTATTGGTTTTCGTAAGTAGTGGAAGATAAGTAATGATTATAGAAAGAGAAAGGGTATAGTGGGAAAAAACATAATTAATGTATTGAAAATCTAAGTAATGATTGCATTTCTTAAATGGTGTGTTTTGTTTGAAATAGGACAGATAAATAGGAACGGAGGGAGTATTTATATAATTGAAAAGCAATCTGAATTAGCAAATGCACTTGTTTGTTAACACAGTAGACCGAAAGTATTTATATAATTGAAAAGTAAAGAATTACTAATAAGTAGTTTGTTATGACAGGTCTCAATTGTTGGGGGTGCTTAATTGAAGTGGCTAAACTAATCATCACTGTAAAAAGGAATCAAACTTAATGAAGCAAGAGTTGAAAATTGTAAATCTAAGTTTAATTGTTCCATAACAATCATATGGAGTACTATGAATCCATAAACATTATTATCTTTTTTATAATATCAGTGGAGGCTGGCACAAGTGGAAGGGGTTTGTGTCGGTTCGAGTCGTTCCCGAGGCGCATGTGAATGGAGCAAGCCTTACTGGGAGCATCGCCCCCGAAAGGGTCCGACCGTGGTGCGAGGGATTAGTCACCCAGTTGCGCGGGTGGATACCTGGTTCATAAAAAAAAATCCTTTTTAAAATCACCATAACAAAACGAAAATATTCAAATGAGAGGGGTAAAAAAACACATTCTGAAAAACTTTTAAAATAAAAAAAAAATAGGAACAATAGCACATTAAAAAAGGTAAAAGTAAAAGGGTATTGCTTGGGCACCTTGTAAAACTATAAGGTTTTGATACATTGCCCTCATGGACCAATAAATAAATGACTAATGTTATGTTGATGCCATGTCATTTAATATTTTTGTTAATGCTTGAAGTTTTCTTTTATTTCATCGTGATCTTTATCCATCAAACATTCTTGTTTTACCCATCATCCCTCCACTACCAACTGCAAAACCATCAACCGCAGCATGAAGCTGCAATTGCTTTTCTGATGCACAGATGACTTCAAAAGAAACTATTTGTGTTGTTTTCTCACAATTTTCACCTTTTATGTTTTTGCAGATTACCTTCTGTCTTCTTTTTGCTCTTGTAGTTGCGTTTGTTTCCGATGGTTTGAGTACAGTGGTGGATAAAGCATTCGTCCTTTCTTCTAATGCTACCTTCAGACGCAAATTTCATGAACGCATCAAATGTCACCGCCGCCGCCGCCATTAACAACACTTTTTATATTAATTATTATTTTTTCATAATTATTGTGATAAAAAACAAATAAATTTATCTCAATAATACATTTAGATAAAGTGGTTACAGAAAAAGTAGGAAGAGATTTAGATTGAATTTAGCTGTTTTTATCTTTGGGTTTGTAGTTTGTATTTTTTTTAATGTTGTTATCTTTTAATATACATTTAGATAATGAGATTTAGATTGAATTTAGCTGTTTTTATCTTTGGGTCTGTAGTTTGTATTTTTTTTTTTAATGTTGTTGTTATCTTTTAATATACATTTAGATAATGATAATGAGATTTAGATTGAATTTAGCTGTTTTTATCTTTGGGTCTGTAGTTTGTATTTTTTTTAATGTTGTTGTTATCTTTTAATATACATTTACATAATTTTCTTTTAATATTGTTGTTGTTCATCTAATTCCTTGCCTTTTCAAATATTATTTTAAAAATAATGAATTACCCTAATCCTGTTGACAATTTGGGGTTGGAACATACTTCTATGTGTTTATGCACCCCAATGTTACACTATCTTTATGACATTCAAATATAAATTCAGAAATTTACTTGTATTTTGATCTAATCCAATAAATAAAATTTATTTTGATATGTTACAATAAATAAAATAAAAAAATTAATTATAAAAGAAATTGCCTCATTGACACAAAGGAAATAAAAATCAAAAACATAATTACTTCTCTGAATCTTGTTGAAAGGGTAATTGGCCTTCATTCTAAGGCTGCTTCTGGAGTTGTTTGATGATATATACTGTTATTTGATGCAAGTGGTTTTTGTTTTCCCTAAATTCCTATTTCTTTAAGTTTGAAAAAAAGTAATTTTGGCAAAAGTTATTTCCGGAGAAGCTGAAAAATATTGCTTATAAATAAGTTGAATTTCAGCTTAGGGTTCCAAGTGACTTTTAATAAAACTAAAAAAAATTAGTTAACATTTTTAATGATTTGAATTAATAATATTGATATATTTTTTTAAAATTATTTCCATAATTACCATTCGGGCTATAAAAAATATTGAGTAAATAAATTTATTTCTGCAAAAGAAATAATTAATATAAAAATGAAATAAAGATTTGTAAAAAATAGTAAGACAAAATTTAAAACTAATAGTAATACTTATATTTAAAAGTATACTAAAGAAAAAGTTTAAAAAAAAAGGCTGTAAAAAAGTACCCGACATATAGCAATCATCCGTGGCTCTTCCCTAATTCCTAGCTGAAGGGTCTCTTTAACAATAAAAAAAAGAGGAGAATAATGAAGATAGTGACTTTCATGACTTGAGAAATCATCATATTTATAGTTTGAAATATGTGATAACTAAAAAGATATTTGAGTTTATCATGAATTTAAGCATCATCTCTTTGGGTTTATCGATCTTTTTGAGGATAATGATTTTTTTTAACAAAATGAGGATAATGATTCCACATATTCCACATACAGATAATTTATTTAATTTTAAATATTAATTTTGGACAGATAATTTATTTAATTTTAAATTATAATTTTGATTAAAGACGATGTTATCTACCTACAAATGCTTTGGTGCGAGTATTCCTTAAACGAACAAACGTGGAGCCTTGAAAATTTCTCCGACAAACATGATACCTCAAAAATGGATGTTTTTATATAAGTATAGTAGATAAGAGTAATTGTGCGAGTCAAGAAAGACCTTGTGATAGAAGACATGGTTGCCGAAATCCCTGAACACAAGGGCATATAATAAGAATGAGAAAGCTCACGTATTATAATCATCAACATATTATAAAATAGGAGAAGTTAATGACATTTTTGTCATTTTCATTTTCCCTCCTTCATCCTTGTTTTTCCCTCCAAATTTGTTTGTCCGTGCATCGCACGAGAATAAATATTTATCTTAAGTTATTTTTAGTAAATTTTTATTAGTACAATTTGGATTACACATAAATATAAAAATTACCTGCAAACATACAATTTGCATTTCGATATTATTACAATTTGCACGAGTTATTAATGATCTTTTCAAAAGGAAATAATTTGAATCAAATATTGACATAAAAAATATATAATGTCTAAACGACCCGTCATATGATAATTAACTAGCAAAAAAAACGAATATAATGTAATTTCAGAAATTCTAATACAAACAAGTCATAATATAGGCAAATTGGTATTAAACATTTAAACAGAGCATCATTATGAATAATAAATTTTGGGTACAACGGAAAAAACGGATATATAAATATTAAAGATGAGCTATAATTTGGTATAATGATTTAACTTAATACAATCAAATATTTACTCAGTCATGAATTCAAATTTAAAAAAATCCAAAAATTTATACAATATATTGCAATTTATATTATGAAAAATAATGATGTGTTATTTTATACTTTAGACAATATACTTATTTACAATTATGAAGTTCTAATACAAGCAAGTAATTTGAAAGTTCGAATCTTATAAACACAAATTAATTAAAAGTGTGAAAACATGTCTTATATTTTGGGACAGATGTAATAATAATAATGATGATGATGACATATATGGTAAAAAAAATAGCTGAATTTGGGCTTGCAAAACGAATTACTAACAAAATGCATTTGGAATGATGGATTAAATAAAACAAAAATCAAAATGAGTTAGATTTTTTTTTAATATAAGAAATTATGTTGTTAATTAAAATTAGAAATCGCATAGTTGATACATTATTAGTTAATTTTTATTAATAAAAAAGTTGGTAGCTGAAACTAGATTCAAAGGTTAATGTATATGACTATTCATTTTTAAATACATGTAAATTATTTTTATAAAAAATTTATATTAACTTATTATTTAAAAAGACATATTTCCAAAATCTATAATCAATTTTTATTTAAAAAAATAATTTAAACCTATGCATCGCACGGGTAAAATTACTAGTGATAGTAATAGCCAACTTGGTTAAAACGTCTATAGATATTGGGCCAACTTATGAGGTGAAAATAATTTTAAAAAACGTTAGGAAAATGAGAGGTGTGAAGAAGTGGAGACAAAAATGGTGGAAGGGGGAATAGCACCAAAAGGGTGGAGAGATTAACTATGCAACTACTAATTACTAACTACTCCCTCCGTTCCTATTTAACTGTCCATTTTTGGAGAAGTTTTTTGTTTCTTTTTATATGTCCTTTTGATTATTTTAAGGTATAATAAATGTTACTTTCCATGTCTACCCCTATTTAATTGGGTATTGGTTTTCGTAAGTAGTGGAAGATAAGTAATGATTATAGAAAGAGAAAGGGTATAGTGGGAAAAAACATAATTAATGTATTGAAAATCTAAGTAATGAGCATTTCTTAAATGATGTGTTTTGTTTGAAATATGACAGATAAATAGGAACAGAGGGAGTATTTATATAATTGAAAAGCAATCTGAATTAGCAAATGCACTTGTTTGTTAACACAGTAGACCGAAAGTAATTATATAATTGAAAAGCAAAGAATTACTAATAAGTAGTTTGTTATGACAGGTCTCAATTGTTGGGGGTGCTTAATTGAAGTGGCTAAACTAATCATCACAGTAAAAAGGAATCAAACTTAATGAAGCAAGAGTTGAAAATTGTAAATCTAAGTTTAATTGTTCCATAACAATCATATGGAGTACTATGAATCCATAAACATTATTATCTTTTTTAAAATATCAGTGGAGGCTGGCACAAGTGGAAGGGGTTTGTGTCGGTTCGAGTCGTTCCCGAGGCGCATGTGAATGGAGCAAGCCTTACTGGGAGCATCGCCCCCGAAAGGGCCCGACCGTGGTGCGAGGGATTAGTCACCCAATTGCGCGGGTGGATACCTGATTCATAAAAAAAATCCTTTTTAAAATCACCATAACAAAACCAAAATATTCAAATGAGAGGGGTAAAAAAACACATTCTGAAAAACTTTTAAAATAAAAAAAAAATTAGGAACAATAGCACATTAAAAAAGGTAAAAGTATAAGGGTATTGCTTGGGCACCTTGTAAAACTATAAGGTTTTGATACATTGCCCTCATGGACCAATAAATAAATGACTAATGTTATGTTGATGCCATGTCATTTAATATTTTTGTTAATGCTTGAAGTTTTCTTTTATTTCATCGTGATCTTTATCCATCAAACATTCTTGTTTTACCCATCATCCCTCCACTACCAACTGCAAAACCATCAACCGCAGCATGAAGCTGCAATTGCTTTTCTGATGCACAGATGACTTCAAAAGAAACTATTTGTGTTGTTTTCTCACAATTTTCACCTTTTATGTTTTTGCAGATTACCTTCGGTCTTCTTTTTGCTCTTGTAGTTGCGTTTGTTTCCGATGGTTTGAGTACAGTGGTGGATAAAGCATTCGTCCTTTCTTCTAATGCTACCTTCAGACGCAAATTTCATGAACGCATCAAATGTCACCGCCGCCGCCACCATTAATATCACTACAAACCCACAAATCGATCCAAAATGTCACAATCCTAAAATCACTGATTCAGTCTTTCCTAAAACACCACTATGGATTCGGCAACACAAAGATAAGAAATGAGATGGGAACTCGTCGTTCACGATGCAGGTGGCCAGAGCAATGGAATCACGGCGGTGTGTTGGTGAGGCGGTGGAATTGCGGTTGATGGTGTTGCAGTTGATAGTGGAGGGATGATGGGGGTAAAACAAGAATGTTTGATGGATAAGGATCACAATGAAATAAAAAAAAATTCAAGCATTAACAAAAATATTAAATGACATGGCATCAACATAACATTAGTCATTCATTTATTGGTCCATGTGGGCAATGTATCAAAACCTTTTACAAGGTGCCCAAGCAATTCCCTAAGACATAGTAAAAAAGCGCACACACAACAGAATTAATGCAGTGACCGTATAGATAGGGTTTTAATTAAGATACAAGATGTTAGAATCTCACAGAAATAAAAAGAAATGGAGCTACCCAACACTTTCGAAGAATAAAGTCCCAACTCCCAAATTGCGGCGGAGGGTGGAGGCAGGGACTCAGCGGTGTTTGAGGAAGCGAAGATCGTGGGGATGCTCAGCTCACAGATTTGCCGGAGCATCAGCTGCAGTGAGGTTTATGTTTTTCTCTATTTTCCTTTTTACCCATCCTCATCCTTTTTGTCCTTCAACTAACTGTGACCATGGACTCCATTAACAAAGAATGTCTCTGTTTTCTTTTATACGCATTCTATCTTTTCTGTCCTTCAACTGTGATTATGCATTCAATGAACAAAAGAGTGAGGTCTCTATTTTTCGTTGTTTTCTTTCTTTTGCATTCTCATTCGTTCTGTCCTTCTTCAACTGCTATGATCATGGACTCGATGAACAAAGAAGAGTGCATCTTCTTCATAAAGTTAGCAGAGAGAGAGCAACAAGATAAAGATGTGCTAGAATTTGGGTTGAATTTGGTCAAAAATTGTAAATCCAATCTTGGATTTGAAGATGCTACCTTTTTCTTCGGTGCTTGCACTAAAGTTGAGCACAAGTTCATAAATACAATTAAATTGGTGGAGGGTTATACAAAGCAGCCGAATCTAGACAAGGTGCATTTAGAGGCAATCAAATGGTATAAGCGGAGACTCGAAGGAGAATTGAGTATCATTTTCAAGAAGATTATCAAAATATTGGACTCTCATGTTCTGCCAGATTCCAATGGCTTCTTGTTAGCAAGTAAATTCAGGAAATAATAAAAGAGAATAAAATTGTAACTATCACTAGTCCAAAGATAAAATTCTTCTCCAAGTTCTTTTCATAACCACGATGAACTACAACTCCAGTATAAAAACTACAGCCAAAAAGGAACAGCTAAGAGAACAAATCTTGGCCATACAAGTGGTTAAATCTCAACAAAGACTATTCTAGAAACACTTAATAAGCTTAAGACCCCAAAGGTGTAAAACCAAATAAAGCCCTTCAACCATTGAGGCCTTTTAGTGGACCTAATAGGCCTATCTATAACATTGTCTGCATCTGGGAGAACAACCTTGTCCTCAAGGTTGGGATTGGGCCATCGGGTTGAGTCCATTTGAGGAAGAGTAGTGGGTTTCAGCGGAATTGGTGGGAGAATGAAATTAGGATTAGGTGGTATAATATTATATTTGGTGGAATCTTTTTGAATGCATGGTGGAGAGGCAACCACGTTTTGTGGGAATAAAGGGACAGGGCACTCAACGTGTGGACCAGCTAGGGAAGAGGGAAACGATCCTTGTTGAGAATTGGATCCAGCTGGATTCAATGGATGAGATGAAGGGGTGAGATCTAACGGTGTGGGTTGAATGTTGGAAACTACGTTGTCTGAATGAGAAGACATAAAGGGGTCAGTAACATAACTCATGTTAGATTTTTTTTCTCTCTCTTTAGAATGCTTTTTCCTTGTCTTGCTAGAACTATCTCTCTCTTGTGTATTATCGCCACTTTCCTCTGCATCAAGGAGGACCTGCTCGGGTAAGGGAACAAAAGAGCTTGCTGGGTCTCCCACGAAGCGCTTGAGCAAGGACACGTGGAACGTCGGGTGTATGCGGCTGCCGATGGGAAGCTCTAACTGGTATGCGACAGCGCCGACATGGCGGAGCACGCGTCATGATCCATAGAAGCGGCGCGAGAGCTTCACTGACGAGCGAGGGACGACGGTATGCTGACGGTACGGTTGGAGACGAAGAAGCACCCAATCGCCTTCTTCAAAGGTAAGATCTGATCTTCCTGAATCCACTTGAGATTTCATACGTTATTGTGCCCTTTTAAGGTTTGCTTTCAACTGTGATATCAAGGTTGTGCGTGTATGCAGGGAAGTCTCCACCACTGTGTTAGAAGATGAACCGGGGAGATAATGTTTCAATGATGGTGGAGGATGACCGTACAATGCTTCAAAGGGGGAGATCCCTATGGCAGTATGAGGACACGTGTTGTACCAATATTCAGCCAAGGAGAGGTATTTGAACCACTTGCGAGGCTGCTCACCAGAGAAACAACGAAGGTATTGCTGAAGACATCGATTAACAACCTCAGTTTGTCCATCCGATTGGGGGTGGTACGAGCTGCTAAAACAGAGCTTCGTGCCAAGTAAGTGAAAAAGCTCCTTCCAAAACTTACTCACAAATATGTTATCTCTATCTGAAACAATAGATTTTGGTACCCCATGTAACTTAACCACTTCTGTAAGGAATTTGGAGGCTAGTGACTCTGCACTAAAGTGGGTTCGAAGAGCTATAAAGTGAGCATATTTGGACAGGCGATCAACCACCACCCATATCGTTGTATGACCAAACGAAAGAGGTAAGCTAGTGATAAAGTCCATTGATATATCCTCCCAAACTCTATCTGGTATTTTAAGTGGCTGTAGTAACCCAGGTTTTTTTGGTTGAAGGTATTTGTTGTACTGGCAAGTGACACAATGACAAAAAAATTTGGCATCGCGGTATAGACCAGGCCAATAGCAAGAAGCAGCCAAGCGAGCCACTGTGGGCTTCAGCCCCGAATGGCCAGCTGTTGGTGTACCATGATACTCATGAAGCAGAGTATGTCGCAGGTCCTTATAGTCAGGTATGAAAAGCCTCCCTTTAAAATATAGCACACCCTGTGAAAAATGAAAATTGTGCTTCATATGGTCTTCTTGCTCACTTTTTATAACTAATTGGCGCCCTTCTGGTGTGAGGTAAAAAGCACGAAGATCTTCGAAGAGAGCTGGGATGGGTGATGTCAAGGCTGTGTAAACTGGTTCATCATCGGAGTAGCATCTGAATAGAGCATCTGCAACTCTGTTTGAGGTACCTGGTCTATATTTGATTTCAAACTGAAAACCAATTAGCTTTGTTGCTCATTTCTGTTGTTCTGGTGTATGCAACCCTTGTGTCATTAGATGTTTAAGGCTTTGTTGATCTGTAATAATGCGAAACTGTCGGCCTATAAGATATTGACGCCACTTTTTTACTGCCTCTGTAAAAGCGAACATCTCACGGACATAGGCGGATGAGTTTTGCATTCGAAGGGACATCTTTTTGCTGAAGAAGGCAACAAGATGATTGTTTTGAGAGAGCATGACCCCAATGGCAACAGCAGATGCATCAGTCTCCACATCGAAGGACAGGCTGAAATCAGGGAGCTGAAGAACAGGAGTTTTAGTCATAGCTTGCTGTAATAATGTAAAGGCCTCTTGAGCCTTATCGCTCCATGTAAATTTTTGTAATATTAATAGGTCGGTGAGAGGAGAGGCGAGTGATGTGTAACCCTTAACAAACTTCCGATAAAAACCAGTAAGGCCCAAAAATCCACGAAGGGCCGTAAGGGATCGTGGCGGTGGCCAAGCCAAAATCGCATGAATTTTCTCTAGGTCTGGTTGCACACCTGCTGCAGAGATGATATGCCCAAGGTAGCTAACTGAACTCACTCCGAAAGAACACTTAGACAACTTGGCAAAATAATCATTAGTAACTAATAGGGATAAAACAGTTTCGAGGTGCATAAGATGGTCTATCAAACAGTTACTATAAACAAGAATGTCATAAAAAAACTAGAACGAACCGACGTAAGTATGGCCGAAGCATGTCATTCATCGCTGCCTGAAAGGTAGAAGGGGCATTGGAGAGCCCAAATGGCATGACAATAAACTCGAAATGGCCATCGAAAGTCCGAAAAGTGGTTTTATGAGTGTCCTCATTGTTGACCTGAATCTGATGATAACCTGCACGTAAATCTATTTTTGAAAAAATTGTAGCATGACCCAACTCATCTAGTAACTCGTCAATGGTTGGGATAGGAAAACGGTCCTTGATTGTGATTGAATTAAGTGCGCGGTAATCCACACAGAAACACAATGAATTATCTTTTTTTTAAACAAGTAAAACCGGAGAAGAAAATGGACTAGTACTAGGTACAACAATGCCCTCTTTAATCATATCCTGTAACATACTTGCCATAAGGTCCTTTTGGGAATGGGGATAGCGGTATGGTTTGACATTAACAGGGGGCGTTGGGTAGGAGAGGAATGCGATGGTCATGGGTTCGTTTTGGGGGTAGGCCATGAGGGGTGTTGAAAACAGCAGAAAATTTGTTTATGAAAGTCTGTATTTGTGGGTGGGTAATATTGTCTGTACAAGGTGAGGAAGGAGTAGAGTGGGGATCTTGAGGTAGGTATGTTATTGTGTGAAGGGAAGCTACGCCATCAATGTGAAAAAGGCGTGAAAGCTGGTGAAAAGTAGCTGGTTGTAGTGACATGGAGGGGTCACCCTTTAAGGTAATGGTGTCCTTTGCCCATGTGAAGGACATAGAGGGAATCGAAAAATCTGAAACAATAGGGCCCAAAGTGTTAAGCCACTCAATGCCGAGTACCACGTCGGCACCTTTGATAGGTAGCAAATAGAAAGGGATGTGGAAAACTGTCTTTTGTAGGGTGATGGGTGTATTAGCACAAAGTGCACTGCAATAAATATGAGCCCCGTTGCCCACCATAACGGGAAACTGAGGGGTAGGTGTGACTGAAAGGTGTAGAAAAGTGGCAAGGCGTGGCTGTATCACGTTGTGTGAACTCCCGGTGTCGACCAAAACGGTCACAGGATGGCCCAGAATAGAGGCAGTAAATCGAAGTGTGCATGGGGAAGGGTTCCCTTCAAGAGCTTGCTCTGATAGCTGAAAAGAGCTTGCTCTGATAGCTGAAAATGGATCACCTCAGTATTGCTGGCATCAGGTTTTGGTTGGGTAGGGGGTCTAGTGGCTGTGTGGGTTCCAAAGAGATAAACGTGTCTTGGTCCATGGTAAGTGTGTCATCAGTCAAGAAAAGCAAAAATTGCTTGGGTTGGCAGTGGTGACCAGCCACGTATTTTTCATCACAGTTGTAACAAAGGCCCAAGGCACGCCTTTCTTGCATTTAAGCAGCATTGACTTTTCAAACTGGTGGGGAAGTAGGAGGTGTGGTAGGAATGGTAGTGGGTTTGGGTTGGAAAATGGGATTAGAAGGAAGGTAGGGGGTTTGGGAACGGTTGGGTCGTTGGAAAATAGGTTTAGTGTCCACCAATTTGGCTAAACCTAGAGCTTCAGACACATCATCTGGTCTTAAGATCGATAGAGAGTTCACGTTGAATTTCTAGGATTAAACCAGAGACAAAACAATTTAGCAGTACCTCTTGACTTAAGCCTGTAATGCGATTGCTTAATTTTTCGAATTCCTGCTAATATTCAGCTACTGAACCCCGTTGGCAAAGTTTGAATAGGGCCGCTTAATGGTTATCATAGCTTGAAGGCCCAAACCGGATCTCCAATTGTATGGTGATATCATCCCATGTAGTGAGATGGGAGTTATGAACCAGCCACTTAAATCAGGAAAGGGCTTCTCCCTTCATATAGAATGAAATAATATGCAAACACTGATCAGGTGGAACCATGTATAATTGAAAAAATTGTTCAGCCTGGAAGAGCCAATCTAAAGGTTCAGTTTCATCAAATTGGTTTAATTGTAATTTTGGGGGTCTAGGTTGAGGTTGTGGGGAGGGTTGTAACACAAAGGGGTCTAGCATTTTCTTACAACTATTTGTAATAAAGTTTGAATCTTTTGCTTGATGTGTTATAAAGCTTTGAGCTTGAGCAAACGTTGTTAACGTAGCATTAAGTTACATGTAGTATATACGTACACCAGCAAAGTCTTAATCATTCGCAACATCGAGTGTTAAATCATCAAAAGGGAAGAGATTTATAATAAATAAAAAAATAAAACTTAACATGCAACAAAATTTTAGCTTGTTATTAAAAACAAAATTAAAATACATAAAATAAAAGAGAAGAAAACTCAGTCATCAAGGGAACAAGACGAGAGAATGCGAAGGGAGGAAGCAGAGAGGTTACCACTCTGCCCTTATAAAGGGAATTAAAATAATCCCCACGTCACCTTATTAAGGAAGATTCGAGAACCTTCTGGTTTTGACAGTTGTTTGTCATTGTTTCATGTGCATGGTATGGTGATTACTTCAATACCCCTTAGATTTCAAAGGGCATAGTACCCTTTCTGCTTAAACCAATTAGACGTTGACAAACTGCAAAAATGGTAAATCATATCTTTTGTTTGAATAATTAAACCAGTCTTCGGAAATTATTTAATAATTAATATTGACAAATGCTAATAAATATTTTAAATTACTTGTTAAGAATTTAAATACATTTAAACTTATAATTATTTGCTTATTTGTAGCAAATTTTTATCTAATATACATTTAAAAGTATGAAGAATAACATTGCATGTGCATTTAATAAAAAGAAAGAAAAAAAACTCAAGTAGAGGTGGGTGCTTAGTCAGCAAATTCTGCGGGCAGTTATAAAATTTTAGAGCTCTGAGTCATTGCAACTGTTTGAGGTATCTATTTTTCTCTATTTTCTTTTTTAATGCACTCTCATCCTCGTTCACGAGTGACCATGGACTCCATGAACAATGAAGGGTGAGGTTTCTTTTTTTTTTTTACGCATTCTTATTCTTTCTCTCTTTCAATTGTGACTCCATGAACAAAGAAGAGTGAGGTTTATGTTTTTCTCTGTTTTCTTTTTTACCCATCCTCATCCTTTCTGTCCTTCAACTAACTGTGACCATGGACTCCATTAACAAAGAATGTCTCTGTTTTTATGTTTTCTTTTATACGCATTCTATCTTTTCTGTCCTTCAATTGTGATTATGCATTCAATGAACAAAAGAGTGAGGTCTTTGTTTTTCTCTGTTTTCTTTATCCGTTTTGTCCAACTGTTGTGATCATGGACTTGATGAACAAAGAAGAGTGCATCTTCTTCATAAAGTTAGCAGAGAGAGCAACAAGATAAAGATGTGCTAGAATTTGGGTTGAATTTGGTAAAAAATTGTAAATCCAATCTTGGATTTGAAGATGCTACCTTTTTCTTCAGTGCTTGCACCAAAGTTGAGCACAAGTTCAGAAATGCAATTAAACTGGTTGAGGGTTATACAAAGCAGTCGAATCTAGACAAGGAGCATTTAGAGTCAATCAAATGGTATAAGCGGAGACTCGAAGGAGAATTGAGGATCATTTTCAAGAAGATTATCAAAATATTGGACTCTTATATTCTGCCAGATTCCAATGGCTTCTCCCAACACTTTTTCCTCAAGAAGAGAGAGGAATATGTAGAATATATAAAGGAATGAAAGAACATTTCTATTAATTGTGTTGTTATGAATGAAATGAATATGCAATAACATGGGGTATACTTTTCTCTTTTGCTATTATTAGTGGCTCATCTCTATTCTTTAGCATATTTGTTTTTCCATACCAAGCCCTTGGAGCTTGTTTCAAACCGTATAGAGCTTTCTTTAACTTGCAAACATACGTGGGTTGAGATTTTAACTCAAACCCTTGTGGTTGCTCCATATATATTTCTTGATCTAACTCACCATATAGAAATGCATTTTTGACATTCATTTGCCATAGATTCCATGATTTACTAGCTGCAATTGCTAATAAAACACGAACAGTGGTTATTTTTGCAACTGGACTAAAAGTCTCATCATATTCCAATCCATATTCTTGAGAAAAGCCACAGGCTACCAATCGAGCTTTATATCTATCAATTGTTCCATCAGGGCGTACCTTTAGCTTGTAAACCCATTTGCATGAAATGGGTTTAACATTTTCAGGCTTTGGCACTAATTCCCATGTTTGGTTCTGCTTTAGAGCAAGGATTTCTTCTTCCATAGCCTTCTTCCATTCTTGCTTTCTCAATGCTTCATCATAAGTAGATGGTTCCTTAACCATATCCAATTCTGCTAAAGCCATGTTAGCATATTTTGGATTTGGTTTTGGTACCCTATTTGACCTTCGAAGTTCAGGTTGAATAGGTTCTTCTTCCGGCTCATTAGAGTGATTTTCTGAATTTTGATGATATACTCCGGTCTTCCATGGACTTCTCTCCACTTGAGATTCATCTCCTATTTGTAGTGTTGATTCTTTAGAATTTCCAGGTGCTGAGGACGATTCACCTGTCTTCATATCAAACTTCTTGAGTAGGTCATCCTTTATTTCTTTAGTATCAGGTAGTACCACCTGTTCTGGGGACCACCAAGACGATGCTTCGTCAAATACAACATTCCTTGACACATGTATCCGATTAGTAGTTGGATCCATGCATCTCCACCCTTTTCTTTGATCGTCATAGCCGACAAAGATGCATCGTATTGCCTTTTTATCAAACTTACTTCGAAGATGGTCAGGAACAAACACATAGCAAACACTTCCAAAAACTCGAAAGTGACTTACCACTGGTTTGAGGTTCCATAGCTTCTCAAATGGAGAAACGAAACCTAATCTTGCTTGAGGCAATCTATTGATTACATGGGCAGCGATCTTCATACACTCGACCCAAAATCTTGAAGGCACACTTTTAGCATGTAACATACTTCGACAAATTTCTGCTAAATGACGATTCTTTCTTTCAGCTACTCCATTTTGTTGTGGAGTATTTGGACAAGTGAATTGTCTTTTAATTTTATGCTCTCGAAGATACTTATTGAATTCATCATTTTTATATTCTCCACCATTATCTGAGCGGAGATATTGTATTATTTGATTAACTTCACTCTCTGCCTTTTCTTTGAATTCTTTAAATTTCGACAATGTATCTGATTTTTCTTTCACAAAGAAAATCCAAACATACCTTGAAAAGTCATCAATAAAAGTTACCATATATTTTAATCCACTTACAGACGGTTGTTTGACGGGTCCGAATAAATCTCAGTGAATTAACTCCAGAGGTTGCTTTGCTCTAAAGCTTGACTCCTCAAATGGAAGTTGATGTGCCTTTCCATATTGACATCCTGCACAAATAGTATCCGATCTAATGTCCAATTCTGGAAGGCCTTTAAGCATAGACTTCGACATCATTATTTTTAGCTTGTGATAGCTAACATATCCTAATCGAGCATGCCAAAGGTATGATGTTTCATTATTCCTTATCTTATCTATGTATGCTGATTCAGCCGACATCACATAGACAGATTCTTGCTTCTTCCCTACTATAATTGGTTTTCCAATAATTTCCACCTCCTCATACACTTTCACATCATCAGGACCAAACACAACATAGTTACCTGGAGCCGTCAATTGAGACACTGACAATAAATTTTTCTTCATTCCAGGTACATGATAGACACCGTGAAGTTGCACCTGCTTCGAGCTAAACTGGGGTACAACCATTGTTTTACCAATATGACTTATTGGTAATCTTGAATTATTTGCTGTAACGACCACTTGATCACCTTTATATTCTGATATGTTGAGGAGCTTCTCTTTATCACCTGTCATGTGATTAGAGCATCCAGAGTCAACAATCCAGCTCTTGGTGTAATCAATTTTATTTGAGGTAGATGCCATTAATGCCAACTCGTCCTTCGTTGTCACAACATCACTATTTGTGATTATATTACTGAAATCTTCAGTTACGGCATAAGATACTTCCATATCCCATTCTTCTTCACTATTTATTTGACCACTTGATGTAGTTGTGTTACCTTCTATTGTTCGCCTTTTAGAACGACAATTTCGGGCAAAGTGACCTATCTTTCCACAATTATAACATTCAGTATTGTGGAATTTATTTTGTCTATTATTAAAGTCTTGGCTCTTGTTAGCTCCCCCTGCTTTGTTGCTTTTATTTTGCCATCTTTTTGAATTGTCATACTTGTTATAATGTATGTTTCTTGGTCGATTCAATCTTTTATTACTATAGAGTGCTTCCTCTTCATTTTCTAAAGACACACCAGCTACCTGCTTTACAAGAGTCTCTTGATTTGCTAGCAAACTTTCTAACTCTTCCAATGATGGTTTCGCTGGCCATCCTTGGATAGCAGTGATGAAACTTCTATATTCAGGCTTTAAGCCATGAATAATAATTCTTCTTTTTCTATCGTCATTGATATTTGCTGTAGAGTCTAATTCTGAAATTTCACGACATAACGACTTTACTTTTGTAAAATACTGATTTATTGTCAGATCACGTTGTGTGATTGACATCAGTTCATTTTCCAAAAGCTGAAGTCTCATGTCATTTTTCTCAGACGATCTTGAGTTAAAAACGTCCCAAGCCTCTTTTGGAGTTTTAGTATGCCGAATGTGTTCCAGCATCTCTTCCTCAATAGTTGTTTTGATTACAAACATTGCTTTCCAGTTTTGATGCGCCATTTTCTCAATGACTGCGCATCCGTACGTTGTGTGGTCTCGCTCCCATTTATCACTTCCCACAGGTCTTGTCCTTGCAAATATGACTCCATGCAAGTCTTCCATGTGCTATAATTTTGGTTATTGAGTCTCTTGATGCTACCGACAGAAATAAAATCTGCCATCGTGACACTCGTTATAACCTTCTTATATATAAGTAAGAAAGTGTGGTCCTAGACAAACAAGCTTTACAGTCCCTGACTGTATCACCACTATGGGTACCAATTCTTAGGCACCTTAGTTAATAGTCCCTGACTATTAAATTTTCTTTATAGCACCTCAACTCTATAGCACATAATTTACTCCTAGACCGAATTGCTCTTGATACCAATTGTAGAATATATAAAGGAATGAAAGAACATTTCTATTAATTGTGTTGTTATGAATGAAATGAATATGCAATAACATGGGGTATTTATACTTTTCTCTTTTGCTATTATTAGTAGCTCATCTCTATTCTTTAGCAGATTTGTTTTTCTGTTTTTCTTTTTTGTTAGTTACAAATTGATTACATACGTCGAATTACATGCAAAACAAGTTGGCAGCTTTTGTTTTGCTAACAATAGTAATAATGATTGTTTATTCAATAGAACATGCCGCTATGTTAGCGGAATTTAAAGACACGGAACAAATGTCTTGGCAGGCTGTAGCTGAGGTGCGTGAAAACTTTCCGACCATTTTTATATTACATTTAGTCTTGTGTGATGAAGGACAGAGGAATCTTTAAAAACTTTTTTATATGACATTGTTAATTTCTAGCAGCCTTTTACAAAATTATTTCATCATAAGTCAGAGCACACCATTTATTTCAGGTTCTGCTCACACCATTTAACACTGAACCGATGGGAAGATGCTGCCATCAGACCTCAATAAGGTCGAAGGGAACATGTTCTCTATGGCTTATATGAGAGTTTCTATATCATTGCGCAAAACGCTCATACATCTGTAAGGAGAATCAAGGAGCAAGAGCAAGGTTTGAACAGAACTGCGCAAGCTAGCTTCTATTTATGCGACAAAGCTTGAAACTGAGAAGAGTCTACTAAAGTCATACAGATTTTGAATTCTACACTTGTACCTTCTGCTTCATCGGAGTTGAAACTCTTTTCTTGAAGATGGAGATAGATTTTATTCAGACATTATGTTATACTCTTTTGGATAACGAAACAAAGCATACTCTTCACACTCATTGAACTCAACGCTATAATATAAACTGCCAAGGTTACTTCCTTTCCCATTTTCCTTCTGCATATTAGTGTAATGTATATTTTATTAAATTAACTTAGCTTAAATGAACAATATGCTAAAGTTAGGTCTCAAATTATGCTAATTGATCCACTGCCAAGCATCAATATGGTTTCTATTGATTTAACGAGAAAGGCATTCTACTGTGATCGTTGATACAGTTACAGATATGAAAGTCTTGGCAGTTAACACTACTTCTTTTGGATGTGGTAATACTGGTGGATCCGATAGACAAATTTCTAATAATTCCTCTCAAAGAGGAGGTGGAAACGCTAATAGGGGAAGAGGTCGCAGTAGTGGAAATGCTGATATTCTACAATATATCATGACAACGTCGACTACGGATAACAAGTCTGGATGATCTTCTCATGTAATATCTTTCTCAATTTTAACAACTGTGCCTCAATTCAAAACTAAAAACGAGAAAATGACACTAATATTTCAAAATAAAATTTTTTGTACGAGGATTTGTTCTGATTTGTTTAGGAAATCTTTTATGTGGAAAATATGGGCAGAGATCATTGTTAGTTTTTAGCAACGGCGGCTAGAAAATTGAACTAATGAGAAGATAGACTATACTCATCAAAACTTAAAATACCCTCGGTCCCTCGCTATCATGGCTTTGATGAGGGTGGATGAGGTGGACTAAAGGAATGCGCTATATGGAGATGAAAGTGGCTGAATCATACGCTCAATTCTATGTTTTGTATGTTTTGTCATAACATAGATGCAGGATCTATAGACAGAACAAGGCGAGCTAGCTTGTTTGACGACTTATAAGAATAAGCTTTAGGTTAATAAAAGTCTTGATAAAATCATAGAGATTATGGATTCTAGTATTATACCTTCTGCTTCAACATCTAAGTTGGAAATTTTCTCTTCCATAAACAGATATACGACAACAGATATATGACATCAAATGGTTTTAAATACGTTATAGACGATTTGGGATGGTTTTAAATACACGGTTTGGGACGGTTTTGGGATGTATTGGGACGATTTTGGGAATGGTTTTAAATACACGGTTTGGGACGGTTTTGGGAAGGACGAGAAGATATTATGTGCATTTTATCTGAATTAAACAACAAGATAAATGAAAGACAAAAGTCTAAAACAAAATAGTTGTGTAACTACTTACGTGCTCTCAATCTGAGGGTGAGTACCTCTAATGGAAGAGAGAAAAGAGTATAGGAAGGAGAATAAGAATTCATTCCTCATACTTTTCCCATGACATGAGGTACACCTAAGTTCATAAAGGCATGCATGTGTTGTAACCATTCTTCTACTATTATGGAAATAACAAAAAAGGAGTCACAACACAAATGTGATTACATGCATACTATGCCAATTCTACCCCTACCCCACGTGAAAATCTATCATCCATTTGGGCTTGACTTGATTCCTTTTAATCCTTGCTGGTGCCACTCTTGGTTATCTATTTCATCACTATCATAGTCCAGTATATCTATATCATCATTTGATCCCACTACATCCCTCTCAGTTAGATATACTAATTTGATCTTTAAAATATGAAAATCTTGAGAGACAAGTTAGTACGTAAAAAAAATTGGGAACAAAGTTGGTACGTCCGAAAATTTAGAGTTATTAAGTTAGTATTTACACATTTTCAGGAATTAAGTTAATATATTGTAAAAATATCAAGAACAAAGTTGATATTTTAATTAAAAAATAATAGCACATCAAAAAACGTAAAAGTAAAAGGACATAGTAAAAAAGCACACACACAAAAATAAGAAATAAAAAAAATGTAGTGACCATATGGAAAGGGTTTAATTAAGATGCAAGATGTTAGAATCTCACAAAAATAAAAAGAAAAGAAGCTCGGCTAGAATGAAGAAAAATAACATATACTCTATTTGATCTCTGTTATAAGAAAAAGTAATCGAAATTATGAGTATTAAGAAAGGTAATTAAATGTATTTATTTTTCTCAAAATAAAAAAATATATATCTACTTTTTTTTATTAACAAAAATATATCTACTTTAAAACAATTGTATTGAAAGTGAAACGAAAATTAAACTAAATCACTCATTTCTAAACATATTTTAGAAATAATTACATTGAAAATAAAAAATTAATTAATTTTTTTTATATTTGAGACTAAAATAAAAATGATTTTTTTTTAAATATTTGAGACCGGAGGAGGACCCAAGTCCCAACACTTTCGAAGAATGAAGTCCAAACTCCCAAAAAAACAAAAAAGGAATGTTGAATTTGATTGAGAGAGAGTGGGTTGTTTATGAAGCTTGCATTTGCTAGTACGTGTAAGAGTCGTCTCCCGTTTAATACACCTTACTTTGCTGCTCTTTCTATCGAGTGGTCCAAACATGGTGACAGTCTAAATCTTGTAATGTTATGTGGACTGAATTGGCAAAGCCAGTGTGATTTCACTTATCATTTCCAAAGTTATATCATCATACGTTAAAACACACAATTTATTCATACATGTTGGTTCATGGTTTGGTTTTTGTTTAATTGGTTTATTTGAAAGGTAGTTTATTTAACAAGTGATTCCACAAACTAATTATCAATGTGAATTTATTTTTTATATTTGGGTTTTTATATGTAAAACATGTCAAGATAGTGCGATTATTTGGTGTAAAAAAAATTATAAAATTTGCAATGCACCAATTATTATTTATCATTCATTTGACTTAAGGCATAAAAAGAAGTTGAAGGATTATGTGGTTAAATTTAAGTAAGACACTTTTATGTGAACAGTGGTGTTGGGCGCACGTTCGAGCCCAATCACCTGGGTTTTGTTGAGACATGATAAGAAAGAAAGTTTAAAGTTGTTAACAACCATAGTATAAGGTTAAGCTCTAAATATTGTCAAGTGTTTTCCTTTCCTTGTCATTTATATGTTTTCTGCATTTTGTTATGGTTAGTGATAGTACATGGTTATGATTATCATTCCATTTACTGTATCACAAGTATCTTATGCAAAAATTAATTACAAAAATGTTATTGATGCTCGTATTAAAACATACATAAACTACAATATCTCATGACAACATCTAAACTACAATATCTCATTACAACATCGACGGATAACAAGTTTGGATGATCTTCTAATGTAATATCTCTCTCAATTCTAACACCTTTGCCTCAATTCGAAATGAAAAATGGCATTGAAATTTCAAAATTAGATTTTTTGTAATATTTTTTTTAATTCTAACAACTTTGCCTCAATTCGAAATGAAAAATGACACTGAAATTTCAAAATTAGATTTTTTGTACAAGGGTTTGTTCGGATTTGTTTAGAAAACTTATGATATGGAAAATATGGGTAGAGATCATTATTAGTTCTTAGCGACGGCTAGAAAATTGAACGAGAAGACACGTCTCAATTTATGACCATGCTCATCAAAACTTAAAATACCCTGGGTCCTCACCATGGAATAAAGGAATACACTCACCATGGAATAAAGAAGGAATACATTCTTCATGGCGGCTTAGATGAGAGTGGCTGAGGTGGACCAAAGGAATACACACAGATATATGGAGCTGAAAGTGGTCGGATCATGTGTTCTAGATTTTGTCATGACATAAATGCAGAATCTAGACCGAACAAGGCGAGCTAGCTTATTTGGCGCCCTATGAGAATAAGCTTTGGCTAACTTCATAAAATCATAAAAATTATGGATTCTAGTATTATACCTTCTTCTTCAACACCTTGAGTTGTAAATTTTGTCTTCCATGTATATATGAGATCAAATGGTTTTAAATACAGGTTATACACAATTTAGGATGGTTTTAAATACATGGGACGGTTTTGGGAAGGACGAGAAGGTGTTATGTGCATTTTATCTAAAAAACAAGATAAACGAAAGTCTAAAACAAAATAGTCGTGTAACTACTTGTGTAATGTGCTCAGTCTGAGGGTGAGTACCTCTCGATAATGCAACAGAGAAAATAGTATAGGAAGGGGAATAAGAATTCATTCCTCATACTTTTCCCATGAGGTACACCTAAGTTCATAAAGGCATTTGTTGTAACCGCTCTCCTACTATCATGGGAATAACAAAAAAGGAGTCACGACACAAATGTGATTACATACTATGCCAATTCTACCCCTACCCCATGTGAAAATCTCTCATCCATTTGGGCTTGACTTGATTCCTTTTAATCCTTGTTGGTGCCACTCTTGGGCTATCTATTTCATCACTATCATATTCCAGTATTTCTATATCATCATTTGATCCCACTACATCCCTCCCACGATCAAAAGACACCTTGTCCTCAAGCTGTAGGTGTGGAAAGGTCGCAGATATGTCAGCAAGATTCTCCCATGCAGAGTCTTTAGGATAAAACCTTTTCCATTGAATGAGAATTTTGGTCACATTTGTGTCTCTATTGGTTTGCATATCCAAAACAGTAGTAAGTTCAATGATGGGGTGTAGTGTTTGGGTTTTGGCGATGGGGCAAATATGGGTGGGGGTGGAAAGAGATGCCTAGATCGCGGAACTTATCTTCTTGGAGTTTCGCGAGATCGATAACAAGAATTAAACTAATGGGTTGAAAGGCCTGTATCTCGTGATGGATCTTCGATTTTAACCTAGAAATGAAACAACTGAGGTAGAATTAGCGAGGGAGACCAGTGATTCTATTTGCCAAGGACTCGAAATGAGTATGATACTCACGGATTGTACTCGTCTAGGTGAGCTTGAATAGGGTACCGCGTGGATCGTCAAAGGAGGAAGGGGCAAAGTGAGATTGCAATGCGCGAACGAAAATGAGCCATGATAGGAGTTGACTGTTTCCGTGTTGCCAGTGATACCTCGCAAGGGTTTCACCTTCTAAGGCAAATGCAGCGATCTGTAAGCATTTCTCCTCTACTGTATGGTGGAAGTCGAAAAAATGGTTGATTTTGAAAAGCCGACCTGAAGGATCATGGCCACCAAATTTTGGAAGCTCAAGCTTAAGGGATGTTGGTAGAAATTTGAGGCGGGGAGAGGAAATCTGGGAACGTTGTTGGAGGGGTGAAATGAGCAATTGGTTTTCTAGGGTAGATATTTTGTTGGAAATTTCATGTTGGAATTGGTATTGAGATTCAACAAGCTTGTTGATGATGGCTTCTAGTTTGTCGTATGGTGAAGGTGGGGTAGCCATGGAAGGTGAGTAGGTCAATGAAAGCACCAATTGTAATGAGCTCACTTCATGGGTGAGTACCTTCAGAGAATAGAAGAGAAAAGAGCATAGAAAGGGGAATAAGAGTTCATTCATCATACTTTCTCCACGAGGTACATCTCAGTACATAAAGGCATTTGAATATGACAACAATGATGTTGGGGTGGGATAGGTGTCGTTGTTCTATTTGCAATAAGGAGCAGGTGAATGAGGTTTGAAGTCGAAAGCAAAAAATTAGAAAATGAAAAAAAAATAAAAGGGATATATGAATATCACTCAAAAAGTGGAGGATAAAAAAAATTTCTTGGTGTTTAATTATTTTTTTAATCAATACTGGGGCCAAAACGCCAAAAATCACCCTACATAATCATCATAGGAAACTTGATACCATAAGCATTCTCGCGCAGGAGGTTACACAATAAATTAGGAGGAGGAGAAAAGAAAACACCATCTATGCCAATGGTGTCCATGATTTCGCCAACACATTTACACACATGTTTGCTTCCATGTATGTGTCTTAATATCACTTGCCAATTGCTATTCAATAAACAACAAGCCTACGAAACACATCCAATTTTATTCTCACCCCAAAAAGGCCATTGTGTAATGAAGAAGGCACGTTACGATCTTAAAAGAGAATGAACTTTTAATTTTTGATAAAAATATTAGTTTAAAAGATCAATAAATTTGATTATGCTGAAGTGATTAATTTTCTAGCTTATTATCAGTATGAGAGGATACCAACCAAAAAAAATCTCACCCTTTCAAATCCTCATTTTAGTAAAAATCACTAAAAAAACAAAACGATTATCATAATTTCAAAATACAGAAATTCGTGAAGGTTGCATCAAATAAAAAATGAAGGGTTCAAAAGGCAAAGTCTGTGTGATTTCCTGTTTTTTTTTTTTTTTTTTAAATATAAAAATTGAACTTGCACTTTTTGCTGACTACTCTTTTTTTTTTTTTTTTTCAGATGACTTTCATGAGATTAAAGGTGTAAGTGATCTCCTATGAGATCACGAGATCAATAAGACTGAACCAAACAAAATCATAATAAGGTTTGGCTTCTTCTAAAGGTTCAATCTGATTTTTAATTTTTCAGACCATTACTCCTTGTTTCTATCCACATGGTTTTTACCGTCTTTTTAATCATTTTACAATATTTTTTTAGAAGTTGTGTACTTTTATTAGGGTTTGTTTAAATTTATATTTTCACAATAATGATTGGACGTATTTGTTTGGATTGATAATTAATAAAGTTATTGAAGATTTTTCTTGAGTGTGTTTAAGTTATAGTTGATTATGAATTTAAAAAAAATGAATTCCAAGTTTTTATAATTACAGATAATTTTTTTAACAAATAGACTACTAGATCAATCTTTGTGTGAGAATTATTTATAGACTGAACTAGATCAAACCAATACAATTTGATTGGTTACGTCTATGATCTAATCCAAATATTGGATCGGAACAAACTACGAACTATTACAACCCTAGTGACAAGCTCATAAAAAGAAAAAACATCCTTATTGACAATTAAAGATTTATCTATTTAGAAAGATTACATTTGTCAACTGATATGTTAGTAGTGTTTTTGCGTAAGGTTAAACTGCTCGCTTGATCTTCTACTTTATTTTTCAATATCAAATTGGTCTTTCACGTGTTGTTGGTATCACATTAGTCCATCAAGTTTCTTTTCATTTGCACAATTTGTCCCAAATGTCAAATGCTCACGGTGAAAGCACTATTCATCGTATTTGAACAAATATAATACACATATGTCATTTTTATCTCAAATGTGGACTAATATAATATGACATATAAGATGATTAGTGACTCCGTCATAAGCAATTTGAAGTTTGGGACAAATGCCGCAATCTGAATTAATAAACATGATGGATCAATATAGTACCCAAAAAATGTGGGATACCAATTTGAATGAAGTAAGAAACCAAATAAGCAGTTTAATTTTTATATAATTACCTTAAAAATTACAGAGGAAAGAGACAACTATTTCCTAAGAGAGAAATAAAATTAGAATTTTCTTAATCTCGACCCTTAAAGATGAGGATAAGAGGCTTAATAAAGTAACTTTGCATTGAAAAAATAAAAATTTATTACTTTAAAAAAATAAACTTACTACCAACGTGTTGTTGGTCTAGTGGCAACTCACTAGGTCTCTTAACCATGAGGTCTCGAGTTCGACACCCATGGGAACGGAGAGGCACGCGTTGGGAGACCCCTGCCCACAAAGTGGAGTTCCGTAGGGTAGGGGTGGATTTAGTTGGGCCGCCAAAGTGCGAAAACCCAGACACCACCTGCGAAAGAAAAAAAAAACTTACTTTTCCCAATGTGTTTTTACTTTTTTTTTTTAACCTTCCAAATCCTCAACCATAAAGATTAAGGTTAAACGAACCCATAAAATTAACCTCGATAATTTTCCTATATTTATTGTTCATTGACAAAAAAACGTAACTAGTGCAACAAACAATTTAAATGTGCTCTTGTAAATTAAAAAAAAAATTTCTTAACCTCAGCTCAATCATTAAGACGGAGGATAAGTGAAAAGTGATTTTTCTGTTTTAATAGTGATTAATCGATTAACCATTTGTCATCTCTCAGGTGTTAATCGATTAACCCTTTGCCTAATCGACTAAGAGCTGAAGTTTTTGTGAAAATCATTTGTTTTAATTGTTTCGATTTGTTTTGTGCGAAAATCTTTCATGGTTTCTTTAACACCTATTCAACTCCCCTTCTAGGTGTTCTCCTAGTTTCTTTAGTTTATTTCCCCACCGATTGTAGTTCCTTACAAAAATTCCATGGAAGTGACACATCAGCAGTTTTTGAAATACAAGTTTCCTCTTTTTATAATATATATATATATATATATATATATATATATATATATATATATAAATTGATTGATTGATTGATAATATATAATTGATTAATTAGATTTGGTTGAATATTTAAGATTTGGATGTTATCAAAAAGTAGTTAATGAATTCCTAAAATTTTTCTTTTCTTTTATTTTTATCTTCATACAATATATAGCAATATTTTTAAGTAATTAAAAAACAAAAAAAAATGACAAAAAGCTATAGAAGTGACACCTCAGTATTTTTTGAATTGTAGGTTTCCTCTTTTTATAATATATAATTGATGATTTATCATCTTTTAATGTAAATTAAACCTATTTTCTATTTTATTTAATTTCTTATAATCAGTCCTTAGTGTTCGTTTGACATGTCGAATTGAAATTATATTTTGGAATTGTAATTTTAATTCCTTCACTAAAATTGATATTGAAATTATCATTCAAAAAAATGATTGAAATTATGATTATATATTTGGATTGCATAAAAAATTATTGTATAGAAATAGCATTAATTAATGGAGATAATCACCAATTATTATTCTCTTTTTAGATGATAATCACCTTTATTATAATTAATCAATTAAGTATTTTTTTTAGAAATTACTTTTATAAAAACATATTATTATCTTTGAAATAGTTATTATTCACTATTTTTTTTGGTGGCTAATGCATTACATTTTATTTTTAGGATATTGAACATTTTTTTTAATGTATGAACAAATATTAAATCTAAGTATTTCTTATTTATTTGATAATTTCACGATTTGTGAAGATTTGAATAATCTATTTAGCAACGATTACTCTAATAGTCTAGTATAAGTGAAATTTAAATATTTTTTTTTAACTCTTCATCTCTCTACACGTAGATTATATTTTTAAATAATAAATAATATATTTCCACTCACAAGATAAGATTTTACCGTGATAATTGACATGTATAATAATATTATTATTATTTTTTTAAGATTTAGATTTGGTTTCATCTATGTGAACTTTCTCTGTCCTCTACACTCCAAAATTAACCGAAAATCTCTAAAATTCTTCTTTATAGAAAGATACTTCCCAAACAACTCTCCAAGTATCTTATTATTTGAAAACATGAGTGTTTGACCACCTCACTCATCCATGGAATCCTATTTTCCCTTTGGTATTGAAGAAGCCACCCAAAATTCTATCCCTCAAATTCGTCCAGTATATGAATGGCTTTTGCATTGGATGATACTCCTATAAGATACTCGTTTGACTGGCTTTTTGATTCGTTTTACTGGTTTTTTGATGATATAAGTATTGAAGAATTAAGTACTACTGCCTTTACATGTGACGCATTGGCAGCGCATATGTTTTCGTTGGAGATATTGAGATTCGAAGATGATACTTCTCTTTCTATGGAACAATGTGCAATTTGCTTGGAGGATTTCTGCAAAGGATCAGAGTCCAAGCTGCTGGTTCGCACCGAGTGCTTGCATGTTTTTCATGAAGATTGTATGGTAAAGTGGCTCCAACATCGTAAATTCAACCACTCTTGTTCGTGCCCATTATGCCGTTGCCAAATTTCACCAAATAATGCATGTCATTAAATTTGATACTTATTTTCAAAACCATCTTTATTAATAGTATTGAAAATTTAAAAAAAATGTTAAATAAATAGAGGTATTTAATTATTATTGAAAAATGGTACTCCCTCCGATCCTATATATAGGTCACATTCTAGAAAGTTTTTTTGGTCCTAATTATAAGTCACTTTATATTTTCTATGCATCATTTATTGATTTTTCTCTTTTTTGCCCTTATTAAATGCTTTGACTATCTATGTGTTTTTTGTTGTTCATTAATGAGTGTGAATTTTCCAAGAAAAGTTAAGGGAGTAAAATTGTAATGTTACAATATATTCTCATATAATTCATAAAACCAACCACTTTTCTTGGTATGTGTAATTCGGTTAAGTATGCCCAATAATAAGGACCGAAGGGAGTATAGCATTTTATAAATTGGGATCAAATAAAATAGTCTTATATTTAGGGATGAGTAAAATTATTGCATAGCTTTTTTTAAAGGTCAAAGAATGGCAAAAGATCATTGCAAAATTATGTTTATCATTCTCAAACTATTAAATATTTCATCTTTTGATGTGAATTACTCCCTCCGTCCCTAATTATAAAGCCCTCTTGGTACTTTTATTTTGTCCCTATTTATAAAGTCATTTACCAATTTTTAATGAGCATTAATTACTTTTTTCCACAAACACCCCTATTTATTTAACACTTTTTAGATTCTCAATAATATTAATAAGGGTAATTTTGAAAATACATATCAAAAATTCACATTTCCAATACAATTAACTAAATTATTAAACTTTCTTAATAGACGTGAAATCTTCCAAGAGAGCTTTATAATTAGGGACAGAGGAAGTATTAAATTGAAGAACTGATTCATAAAATGTTAGAACTTGGAACCACCATGGCCCCACAAGATAAGAGGCATAAGCAGAGAAGGGTATTGTTTGTGGGCTGATAACGCCAAATGTATTTATTTATGGGAATTAGTCTACAAACCCCAGTTTTATCCCCAAACCCCATTTTAAAGAAGGAAATGTCAATTATATCCTTTATCATTTAAAACACAAAAAAAAAATCCCCATTCAAATCAATTCCCCAAACTCCATTCCATCCACTCTTTCTCTGTGACTCCTCTACTCTTCCATTCTGGTTCCTCATCTCCACCACCACCACCTTGAAGCACATCACCACCGCCAACAACATCATCTTTAGTTGTGCTTCTCTTTGTTCTCTTTGGTACGTTTTTTTCTTCTTTTTTTTTTTTATTTCGTTTTTTCCTTCCCTGCTTCTCTAATTCGTTAGTTTGATGCTCCATTCTTCTCTGATTTTTTGCCTTCTTTTTCGTTAGTTTCCCATGGTTTTATTCTTGTCCTTCGTCTTCTTCTTCGTCTCATTCTTCCTCTTGTTCGTTGGTTCTGTCTTCGTCTCGTTATTTTTTTCTGTGCTATGAGTAATTCCGACGACCTTGTGTCGGAATTTAGCTCATTGCAACATTATTACATCTATGTAGTCATTCTTCTTTTTTTTTTTTTAAATGTGTTGCAGAATTAAAGAATAACAAAAAGAATATAGGACAAGGAGAAGGTAAATACTGGTCCAAATTTGCTCGTTTAAAAAAACGACCGAACCTTACTCTGAAATCTAGAATTGGCATAGTCACAGGGACAAGTATTAAAGAGAGGATAGGCATAAAGACAGAGAAAGAAATAAAGACTTGGATGAAGACAAAAGAAGGGATAATGATTATGTTATAAAGGAAAGGGATGATTATAGTCGCAGGGACAAGTATGAATGTCCATTAACATAGATGACAGATTTCGGGTTTGAAATTTGGGAGAAGGATGAAGGTGGAAGATGAGGGGTTTAGGGTTTGGGTGGGAAGGTGGAAGGTTTTGGGGTTTGGGGTTTGAGGTGGGAAGTTGGAAATGTGGCTGGGGGTGTGGGGTTTGGGGTTTCTTTCTTTTTCTTTTTTTTTGTGTGTTTTGAATGATAAAGGGTATAATTGACATTTCCTTCTTTAAAATGGGATTTGGGGATAAAACTGGGGTTTGTAGACTAATTCCCTTTATTTATTTGTTATTTTGTTGACTTGTTTCAAAATCAAATTAAAAGATAAAGGGTTTTGCTAAGGGACACTTTTTAAGGTTTTTAAACTTAGAATAAACTTATAAAATTAATCATGAACGTACATTATTTCATGTTTCGATAATCTAAAAAAATACATTTTCAATGATTATTTACTTTATTTGGTTTATTAACATGTGCACCAATGACACTCTTTAACATTTGGCAAAAGATAAAGACTTAATTATGACAAAATTACTTGAAGTTTGGAGTACTTTTGCTAAATAATCTTATTCTTATTTTTTCAATGTTTGGCTCCCTGAAGTTATTTATGGGTTTGTCATATACCCCTATTATCAATTCTGACCAATTTTGCTAACATGTAACATCGGAATCCTGGTCAGACGCACGAGATTGGTCATATGGTGTCACATGGGCGAAGACGACCCCTCTTTACAAACATTTCTTTTCTTTTTTTTTTTAAACTAAAAATATAAAAATATTAAGTTTTTTAATTTTTTTAATTTAAAGAAAAAAATGATCTTTGCCCATTGGGCACCACGTGTCTAACCTCCTGCCCATAAGTAACTTCGGGGAGTCAAACATTGAAAAAATAAGGATATGTGATAAAAGTATCACAAAATTCAAAGACACGTGAGATAATAATACCAAAGGTCTGTGACTTCGTCTAAATACCAAGATGCATTGGTAGCCTCGAAAAAAAAAAAGTTGCATTGGTGCCGCGCTGCTTGTGCCTTGTGCAACACCGCCGTGAGCCACCATTGGTGTGAGTGTGACATAAACGATATGGTGGTTTGTCATCGGAAGAGAGTGAAGAGGGGTGGGAAGAAAATAAAACAGAGAAGAAGAGATGGAGATTAGAGCTTGAATAGAATTTTAGAGGAAGTTGTAGAAACAAAATAGACAAGCGAGAGGAAGATGAAGTGAATTGAATTGCACAGAGAACGAGAGTCGTTTTTTTTCCTTGTGTGTTTCAACTTTCAATGTTGTGTTTTTTAATCACTATGCCAGCATAATTTTACACGATGGAATTGCAATTCAAATTTCAAAGGATAAAATATCGGATTTGGGTTTGGATAATTTTAGTCATTATTATTATAATCTAATTTCGTGAAATCAGATCTCCAATTTTAAGCACCAATTCCAATTTCATCTATTTTATAGAGTTGAGGTAAAAAGTTATCCGATCTCATCTAAACTCCAAAAATTAGGGGTGTTCGCTGTTTGGTTTGGTCTAATTTTGAGGTAAAAAGTTATCCGATTCAATTATAATATATATATGGTTCGATTCGGTTCGATTCCATACATTATCAAATCCAATACAAAATAAAACATGTTGTTTTAGTTCGTTTTAATTTAAGAGTTTAATATGTGTCCACTGACAGTATAAATTTTTTTGCACTGTCAGTACATTATCCACCGTTCATTTGCATTACTTTTATTTAGAATTCAATAATCATACACCCTTGGATGATGAATGATGTGCTGACAGTGTAAAAAACTGATACACTGTCAGTGTACAAACTATCTTCTCTTAATTTAGTTAAAACTTTTATATAATTTTTATAAAAATTAATTATTTGATCATAAACATATATTTTTTTGCTACAATTCATAAACATATATGTATGATAGCAACTATCATTATTATTGGTATTTCTACTATCATTATTACTGGTATTTCTAATTAACACAAACTGATATAACATTGGCAATACATGTAGTGTATACGTAAGTATTAAGCATAATCTAGTATGTTTATGTACATATATTTATAACTAGCAGTTCAATTCAGTCTTAATTGATTCTTATAACTAAAACCAAAAATCAATTATTTTCAATAATCAATTCAAAAGCATTCAAACAAATTCAGTTATTTTATTTTATTTTTAATTCGTTTACGGTTTTTTTATTGGTTTGGATAAAAACACCCCTTTAACCAGAGCCTTAATAATTAATTCATGTGTTACACATTGGAGAATTTTGTTTACACGAGGACGACGGAAAGGGTTTTTTTACCTAATTGCGGTCAATCTAAAAACTATTTACCAATTTGGGGGGTCTGAAACTATTTCCCGGGGGGGTCGTTTTTGCCAAACTGGCAAAATTTTTTTTTCACCACGTGACAATGGCGCTACCTACCTCCACAGTTTTTTTTTTTTTTTTTAAAAAAAAAAGAAAAAGGTGTCGGGGGGAGCCAGCAGCGCCACGTGGCAGCTGCTGGCTGAGTGGCGCCAGTCAAAGTAGCGCCACCCGGGTGGCGCCAATGCCAGTAGCGCTACCCCCCACAGCGTGACACGTGTCACGCTGTCCCCCCCACCCCCACCCAACCACCCGGATTCCCCCTTATCCCTTCCCCGATTCCCTTATCCCCCCACCCCCCTATCTACCCTCCGTCCCTTATCCCCCACTTTCTATATATTCACCCATTTCCCTCCCTCCCTAACTTACATCCATTTTCACAAACTTACTTCATCCCTAACTTACAATTCTTACAATTTAGTTTTTCCTGTTTAATTATTTTCAATCTCATTCAAGGAAATAGTTTGAATAATCTCCGGTTGAGGTAAACAATTTTGAGTATTCTAATTTTTATTTGTATTAAATTTTTGTTATCATGTAGCAATATTTATTATCATTGTATTTTAATTATTGAATTTTTTTTATCATTGTATTTATTATTCTTTTAATTTTTGTGTTTAGTAATTTTTATTCAGCATTCATTATCATTATTATTTATTTATATATCATTGTTTAATTATTTTCAATCTTTATCAGAAATAGTATTTATTATTAACACTTTAATAATATTTTGTAGGTGAGACAAAATGTCGCTTAACCTAGGTCCAGTTGATCCGTCACTTTTAACTTTACAAAATGTACATGTCTCACAACATGTATGGAATGGGGATGCAGATAGAATTTTAGCTGTTCGACGCGTACAACAATTTCGGGAAGGTGGTTCGGATATCCCACCTGCTATACATCACAACTTAAATAATGCTGGTTTTTTAGCGTTTGCACAAATACCATCTTATCAAATTGAACGGCCGCTTATTTCTGCATTGGTTGAGCGTTGGAGACCAGAGACTCATACCTTTCACATGCCATTTGGAGAGTGCACAATTGGTTTGGAAGATGTTGCAATTTTATTTGGTCTCCGTGTCGACGGTAAAGCGGTCATAGGCAGAACACATCATCATGATTGGCGTCATATGTTGAGCAAATGTTGGGCACCAAGCCACCACAAGAAGCAATAACTGGGGGTCGTTTAAGATTAAGTTGGTTGCAAAATAATTTTGGCGACTTCTCGCGCTACGCGGGAAGTGAGCAATTGCAGCTGCAGTATACACGAGCTTCTGTACTAAGGCTGATAGGAGGGCTATTGTTTACTGACCATTCTGGTAAGTTTGTACCGTTGCGGTTTCTGCCACTGTTAGAAGACATGACTGAAGCTGGTACATATAGTTGGGGTTCAGCTGTTCTTGGTTATTTATATCGGGAGCTATGTAATGCCACCGATTATTATACAAAAGAGATTGTTGGCCCCATTTTGCTTATTCAATTGTGGGCATGGTCTAGATTCCCATCTATTTCTCCGACAATCACCAATGATGACTACATTCGTCCGCACGAGACCCCCTTTGCATTAAAGTAAGTAATTCTTTTATTCCTATTTAATAAATCTAATTCTTTTATCCTGTAGTTAAATATATTGCTAATGTAATTAATTTGATTAAATAGTTGGATGCCGAAAGTAAATTTTAGGAAGCCAAATCACAACTTGGACTACTATCGGATGACATTTGAGCAAATGAGACAGGAAGATGTAAGAACTATTATTTAGTTACATTTATAATTTTTAATTTTGAATTCATTGAACCACGAGTTTTTAATGTTTAATGTAATATTTTTTTTCCAGATTAAATGGGAGCCATATACCTACCACTTGTATACGTTTCCGCAATACGTTATTGATGAAATGGTCATATGGAGGGCCCTTGTCCCAATGATATGCTTCAACATTGTCGAATGGCATCAACCAGATCGTGTCATGAGACAATTTGGCATGAGGCAACATATTCCTTGTGCACCCTCACAACCTATTTGGTTGCATGACCAAACTCTAAAAGGGAAACAAGCTGACAATTGGGTGGAAATATTAGCTCCTGTAGTTAACATATGGGATCATCGGCAAGGCATGATATTCACAGCACCACATGAACCAAATGTTATGAACTTTCAATCTGAATACATGATGTGGTATAGGCGTCACACACGTAGATGGATTACCCAAAAAGTTGCACGTCAAGGCTTTGTGGTAATTTAACAAATCTATATATGTAAAGTCAATTTTTATCTTAATATGTAAAGATATATAAACATATGAGCTTGAATTTTCTCATCTTTGTTGTGCAGGCTGATTCAGTTGAGCATGCACATTATATCTGTTCCAGACGTGTTGATCCGCCTGCAGAATTTGAGCATATTAGAATATTAACAGAGCAAATTTTATCTACAATGAAAGAGGCAAATAGAATTACTGAAGCTATTGTGCCATCTCAGCCTTCGTATCAACATGCTCCTGAAACAGATGTGCAAAACCCGTTTCAGTCGTCAAGAGTGGAAGGTCATGGACTACAACGTCGTAGGCGGCAAGTGATCCCTCAGAATGTTAATATTGAGCAAATAAATGATCGTGCGCCAGGAATGTATTACGTTCCTTCACAAGAACCTAATCAACAATCTGAACAATGGTTCTGGCCACCATTATCCCCTCAAGGACAAACGGCCCCAAATATGACATCTTCATCATCGTTCCCGAACATGGCACCTTCATCATCTTTCCCATATTACACACGATCACCATATGTGCCTTCATCATCATCACTATCATGTTACACACCAGCACCATTTATCCCTTCCTCATCCTCGTAACCTTGTTACGCACCATTCGTCCATCACATCCAAGAGACGCCGATGTCGCCGATGTTAACTCCGGGATATGGTATTGATCTAAATGCTGATTTCACGGCCGTTGCTTCACCATCATAAGCTAGACTCCATTTCTCCTTGGGAATTCTATCAATCCATCTTTCTATATCTGCACTTTCACTCTTAAATTGTCCGAACACATTGTCAAAGTGGATTTTCCCCGGAATATAGCCTATAATAATGGAACAAAAAAAATTATTAGTTAATATTATAAGAAATAAAATCAATGGAGATTTATTACAATGCTTACCAAGTGATATTAATTCACCCTTCAATTCGCTATTTTTGAATCGAAGATTAAAATTGCTGGCAATGTGGCGTATGCAGTAGATATGGTATGCATTGGGCGGTTGCCATCCAAGATGTTCATTGGCCACAACTTGAATTATGCTTTTGTGACGATCAGAAATCAAACATATCCCGGTCTTGCTAGTCACATGCTCACGGATGTTTGCCAAGAACCACGACCAAGCACTTAGAGTCTCCCCTTCTACAATGGCAAAGGCAAGGGGAACCACTTTACTGTTTCCATCTTGAGAAGTGGCAATTAGTAATGTGCCACGGTACTTGCCATATAAAAACGTCCCGTCAATCTGAATGATGGGCTTGCAAAATTCAAACACTTCAGAACATTGTTTGAATGTCCAAAAAACTCGATGAAACATGCGTAATTCGCTGCTAACTCGATTATGAACTACAACATCCTCCATCTCGATCTTGTAGTAAGAATCTTGTGCAAACATTTGCATGTAATCCAACCACCTGGGTAACAATTTGTATGATGCTTCCCAATCACCAAAAACATGCTTTATTGCTTTGCTCTTTGCCATCCACGCCTTCGTATAAGATATTTGATAACCGTATGTGCTGGATATCCTTTCTTGGATGAGAGTTATAGATACATGAGGTTCTTTTGAAACCATACCTAAATGATGTAAAAGAAATTGTACATCAAATAAAAATATATAATAAATTTAACATATGGAATGAAACAATAAATGAAACTTAAGTATCTTACCTATTATACATGGTGCTATATAGTTGGAATCTAATTTTGGATGGTCTTGAGATAACATTACATTGACACACGTATGTTGTCCACCCCACTTAGTTATCCTCCACTTACTTGATTTTTTTGGTAAAATTGCTCTCATCCTCCATGGACATCCTTCTTCGCACTTTGGACATTTAACGTAGTAGCAATCTCGCTTTGATTCAACAACAAAATAAGTTTGATGAATTCTCATCGAGTAATGTTTAAGTGCCATTTGAATAGCTTCCTTCGAGTTAAATCGTAAACCGACATATAACTCTTGTCCAATTGACCATGAACCAGGCACATCTAATCCTTCAAATTCAATCTCTTGATCGGGGTGATCCCAATTAATATGACCAAAAAAAGGAGAGACATTTTGGAATGCACCTATTTATAAATTAAAGAATTTGAAAAATTATGTTTATTTATAATAAAACATTAAAAAAATGTAATTAATCAATGAACTTAAAAAATCAAACCTGTTTCTTGTAGAGTTAAATTATCAGGCCTTAATGATGAAACAGGAGTAACCATGATAGGTATTGATAAATGAGACGGAGCTGAATGATCGTCATAGTCATCACTACTCTCAGCCGAACCATCATCTAAACTTTCATCCTCAGTTTAGGTGTCGACAATTTCATTATGCCAATCTACACCTTGACTCATTGCTACTTTAATATATGTGAGAAATTTTCAAATTGATAAAAAGAAGGTAAATGTGAGACAAGAAATATATGTAAGAAGAAAGATGCTGAAAAGAAATAGGTTTGATTTTTTTTTGGTTCTAAGAGTGGGATTTTGTGTGAGTAGAGTTGAAGATGATAGAATATATATAGAGGTGGGGGATAAGGGAATCGGCGAAGGGATAGGGGGGGGGGGAAATCCGGGTGGTTGGGTGGGGGGGTGACGCTACTGGCATCGGCGCCACCCGGGTGGCGCTACTTTGACTAGCGCCACACAGCCAGCAGCTACCACGTGGCGCTGTTGGCTCCCCCCGACACCTTTTTCTTTTCTTTTAAAAAAAAAACAGTGGAGGCAGCCCCAACCAATAGGGACCGGTGGTGCTAGAGTGGCATCGACGCCACCGGTGGCACAGGTAGCGCCACTGCCACGTGGTGAAAAAAAAAATTTTGCCAGCTTGGCAAAACGACCCCCGAGAAATAGTTTCAAAATCCCCCAAATTGATAAATAGTTTTTAAATTGACCTCGATTAAGTAAAAAAGCCCGACGGAAAGAGTAACAAATGAACTACTTACTAACTAGGAGAGTAATTTTGGTCCACTAATCCTATTACGTACAGAATTGCTGATGATATCTATCCAGAAATTTCTTCGGGAGAGTCGGCAAGACGATATAATATCTTGAGTGAGTGAGTGAGTAAGTGAGGAGTCAGCAGAATCATAACTAAACTTGTCTATCCATTATTATATTCCCATTTTATCCTTCCAATTCAAACTCACTCACCTCATCCAAAGCTGCTTTGCTTTCATGATGATGTGGGAACGGGATGATGATGGATTTGACGATTCTATCCCTGACTCCCACCCCCATGATTCCTCCTCCTCCTATCTCAATTTCGACCTCTTCTCTGCCCTCTCCAACCCCAAGGTCTCTTTCTTCCTTCCTTATTTACCAAGTCCACACCTTTTCTATTTTTTATTTATTTTAATATTTTATTAATTATTATTATGCTGGTGTTGTTGTTGTTTTTTTGTTGGCAGGATTATTATAAAATACTGGAAGTGGATTATGATGCTACCGACGATGCTATTCGCTCCAATTACATTCGTCTTGCTCTCGTCTCTCTCTCTCTTTTGCTTCTGCTCTCTGTTAATGCTTTTTTTTTTTTAATTTTTAATTTTTAATTTTTAATTTAGGGTGAATAACATGGAATGATGTTTGGTTGCAGAAATGGCACCCTGACAAGCAGAAAGACAACGATTCCACCACCACCTCTCGCTTTCAAGACATCAACGAAGCCTACCAGGGTCAGTGTCGTCTTTTCCCTTTCACTCTTGTTTTTTTAAATCCCTTGAATGCTAAAATGTTAGGGCTTTATGTTAAAGTTCAATTGGGTAGTGCTCCTACACAATTTAGCCTTCTTTTGAATGTTTCCATGTGTTATACGTGCCCAATCCACATCGAAATGGTAGTAGTTGGTCCACTGCATTCCGATTACAAGTCCGCGTAAGTATGACTAGTGTTTAAAGTTGCGGTCGCGTTTCTGTCTCGATTACATTCAGGCCATTGCCATCCGCAGCGATTGCCTGATATATGTTGCGGCACCGTTTTTAAAACATGGTGTGCTTGGTGGTGAATACAAAGTACTGTTTTCGATAATAATAATAATAATAATAACATAAAAACTTATTTGATAGATGGGTGGATGAACATCCAACATTCCAACCCTCCCATTTTAAAATTTATTTTTCATAAAAGAATCATAAATGATCAGATAGCGCATCGCTTTACAATTATGCCAGCAAGACCCGTGTAGTTGCTAGATAGTTGTCCATGTTGCCAAAGGTTTGATTCTTGCCGTGTTCATGGAAAATGTTTTGTTTTCACTAAGCTTAGTTTAAAACATCTGGAAATGTTATAAGCATCAAGTTTTGCATGTATCTTCGCTGGGGTATTATGGATTGATTATATAATTAAGCAAGCTTATCAAGAATATGCCTACTTTTCTTATCTCAAACTAATGTCTCAAACTATTTTCTTGTATTAAAAAAATACAGTGTCTTAGACTAAGGACAATATATTTTCTTGTGTTAAGCTGGAAGTGTTGCATTAACTGGATAGGTGAGTGAATATGGGAACCGATTGTTTGCTACAAAGCATTGTGCTTAACCATTTGTATGTTGACCTTTTCAAAGGATACAGTGATCAAAATCATACTAGAAAGTTGAACAAGCATAGCTTTCTGTTGATGATATTTATATTTCATTAAATGGGAAAAATTGTTGTTAAACTTGGGGACTTCCATTTAGGACAATGAGCACTTCTATCTTATGCTCTGCTGCCAATAAATTGCCATCCCCTAAGCTCATGGTTGAAAGAGTAATGTCTTTGCATAATTGTTGCAGTGTTTCTTTTTCTTATCTCATTTTGCATGATTTGATTAACTATTCACCTCTTTAGAGCTAGGTTAATAGGCTTTGATGATATGATTTCCAGCCTTCTAGGAGACTTATAAATGTAAAGTGCCCACTACTTTGATGGCTCATTGACTGAATTTGTTCTATGCTCGTGTTATAAGTTTAACACTATGTGTCCTCCCTCCCCCTGAAAAAAAGGGAAAACATTCCCAAGCTTGGCCCCTCTATTCCACCTTAACTCCCCAAATCGTACTCATAGTCATAATGATTTGTTATGGAAATTCCTTTTTACCTTGAAAGCATACTGGTTCAAATTTTGAATATTAGTTAGGCACTTTTGCAATACACTTTGGCACTTGATTGTTAATATCGCCAGATTGTACAGAACTACAATGTACGTATGTATTATTTATTCTGACCAGTGTAATATTTTTTGTTTTTGCTCATTAAAGTGATGTTTGTTGTCAGGTATGAATATGGGAGGTAATAAGAAATTAAGAATGAATTTCATATCTGGTGGTACCTTTACCCCCTCTAGATCCATTTTTATTTAAAATTCAATTTCCCTTCAGCCCTCTGACCAGTGCCTATTGTCTGAGGAGCATGTAGCCAGTAATTCGACAGCAAAGATGTTCCCTTTAAGTTTTTGAGATAGCAGCTAGTGAAGGGGATAGACTATCGGTTAAATAACTATGATATGCGATTGGAGTCTAGTAGGGTTCTGTTAGAAATCTTATTTGAATCTAGGGAGATCTTATTATTCTGCAGATTATCTGTAGTTCTTCTCTCTTACCTGCTTCCCTTATTATTTTCTACTATAACTCTGTCTCTGTCGTCATGACTTTAAGGTAGGCATAGGAACTTCTGTCAAGTTATTGCAATCTAACGTGTCTTTGGCTTTGTTACACAGTTTTGAGTGATCCTGTCAAAAGGAGAGAATATGACAAAAATGGGATGCTTTACATCTATGATTACAACATCATTGTAAGCAATATTTTTTATTCCTGCTTGAATCATCATTCAAAAGCATGCTTCATTTACAAGAATGATTTTTCTGGTTTATTTGACTTATCCAAATTTATATGTTGCAGGATTATCTTAACCGATACAAGGGCCTGATACTGACATGCAATGGCCTCGGCATGAAGCATTCAATATGGTAAATCAAACCGATGTCACAGATTTTCTTCTGGTGCATGTAGGACAGTTTTTTATAGTACCTGGCACTGCATGCCATGCTTAGTGTTAGTGATGAAGAAGCTACAGTCCTAGAGGGATAGTTGTTTCATGTTTTTTGTATAAAGTAGTTAAAGTAATGGATATCTTTCCCTCTGTAACATCAAAGTCTTGCCCTATCTGCCTGCTTTCCGATGCATGCTATATCATGTCACCTTTCTATTTGTTTGTTAATGGAAGTTTCTGTTCACGTTTCTTATATTCAGAAAAAAAAAAAAAATCTGTCACCCAATGATTCTCAACTATTTGATTAATTTTAAGTTATCAAATTTTTTAGTTTCATAATATTTAAATATTAAAAATAAAAATATATGAAATAAATAAATAACACATGCAATTGCACATGATAAAAGCTAGTTATGTTTGTATCTTCCTCTACTTTTCTAGGGAAAACGGTCACCAATAACCATAACACCTCAAGGGTGTCTTTGCATCGGGCAAACATCTTAATTAAGCTCAATTCAAAATTTTGAGATAAGCTTTAAAAAAAAAACTTATTTTTGTAAGCTTCTCTGATAAGTCTATTAGAATAAGCTAAAAAGGGTTTAAATTAAGATCATAATATATTTTCATAAGTGTATTTTCACAAGTTCTCATAAACCTAAATAAGCTTTTTTTTTTCATAAGTTCTCTCTCACACCATAAAGTCATTGCTGCGATAGTAATAGAGAAAGCAAAGGAAATAGTGGGAAATTATGGTGGACAGGAGTAGCAGCAGAGTCTTACCTGTGAGTTCTGTTTTAAGAATCGGTGTTGTGAAGGAATTCTATCAAGCATTCCAGTTGTCAAAGTTAAAACAAGAAACGACGCCATATTATTCAAAATTCCAAATCCACCAAAATGAAGTCACCAGTTCTTGTCCCATAGGTTCAAAATTTCATTCACAAGAAGAGTGCATGAAAGTTAAATATCACTTACCGAAAGCCAAACAAGGTTAAAATAAGGTTAAGCATGATGCCAATATTGATATCAAAGATTCAATTCCTTGCTATATTAAGAGAGTGGTAATACCGAACCAATTTATCATTCAATCAAGAAAAAGAGAGAAGAATTTGTTTAGGTATGAGTACAATCGACATAACTAATTAAACATTTTCACACCATTAAAGTAATAATATCAATGTAAAAGAACAACAAAATTCTCATAACAAGTTAACAACTATTATTTAAAAAGAATTTTAAGAGACTAAACAAAAGTGTATTTACATTGAAAGAATAAATATATAAAATTTTAAGAGTTATTAAGCTTAGTTTTCCAAAATTTTATTACTATTTTTTAATTATTTAATCTCAACTCTAAAAACTAATATTAAGCAAACTCTTTTTTTTTAAAAAATAAGATGAATGTATTTATTGGCTGCATAGCAAGCATAGAATCTATACCAACAAAGCCTAACACATTTGGTAGATGACTGAACTGAGTTCTTTAAGCATTATGTCAGGGGTTCGATCCCTACCATGGGTATGAAAAAATCTTTGTTGGTAGAGACAAAACCCACTTCGATAATCTCTACGCCTCGGAGGGGATTAGTCTTCGACGACCCGAGGATGGATTTGAGTTTTACAAATATTGCTATTGATTCAGAAAATGGTTCACAAAATAAAAAGAACAGACTGTCCTTACTTTTGGACTTAAGAAAATGCTCAGCAGATAGACTCTTCTATAGGCTGGGCTTCAATTCCCTGATGGATTTGGTGTGCAGATAATTGGGCCGTCCATACGAATCTCATTACAGTAGCCCCATACTTAGATACAGTCACACAATGTATGCAATGCATAGAAAGTACTTGCAAGAGAATTTCACCAATTTTTGGAATGTAAATAATCATTCTTATCTCTTAGTCCATATTATTACAAGACTTTAAGTAAACAGTAAAAGATTTCTTCAAGAGATCTCCTTATTGCTGGGTTATCTTGACTCATACAGTTGTAGACTGTCATTAGGCTTCAACTCCTAGATTGACATAGACATGACATGCATGGTTATATGCTTGGCAGAAATTACTCATCACAGTCCACTCTCATATCTTGTCCCTTTCATTTGAATTGGTCTTGAATTCTATTTTTGTCTTAATTAGCGCTGGCAATGAAATAATATTAAATTTTATTTCATGTATTATTAGTAACTCATAATTAATTAACAATAATTGTGCACTTGTGTCCAGCCACAATCTGATTTAGCGCATAATTACAACATATAAGCCTATATCCGTATGTGACATAATAACATGCACTTGCATTTTGAGCATTGCTGGAGAATATATCCGTTTGCCATTTATTAATGGCCTTTTTCTAGTTCGATCTCATGGATGTTGAACCCATCGGCCAATTAATTATGCTTTATATATATATACTGCTTTATGTATTTACAAAAGATTCGATCTTAGTTTCTGCTTGACGCCAAGCTCCCTATAACTTAACAATATTTATAGATCTCATATTTATGAATGTATTAATATTTGGGAGTGACGGAGTATTTTATGTGCGGAACAATAGATATCATATGCTTTAATTTTTATTTATTAGAGAAAAAATCGTAGAAAGAAATAAGAGATCACATGCTGCTGAGAAGTACTATGTAAAGTAAGTGCGGGAAGAAATAAATAAATACCGAGTATTAAAATTTTTCTTAAAAATTTAATCTCAGTATCGAGTCATTGAAAACAGATTTTACTATAAAGTCATTTAAAAATTGTCTCAATTAACTTGTGAGATTTTCAATTTCTAATTCAAAAAAATTCTTATACAAAATGAGATGCCAGATTTATACAGTCTTCTAAATTATTTAATCCTTATAACCTCATTTCTTACACATTTACATTTTTTTCCTTTTACATTTTAGTAATTTTGTTACAGTGGTGCCTCGTTATGTTGTAACGTTAAGTGCATCTTATACAGTTGAGCATCAATCACTATTCAACTAGAAATTAATAGCTATCAATTAGTGAGATTAAAATTGGGTGGCCAAAGAATAATGAAAACGGTTAAAGACAAAGAACACAGATATCAATTTTGGTTCATTCAGCTAGAACCTAGAAGTTAAGGCATATGCAGCGTGCGCATAAGTTAACAACTACCATTGTTTTCTTTGTGTTTCTGAGGCACAGGATCTGAACTGTAAGCTTGGCTGGCCTGGCTGCTAATGAAGAGAGATTATTTTATGAAGTAAAACTTAATTTCGTTCCTTATTAAAATTGATATCGATCATTTTTTTTTGGGTAATTTAGTCTCTGACTAAGTATACCTTAATCAATTTCGTCATCAACAAAATAATTATAAGGTTCTCACATGGATCAAATTAATTAATGTGATATGTAAAATCAGGAACCAACTAATATTTTTTTAATGCTGACCACAAAATTAATTGATGGATTATTCTCATGGACTAATAATGTGATATTTTTAGTCTTATTTTTTGTTATTGAAGCATAGTAAATACATGTTTTAGGAAGATTTTCAACTAATAGAAATAAATAAATTTTAAATCATTAAGTCAAAAATAAGGTTTGCTTAATCTTGATTAAGTCAAAAAATAGTAAAGACGTTTAGAAAGACTAAATTAATTTACTAATAGTTATAAAAAGTTGAATATGTAATTGGCTAATTTCTCAATGCAATGATACTTTTTTCATTCTTTTATTCTCAACCCTAAATATTCTTAATCTTAGCTCAGCTAAGTTAAAAAAAATAAGAAAGAGGTTTAGAAAAATAAATTTACTTACTAATTATAAAAAGTTGAATATGTAAAAAAGAAAAGATGAATATGTAATTTTTTAATGCAATAATACTTTTTTCACTCTCTTTCTCAATCCTAGAGATCCAGATTAAAAAAATCCTTAAAACTTGTTGTAAAATTCTACTATCAAAACTTTCATCACTTGCATTGAGCATGCAATGATTTCTCACCAATTACATGTATATGGCATCTTGTTTAACATTTGCTTAATTGAATTTCCACCGTTCAAGAAGGCGAGTGTGAGTTGAATCATTTGACTAATGCGAAACTAAAATAGTGATTAGTATATACTAATGAACAAGGTAGGGGACAAGAAGAATTGGGTTGCAAAAGTGCCAAACAGAACAGGGGCTCTCTCACATTGCTCTCCCCTTTTACCCAGGCACTTGGTCCCATCACATCCCCAATATCCAAATGGCTTTTCTTGTATGGATTTGTTTGAGGATTTTGATGAAGACATAGCTTAAGCCAAGACAAGTCACTTTGCCAGCTCAATAGTCTTCCCCCTTACTGCTACTAGTTCTATTTGAATTTTAATTTTCTTTTTGAGTGCATGTCTAATAGGCTATAGCTCTGAGCTACCAACAGGAGATTACTGTATATCATAATCTTAATAATTTAGATAAAATGATTTTATGGCTTAGAAAAATGCGAAATAATATATCCTAATAAGGATATTGGTTAAGGAATCAAAAAAATATAACAATTTTATTTTTAAAATGTTAAGTTTAAAATAAAAAAATTATTGAACTTAGATTTTTAATATAATTTTTTTTCTAATGTACTTTTTAAACAATGATCCCCTTAAATCATTGATTAGTAAGACCCTATAACTTAATTAGGATCCACAACTATATCGACACGACTGTTTAAAAAGAATCAAGATGCACGAGGGATGGGGAGACTAGTGGACCCAATCTCAGAAAAGGTGAGAACCTATTTTATAAAAATATTTAAAGAACAAAACTATCTTTTATTTTTCAACATTATATTTTTTTAAGTGAAGTAATAATTTGATTCTTTGTTGAAGCAGAAAAGTTAGGTTAGGAGACTCACCTACTATAGTTAGGCATGCGACTCGGGTCGGATCCGGATGTACCTAGGCAGTACCTAAAAAACCGGGTACGCAACAAAAAAAAAATAGTTTTTGATATTTTTTCAATATATCAACTTAGTCCCTAAAAATTTATAAATATACATTCAGTTCCACAAGATTTTATATTATGAGGAAAGATTTTATATTTTTTACACACTAGGAAAATTGTCCGTGCGATGCACGGGTCTTAAATTTCGCCAAAGGGCGGTTCAAACATTAAATATTAATTTTATTTGCATGTGACTGTTTTTTAGAGGACAATAAATTTATCATTTTTTGGAATTATATTTTATATGGTATTTTTTTTAATTATTACAAATTTACAATGAAATTTATTTTTTATGATCAGACAAATTTATGTAATTAAATCGGAATACAATACTTATAATTAGATAAAATGCGAAAAATATTTATAATATGTGAAACAATGATGTATACTTTAAAAACGACATTTTATTCCCAGGTGCTAATGGCATCCCAATAAATGTCTCTAGTGCTTCTGGAAATAGTGACAGTAGTTAACAAAATGAAAACATGGACTAAAGTGATATTTGTACCCCGTATCCGGTATTGTATCCGTATTCGATACCGTACCCGTATTGATGCAACATAGATGATGGATGATACATTGATGGTATAAAAAACTTTACAATATCGTCGGTACATTACTCATTTTCTCATTAGAATATTTTTATCATACAACCAAAAAATCATAAAGATTGTATATTACTGAGTATATTCATAATTGAATAATGAAGCAAAAAATATATTTAATTATCAAAATAGAATATTTAATGATCCATTAATTTTTTCAGTTATTATTATTACATCCGATTCTCTAAAGTTTGTGAAAAATTAACTATGTCAAACCTCTAGGGCGGTAATTTTTTTTTATTTATTATTAAGCCACTAAATATATGAGTATTTATAGGAATATTTTTCAATTCAATATATGCATTTATTCTATTGTTAAGCGGCAATAAGCATTTAATGATAGAAAAAAATTGTCTTCAAATTCAATATTACTATGTGCAGCTATTGCATTGTTAAATGGTTATAGTTAAGCGGCAAGTGAATAATTTTTAGTGGAAGCAAAGAATTTTTTGTGCAATATTGAAATATGTATTAATTGTAATAATATGAAAATTAGAGTGATAAAAATTTATAATCAGTAATAAATTATGTATTATATTTTATTTTGAAAGTTGAATCATGCATTATATGAAAAAAAAAAATATGTATATATTTTCTTATTTTTATTGACTGTTTTGACTTTTATCAAAATAATGAAACAGAGAGAATAATATATTCTTACGATACATTAATGATCCGCATGCATTTAATATATTGAATTTGAGAATGTTAAAAAATCAATTAATGTATTTTCGGAATTTTTTTAAACGTCAAATAATGTGGAAAATATGTGAAAAAAACCAAAACGACCGATAAATGGAGCTAGTACTGTATATTGCTACAAATCATGGAGAGACACTTTGACCCTTTGATTTTCTTTTTTCCATTTTAATAAAGCAAAATTAGTTTTTTATTTCTTCTTATTATGTTTTTTTTATGGGCCCGGGTCTGCCTAATAAATGAAAAAAAATCACAATTTTTTATATTTTTATTGAGAACAAAAAATATATTTTTTATTAATTTTTTTTAATAAGTATTATAAAATCACTTGATTGTTTACCTTTACCTTTCTTTATATCACACGACATTAGAATTATAGGGGATGGGGTGATATTGATGTCTATACTTTAATGTTGTAGTGAATCTCAAGAGAACTTGATAGAGGAAGTCATTGTTTAAAGGAAATAAATCCAATCTATCTCAGCCAGTTGCCTTGTTTGATTGTACATTTTCGGAATTTACATCGATTTCTTTATGCAAATAAATCTGTGGACCGACCCCGAGAAGTATAAAGATAATCTTCTTGTTTCCACACACACATATAGTATATATATAACTGGATTAGGTTGGTAAAGTGGTAGCTTATTTGGTCCTTAACCAACTTGTCTCGAGTTTGAGCATTGAGTATGAAGCAATTCTCACTGGGAGATTCACCGCTTAGTGCGAGCTCAGTTGGGTCGGACCGGATGAATCGGATTTTGGGTCAAACCAGATTCGGGTACCGATTGATGTAAAAAAATATATATATAGTATATATATATATATTCGAATAGAAATTAGTCGTATATGATAGCTCGAATTTTTTTCCATAAACAAATATTTTTTTTAAGGTAGCAGAACCCAAGTGAGCGCCGGTAATTCATATTCGCGAAGGACCAATTAAGAAATCATAAATAAAATTATATATGCAGCTCGTGTAACAATTTTTTTTTATAAACTTTTTTACTTATTAAAATAATTATGTATGTGTTTGCGTGATTTTCGTCCGACGCCTGCCGAACTGACGGTTAAGTGTGGGGAGTGGGTAACGACAGGTTAAATGGTAATCTTGTGAAAGGAACTTGACCGTATTTTTTGGTATTTTCGGGTATTGAGCGATGGTACGTGTAAAACCGGCACCAAGAACACGGTGTTGTGGAAGCTTAAAATCGCAGTAAAGTAAATGGCTTGGAATCGTAAAGGAAAGCGATTAAATTGCGCGATAAGTAAATTGCAGGCAATGTAAAGTGCATGAAAACGTAAAGATTTGCATTGAAATTAAATGGGTGGAAGGTTGAGGTTCTTTACAATGGCGTTACTCCGTTTGTCTGCTCCGGTGAGACGTTTAGGATTTTAGCCTGATGTGTTAACCTAGCAACCGACCATGATTACAAACTAAGGACTTCCTATTTATAGGAATCCGAAAACTATTTACAAGCTTACTCGCACGTTCTGCACAACCGCAGAACCCACGTTTTTGATAACTACCCACTACACTATCCCCCACGATGTAACTACCCACGTCGTGGTTCGGGCTTAGTGGATGCTTCTGTCGACTCGTGGTGACATCTTTGCTGAAAACCGCTTCGACTGGCATCGTCCTTCGACTGCAACCTTTGACTCTTGTCTAAGTCTCTTTGTTGTTCGAAGTATTGGCGTTGTTGTGCTCCAGCCTCTTGGTTTTGAGATGTCATCCGACATCAAGCTCCTTTCGACAGACGGGGCTATCGCTGAAATAAGCCTTCGACCCGCTGTCGGCCTTAGACGCATTCGATTGATATTGGTGACATGTAATTCAACTAAACACTGTTTCACCAGCATTCAATCGAAAAACATGCCCCCGACACTTTTACTGGAATGTCGTCAAAGGACTTTTTCCTTTAACTCTTTAATAGGAAAGGCAGTCTTGGTCGATCCTAGCAGGACACAAACCTTGACCTATGGGATTACAGAGACCCTTCCAATGGTTATTTATCGAGTTAAGTGTTTCCTCCAATTCGGAGTCCTTAACATTAACTCAAACCACCGGAAATGGAATCTATGTAATCCCACATGTTTATCCTTTCACTATTCAAGAGGATAAAGGTGGTATTCAGGGAAGGCATCCCTTCATTTTCCTGTCCTCACCCGAATACCTTAATCCCACATGTTTAGCCTTTGATGCACTCGTGTTTATGTGGAATGTGAATCGCTTTTCCTCTTTCCAGAAACCTTGAAGGCATTCTTTAAATTTCTCCATTGTAACTCGTGGCTTTTCTTGGCAAAAACTGAGGATTTTATAGCCACAAGTAGCATTAAATGCCTCCATAATTACTTCGTTGTTCCCAATGCTGATTAGACGTTCTCTGTCTCCTCTTTTCTCATGACACCATCCTTTCGACACAGACCTCTCGTTTCCGCCTCTTCCATTTGTCGACACACGTTCACGTCCGTTGAGATCACTTTTAAGTCATACCACTTAAGTACACCTCCCTCGACATCACTTATGTTGTCGACACAATATCCTTTTGTCGAAATCTTCCCATGTCGAACTGTACGTACACCTTTTTCGAAGTCACTTTTAAGCAAAACGCTTAAGTACACTTCTGTCGACGTCACTTATACATCCGACATTCACAACCCTTTGTCGATTTCGATTTTCCGTTAACAGAGGCCCCCCAAGTTTTGGTGTGCGACGCATCTTTTCGGAGGATACCAAAAGTTGTATCTTTTTGAAATGTCCTTTCATCATTAGGATTCTGGAACGACGAGTTTATCTTTTTGAACTGACGCTTTCTATTGGATCATTGTGTTGGTCTCACCCGTCTTTTCACTTCCTATTTAAACTTGATCGATAAACATTATCCTCCTTTTATCTTTCCTTGTTTATCACTGCATCCTTTCTTTCTGCTTCGAAAACCTTTTTTCTTCTTCAAAACCCTAACTTCAAAATGGCAATCCAAGGCGTTCATGACCCCGAAATTGATTTGGAAGTCCCCTACCATGAACGTAGTCTGATCATTCCAGCGACTTCCTTTATCCCTACTGATGGTGTGCCTGTCAATCCTTCTCCTGCTCTTTTGGGCCCTTTAATGACTGTAGCAGAGTCTCGTGATCCTGTCACGAGTGCCAAATTCCCACTCTCCCATCCTGATGTGGTCCGTCCCGTGGCGACGCTCAACCCTGTTTACACTTGCCACTTTGACAAAGAACATTCCCGTAGAGTTCTTAGGAATGTAAAACCATTCCCCAAGTTTATCGAGTGGTATGATAGGCAACCTTCATTACGATGACGGACTCTTTGGCGCTGCATGCTATTTCTGGTGCCGTCGAACTAACTGCTTCCACTTTCGATACGGCATGATGACCCCTACCCTTTTTGATGTTGCTGCTTTGACTAGCCTTCGACCCGATGGGGAACTTCTGACTGTTGAAAGCAAACCCAACGATGTTGTACAAATTAGTGATGGATCTTTTGCTTTCAGCAACTATGTCGAGGCGCGCCTGGATGATTATAGGGATAACCCTACTATTAGCAATGAAGAACATGTCAAGTTTCTCACAGTGTGGCTAAGTGCTTTTGTCTTTTGCACCAAGTCTCGACAAGTAAACAAATCTCTGGTGCCCTTAGCCACGATCCTGGATGAAGAAAGGCATGTGGCTCTCAGCCAACTTCTCTTGGCGAAATTGTATTCGACAATAAGCCATGTTTCCGACACCATTCGACTTCACAAACAACAAGTAACCAATGTCGGAGGTCCTACTTGGCTTTTGCACCTGTGGCTGAATGCCATTCTGAAACGTCATATGATGCCAACACACAATAGCGTTTGTTCTTTTCGGTTCAATTATGGTTGTTTGGCAGCAAATTATGAAGTTCCTGTGCTGTCATCGCGTACCAACACTTTTCTTCATTTCATGAAGATTTTCGCCAATATTTCTATGTCGTCTGAAGACATCGACTTTTCTCCTTTCGTTGAAAGAGCTGTTGGGCCCGACTGGTTTCGTCTTCCCTATCCAGGTTCCAATGCTGCAGCAAGACAACTGAATGATGTCCTTTGGGGACATTACTTGAGTCAAAGGGTTTTATTTGACGGCTTGCCTGACTCTACTGTGTGTCGAGACAATTTGGTCTTTGTCAAGGTCTGCCAGCCCCCATGCTTGCGTCAGTATCCCAAGAATTCCATCATGGTCAGTTAATGGACTTCAAATCTTCTTGGAAAACCGTGTTGAATCGGTTCGTGTCGAAGAACCTTGCTTCCCTTAGCCGTTTCAACCTTGTCGGCTTCACCCCTTGCTTTTTGGCTAGTCCAAATTTTGTGCGTTGGTGGGAACTGTACTTCAACACTTACCACGTGGCTTACGACATTATTGTCGACAGGATGAGTGCAAGAACTCCATCAGATGTAGCGTCCGACAAAACTGATAAGAGTACTTAGTCATTTTGTCTCTTTTCCTTCTTCTCTTTTCAGCTTTCTTATTTGTTATCTTCTTTGTAGTGGCCAAGCCGAATCTTATTGACTATTCTGCGGCGATAAAGGCTAATGCCTCAAAGAAAAGAGGTGGTGACCCTTCATCACCCCAGAAACAAAAGAAACGGCGCCACCATGACCCTATTGATGATTTTGTCGGGTCTAAGAGAACACATAAGGAACGAACAGATCGACCGTCGAACAAGTCTCATGTCGATCCTGAAAGAACTGATAGTTCCCTGGTTCGTCCTCTTTCCAAAAAGCTTCAAGTATCTACCGCTTCATCTGCTCCTCCGATCCGTCCTTCTTCACATCCTTCATCCAAAACTCCATCACAACCACGTCCAAAGGCCATGGGTGTCGTCATCAGAGAGCCGTCTCCCCATGTTACTACTCAAAGAACACATGGTGATGCGGCAGATCTGTTTGTTGACATTTCCCGTCACGACCCTCATGCTGGCGAATTTCTTCCAACTCCAACACTTAATCCATTCATGGAAGAGGATTTAGTCGAGGATACCAGCATCCAACTGCAAAGGCGTCCTGCTCGTCGATACGTGGTTCTTGATGAGTTTTCTTCGGATGAACCTCATGGCGACGTCACATTTGACCAAACTGAACGGCTGCATTCCATCGAGGCTTCCATGCAACAGTGTCTTGAAGATACTTCTTCTTCAGCCGCAGTTGAAGTTGTTGTTCAAGGCTCTAACCAAGTCGTTGTCGACACTGAGCCTCTTGACATAGATTCTCACGTAGTGGAATCTCCTGTTGCTGTCGTGGACCCTGAGACAACGAATGCATGTGGCTCTTCCTTTGAGGTATTTGCACATTTACTCATTCACCCTTTGTGTAGCATTAAAAGATCTTTACCAACCTTATTTTATTTTCCTTCAGATCCCCAACAACTCAGCCCAAGTAGAAGGTTTTGACGGCAGCTTATCAGTTCCTGCTACATCTAATCCTGTTGCCGCCGCTCCTGTTGAAATTCCTTCTTGTACGCTTCCAACTGTTGCCATGGCTCCTTCGGTTCAGAGCTCCTCCTCTACTGCTTTTGTCGCTCTTCGAGAATTAATGGCCAAAGCACGATCTGTTGAGGCGGCCATGACTTCTCCTTTGAGAGAGGCGGAACCGGTTGCAGATCAATTGATGGTGACTTTGAAGAACGTCTGTTGTCGGCCTTTTGATCAATTGTTGGATGATTCTTCTACTATTGAGATCTTGTCCTCCATCATCACTTCACTTTTGCAAAACCCCACTTCGGCAGATGTAGAATCTAAATTGAATGGGTTGCAGCGATTTGTGAATAATTGGATTGCTGAAAGTCCAAAGATTTTGAATGACATCAAAGCCTATGAAGATGTCAAAGCAAATCAAAGCAAAATGGAGACCGATTTCATGGATTCAGAACGGGAGGATGCCGACTGTTCTTCTAAGATTAACACCACACTTCGACAACTGGAAGAGAATAGAGCCAAAATTCGAGAGCTGAAGGAAGAATTGGCGCGTCGGGAACAAGATCAACTGGACCTGACTCAATACCTGGAATCCGTCAAAACCAACCATCAAGAATTGGCTGCCAAAGTTGACGCTTTGGTGGTGCCTTATCAGCAGATCACGGACACTTTGGGTACTTATCTTCAAGGATATAGGATTGGAATCCGACGCAGAGATGCTTTCGCCATGGAATGGCGTTCCTTTGGCAATTTTTTTGGATGAATTCTTTTCCTTTATTGTATTTGCTTCTTGTATTTTATTTTCTTTTGTATGGATTCCGCAATTCTTGAATTAATGTATTTCCACTTCTGTCATTGTCGGCTTATATTTTTTTAAATACTTGCCGTTAATTGCTTTAATCTTTTTCCCCGTTCCGACATCGACTAATTCGTATGCATTGCCCGAATAAACTCTTAATACTTTAAATGGTCCTTCCCACTTTGGTGACCACTTGCCATATTCATTCGAATGCTTGTCGATGGGCAAGATTACTTTCCATACTAATTCATCCGGTAAGAACGACTTAAACTTAACTTTGGCATCGTAATATCTAACAATTTTTTCTTTCTGTCGCATGATATTTTCCAACGCCAACAGTCTTTCGTCGTGCACCTCATTTAACTCGTCGAACATGGCATTCCAATAGTCATTCGTAGGCATTTCATGTTGCCTTTGAAATCGTATTGATTCCAAATTGATTTCGACTGGTAACATGGCCTCGTGGCCATATGTTAGCATATAAGGAGTCGTACCCGTTGCTTCATTTGGGGAATTCCGAATTGCCCACAATGCTGGAGTAAGTGCTTCGTGCCAATTTCGTGGTTTGCTCTTAATTTGTTTCTTGATGATATTAATAATCCACTTGTTGGCTGCTTCCGCTTGTCCATTGGCCTGTGCATAGTAGGGTGTTGAAGTCAGTAACTTTATTCTTCTTGATGCCAAATAACCCTTCAATTTGCTTCCCAAGAAAATAGATGCTTGATCTGTAGTAATAGTCTCGGGAATCCCAAATCGACAAACGATATGGTCCTCAATAAAATCAATTACTTGTTCTTGTTCAACCTTCACCAGGGGTATAGCTTCGACCCACTTGGTAAAATAGTCGACACCCACCAATATCCTTGAATGACCTTTAGAAGAATGAGGGACAATTTCTCCAATCACGTCTAGTGCCCATCCTCTAAAAGGCCAAGGCTTGATAATCGAGTGCAATTCCCCTGCTGGGACGTTTTGAATGTAGCCATGTTTTTGGCATTCTTCACACGACTTCGCAAAATTCATGCAATCGGATATCAGAGTAGGCCAGAATACTCTTTGTCTCCTGAGTATCCATTTCATATTTTCTCCTGCCTGGTGCGCTCCACATATTCCTTCATGGACTTCCGCCAAGGCTATGAAAACGTCTTCCTTGTCGAGGCATACCTCCAAATTGTCGTCGACTGATTTGTGGTACAAGTCACCTCCTAGTAACGTGAACTTGGTTGCTTTCAGCTTCAACCTTCGTTCGACATCGAGGGATGGATCTGCCAAGTACTCTGCTATGGGTTTCCTCCAATCATCTTCAGATGCTAGTGCGTTCACCATTACTTCTCTCTCATGAGGGGGATATAACATTTCTTCGATCCATGTCGCTTTGTCCAAAGTCTTCTTGGATATACGGTATCTAGATGCAATTTGGGCCAAATGGTTGGCCTTTTGATTATGACACCTGTATACATGTTCGACTGAAACATCGTCGAATTGGCGCATCATCTTTCGTGCCATATCACGATATTTAGCCAACTTTGGACTTAAACACTTGTATTCGCCAACCAATTGTTTAATAACTAACTGAGAATCTCCTTTGATAGCCACACTTTTGGCTTTTAAAAAGATTAATATTTCAAGGCCGATTAAAATAGCCTCATACTCAGCTTCGTTATTCGAACATTGATATTTAAGGTTGAACATGAATTCCGTAGGAATTCTTTCAGGGGATATGAGTAATATTCCAACTCCTGCCCCTTTCTTATGTGATGATCCATCAAAATACATCGTCCAAGGCCTTAAGCCGACAACATTAACAGACAAAGCCATGTCTAAACACGGGTTATTCGCCAAAAAGTCGGCTACCACCTGGCCTTTGACGGCTTTTAATGGTACATATTGAAGTGAAAATTCAGTTAACGCTAAAGTCCATTTACCAATCCTGCCATGTATGATTGGCTTGGATAACATGTACTTAATCACGTCAGACTTTGACAAAACTAAAACATGGAAACTTTTCATATAATGTTTAAGTTTTGTACAAGAGAAATAGAGTGCTAAACATAGTTTTTCTATTGCACTATACCGTGTTTCGGCATCATTTAACACTCTACTCGAATAAAATACAGCCCTTTCTACACCATTTTCATTTTCTTGAGCTAACATACTTCCTATAGTGTAATCAGAGGCTGATATATACAATTTTAAAGGAAAACCTGGCTGAGGCGGCATCATGACTGGTGGTGTTGATAAATATGTCTTCAAGTCATCAAACGTCGCTTGTTTTTCTGGTCCCCATTTAAAATCTTCCTCCCGCTTCAACTTTACGAGAGGTGCAAAGGCTCTAGTTCTTCCCGACAGATTTGATATGAACCTTCTCAAATAATTCACCTTTCCAAGGAATGACTGAACCTCTTTCTTATTTGTCAGAGGAGATGCTTCTATGATTGCCTTGGCTTTATTCTTGTCGACCTCGATGCCGTTTCTGTGGACGAGAAACCCCAAAAACTGACCAGCAGTAACTCCAAAGGTGCATTTAACTGGATTCATCCTTAGTTTGTGCTTCCTCATTCTAATGAATGCCTTTTCCAGGTTTTCCAAATGCTCCTCTTGAGTATCTGACTTAATCACCACGTCATCGATGTATACCTCCAAGAACTTGCCAATCATATCGTGAAAAATCAGGTTCATTGCCCTTTGATATGTTGCTCCTGCATTCTTGAGTCCAAACGGCATCATTACCCATTCAAAGGTTCCTAGCGCTCCTGGACATCTGAACGCCGTCTTCGACACGTCTCCTTCGGCAATAAAAATCTGATTATAACCTGAAAAAGCATCCAACAAACTCATTACCTTATGGCAGGATGCTGAATCTATCAGCATGTCAGCTATCGGCATTGGGTATTCGTCTTTTGGTGTGGCACTATTTAGATCCCTGAAATCAACACAAAGTCGCATTTTTCCATTCTTCTTTACCACAGGGACTATATTTGCCATCCATTCGACATACCTTTCCATTCTGATGAACTTGGCTTTCAACAATCTTTCGATCTCATCTTTAATTTTGAGAACTACATCAGGTGCGAACCGTCGAACTGCTTGTTTAATTGGCTTGTGATCAGGCCGTAAGGTCAGCCTATGTTCGACTAATTCTCTGTCGAGTCCCGGCATGTCCTCGTACTCCCAAGCAAAACAATCTTGGTTCTCTTTGATGAGATCAATGAGTTTCTGTCGGAATTCTTCCTCTAACAATGCACTTACATAAATTGGTTTCGGCTTTTCAGCCGTTCCCAAATTAACCTCATCTCTGGGATCCTCACTAATGAATCGAACTTCTTCATCTGTCCATCCTCTTTCGAATCCCAAAAGACTATCATCTACGATACAATCCTGGAATGCATCTGTCTGAATAGTGCATTGCATTCTGTCGGCCACATAGGCCGACAGTCTTTGTAACTGTCGATCAACCATTAGTGCTGGTCGAAGGCCGCTGCTCAACGGCCTCGTCCATTTCGACAATTGCAACTCCATAGTTTTCCATTAAGCACTTATCTACTATGGGTTTCTGAAAGTTTTCTGCATCAAGTCGGATCGGCTTAATGCTGGGATTGTAAACTTTGAAGTCCACATGCATCTGTTGCATGTAGCATGGGCTGTCATCTGCTGGAATCACCTCCACTTTATTTTCCTGATTCCACAGAACTAACTTCTGATGGGCCGTTGACGGTACGGCCCCCACAGCATGGATCCAATCCCTTCCTAGCAGCAGATTGTAACTAGCCTTAGATGGGACCACCACAAACAAAGTATCTCTTATCACTAATCCCACCTCGACTTTTAGCATTGTCACACCATGTGACTGAGCAATTTTTCCAGTAAAACCAACCACAACCACGTTTGTCGGAATTAAGTCCGATTCTGCTTTTCCCATCCTTTTAAACACATTCCAAGGCAAAACATTAACGGCGGCCCCTCCATCTACCAAAACTCGATTTAGGGGCTTCCCGTCAACAATGGCCTTAATGTGTAAAGGCCTTAAGTGTTCTCTTTTACTTTCTTCCAACGGTTCAAATTGAGCAATGTGACCGATGTCGACCTCCAAATGAAGTTGATCTAAAAGGAAAAGACATACGGGGAGGCCTGGTACTTCATCGCTGAGATATGAATCATCACTCCAATTCCCTTCTTCATGTGCATGGTCTCCAGGCATGTCGAAAGGCAAACCGACATTGTTGATTGAGAGACTTCCAATCTTCCTACTTTGAGCATCTATCATGTCTTGATCATTGACAATGATATCTAAGCTATCTTCAGAGTGCCCCTCATATGATTCGTTCATCTGATTCGACCCTTCGGACTTCTTCACCCATTTCTGTTTCAGTTTACCTCCTTGTCGGTTCTGAGCCGTTTTCGGCTTCATACTTGCAACGAGGCACCCTTGATCATTTGAAGGTAATTCGTCAATATTGACTCCTTCAGCTTCTGCCTTTCGGATTCTCTGAAGCCTTCTTTTCTGAGTCCGTGTCAAACCTTGATACATCGACCCAGAAGTCGATTCTGACTGTGCCTTCCTCTGCATGATTCGATCGTATGCACCTGGCCTCGAAGGGTGTCCTCCATAAATCCTTCGACTAGACAAAGGTCTTCGAGCCTCCCGAGCCAATTCCCGCCGGATGTTTTCTCGTTCCCGATGATCGAGGCCGTACCCGATACAAATAAAAACAGTTTAAGTATAGTACTAGGAAGTGACTCCTAGGTCGTCTCCCAAGGAATATCTTATCAAGCAAAAGGTCGAACACATAGTATGCATAGAAAACAGGGGGGGGTTTTTTGTATTGAATATTGAATAATTGAAATCAAAACAAAATTAAATCAAAACGAAGAAACAGATAAGGAAAAGCGGATAAACCCCTTTGGCTCGCGTTCACAACTCTATCATCGGTCACAAAAGATCAATTTCTTTCCTCTTCACTGTCCAACTCGTGAGAACTAAATACTAAGCGAAAATTCAATTCTCACCCCAAAACCCAAACCTCTAATTAAGCATTAAAAGCCAAAGCATGGAGTTTTTACGAGTTTGCATAAATTAAGCATTCATACACATGGATTATCTCTATATAATGGAACTAAGCGAACCATAACATATCAATAAGCATGAAAACAGTGAATAAAATCGAAATAGCATTAAGAACAAAACCTCAAGAGTATGTGATACATTACCAAAGGGATTTAACCTAAGAGTTTAGCCTTCCATGAAGAAAAATACCAAAAAAAACGTGTAGAAAGGGAAGAGAGAGAAACCCTAGTAGCCACCACAAGCTTGGAGAGCAAAACTAAGCCTTCTCTATGAGAGAGAATGTAAAAAAACGTGAATGGAAGGTCTCCCCCAAGGGTTTACACGAATTTGGCTTTTTAAATCACAAAACGGGCCTAAATCATGGGCCCAAATCCTAAGGAAAGCTTATCTCTAAATTAAATCTAAAAAATATCTTATAGATAAAATCTAAATCTTAAAAGATATAACTAAATCTCAACTAATCCTAAAGATAGATTACAATCTTCACTTCATCATATATCTTCTCTTCCAAAATTAAATCTTCATTCCCAAAATGTCCAAAAAGCCCTTGTGCCAAATATGACCTGAAAATAGAAATAGAATTAATTAGGCTAAATAATCCCAAATTAAACAATATTCAGAATAATAGTCCAATAAACTCTAAATCACTAAATCAAGCTAAACAATGTCAAATAGGCAACAAGTATCAATAATAGGAGTAAAATAATGCAAGGAAAAATGGGAAATAAAATGCTCATCAAATACCCCCACACTTATCCTTTTGCACTCCTGGGCAAAACTAAGAATTAGGACTGAGAAAATCAATATGCACCAAAGTGAATCATGTAAAAAGATTACTAAAACTAATGAATGCAAACCTAAGAGATTACATACTTCACAATGAATTCTAGGAAATGCAAAGAAATGGGCAAAATCGAGACATGAAGAAAATAAGGACCAAAGAATCAAGGCATCCATGAACATCATCCAATTATTTCAAATATGCAAAGAAAACCAATGACATCAAGAGGGTAGTCACAAAGACGATAGAAACTCACAAGGATCACTCAATAGTGTTTACACTCAAGTGTTTAAGGTTAATCAGTGTTTACACTCAAGGCACATCATGAAAAACAAACACAACCATAGGCTTGACAAGCCTCTAACATCAACAATCAACACACATGCACATTAAGATCAAAAGGTCTTTTCAGGGTTGTAATGGGGCCAAGGACAAGGTAGGATAAAAATATGGGAAATGTAGCTAAAACCCAGGGAATAGAGGAGCAATGAGGAACAAGTAAAAAAAATAAGCACAATCCACCCCAGAATGAAATGGTAAACATAACAACAACCTCTAATTCCAATCCTCCATGCCTCAATCAACCTTTTATTCCATTTTTTTTCTTCTTCTTCTTTTTCTTCATCATTCATTTTTTCAATTTTTTTTTCATTGCAGAACTTCATGAGCATGAAAGGGAAGAAGAAACAACAAAAATGGCATAATGAGATAAAGCCATAATTACTTCACCGACCATAGAGGCAAAACCCAGAACTCACAAGAGATGAAGAACAAAGCACCCTCGCTTACTTAATACCCATTCCCAAAACAATTCCAAAGCTCCAACATTCCCTAAGGTTAGGACAATCATGGTTTTTCAGTCATAGGCTTGTAATGAGCTAAAGAACAAAGAAAAGGGATATAAAGGCTCAAAGGGGCTATCAAAGGATAAATTCATTCAAGGTAGGCTCATATGGCTAGTGGCTTATTCAAGAAAAAACAATGCCTAAATCATTTCAAAATGTGCATGGGAATATCAAGTATCAACAAGAGTCAAGTCAAGTTCTAGAGTGCAAGTAATCCAGAGTGCAATCACACATGAAAGAAAAATTAGGTGGCATATATAGCAATCCACCCACAATTAAGGCTCAAATCCTCACAAAAGGGACAATTCTATCACAGTGTTACCACCTCTTAATTATCAAAAGCAACTTTACACACAGAAATGCATGAATTCAGACACAAGATACCAAGACTCTACTAAAATGAAGCAAAAACATGCAAGAAAATGCCCAAAACTTAGCAAAACCTAAAAAAAATCAAAGCAAAAATATGCAACCTAAACTACTCTCCCCCCCACACTTAAATCACACATTGTTCTCAATGCAAAACAAATAGCAGAATCAGACAGATATAGACAAGTGGAATAAAAGTAGTAAAGAAGGAGAAAAGAAGACTCCCTAAATCATGGTGGGTCAAAAATGGGGTCGATCAATGAGGCTTCCTCCACAGGTGCATCATCCAAAGAAGGGGTAGTGAGGAAAGGCTTGAGTCGGTGGCCATTGACTTTGAAGCTCTTGTCTATGGACTCACTCTTGATCTCCACAGTGCCATAAGGAAACACCTGGGTGACTACAAACGGTCCAATCCATTTAGAGCGGAGCTTTCCACTCATGATTCCAAGCCTAGAGTTGTAGAGCAACACTTTTTGACCAACCAAGAACTCCTTTCTGCAAATTGAGCTATCATGGAGCTTCTTGGTCTTCTCTTTGTAGAACTTGGAATTCTCATAGGCCTCCAAACGGATCTCATCTCGCTCACTCAACTGCAGCTTCCTCTCCTCACCCGCTTGATCAAGAGCTAAGTTGCATTGCTTCACAGCCCAATATGCACGGTGCTCTGATGGGAGAGTCCAGTCAGGTGGTTGGATGATGGGAGTGGTGGTGAGTGCTCTCTTTAGCTCATCAAATGCCTTCTTGCATTGGTCTCCAAACTCAAATGTGGTATCCTTTTTAAGCAAGTTGGATAGTGGAAGGGCTATCTTGCTAAAGTTCTGAATAAACCTTCGATAGAAACCTGCATGGCCAAGAAAAGAACGCACCTCTCGCACGCAAGAGGGGTAAGGCAAATGTGATATTACATGCAGCTTAGCAGGGTCAACCTCTATGCCCTTATGCGAAATAATGTGCCCTAAGACTATGCCTTGTTCTACCATAAAATGACATTTTTCAAAATTCAAGACAAGGTTAGTCTCAATGCACCTATCAAGCACCTTAGACAAACTATCAAGACATGCATCAAAAGAGGAACCATATACACTAAAATCATCCATGAAGACCTCTATGCAATGCTCAAGTAAGTCATTAAAAATACTCATCATACATCTTTGAAAAGTTCCAGGAGCATTACATAGGCCAAAAGGCATCTTCCTATAAGCAAATGTACCAAAAGGACAGGTAAATGTAGTCTTATGTTGGTCCTCTGGTGCAATACAGATTTGGAAATAACCAGAGAAACCATCTAAGAAGCAATAGTGAGATTTACCTGCCAGGCGCTCCAACATCTGATCAATGAAGGGAAGAGGAAAGTGATCCTTGCGGGTCGCCTGGTTGAGCTTCCTATAATCAATGCAGACTCTCCAACTGTTCTGCACTCTAGTGGGAATCAGCTCATCCTTCTCATTTTTGACAACTGTCACCCCAGACTTCTTGGGAACTACTTGAACCGGGCTTACCCAAGTGCTGTCTGAAATGGGGTAGATAATGCCAGCTTGCAGTAGCTTGGTGACCTCTTTCTTCACCACATCAAGAATCTGGGGGTTCAACCGTCTCTGGGGTTGTCTCACTGGTTTAGCCCCATCCTCCAATAAAATCCGATGCATGCACATGGACGAACTCTAGCTCGTACCTTCTTCCTCAAGTCTTCTCTTTTGGATCCACTTCTTTTCTGTGTTGCAGTCTTTCGGTCATAGACCACTTGGCATCTTGGACAAATTTGCACATCGCCGTTTCGTTTCCTCCTACAGAAATGTTGGAGTGACTCTCCATCTTCGGGAAACACTTCGGCGTCGTATGCCAACGAAAGAGTGCTAACAGAAAATACTCCTTGGGCTTCAACTTCATTAACTTCCTTTTGGAAAGGATCAGTGTCGATCTTGATCTCCTTTACTACGAACTTTCAATTTTCCCTTGTCAATTCCTTGCTGAATTAAGTCCCTGAAAGCAAAGCAATCATTGGTATCATGAGTGAAATTGTTATGATATTTGCAATACTTTCTGCCTCTTAATTCTTCTTTTTTCAACAACTTATGACCTTCTGGCAACTTAATTTGTTTATCCTTTAACAACGAGTCGAAAACTTGTTCAGTTTTGGAAACGTCAAAAGTGTATGTTTTCTTATACAAATTTTCGCCAACGGGTTTAGACGGTCGTAAGGCAGAACGTGAATAAGGTTTTTCATTTCCTAACTCTATCACATTAACCTCTGAACTACCGTCACAAAATTCCCCGTCAGAAGGTTGAGAATCGACGTAATGGATGCGTTCCCTTTTTGGAACTTTAAGATCGTTCCCTTTCATTTTTTCATTTCTTAGATTTTCAATTTGCCGAACGCAAGCGGCTAATTGTGCCAAATCTAACAAATGTTGGGTAACTAATTTCTTACGGATATGTTATTCTAAACCCGACACAGCCATTTTAACCACTTCCAGTTCAGGAATTGGAGTAAAACATCTACTCCTCATTTGCCTGAAGCGTGCTAAGTAGTCATCGATTGGCTCCCCAGTGAATCTTTTCACACTTAACAAATCCGTCAAGGCAACCCTCAATTCGCCTCTATAGAATTGTTCGTGAAAAGCCCTTTCTAATTGGGTCCAAGCATGAATGGAATTCGACCGTAAAGTTGAGAACCAAGAAAAAGCATTTCTTGTCAAAGAACTAGGGAATAGCCGCATTCTGATAGCTTCATCAGCGGCTAAATCCCCCAATTCAATATTATATCGAGTGATGTGTTCGACAGTAGATTCTCCCGCTTCACCAGCAAACTTCGACAGTTTGGGTATCTTCGTTCCTCTTGGGATTTCTGTTAACTATACCCACTCTGGAAAGGGTGAATTGAAACCTGGCTGATTAGCCATGCCAATGTTGAACCCGATCCGACTTAGCGCTTGTTCGACTATCCTGTTGACATCATCTGGTTCGACTCGCGTTTCTCTTCCCTGTAGAAGCAAGTGTCGAGCCAAATTTTGCCTTGCTATTGCTGCCTGAAGATCTTCCCCTCTCTGCATGAATGCGACTTGCGTCGGATTCTGAACAGGTTGAGGCGCTTCAACGTTTGGGTGAAAAACTACTTGTTGATTTTCCGGCAACGCATGACCTGCACTAAAAGTTGGGTTAGTATGAACATGGTCCCATGTCGTAGGGATTCTACTATCTTGTTGTGGTGACGACACTTGAGCAGTGTGTCGTACTTCTTGGCCGTTAGGATAACTTTGTTCCAAAATCGGCCTTGGTAGATTCCTATCTACGGGTGGAGTATTGACGGACTCACTATGCTCATTATCGTCGACACCTAAGACTTGATTCAATCTTTTCATGTATTGTGCAATTTTTCCACAAGTCTCATTTGTCACCAACATTGCTGGGTTGATAACCGAACCCAACTGAGCCGTCAATTGATCAACCAATTGCACATTAGCCTCTTCGATTTGTTGACGGATATGTGTAACGGGGTTGATAGGCATGTATCTTGAACCGTTACTCGTACCAGCCATGTCCGTAGAAGAACGCATGAAAGCCATATTAGTGGCCCCCGTCGTCGCATTCGTACTGCCTACTGAACTACTCAAAGGCCATGTCAACGTTGATCCTGGGACAAAACCTGGTGGCAAACCGTAGGGAGGGACTTGTCCCCCGCTATTAGAATTGCTACCAAAAGTAAATCCACTAGTGAGGTTTCCCCCATTCGGGCCATTATTTGGCCGTTGAATTGTGGTTACGACAGTTGATTCCACGGCGGAACCGCTACCTCCGGTCATTTGAGGAGCACTTGTCGAAACACTAGGCGTAATAATTTCTGAAATAACGGTGGTCTGTTGACCACTTTAACTTGTAATAACCATTGACGATGAAGATGGCAAAGTTATGCCACTTCTCAAACGCATGCAAACGAACACAAGTTACTCTGAACCTGTCCCACTGGGCGTGCCAATTTTGTTTGCGTGATTTTCGTCTGACGCCTGCCGAACTGACGGTTAAGTGTGGGGAGTGGGTAACGACAGGTTAAATGGTAATCTTGTGAAAGGAACTTGACCGTATTTTTTGGTATTTTCGGGTATTGAGCGAAGGTACGTGTAAAACCGGCACCAAGAACACGGTGCGGTGGAAGATTAAAATCGCAGTAAAGTAAATGGCTTGGAATCGTAAAGAAAAGCGATTAAATTGCGCGATAAGTAAATTGCAGGCAATGTAAAGTGCATGGAAACGTAAAGATTTCCATTGAAATTAAATGGGTGGAAGGTTGAGGTTCTTTACAATGGCGTTACTCCGTTTGTCTACTCCGGTGAGACGTTTAGGATTTTAGCCTGATGTGTTAACCTAGCAACCGACCATGATTACAAACTAAGGACTTCCTATTTATAGGAATCCGAAAACTATTTACAAGCTTACTCGCACGTTCTGCACAACCGCAGAACCCACGTTTTTGATAACTACCCACTACGCTATCCCCCACGATGTAACTACCCACGTCGTGGTTCGGGCTTAGTGGATGCTTTTGTCGACTCGTGGTGACATCTTTGCTGAAAACTGCTTCGACTGGCATCGTCCTTCGACTGCAACCTTTGACTCTTGTCTAAGTCTCTTTGTTGTTCGAAGTATTGGCGTTGTTGTGCTCCAGCCTCTTGGTTTTGAGATGTCATCCGACATCAAGCTCCTTTCGACAGACGGGGCTATCGCTGAAATAAGCCTTCGACCCGCTGCCGGCCTTAGACGCATTCGATTGATATTGGTGACATGTAATTCAACTAAACACTGTTTCACCAGCATTCAATCGAAAAACATGCCCCCGACACTTCTACTGGAATGTCGTCAAAGGACTTTTTCCTTTAACTCTTTAATAGGAAAGGCAGTCTCTTGGTCGATCCTAGCAGGACACAAACCTTGACCTATGGGATTACAGAGACCCTTCCAATGGTTATTTATCGAGTTAAGTGTTTCCTCCAATTCGGAGTCCTTAACATTAACTCAAACCACCGGAAATGGAATCTATGTAATCCCACATGTTTATCCTTTCACTATTCAAGAGGATAAAGGTGGTATTCGGGGAAGGCATCCCTTCATTTTCCTGTCCTCACCCGAATACCTTAATCCCACATGTTTATCCTTTGATGCACTCGTGTTTATGTGGAATGTGAATCGCTTTTCCTCTTTCCAGAAACCTTGAAGGCATTCTTTAAATTTCTCCATTGTAACTCGTGGCTTTTCTTGGCAAAAACTGAGGATTTTATAGCCACAAGTAGCATTAAATGCCTCCATAATTACTTCGTCGTTCCCAATGCTGATTAGACGTTCTCTGTCTCCTCTTTTCTCGTGACACCATCCTTTCGACACAGACCTCTCGTTTCCGCCTCTTCCATTTGTCGACACACGTTCACGTCCGTTGAGATCACTTTTAAGTCATACCACTTAAGTACACCTCCCTCGACATCACTTATGTTTTCGACACAATATCCTTTTGTCGAAATCTTCCCATGTCGAACTGTACGTACACCTCCTTCGAAGTCACTTTTAAGCAAAACGCTTAAGTACACTTCCGTCGACGTCACTTATACATCCGACATTCACAACCCTTTGTCGATTTCGATTTTCCGTTAACAGTATGTAACTAGTTGTAAAAAAAATATATGGGAGTTTAAACATATATAGATATACGTATAAAAAAATATTTTTAAATAGAATTTTCATTTGCAATATAGGATATATGCGTGTGTGCATATATAATAATTAAACAAAATGAATGTAAGAGGAGAAGGTCCAGATTTGGCACAACTCCTGAATTCGTTCTTGTTAATTCTGCAACTCTATTTTTTTTTTTTAAATTCTTGAAGATGATATCTTATAAATTATTATTATTATTATTATTATTATTATTATTGTTGTTGTTGTTGTTTTTTAAAAAAAGAACAATATGAATGTAGTTACAGGAATCCAAGCAATGATCGAGTGCATTGAATTGGTGATATCAAACGTGAAATCACAATGATGATTTGGAGTAATTTGGATGCTATTGAAGAAATCTCTCTTATTGACGTAGCAATGGTTATAACTAACAGCAGCAAAATTAAATGTATGTATCCTTCGTTTTAATATCATTAATCTGCAAATTTAGCTTAATTAGATTGGGTGTGCATGGGTCTCTTTAGCTCAATTTTTCAGATTGGTGTTTAGATTCGTTGAATTGTACCAGCAATAATCGTATCTAATTTCTTTGTATTTTGAAATCCGTCACTTGTATTCGGGTTGAACATTCTTTATACCTTGTTATTAAAAATTCTTGTGTATGAGCGAAGTAAAAATAAACCAATTCCACATATACTACGTACGTCCAAGTTTAGGTGCATAATTTTCACAAGCTTATTCATACCCCCATGTGATATGGAACGTGACTACGTAATTGAAGGTACCCTTTATTTTTTTTAAGGTACCCTTAATGAATGTATATTTGGACACACAATAAGCCGTGGCGGCTCTGCAGTGCAACCACGCATGCACGACAAATATGAGCATAAAACTGTGCCAAGCAATCTATATGCACCGAGCATTTATATCCATATATATGCCTGAGAAACTCTGATCTGACTGAACGGTTAGCATCGGTGCATTACTTTTCTTTGTTTTTAAGGAAAGTTTAGGTGATGAGTATCGGTGTTTTGTTGGGATAAGTCTCGCACATTATTCGTATCAGCAACAAGACTCGAATTTGTATTTTTATAGAGAAAATTGTATATCATCAGTATTCGAACTTAAATGCTCACTTTTTTTAGTTTTATTAACTAAATTACTTTTTGAAGACACTATTATGTATTTTTATAGGCAAATATTTAATGTTATGATCAAGATTTGAATCCTAATTTCAAAATTTTTATGTCTCACAACTTTATCAATTAAGCTAATTTTTTCGGACATTCATTTGATAGGAGTGAAACACTTAGGAGCAACCCTTTTAAAAGCATCAATGTATTACTTATAGAATATGAGTAATGATAGATACATAATATTATTATTATTAAACCATCATTTTAGTTCCTCAATTTATACTGAATATTCACCTTAGTCGCTGGACACTCTTCTTCATCATCATCTTCTTCTTTTTCTTCTCTCTTATTCCCTTTGTGATGAGATTGGAGTAAGAGTACAATCATCATGAATAAGCTGAGTCAAAAATAACAGGATCTAATTTTTAAAACCTGGATCAAACCCGATTAACTTAGTACCAAGCTGGGTCTTTAGCGTGTAGCACCCATATCAGATTCAATATTCAATGAAACTGGTAAAGAACAAGGGAGAAAACCGGTTCGAAACTATAAGGTTTAACAATAAAAAATGCTAGAACCGGAAACATATAAGAATAAAATAACGATACAAGGCACAAATTTCATTTGAATGATTGATGACAATATATTAATGTAAATAGAAATTGATGAACTTCAATACACAATCCAACTTTTATTTTCAAAAGCATTTCTAAGTAGAACAGAATGACCAACAGACGAGGTTTGTTGTCTTTTATTACATACAAAGCCATGTGACATACTTCGATATATTTACTCATGATCACAAGAATGTTGAAATGCCAAGATCAAAATGCCTCAGAGAAAGAAAACCCAAAAATGACACTAAACGAAGATCACACGAAAACTTTTTAAGCGACGAAGATGATTCATATTCAAAGAGAATGATGAGAGTGGAGTAAGAGTGACAAAGGGAAAGAAGAAGAAGATGATGAAGAAGAAGAAAGGGGAGGGTCCTAAATTGGTGAGTCTTTTGAGCAGTAATTTTTTTCGTCAACCACAAAAGCGACGTTGTTTCAAGGACTCTAACGTCCCTTGACAAATGTTGGAGCCAAGGACTAATGTGAAAGACTTTTTACAAAGTCATGGACCTAAAAAGAATTTCGTTAATTTCAGGGACTAAAGTAAATGTCCAGTGTAATTTGAGGGACAAAAGTTACAGTTTACTCATATTCTTATTATTGTTTTTTAGTTAAAAATAATAAATATTCTGTAATGGACCAGATGTTTAACAGACTATGTTCAATCACCAAGGACATCTAACCTAAGTAAGTTGACCAAGTGAATATCTAGCCCTATTCAGTCGATTGTCCAGCACCAAATCTAGGGATCTTCACATTTAAACACTCAGTAGAATTCCCCCATCAACTAATCAGCTTTGGTGTCGTGAATCACACAGCAGTTACTTCGATTCGAGATTCTATCCTAGATTCTCGCCCTCCCATCCACAACGGACCGTAACAGCTGATCACGCTCCACAAAGACTGGGGAATATTCCAAACATTCCCATATTTATGCTTGTTACACGTCAACCCAGCCCAAACCATCAGGCCCGTCATCAACGAAACTAAAGTTCCCCGTATAAATAATTCATCACAATAAGGGATTCAAGTATGTTTTTTAACCCTAAATTGACAGTTGCGCACACTCTATTGATGTGCGAGAACCAAAATACTCCAATTAGATGTAGTGAATCAAATGTCCTACGTCAAATCTCTAATCAGGACCCTTAAGTCCTAAGTCCTCCAAGGTTTTGGATCTCGACTAGGTTGGGACACTACATATTCATAACAAATCATTTTATTAAAAAAAATTAGAAGATAATATGTGTTATTTGTAAATTAATCAATAATGAAGAAAGTATCATCATGTAACACATATCACTTTATAGGATATTTAAATTAATTCGTTAGTAAAATATTTCATTCAATCCTTATTATAGTGCTAACTAAATTACACATTTATAAAAGAAAATAGTTAGTTTTTTGGATTCTATGAGACATTTACAATTTTTTTCGGAAAGTTCACGTTCATTAATGAATAATAAAAAAATATATAGATAATAAAAGCATTTAATAAAGAAAAAAAAGAAAAAAAATAATAAATGATGCATAAAAAATATATGAATGACCTACAATTAAGATCAAGAACATCTTCTAAAATATAATCTATAATAAAGTCAGGAGGGAGTATATCATTATTTTTTTTTTTAGTGCATTGTCTTAATTTTTTGTGTTCCTCTCAATTTATTTAGTCCATCTCATATGAAATTGGTGTTAAAGGAACGTTGAGAAGAGTGTGTTGTTAAGTTTTTTTAACGAATCTATATCATAATCAAAATTAAAAACAAGGACATATGGCACAAGCATTTGACTCAGCCTCGGGCACGTAGCAGAGAATTGAAGATAACGGAAAACTAAGACGAAGAAAAGTAGTTCAAGGAAGGCAAGGATTTGAAAAATAATGGGGTGGGTGTGAATGACACTCTGTTAAGCTCGGATCTCAAACAGTGAAGAAGACTCTCTTTTGGACCGTAAGGAAAAGTCTTAGGAAGAGGGACCTTACCCTCACTCGTGCCTCTCTAACCTTTGCTTATTATATGGTACATGGTACAAAACAAGTGTGGGAATATAGGCTTTGAAATTTGCATAAATCAACTGACACGAACCATATGATATAAGTGTGTGTCTTGTTAGTTGTTGCCCAAGACCATGAAAGGGAACTGTAAAAAGTGTAAAAAGTTGAATTTCATGGAGTATAGGAAAAAAAAGGGAGAATATCAAAGATTTGATTGGAAAAAGGGTTAGAAATTTGTGTCCTAAAGTCTCTTTTGGAAATATATGTTTAAGGCACGTCCATTGCTTGCTTATTGAATCCAAGAAACCAGCATCCTAAGTGAAACTTAACTAGATTACAAGATTTTTCTTGATCAATTCAATCCCAATATTTTACCATACAATTAGTTAATTATTGGTCATCCAAAATGATGATATGTGGTCAAACGGCTATAAAACAGGGGATCTTATGTAAAAAATAAATAAAATTGTCACACTTGGCATTAAATGGATCTTGGGTAGCTATTGCTTGAAGTTTCTACGTTGTCATCTTGTGTTTTTTAACTGGTCATCATACATAATTGATTATCGATCATGATCATTCACGACAAGAAAGAAAAGAGTAAAAGAAAAATGCTAATATAAATTATATGTTAATTAAACTGCTCTAATGTAACTTTTTTAAAGAAAAAATTAGTGGAAAAATAAAACAAGAATAAACATGTACATGTTCAACCTCCACAATAACGTTAAAGATAACTTCTTACTCTGGCAAATAGAAGAATTACACCCTAATAAAAAGGTTGATTCAGCCAAAATAGTTTTGACATTTTTGACAAATGTTTTTGAATAAGTCATGCCATTCCCACTATTTAGAGTTTAATATCTTCTATCCCATAATTTCAGAATGACACACATTATGTAATAGAAGATGTGCTCTCCATTATGTATGGTGTATGCTTATACCGTTATATGTATATATTATAAATGATAATCTTATATAATTGAATTTATTTAAGTTCTAATTGCATCTACCTAAACTTGTGAATGAAGTTGGCACAAGCGAATTGCCTAATAAACGTGGTTAAGACCTGAGTTTGAGATTTGCTATATAAGATTGTGAAATGTCATAACCTTAATTGATGATACTATGTATTAGCCTGTTGGATGATGCACAAAAAAATATTTGTTAGTAAGGAAATGCAACGTGAGATATTGCTTTGTCCATACGGAAGGAGGAAAAAATCTATGCCTGCAAACAATAATCAAATTAAAGGCACATACACTACGAGAAAATGAAAAACTATTCGGAGGAGCAATCCATTGCCTAGTCGAGGAGCATCTGAGTGAATGATATATATAAAACCAAAAACAGGTTGGACAATCGGACCAACTTTGTCTATATTTCTATTTGATCTCAACACTCAAAATCATCCTTTGCAAATTCCCATGGTTGAAGACCCGACCTCTCTCTATCAAACATAAAATAACCATAAATGCATGGCGCCAAAGGAAAAGACACAAGTCATTCATTTGAGTGTGTTTGAAATTTAGTTTCGCTTGAAATTGACCATGCATACCTTGTTTATTGAAAAGTGTATTTGCATTGAAGTGATTTACATTGTTAAAATGAAAGTGATAAAATCTCTTTTGAATACTGAAATTAGAACTTTAATTTACTATCCACATCTCCAATCCAAATTGGAACTTTATCCATATTTTTCCTCGCTTCACGTGGTGATCGTTCTTGGTAATTACTCGTTGTGTTTTGTTTTAATAAAAAAAAAAATTAATTCAATCCAAAAATACAGATAATTAGTCGTTGTATGGGGATAAGATCCTACTCAATGTAGTCAATGCTTAATAAAGGGACGGAGGGAAGGGGGTAAGCAAGTCCCTCCCTACAAAACATTCATTGTTGTAAATGTAGGTATATTAGTTACAATTTTTTTCGTATGATTTTAGCTGCAAAATTACCTGTGGACAGCATTTTTAAAGTACAGCTAACTATTGAGTAATCGTGGTTAAATATTTCTTAATCATAACTTATCATAATGTTATTATTGTTTACGGTTTACCTATATTTTAAAACATGTTTACTAAATATTAAGAGTGATGAAATAAAATGTGAACGGTTAAAGAGAGATGAGCAATGCACTAAATTACATGATTCAGGATTAACTAATAATTTTTCATTTCTCGATCTGTTACTGACCTAATACTAGTTAACATAAATTTCGAACTAGTGATCAAAAATCCATATTGCCATGTCGGGAGGTTCCATAAATGATGCAACAAAAAGTGGAATCAGAGCATAATTAAGTACATCTCCTTTTGCAGTTGCATTATGACGGAACATAGCATTTTTTTTTTTTCACACCTTATGGGTATCCGGTACCCCCACGAGAGTTCTTAATACCAGGATAACCATGAGACTAATCCAGTGTGAAGAACTGTGAATGCCTCTTCCAATAGGGTGCAAAAAGTTGTGGATGCCTCTCCAAGCAAGATGTTCTTCCTAAAAATCGAACACAGAATTACTAACATGTGCGCCATTCCGAAAAATCTCAGTTGGTCGCTTAAGCCAACTGGGCCAACTCCCGTTGGTAACGCAACATAGCATAGCATATTAAAACCATGGCACTTTAATTTTTCCAAAAAAGTAAAATGGCTTATTTTCATTTTTCACGACGAACTTCTAACCTGAAGACACGCATGGCTTCGTAGTGGTAAAATCATAAAATGCACATACAATTAAACAACTTTGATCAAATAGTAATAAAAATGATGTGTATGTGATATGATATGTCTACAAGTTTGAGACACTAAATACATGACAGGATTTTGTCCTTTTAGCTGAAGATAATTGATCAGACTTATTTTTCTTTTTGCAAGGGAAAAAACTAACTATTGAATTTGAAAATATTAGGTAATAGGCAATATCTGTTCTCTTACGCTTTCTACTATTTTATGTAATAAAGTGTTAGAATCAGTTAAAAAATTATTATTTTATAGTACTAAGGGGAAGTCTGTTTCAAGGATTTTAAATAATTCCGAGGATATAAAGATAGTTACAAAATTATTCATACGTTTATTTAAAACTTACAAAAATATTTTTGGAAAATAGTTTTTTCATGTTTTAACACTTTTCATTCCCACCTTTAAAGATGGATAATGTTGTCAATTAGGGCATATACCCGTAGGCCCCGTCTGCTTGCCAACAATTTTTTGCCAATTACTGGCGGGCAAGGCACAAATTTTAGGCCCGGTTTTTAAATTGCGTGCGCCCGCTTTTTTGCGGGCAATTGCGGGGGGCATGCAAGAGAAGATTTTTTTTTCTTTAAAAAAAAGTAATTTTTGTAGTTTTTTACTCACTTTGACAGCTAAAAAAAACTTAAATATTTCTCTGATATCAGTTAATGTACTTCATTTTTCTCCTACTTTTAATCTATTTTACATCATTTAATTGATTATTTGAGATCAATTGTATTATTTTTTTAATTTTTTTTACATTATTTAATTGATTTTTATTGATTTTTTGAGATCAATTGTATTATTTTTTATTTTTTTACATTATTTAATTGATTTTTTGAATTTTTATTTTTTTAATTATATGCAGGCCGCCTGCATGCCCGCCTTGCCCGCATGTAGGCCCTAGAATTTTTAATGGGCGGGCATGCCTGTCTGTAAAGATTGCGGGCCAAGTACAGGCGCTGGCGAAGCCCGCCCGCCAATCGTAATTGTCAATGTTAAAGATGGGTATGTTTTATTCCCATGATAATGTTTTGTGAAATTAAAAAATGATTTCACTTTAACCATCCTTCAATATTTTCACATAGTCACGTTCCAAGTTTAGATTTCATTGCAAATTTTTATTTGCTCCAATTAAAACACATAAGAATGTATAAAAAAGGCTATATATACATCGATTTACATTAGTGTAATTTGAATTAAATTACACTTGATCTCAATCGTTGATTCTACTTTCATCTAATGGTCTAAAATGTAGAATTTATTGCTCTCTTATTTTTCTCCTTTTCACTTTTTTTTTACTTTCTTTCTCTCTCATTATTATCTTTTGTTTTTTTATCCACTTATAAAAAATCTTTCGCATTTGAAAAATGATCTTTTGTTTTTTTATCGCTTAAAAAAAATCTTTTGCATTTGAAAGATGATCTTTGAAAATTGAATTTGAAAAATAACATAAGACTAATGAAAAAATTGCACCATCTACAAGTTTACTACTTTACCATTAAGAACCATCTTGCAACATCTCTGAAAAAAATTGCAACACGGAAACAACACGGAGAGAACAGGTTTTCATTTGAAAAAAAAAATATTACCACTGCCATTTGCATAATGAAAAAAACCAAATTTTAAGTACCTCTGAGTTATGGTTTTACTTTTCAGATCTTTTTCCAACGGTTTTACTTACTTATGTTCACATATGTAGCGTTCACTGAAACAATAGAATAAGAATTTTATTTTTTTTTAAAATTAGAGTATAAATGGTAGGTGTCCACTAACTGATTACAAGGTTTATGCTAAAAAAATTGGCTACACTTTTGAGATCGAGTTCATTATCCTATGTTCATTATCTAATGCATGAACGATACAGTGAGTGTGAGGAAGTGAGATAGTGAAGAAGGTGAGAAAATTTAAGAGAAAGAAAATTAAATTAAAAAGATACAGAATAAAAATATGACAAAGAGAAAGTTTAAACAAAAAATTAAAAGGAGAAAAATTAGGGAAGACAAAATATTTAACTAAACCATTAGATCAATGTAAAATTTGATGTTTAGGATTAAGTGTAACTTAACTCAAATTACACTGGTGTAAATCGATCTCTCCTCATATATATATATATATATATATATATATATATATATATATATATATATATATATATATATATATAACTATTCTGGAAACAAATACTCATGATAAATAAAAAATTATTTCAGTTATCAAACTTAAATTAATTTAACTATGCACTTGCATTTTATTACAATAATGCTAATAACGCATTTATATTTTTATGATAAAAATATTGTATTTTATATATTACGAATTTTTTCGTTTAATTTCAACAACTTCAGTAAAAAAAATAATATAAATAAATAGTATTTCAAATATTAAAAAATAAAATTAGTAATTATAATATATATTGTCAAGGGTATATACCATCAATCAAACAAACTATATTTCCAAAAAATTTTAAATGCTAACCAATTACGTTACTATTTAAATAAACAACTATTATATTCTCGATAATAATATTTTGGGGAATAAAATTCCCGAATATGTAATTTCATTCATTGAAACATACATCCCGAATACTATTTTTTATTTTTTTATTATTTTTTTAATTTACAAATCTTACACTCTGACGATACCCGCAGTGGCACAAAATGTGGGTGTGTTCTCAATAATGATAATTCTTGATAAGGATGCCATTTATAAGTATTCAATGCCCGGGTAATATATACCAGTGATATTGGTTTAGTACATTTAAAAGATTGAACCACCGCCATCATATATAATGGTTAAAAAGGCAATGACGTAATTAAAATTTTTGTTTAATGTATGCCAGTTATATATGATTCTTCGACCGGGGAAAGATATGTGGATCATAGTATACGAGTGGAGTGAATAATCAATTGATGAAGACTTACTAGTACTTTTTCTTTTGTTGTTTCTTAACAAAATAGCCAAACCTTCTACTTGCAGGGAATTATTCACCCATTGAACATGAATAAAAATGGGTAGTTAACTTCTAAAATCTATGACAACGGGTGAGACTACTGTTGTGTGTGTATCAGTGTATCAGTGTATGGGCACTGAACTACCCGATCTGCCATATAGAGTACATATACATTAATTAGTTTTTTTCTTCAATGATGATCGGTTCAGTTAATCAGAAATATGCCTGATCACTACTAGACGAATTGATAACACTATGAACGATCTATTAGCGAGATGGCCACAATGCTCAAGAACATATATAGATTATTGTAACCATAATCGCGGGTTACAATTATGCAGACTCATATACCAATTCGAAAAAAAAATACATTCATACAAACAAAGGAAATGAACCAGTGTTGGGACCTAACTTTAATAGCCTCAAAAAGAGAACCAATATCACAAGCTACTATTAAAAATCATATCATTGCGTATGAGTTATAGGAACTAAATATTTTCAAGACAAACCAGCCAACCTGCATAACGATTATTAGTAAGAGAAAACATAGCATCGAACTTTTCATAGAAGTCTAGTATGGACATACCCGTAGCGTGCCTAAATCAAAATCATAGGAACACATGAGACCATAAACAATATGCCACTAAAAGCACAATACAAAAAGATGCAATAAACTGTCTTCAAAATTTTGTGCTTGTATTTTGGAATTAGAGACCCTGTAGGTAATTTTTTTTTTTTTTTTTCCCACGAGAATAGGAATGAGGAAGAAAATTTTCCCAAAGAATGATTAATTTGGGTATAAAGAAGGGATTATGTTCCCATCCCGCCGAGTCCCATCTCCAAAAATATTATTTAAAAATATAGGATTATTACACCAATAAGTTTATTTTTTATTTCATGTTTATATTATATTTTTTAATTAATTAGAATTTTTTGATGTTTTGATCATAATACTTTTTTGTTATCTGATTTTTAATATATTATTTAAGTTTCTTTATTGTCATTTCAACTTCAAACTTTAACTTAATATATATAAGCTTATTATGGAGTATTGAAAGTTATATTTAAGATTTATTTATTTTATAATATCATTTTAAATTTAATTTATTTCTTTCCAATTTTATAAAAGTTTATGGAAACCTCATGAAGTTAAGTGGAGAAGGAAGCAGTGGCGGATCTTGGAAGGAGTAGGTGGGAGCACCTGCTCCCCCTCAGATCCTATAAAAATATATGTATATACATGTATTACAAAATTCAATAAGAATGATTGTTGTAGTGGTTTGGGTCCTTGACTTCTATTGGCAAGGTTGGGAGTTCGAGTATCTTAGACAAACTTTTTTGTGTTTATTTTTATTTTTCAATTACTAAAATAGTTTCAAATGCTAAGTCAAACTTTTGTGTTTATTTTTATTTTTCAATTACTAAAATAGTTTCAAATGCTAAGTTAAGCTGTATAAATATTTGAAATTGACTCCTAAAATTTGCACCCCCTAGAATATTTATCAAGCTCCGCCACTGGAAGGAAGGTAATTATCTCCGAAGCGAAAAACAAAAATGGAGACAAAAACTTTTAAAGTAAAATTGATGATAAATTAATGATAAAAACTTTTAAAAAAAATTGATGATAAAAAAGTTAAAAATATATTTTTTCATTGAAACTTAAATAATTAAAAGTTGGTAAGCTTAAATTTTTATAATTTTTAAATATTTTAAAAAATAAGTGATGTAATTCACATTGTCATATACTATTAAGTTTTGAGGTTTAAAAATTGAATGCTAAATCATTTGATGATTTGTCATTTTGTTGGTGAATTTAATTTTCCTTCTCCCAATTTTCAAAAACGAAAGAAAAAGAAACACCATTAAAAATATTTTTAATTTAGTTTTATAAAACGTTGATTATTTTTGGCGGTGGCGGGGAAAGAACAGATTGGTAGAAGAAACGCGGGTACTTGTGTGTGATGAGAGAGAAAGAGGGAAAAGGCCAAAAACTTTAGAAAACCTGGAAACGAAACAAACGATGGTATAGGAGGTTAACTCTAATAATCATATATTTTGACACCCTTTTTTTTTATACCAACCGGTATTTGGATCTGGTTTACTCAGAATTCGACTCATCCGTTCTGATCCAACTGAGCTCGCACTAAAAGATAGGGGTCTCCTAGCGAGGCTTGCTCCATACCCAATGCTCAAATTCGAAATCAATTGGTTAAAGGATCAAATGAGCTATCACTTGACTAACCCATGTTGCTATATTTTCACCCGAATTAATTTTTGCAAAGTGCAAATCTGACCCACTTAAATGCGGATAGAGATAGAGACATAGATAAATTCATGCCTAAGTGAGTTTTGTTAAAAATGTACTCGAGTCAAGAATACAGTACGAGGAAAAATATTAAAATCACTTTTATTAAAAAAATAGTTGATCATATTTAATTTTTTTAAATTTATAAAAAAATATAATTATTTTAGAAAAAAATTATCAGAAACGAAACAAAAATTAATTTAGATAACCACTTTTTATAAATGATTTGGGAAAAGAAAATAATATCGAAAAAAGATTTGGTTAACTTTTTATATATTCTTTTTTTATATTTCAATCTAGAAAAAATATTTCCCTTCCATATTTTATAAATAAAGATATAAGATTCTATATCTCCTAAATGCATTATTCCTTATGAAACTTAACCATTTTTAGGTTCGTATCCTAAGTAAAACCTAAATAATATCATTAAAACACTTGTTAGTATTTTTGGAAAAACAATAAATATTTTTACGAAATCAACCTGTAGATTGATCTCCATCACAAAAAAAAATCGATGTGTTTCACTTGTTCACTATTGATTAGTTAATAAATGACATATGTAATTTTTCTATTATATAATTTTATTTGTAGGTTGATTTTCTAGACCCATATATTATTGCTATGTCTTATATAAAATCTTTTTTAAAATTTTATTTCATTCTATTTAAAATATCTTATAAAAAAAATTAATGTTATTTAATTACTTATTTTGACAAACACTTCTATCTTTTCAACATTTTTAAAAATTTCAACAAAAATTTTACAAATAGTTTTGCAATATATCAAATGTTCACATTTTCAATATCACTAAAATAATTAACCAACTTTCTTTTTTTTTTTTGGCAATGCCTCACTGAGCCTAGTTGTCTCCCGAGGTCCACCACTATCAATGAAGGTCCACCACTATCAATGGAGGTACCTAAGATTAATCTTGTTCGAGGTTCGTGGCTACCTTTCCTATAGAGGTGTTTTTAATAAGAATCGAACACATGATTACTAACACCCGTATTCTATTCTTAGAATCTCAAAAATATATCTTACACCGACTAAGCCAACTCACGTTGATAATTAACCAACTTTCATAATGTACTTAAATTTATTAAAGATGATAGGGTTAGTATTCTCCTAGTTGAAAATTTTTTATGTAATGGATAGGAGGACATGCAGCATTAAAAAATATAAAAAGAAATCTTAAATATATTTTTGGTCCAAAAATTTAACAATTTATTATTTTCCAAGACACGTTCACTTTATTACAATACTTTGTTAGTTTCTAAATAAGTGTTTTTTTAAAAGTTATTGCTCTAATAATAATAATAATAATAATAATAATAATAATAATAATAATAATAATTATAATTATAATTATAATTGATATGTTTATTAGTATTAAATTTATGTCGTACTTACCTCATTTATCATTTTTCTGTTTTTAATAACTATACTTATTTTTCTCATTTGTTATCTTTTTATTAATTAGGCGGGTATTAAATTATAAAAACAGTAATTAATATTATTCCATGTAGCAATTATAAATCTGTACATTTAAGAATTAAGATCGATAAAAAAAAAAAAACAGAGATCAAAACGAAAATTCGCTAATGTTTCAAAGATCTTTTATTTACTGTATTTACTACGCTCTATTCCAATTTATTTATGATTTTGTAAGTTTCACATGAATTAAAAAAATTCTTTAATATTTTGATTTTTAAAATAAATATAAGGCAATTTATTATAATATCTTCACACTATATTAATCATCATTCATTTCATATATTTTAACATATTAAAAGGTAATGTTAAAGTTATAAAAAAAACAATTAATACAATACATCTTCAAGTTCACAAAATGAAAAATAATTTGAAATATGTTTAAAAAGTTAAAGTAATAGATAAAATTGAATAAAACAAGTAAAATTTATCGTTATTATAAAAGAAATCTTATTATAATTAAGTCGAAACTCGACGTATTTCAGCATAAACATTCAAAAAACTAATTTCAAATCAAACCGTCTAGTATAATTTAGAGATTAAATGTTGGATTGAGAGAGCTACTCACAAAATGAAGCTCTCACAGAAAAAGGTAGGAAAATAAAAACTTGTGAGATATGACATATGTCCATAATGTTTATTATTTAAAAAATTATTAAAAAATATTGAAAAGATGTGTTCTATGAACATTTTTTTTTGAAAAGTTATGTCTTTTGAACTAAAAAAACCATTTAAGTGTCAAATAAAATTTTTTTCAGGGACTAAAAATGAAATTTCATATTTTAAGGGACTAAAATGTCCCATCTAAAAAATACGAAAAACCAAAGTGACATTTCACTCAATTTATAAATACTTATTAGTAGGAAAAGATAGAACCATGATCTCATAAATTCAAGTTGTGATTTCAAATTATAAGTGCAAGAATATATTCTCTAAAAAGGCACAAGCTCAATGCAATATGAATATGTTAAAACTATGATAATTGTTTGAATATCAATTAGACTATGTTGCTAAATTAAATAAAAATTAAAAACTTGTTTACATGTCCATAAAATAAAATTGAATAGTTATATATTGTTCTTTCAACATTATGACTCAGATACAAGTGAAAATGAATTAGTTTCTACTAATAATTTAAAAAACTGCAACAACAAAAATGAAGGCAGAACACTACCACTATCATGATAATGAAATTAATGTTCAAAACTCAACTAACAAGACTATGAAGAAGATTAAAAGAGCGATGAAAAAAATACCTCAATAAATCTAAGAATTTTTATATTAAATAAATTATTTTCTTAACCCTAACCCTTAAGGCAGAGAATAAAAAGCTTAATAACGTAACTTCTTAATGAGAAAATAAAAATTTAATACTTTAAAGAGGATAAACTTAGTTTTTAATGTGTTGTTACTTTTTTTTTAACCTCTTATTCTCATTTCTAAGAAATGAGATAATTAAACAAACCCATATACCTAAATTATCATTGATTTAATTTTAATGTATTACATTATGATGGACTTTTTCATTTTAAATAATAAATATTGAAATTTATATATATCCTGCATTGAAGCACATTATAATACAAATATATTTTTGATCAAAAGTGTAACATAAAAAAAATTAAATATAGTCGAATGTATATATATTTCAGAAATTTAGATAATTGAATTAAGTATAAAAAAAAATCAGGAGTATATAAAGAGAGTTTTCCTAGGTTACTGGAAGTAATAAAATAATCATAAATTAACATTAATTACTCTTTCGAAAAACCCAAAAATCATATATTTTTATGACAAAATACTACCTTTAACTTCTTAGAACACTTATTACTCCCTCCGTCTCATTATCTTGGTAAAAAAATGCAAAAATTTTTGTCACATATTAAAGTAAAAAAATAAATGAAAAATCTTAAAGATTGTATATTATATCGATTATTGATAAGTAAATAAGGAAAACACATTTAAAGATATTTTTTGGAGGAATATTGCAATATGTATTAATTGTAGTGATATGAAAATTTGTGCAATATCAATTTGTAATTAATGAATAAATCATGCATTATATTAAATAGATACTCTCTTATTTTCATTGATTTGTTTGACTTTTATCAAGATGATGAGAGGAAGGGAGGAGCATTTTTCATGTAAATATCCTTTCTCGAGAGGGAATGACATATGTGGTGTTGTTGGCTTAGGAAAGAAAACTTCATGTGTTCCATTAGATGATGTTCGCATTGTATTGGCCAACAGTCACAACTCTTCACATATTTGGTAACTGCATTATTACTAATAGTTACTCCGTCCGTATCGAATAATAAGCAAATTCAATCAGTTTTACGTTTATTAAAGAGGTTAGTTGATTGAATTAAATTTTATCAAATTTTTTAAAAATAATAGAGCTATTTTAAGAAAGTAGGATTGTGAATGAAACAAAAAATTAAATAAGATTACAATTTTCTAGATATGTTTTAGGAAAGTCGCATTGGAAATGAAACAAAATTTAATAATGCTAGTTAATTTTGTTCATATTTTAAACGAAGAAAAATATGTTTTTTTGTTGCTTATAATTCAAAGAGGAAATACAATCAAAGACATATTTTTCGTAACTAAAAAAAAAAAAGAAAGAAATTAATCTCGTCACAGAGAGCTTGGTAAATCAATGTACCAAGCCATAAAATAATGTACTATCCTTCAATTCTTGCACTCGAAAACATCTAAAAAGGAATGCTATTAACCATTCCGGTCTTTAATATCTCTTACTAGTACTACGTATCCTTCAAATCTTGCACAAGGAATTGAAGTATCTGAATTTGAATCCTATTTACTTTCTGTCTTTAATCATGCTCATGTTCTCCCTTTCACCTTTTTTTTTTAATATGGAAATTTAAAAAAAAAAACTATTCAAATTGATCCCCAAAAAAGAAAACATATAGACAATACATTTAATCTCTGAAAAAATTTATAGTCCAAGTTGATCATTCAAAATTTCAAATTTGAGTTTTAGTATAACTTTTAGGTATAATTTAGTTCCTATTAAAGACCCGTTTGACCTTTGAACTTTTTTTTTAAATAAGGGTCATGTTAAGATTTTTTATTTATAAGTGATTGAATTTCTATTTTATTTTAGAAAAATGATTAAGAGACTTATATAAAAAGACTAAATAAACACAAAATTTTTATATAAGAAGATTGTGATAGTTGTTATTTATAGTATTATTTTATCTTACATAATGTCAGGGATTCGATTCCTGCTGTAAATATGGAATTTGTTGATAGAAGCAAAACTCACTTTGGTGATATTTATGTTTCGGAGGGGATTAATCTTTGACTGTTCGTTTGGTGATCTTTAGTCTTTACGGCTTGGAGGGGATTATTCTTCAACTATTGGCCGAATGATATCCTTGATGGAAAAAATTGTATTATTTTATTGTGTTTTCTTAATCTCAGCCCTTATAGGGTTGAAGATAAGAGGTTAAAAATGGACATCATGTGTTTGAAAATGATACATTGAAAGAATAAAAACACTTTATATTTAGTTTTTCAATACATGATATCCACTTTTAGCCTCTTATCCTCAGCCCCGAAGAAAACCCTATTTTATTTTATACAAGTGTATCTAATACATTTGTTATTATTTACTACCTTTTATTATTTATATTATTTATTTTTTTAAATTGTGACTTTGATTTTCATTAATTGAGAAGTAGGGGAAGTTAGGAACAGCCACGCCCCTTTCCCGCGATCTACCTCAGAGAGAGAAAGAAGAGAGAAGAGAGAGCATACAAATACTTTCTCTTTGGTTTCTATGAATTTGGCGCTAAACCCCCTCCATTTCCCACATCTACCAATATACCCCTCCCTCCTTCCCTCTTTTTCTTCTCTCTCTGTTCTATAACCCCACACACACACGCATTCTCTCTCTTCCTCTCTCTCTCTCTCTCTCTCTCTGCCTTTTTACCCTAAAAGGAGGCGTTGGTTCCTTCATAAGCCCCCACCCCTTCATCACTCTCTTCATCCAAACTTCAAACTTCAAACTTCAAACTTCAAGGGCATAGTGTTAAGAGAGCAATAGAGATAGAAAGAGAAGTGAGAGAAAGAGAAACAGAACAGTACTTGGGTCGGTCTATAGCGTTTTTTTGTTCTTATTTCCGTTTCTTCTTTTTAACCATCATTTCATCAGAGATCTCTCCACATACCCTTGTTCTGTTTAAGAGACCCCATCTTATAATCTCTAAGAAAGTTCCTTTTTTTGTTCTTTGTTCTTATAAAAATTAAATTTTTAATTTTTTTTGGGGGATTTTGAGGTTGTTCCAATGGCACCCAGTTTTGATTGTCTTTCAAGCCTTCTCTGTGCTGAAGACAACAGCATTTTTGATGATAATGATTTTGTGGGTGGTGGTTCTGTGGAGACTTTGGAAGAGGAGGAGGTTACATGGTATCCTAGATTTCATCGAAACCTTAATCAAGGTCTTGACTTTGGTGGTAACATAACTGAGTTATTGTCACTGCAAAGTGAGGAGTGTTTGAATCTAATGGTGGAAAAGGAATCTCATCATTTGCCTGGTAGCGATTATCTCAATAGGCTGAGGAGTGGTGATTTGGATTCTGGTGCTAGAAAGGAAGCCATTGATTGGATTCAAAAGGTGGGTTCAAGATTTTGTTTCTCTAAATGACTCCAAAAATCTAATCTTTTTTTCTCTATGAGGAGGATATGGATTTTCTTCTTTTTTTTCCCCTCAATTTGAATGCCTTTGATGATCTTAAATTTGAAAGAAAAAGTGTTTTTCTTTCCTCTTCAAATGGTCGGATTTGATTGCCTCATTCTGTGTCTGATGAAGATTCATTTGGGGAATTTGAGCTGCTTGGATAATATTTATGGATTACATTTTGAATCTGAAGTTGATTTAGATGGAATTCATTTATATCATTTTTGCATCTGTGTGAAGAACTCATTGATTGTTGTAATACCGTTTGATATTTATCAGATCACCCTGTGCTATAGTCTGACTGATGAATAAATGATCCTGTTTTATAGGTCAAGGAGCACTTTGGTTTTGGACCTCTATGTGAATATCTATCCATAAACTACATGGATCGCTTCCTTTCTGCATATGAATTACCAGTGAGTCAATGAATAAAGATAAACAACAAGAAAGACAGACAATTTTTTTTTTTTGCTTATCTTGTCCACTGATTCTGATCCGATCTTTCCACTTTCAGAAAGATAGAGCTTGGACAACGCAATTTTTGGCTCTGGCATGCTTATCTCTTGCAGCCAAAACTGATGAGACTCAAGTTCCTATGCCTATTGATTTGCAGGTAGCTAATCTTTTGTTTCATGCTTGGTGGATTACATGTTAAGTCTAATAATTAGTCTTTGATTTTTCATGTACTGATCATTTATTTTGTTATCCTACAGATTGGTGAATCTGAGTTTGTATTTGAAGCTAAAACAATACAAAGAATGGAGCTTATGGTACTGACCACATTGAGGTGGAGAATGCAATCTATTACCCCTTTCTCATTCATTGATTATTTCCTTTGCAAGATCAATGATGATCAAAGTCCTACTAGTGATTCAATTTCGAGATCCATCCAACTTATACTGAGTACTATAAGAGGTACCAATTTGTTTTCCGCCCTATTTTTTCTGCATCAATAAATATTAGTATGATAGGGAGGAACTAGAAGAGATGGTTAATTTGAAGAGGGTGGAAATTCAATGCAGGAATTGACTTCTTAGAGTTCAAACCATCAGAGGTTGCAGCAGCAGTGGCATTATTTGTGGTGGGGGAAACCAAAACAGTTCAGACTGATAAAGCAATTTCTGTTCTGATTCAACTTGTGGAAAAGGTAAAAAGATAGTGGTCCAATGACAAGAAAAAAGTGAAAAATGTAGTATAAATTATGGTTTTCCTCTTTTTACCCCTTATCATTTAAAGTTGATTACTTGTACTGATCAAATGCAATTAATTGATGTTTGGTTTAATTGATGCTTACATGGTTTTATTTTTGTGGTTTTGGCAGGAAAGAGTGTTGAAGTGTGTTAAAATGTTGCAAGAGTTGTCATCAAAAAATGGCAATGCTGACTATACAAGTGCTTCTGTTTCTGTCCCTTGTGTGCCTCAAAGCCCAATAGGGGTGTTGGATGCAGTGTGCTTCAGCTTCAAAAGTGATGACTCAAATGATGGTTTTTGTGCAAGCTCTACACATAATAGCCCAAATGCTAAAAAGAGGAAGCTAAACAAATAGCATAGCTATTGTGTTGATGTGGCTTAGGGGTTTTTACCATCATTGTAGGGTTCTTTTTCTAGAAAAAGGATGTTTTTAGTGTTTTATGAAAGGTGCCCCCTCAAGGGAATATCAAATAAAGAAAGCAGGAAGGGTTATATAGAAAAATGAAAAAAAAAAGATAAAAATAAATGACAATAATAGTGGAATAGTAAAAAAAAATAGTAAAAATAAAATAAAATAAAGACTGAGCATAAAGGATACCTATAATATAAGGTGGAACATGAGTGGAAGATGGGAGATTTAAAGAATAAAATCTTAGCGCCTTTTATGCTCTAAGCATGAAGTTGTGAACAGTCACCAGCTGTTAAATATTTTAGATCCCTTAACAGCAATGGAAAAGTGGTAGTGAAGAAGGAGGGGGTTAAGCATTAGTTTATTTGTTTAATTATAGTTTGTTTTCTACCTTTAAATGAGGGAGTAAAGTAGACCCAAAAAAAAAAAAAAAAAACAAAGAGGCAGAGCTACAAGCATGAGATATATTTTTCGGCATTTATTTTATTCAAGTTTTGTAACTTTTTCTATAATAAAAGATGTATACGTATATGTATCTTTATTTTTTTCTGTTATTTAGTAATAGACTTTGAAGTTCCTAAAATTGTCATAAAATAACACTATTGTATTGTTCGGTAGCCGAAGGGATCTTGCTTTGGCACTTGGGCTGGGTTACTGTTTACAGTTTAGTCCATTGCTACGTGATTGATAGCAGTTGGCTAAGATCCATTCGGCATGCACCAAAAAGAAATGCAAAACAGTAAGAAATTTCAGTTGCACATTTCTTACTGTTTAAACAGTTTTAACTATTTAATAATGATTTTTTTAATTATAAGTTTTATTGGAAAATTGAATGCGTTATTTTTAAATTCAGTAAATTGATCGCTACAGTCTGCATCATATTTTTAATAAAAAAAAAGGTTACCTTTTATTTGCTAGCTCATGGGTGTAATTTAGAATAAACATATTCTTTATGTTCCTAAATATAAGTTTTTGGATATTCTTAGTTACATATTAATCAATTTAGTTACTATTTTTAGTTATATTAGAATTGATTTGATATATTTTTTCAAAATTAACTTTATAATTAATATCAAACTTATAAAAAATACAGAGTAAATATGAATATTTGTAAAAAAAAAATACTATTAAAAATTGAAATAAAAATTTATAAAAAGGATCAAGACATAAACCACCCTAAATACTTATAATTAGAAACGGAAGTATGATTACGTTTGGACATAAGGCTTATTAAAAAAGGAAAATGATAACCAATATAGGTTGGGACGAGTGTTAAGCGGCTCGATCTTGGGTTCGATTCCTTGTGAATGCAGAAAATTTATGTTGGGAGACTCACCTGCCATAGCTAGTCACGTGACCTGGGTCGGATCCGGATGTACCTAATTAGTACTTGGGTAACAAGATGGGCAACCGAAAAAGAAAAAAAAAAGGAAAATGGACATTTGTTAAGAAGTTAAAGATAGTAAAAACTCAAAAAAAAAAAATGTGGTTTTCTTTATTCTCAGGACATAGAATGATGCATGCTCATAATTGATTTTCAAATACTAGATACTTTAACAAGTGCCCTTAGCGAAGACATTTTGTGCATAGGTGTAGAAACTAAAAAGTGGTTAAGTTTTTGACTAGCAACTGGAATAAATTTATAAAAGGGAGTTTAGTTTTAGCCGAAAATATTTACTATATAATATAACCGAGATAACACTTTCAACAATAATTTTATTTTATTTATTTTATGAAAAACTCATGCTTATGTTTTTCCGAGAGAAAAAGGGTATACATCACTTGAACCAATAAAATATTTGATAAATTACATAGTTTATGGATGTGGACAAAATTTATAAGTTACTACATAGGTGGTGTTTGTTTTTTTTTATTAATATTATGTTTTTAGCTTTTTTCTTTCAAAAATAATCATAATTTAATGTGTTTGGTTACTAATGCATATTATAATTTTATGTTGTATTTTTAGAAAAATAATCTAAATCTAACATCTCCCTCAAAGATGCTATAGATTATTTTTGGTAAAGTTATTTTTTGAGATCCATGTAATTTTTCAATTCTACCCTTATCACTCCATCGGTAATAACTAACTCAATATCTTTTTTAATAATTTACTTCGTAAAAATAATTTTCCTTACACTATTCAAACAAAACAGATCAACTTAAATTCATATTTTTCAGCTAAGAGATCCAAATATAAACAGATTATAATCTTAACATATTATAATCACAAATAAAAATAATCACAATATAATTTTATCAGGTATATCACGCACGTACTAAAATGGTACTAATACTAAATTAAGCATGTTAGGGAGGAATATATTGGACCCAACAAGGGCCGGACCAGCAGATAGGAAAGGAAGGGTGCACTCTGCACCTGATAAATCAAGAGTTTCAATTTTTATTCCATTATTGAATTTTTGTTCCCATTTTTTAAAAAAATTACTAAAATACCTTTAGAGTTAAACAGTTTCTGATTTTGGAATATCGAAGAAAAAAACCACTTCCAAAAATTAATTTTAACAAGATAATATTAGGAAATTATTAGCATCAAGACAATGTTAAAACATCCATCACCATGCGCAAATAAAAAGATTTGGGACCTCTAACCCTTTGTTTGGTTTGGGAGAATTTGGGAGGAAAGATTTTGGGAGAAGATAAAATGGGAAGAAAACAAAGTTTTCTCTTGTTCGGTCCAAAAATCTTTTCTCCCCTAAAGAGAAGAGATTTTGAAGAAAAAACACATCATTTATTGGGAAAAGCCAAAATTGCCCTTTACCTGTCTCTTCTCTTTCTACGTGCTTTCTACTTGTTTCTCATTATATGTCCCAACAGCCAACTGTGATGTTATGTCCTAACACATTCTACATCTCAGTATCTCACAACCATAGCTCTTAACAGATAATATCCACTACTCACGTTCCAAGTATTTTTTTTATTAGAAAAAAAAACTTTTAACTGTGTTTTTTATTTTCCTTTGAATTTTGATGTAATTTTTTTTATATATTTTAATCAGAATTTTATTATTTACAAAAATTGAAGTAAGCACAAAATGTTTGGTTATGTTTTTTTTTTAGATAAGGAAATGTTTGGTTATGTTTAATATTGAGAAAGAAAAAAATATATTTATTTGTGTTACGTAAAATAAGGGTATTTTTGTCTTTTAATAATTTTATTGTTTTCTCTCTTTCCACTTTTCTCTCCAACCAAACAAAAGGAGAGAAAACTCAACTTTTATCTCTCTCATATTTCTTTCCATTTTCTCATAAACCAAACAATCACAAAATCTACTCATTTTCTGATTATAATCTCTCTTCCCATTTTCTTTCCAATAACCAAACAAAGTGTAATCTTTGCACTCAACATTCTCTAACTCACAATCATTAGATATTTTTAGCTATTAGAATTTATATTTAAAGTGATGTAATACTCCGTAGTTGAAAAAAGAGAGTTAGAATATTGAAAAAAAAAAAACCTGAGGTGAAGGATGCAAATCTCAGTAAAATTAGTTAGTTAGAGCATGCAACGTATCCATTAAGCATAAAACATGCCAGCAATCATGAAATTGAAATTGAAAACGTGGCCTAATATTATGATCACCAAAAAGCATAAAACATGCCAGCAATCACTCACCATTAAGTTGGTGATGCTTAGCCTAGCAACATACTCAAAACAACCATATCCTCATAAAGACATACATATAATTCAAGCCACATAACCCTAAACACTTTGAAATCCAATTACAAAAAAAGTATGGCTAATAAATTGTGCTCAAATATATTTTTTGAAAATCTTATCAACATTCATGCACTCCTTAATTTTTTATAAACTTTGCATCCAAGTTATTTAAAATACTCTATTTAGTCCTTAATCACACCCATTTCCATCTTCTACCACCCCCACCTTTTTTTGGCAAATGGATTTTCAATTTGTCAAAACCATTGCAGTGTTTTCAATATTATAAAGATGAGAAGCAAAAAGCAATAGCCATGAAAGATCAGGTTACAGAATCAATTAATGGAGACAAATCTTCAATTCGCTAACAATGACACATCCATCATTCGTCAAAATAAAAAACTTCCTTTATCATCTATAAAAAAATCGCAATACAAAAGGATGGATTTTGTACAAAATTTATGCAATGCATGAACAAACAACTCCAACGACACACAATGGTCGTGAGATGATGGTGGCAAGGTGGTGTACAACATAGAGTTATGAGGAAGAAAATAGCGTTTTGCCTTGAGGTTGAGAGGGAGAATTGAAGAATGTAATTGCTTTGTGCTATTGAGAAAGAAGAGCAAACCGTGGAATTGGCGTTGGGATTTCGGAAGTGGGTGTGTATGTGAAGTGGGAAAGACGATAAGAGTATTATAAATAATTTGGATGCAAAGTTTGTAAAAAAAATAAGTGTGTATAAGAATTAAGAAATACTCAAGTATTAATAAATCAATGTAAACATCTAAATCTAACATTAAAATTCTATATCTATTTTCTTTAGAAAATAAAGGAAAGACGTCCTAAGTTTACATACTTTTTATCTTTCTTTTATTTTCTAAAAAAAGAAAAAAAAAGTATAGAATCACCAACAAGGTCTAACATAGTTGGCAGATAGCTGAGTTCCTTAATTGTGATGTCAGAGATTTGATCCCTGCCACGATCTTTGAAATAGCTTTAGTGGCAAAACCAAAGTTCATTTTGGTTATCTCTGGCCTCGAAAAATTTGAAAGTTTAAATAATGTTTGTTAGCATGTAAATGTTCCTTGGCTAAATAAGATGCAACCCCAAAACTCAATAAGTCCAATAGAAATAACAGAGAACATATTAAATGTACAAAGAGCAATTAAAATGCTTCAATTCCAAGTTTGTCAACATAAAAGAAGCACGTGGAGCCTTTAGGGAAAGACCTCCATCAACTAAACATTAGAGCAGAACATCATCAAGGGAACAAGCATGGAGCATAAATTAAACTTCTATATGATAGAATCTTGACAGATTTTCACATGATACCATCATATGGACAAATTGCCTTGCATCTCAAGCACCAAATCAACATAATAATAATAATAATAATTAAAGAAAAAAGGCAACAAAAACAAAATGAAGGAAAGAAATTACATACATGCCGATTCCTTTTGAAGCAGACTTGGGGCTTTTTATAAATGAATATTTGATACCTGACTTAGATCAGCGAAAAAGTATACTTTTTTCTGAAAAACATATACTATAATTTTTACCAACGTAGGGGTTGGTCAAGTGGTAGCTCACTTGGTCCCTTAACCAACTGGTCTCGTATTCGAGCCTTGGGTATGGAACAACCCGAGCAACTCCCGCTGGGACACCCATACCGCTTAGTGCGCGCTCAGTTTGATCGGATCGGATGAGTCGGATTCTGAGTAAACCAGATCCGGGTACCGGTTGGTGTAAAAAAAAAAAACATATACTATAATTTTTACTATCAAATACAAAAGGAATAATGATATATAGGTCTTCAAAGTCAACTTATAAATATTATATCACAAAAAAATAACATATATCACTTGATAATCAATCAATAAATAGTAAGTAACACATGTTATTTTCTTAATGTGTGAACTTATTTGTAAGTTGATTTTATAAGTCGATGTATTTTTTTTTAATAAAGAAAATATTTTGTTACGATTTGATAGCAATAACATCCCCCACTTCCTACCATCTTTAGTAATTTTAATGACTTGAGTTTAGAATATTATATTTCCTCTTAACTCTAATATAAGAAAAACAATACATACTTATCTTAGTCTCAAATAAAAAAAAAAAGTTACCTAATATAATTATTTCTAAAATATTCCTAAAAAGTATAGTAATTATTTCATTTAATTTTTGTTTTATTCTCAATGCAACTTTTCTAAAATAACTATGTTTTTTATGAATTTGAGAAAATTAAATGCATTCAATTAACTTTAACAGTGACTAGAGGGAGTAGTTGTCGTCATCAATAATCAAATAATCAATCCTTGAGTATACTTTATTTTTAGTTCACTTATAATATAAAATCTTTATTTTGCCCGTGCCCACGTATTATTTTAGATTTTAAGTTGTATTAATAAATTTAGTAGTATATTTTTAATCTAATTTTTTCAGAGTAATAAATAAAAAGTTAAATTCCATTTTTTTATATAGTTATTTTGTTGAATAGTTATTCACTTATGCTCATCAACGCTGTTCATTGATTGCCAATACCTGTTGGGCCTATGCCAAATTATCAAGAACGAGAGAGATATACTTGCTACCCCAACCTACTTTTGCTATTTTATAAATTGTTTTGATGGTGACCGAACTTCGTCTCTATTATTAAAATATATATATATATATATATATATATATATATATATATATATATATATAAAAATGTGAGTGAGTTCACAATTATAAAAATCGGTTTTGAATAGGATTATGATTATGATTTTTTTTGTAGTAAGATGACGTAAGTATGTTGTGGGATAGCAAAATTTTACTGTCATTCTATTTTTTTATTATTTCCAATTTTATCTTTATTTTTTATTTAGCATCAATATCATGAGGTATAGTTTACTATCGAAAAAAATGTTCCTATTGTGAAATATGTGGTGAGCAAATCAACGTCATGAACTCACCATCATTCACAAGACACGCAAGTCATCATAATTCATAACATATCAAAACAAAATCAATGCCAACAATCAATTTTGCCTAACAAAAACACTCTATACTCGATCTCCTTTCCTTGGAATTCAATCTCTACACGAACATCAGTATCATGATACAAATTGTTTTCACACTTGAGCCTCTCAACCTTTGTTGGTTAGCTGATCATAATACTGATAAGCCGCGAAGTAAGTCTGAGAAACCGTAAGAACCAACAAAACAAACGTAGTAGCCACTAGCCAGAGCCGAAATAAACGACTATGGCGTATCAAAATAAATATACTTAAAACTATTTCAAAAACTAGCCCGTTGCACATGCCAACTACTCTCGTAATACTGATGATTTTCAAAAAAGTTTATTTCACGATCGGATTTTTTTTTTCACAATCAAAATTTTTCATAGTAAAGTATACTTCACAATCATGACGTTAAATAAAAAAAAACAAGAATAAAGTTAAAAAATAATAAGATAAATGTTATGTCTCTAACCATAAATGGGTTGACAAAAGCCCATTCAAATTTTTTCTCTTAAAGTCCACATGCCCAAGGAATAGTTCAGAACTCATTGGGCTTTGAAATTAGTAAGGTCTGGCGATATATCCGTTTGACTAAGACCATCCCATTTTTTTCATGGGAATTAGTTTTTTATCCCCACTTAATTAGTTAATCTCCTTTATTTTAAAAGGACGCTATCAACCTTACTAAAAATCAAACTATCCAAAATGCTTTCTCGCTGAGGGCTCAACGAGGATTATAAAATTTAATTTTTATAACCTTCGTTGACCCCAGCGAGGGTTATAATTTTTTATTTTATAACACTCGCTGACCCCAGCGAGGGTTATAAAATTTTGATTTTGTAATATTCGCTGAAGGTTCAGCGAGGGTTATAAAAATTAATTTTTATAATTGGATACATCATCATCTCACTTGTTTTTATCCCATCTGTAATACTTGTAACAAACTTAGAGAATCATGCATGGTTGTTATTGTCTGAGATATTCATGCATGCTGTTACTATATTCTGTTGCTATCTCTTGTATATACATTGCTCAATATCATACGTGAGCGAGGGTTATAATTTTTTATTTTATAACCATCACTGACCCTCAGCGAGAGTTATAATTTTTTATTTTATAACACTCGCTAACTCCTCAGCGAGGGTTATAAATTTTTACAACCCTCGCTGTGCCCTCAGCCTCTTTGTTAAAAAATATATTTTATAACCATCGCTGAGGGTTAAGCGTGAATTATTATTTTTTATTTTTTTTAAGAGGGGGTAAGGTTGGAATAAGAGGGGGGGTATTTTGCGATTATTGGAAGTTAGTAAGGTTATTATGAGATTTTTACAAAATAAGAGGGTCAACTAATTAATTAGGGAGTCAAAAAACTAGAGCCTTTTTTATTTCTCACGATCCTTTTTTTTTTTTACACTGCCAGAAACATGTTTCTGCACGTGTAATTTTTATTTTTACAAATAGTAGTGTTTGGGTGGTTCCAAACGGGAAGAAAAAAAGTAAAAAACTCGCCTTTATTTAAGGGACCATTGAGTTCTGAAAAAAAGGCGATTATTGTAATAGTGTTTTGATTTTTATTTTTTGCCAAAGCCCCATGAGTTCTGAAACTAGACTATTACAAAAGTCCAAAAAATCGACTATATAATTCCAACTACATTTTTTCTTCTGCTGCTAGAAGATAAATAAATTGCTATTCCTATAGCCTTTGCATTTATGTAGAACTAGGTTTTGCATGCACCAAATATACTGCATGAATGTGTCAACGGACTTTTCGAAATGAGTGGCCCAAATTCACGCACTTTGGGCCCATGATAGCCCGCATCATATGTTATAATTAGCCAGCATTTAGTTTTGGGTTAATTACACTTAACCCCCCTTGGGTTTGGTAAAAATTCAGTTTGCCCCCGTGGTTTCAACTTTAACATATTGCCCCCCCTGTGGTTTGTATTACTAACACTTTGCCCCCCCCCTTTAGCCAAAATCGGTGAACCTATTCCTGAACCGATGAACCAATGGATGAACCGATTTCCTATAAATCTCTTAATTTTTTAAAAAAAATGTCATGATGGGAGTCTCCCCATTTATTATTTATAGAACTGGATTTACCACTGCACCACCAATATTTTTAATGTTATGCTTTTGAAATAAAGTATTTATTATATTATTTAATTTTTTAATACTATTTCACCTTAATATATTTACATATTTATATGAATATATGAATAATGACCGATATGCGGTTTAATTAGTCTTATAAATAGGCATTAATTGATAAGATTCTATACCAATTTTAAATAAGTATTAATTGAAATGTTGAAATGCTACCAGGTTAGTGTGGATATATTTTTGGTTTGCTGGATTTGGATTTCAATTAGTAAATATATTGAGTATAAATAGGTAAATTTATTATATTGGTTTGCTACTGATAGCTTGAAATCAAAATCCAGCAAACCAAAAATATATTCACACCAACCTGATAGCATTTCAACATTTCAATTAATACTTATTGAAAATTGGTATACGGTCTTATCAAATAATGCCTATTTAAAAGACTCTAATTAAACCGCATATCGGTTATTATTCATATATTTATATAAATTTGTAAATATATCAAGGTGAAATAGTGTTAAAAAATTAAATAATATAATAAATACTTTATTTCAAAAGCATAGCATTAAAAATATTGGTGGTGCAGTGGTAAATCCAGTTCTATAAATAATAAATGGGGAGACTCCCATCATGACATTTTTTTTTTAAAAAAAATTTAAGAGATTTATAGGAAACCAGTTCATCCATTGGTTCATCGGTTCAGGAACGGTCTAGGAACTGGTTCACCGGTTTTGGCTAAGGGAGGGAGGGGGGGGGGGGGTAAAGTGTTAATAATACAAACCACAGGGAGGCAATATGTTAAAGTTGAAACCACAGGGGAGCAAACTGAATTTTGGCCAAACCACAGGGGGTTAAGAAATTAATTGGAACACATTTACACCAAACTCACTTTTCAGAAAGTCTTGTGTCGCGAGTGTGTTTTGGATTTTAAAAAATATCGATTATTATAATTTTAATATCTAAAAGTTCAGCGTAAAAAATTTAGTATATTTCATTTAAAAACAGCCTTTGCATATTATTATTTTGGAATAGAAACAACAACTCTTTCTCAACATAAATATGAAACAAACGGGATAAAATCTAACATCTCACAAAATGTATTATTTCATGCAATTGGTTAAGAAAATAAAATATTTTAATTATTTAATTAGAATAGTATTTAATAATTAAATGTTTTCTTTGAGTCTCATAAAATGATACGCTTAACGATTTTTCAGGACTAACAGTATTAATCTTGAATCAACGCTCATTTAGATTGATTAAAAGGGAAAAAATGATAGAAATGTCTATAAAATTAATTTATAAATAAGCTTACATCATAAAATAATAACATATATCAAAAATATTGATTTATTATTTATTAGTTAACAAATAATACATATCATTTTCTTATCATATATATTTATCTGGGAATTAATTTTATAAACATGTACGTATATATTCCTCGCAAAGGGAGGATAATCAAACACCCACTTGGTTGCAAACTTGCAATGTGCACGATGTTAAGGTAAAAAAAATAAAATAAAATATGAACATTAGACCACAGTAGTGCAGTACCAGTGTAGTACTGGGATTTGTGTAGTACATGCCGTGCAACCGTGAAATATCTTTTTTGACAACTAGTTAGTTGGCCCGTGCCACGCCCGGGCTGAAGTAAGGAAGTATAGAAATTCATTGTGATTTCTTATAAGTGATATGTTAGAACAATTGTAATATTTCTGTAAGCTTCAGTTGTGATGCGCAATTTGAATCCAACAGTCCATATGTTTTAACAACACAAACGAATCAACGGCTCAGATCTGTCTACAATAAGCCTTTGTTAGCATGTGATAAGACAGGTTAAAGCAGGAAACCAACAAGAATCAAGAGGGAAAAATGGGACTCAAGATTCTTCAATTTTAATAAAAAAATATTGAAAATATTGACTACTAACAAAAAAAAGTCGAAGCACCATATTTCTTTATTGACTATCCAAAAAAAAAACATATACATAAAAAAAAAAACAGAAAACTCAAAACATATTTCTTTATTATATTAAATTTATTAAAATAAAAACCGAATCACCAAAAACCAATGCATGATAAAAACATTTTAAGAAGCAGTATTTCCCTTTATATAATATAAAAAAAAATAAATAAAGAGTACCATGTTTTATATATAGCCTATGGCATAGAAAGAAAAAAAAAAGAAGTACTCAAGGAGTACTGGCCCGTGGGTCCCACGATCGATGTTTCCCGCCTGTGGTGACCTTCGGTCTTTTATATAGTATGGTAGAAACACCCTTGTTTTATATTTTACTTATTACCTGTGTGACGCATATAATAAAAAAATCTCACATCCAAATAACAAAAAGATGTAAATAAAAGGAACACACAAAACCCAATTTTTTTAATATATTAAAAATATTAAAATGGGACTCAAGATTCTTCAATTTTAATAAAAATATTGAAAATATTGACTACTAACAAAAAAAAGCCGAAGCACCATATTTCTTTATTGACTATCCAAAAATAAAAAACATGTACATAAAAAGAACACATAAAACTCAAAACATATTTCTTTATTATATTAGATTTATTAAAATAAAAGCCGAAGCACCAAAAACCAGTGCATGATAAAAACATTTTAAGAAGCAGTACTTCCCTTTATATAATATAAAAAAAATAAATAAAGAGTACCATGTTTTATATATAGCCTATAGCATAGAAAGAAAAAAAAAAGAAGTACTCAAGGAGTACTGGCCCGCGGGTCCCACGGTCGATGTTTCCCGCCTGTGGTGACCCTCGGTCTTTTATATAGTATAGTAGAAGCACCCTTATTTTATATTTTACTTATTACCTGTGTGACGCATATAATAAAAAAATCTCAAATCCAAATAACAAAAAGATGTAAATAAAAGGAACACACAAAACCCAAAACATATTTTTTAATATATTAGATTTATTAAAAAAATTAAAAAAGAGAGTACCAAAACCGGTATATGGTAGAAACACCTTTGTTTTATATTTTACTTGTTTGGATCATTACCTGTGTAAGAAAGTATATGATTAAAAAAATTCAAATTCAAATAACAAAAACATGTACATAAAATAAACACAGAAAACCAAAAACAAATTTTTTAATATATTATATTTATTAAAAAAATAAAATAAAAAAAAGAGTTGGAGCACCAAAAACTGGTGCATGGTAGAAGCATCATTGTTTTATATTTTACTTGTTTGGACCATTACATATGTCAGGAATCATATAATAAAAAAATTTCAAATCCAAATAACAAAAACATGTACATAAAAAGAACACAGAGAACCCAAAGCATATTTTTTTAAAAAAATATATTAAATTTATTAAGATTAAAAAAAGAGTCGGAGCACCAAAAACCGTTACATGGTAGAAACACCTTTGTTTTATATTTTACTTGTTAGGACCATTATCTGTGTCAGAAATCATTTAATAAAAGAATCTCAAATCCAAATAACAAAAAGATGTGAATAAAAGGAACACACAAAACCCAAAACATATTTTTTAATATATTAGATTTATTAAAAAAATTTAAAAAAAGAGTACCAAAACCGGTATATGGTAGAAGCACATTTGTTTTATATTTTACTTGTTTGGATCATTACCTGTGTCAGAAAGTATATGATTAAAAAAATTCAAATTCAAATAACAAAAACATGTGCATAAAATAAACACAGAAAACCAAAAACATATTTTTTAATATATTATATTTATTAAAAAAATAAAATAAAAAAAGAGTCGGAGCACCAAAACCCGTTACATGGTAGAAACATCATTGTTTTATATTTTACTTGTTTGGACCATTATCTGTGTCAGAAATCATTTAATAAAAAAATCTCAAATCCAAATAACAAAAAGATGTAAATAAAAGGAACACACAAAACCCAAAACATATTTTTTAATATATTAGATTTATTAAAAAAATTAAAAAAAAAGAGTACCAAAACCGGTATATGGTAGAAGCACATTTGTTTTATATTTTACTTGTTTGGATCATTACCTGTGTCAGAAAGTATATGATTAAAAAAATTCAAATTCAAATAACAAAAACATGTACATTAAATAAACACAGAAAACCAAAAACATATTTTTTAATATATTATATTTATTAAAAAAATAAAATAAAAAAAAGAGTTGGAGCACCAAAAACTGGTGCATGGTAGAAACATCATTGTTTTATATTTTACTTATTTGGACCATTATCTGTGTCAGAAATCATTTAATAAAAAAATCTCAAATCCAAATAACAAAAAGATGTAAATAAAAGGAACACACAAAACCCAAAACATATTTTTTAATATATTAGATTTATTAAGAAAATAAAAAAAAAAGAGTACCAAAACCGGTATATGGTAGAAGCACATTTGTTTTATATTAATAAATCTAATATGTTTTGAGTTTTCTAATATTTTAATAAATCTAATATAATAAAGAAATATGTTTTGAGTTTTCTGTGTTCTTTTTATGTACATGTTTTATATTTTACTTGTTTGGACCATTACATATATCAGGAAGCATATAATAAAAAAATTTCCAATCCAAATTACAAAAATATGTACATAAAATGAACACAGAGAACCCAAAGCATATTTTTTTTAAAAAATATATTAGATTTATTAAGATTAAAAAAAGAGTCGGAGCACCAAAAACCGTTACATGGTAGAAGCACCTTTGTTTTATATTTTACTTGTTTGGACCATTATCTGTGTCAGAAATCATTTAATAAAAAAATCTCAAATCCAAATAACAAAAAGATGTAAATAAAAGGAACACACAAAACCCAAACATATTTTTTAATATATTAGATTTATTAAAAAAATTAAAAAAAAAGAGTACCAAAACCGGTATATGGTAGAAGCACATTTGTTTTATATTTTACTTGTTTGGATCATTACCTGTGTCAGAAAGTATATGATTAAAAAAATTCAAATTCAAATAACAAAAACATGTACATTAAATAAACACAGAAAACCAAAAACATATTTTTTAATATATTATATTTATTAAAAAAATAAAATAAAAAAAAAGAGTTGGAGCACCAAAAACTGGTGCATGGTAGAAACATCATTGTTTTATATTTTACTTGTTTGGACCATTATCTGTGTTAGAAATCATTTAATAAAAAAATCTCAAATCCAAATAACAAAAAGATGTAAATAAAAGGAACACACAAAACCCAAAACATATTTTTTAATATATTAGATTTATTAAAAAATTAAAAAAAAGAGTACCAAAACCAGTATATGGTACAAGCACATTTGTTTTATATTTTACTTGTTTGTTTGGATCATTACCTGTGTCAGAAAGTACATGATTAAAAAAATTCAAATTCAAATAACAAAAACATGTACATAAAATAAACACAGAAAACCAAAAACATATTTTTTAATATATTATATTTATTAAAAAAATAAAATAAAAAAAAAAGAGTTGGAGCACCAAAAACTGGTACATGGTAGAAACATCATTGTTTTATATTTTACTTGTTTGGACCATTATCTGTGTCAGAAATCACTTAATAAAAAATTCTCAAATCCAAATAACAAAAAGATGTAAATAAAAGGAACACACAAAACCCATGTGCCATATTTTTTTAATATATTAGATTTATTAAAAAAATTAAAAAAAAAGTGTACCAAAACCGGTATATGGTAGAAGCACATTTGTTTTATATTTTACTTGTTTGGATCATTACCTGTGTCAGAAAGTATATGATTAAAAAAATTCAAATTCAAATAACAAAAACATGTACTTAAAATAAACACAGAAAACCAAAAACATATTTTTTAATATATTATATTTATTAAAAAAATAAAATAAAAAAAAGAGTTGGAGCACAAAAAACTGGTGCATGTTAGAAACATCATTGTTTTATATTTTACTTGTTTGGACCATTATCTGTGTCAGAAATCATTTAATAAAAAAATCTCAAATCCAAATAACAAAAAGATGTAAATAAAAGGAACAAACAAAACCCAAAACATATTTTTTGTAGTGTCCTTGAACACTATATGTCCTTAACCCTCTGAGCCCTCAAGATTTTGGTAATCAGGAGTTCACGAGAAGGTCAAGTATCTATATATGACCTTATGGTTTTTCTGCAGTTCCAGTTGGGAAAAGCAGAGTTTCCCCAGTCAACAAGTGTGTGCAGAGTGTCAACTTAGGGATGAGAGTACGTACCTGAAACCCTAGCTGTTGTGAGCTATTTATAGGGTTTGGAGGAAGTTGATTTGGACCGTATGGGCCTCGTATCAAGGTGAGCTGAACCGGGATTCTGTGAGGGAATATAGGAGATTTATTCCCTTAGAATCCGGATAGGATCAACTCACGATCCCATGTAGAGGCTGTTGCGAGATTCTAGGAGAGAAGGGTGGAAGTGATAGGAAGCCTTGGTGAGACTGAGTCAACCTACCAGCCGACGTTATGTCTCGGTTCTAGAATCCCGAGCCGATGGAGTGAAGACCGCTGCTGAGGCTCGGTCCCATCAATTCCGAGCCTGGTCTTTTCGTATGCTCGGAATGAACGTGTCCGAGCGTGGGACGTTCGTGTTAAGTAAACCGAGGGAAAGGTCCTTGGAAAATCCTTTATATAGGACTGTAGTTTTTATGCGGTCGGCATACCCTACAAGCCCCCCAGCTCGTAAGACTTTGAAAAGTCTGCGACGAGGTAATGAACGCTTAGGATAGACCTTCCCGCATGCCTCGTGACAACTGTAATCGTGCCGACTGCTTCGAGGTGACGTTTTGGGTTCTCAAGATACGGCGCTTTTCCTTGTAAGTTGTGCCAAATCATAGCGTTTTTGAAATTTGAAAAAGTACCTTTTAGAACTGCCACGTCTCTCCCTATGATTGGTTGCATGCGTCCATGGGCTTTTGGCCCAAATGGCTAAGACGGAGGGAAACTGAAAAGTTTTCTCTTTTAATTGAAACTTACCCTTTCTCTGCCTCATCACTCACTCTACTCCCAAAATTTCTCAGAATCCCCTTATTCTCTCTTCGAGTTCCACTTTGCTGTCTTCACTCCCAAATCGAGATCCCCCAATCCTTCACCAGTTCTAGAAACTTCACGCAGGTAACCCCTTCTACTCCTCTTATTTCCATTCATGCAGTTTTCCTTATTCGTTTGGGGTTGTTTTTCTTTTGGAGTGAGTTTTTCTTTGTAAACGGGTTTTCTGGTTTCGGGATTTTGCAGGGATTTCTGGGTAAAGTTTCTGGGTTTCTTTTGTTTTTAAGTGAGAGGAGTTTGTACCCACGAATTTGCTTGAATTATGAGGGGATGGAGAGGTTTTAGGGAAGTTTATCGTGAACTTTGTAGGAGATTAGGAGAAAATCCATCTAGTGACAGTGAATCAAGTTCTTCATCCTTTTCCGGGGTTTTTGAAGATTCTGGGAACGAAAAGAAACCATGCTCGGGAAGCTCCACGCCTATCCCTACTATTTCCCCCATCAACTCGGGTTCTTCCGAGTTAAAACCATTAACAGTAGAACATCCATTGAATCCTGCCGACGAGACTAAGTGGTTATTAGCCTATAGATTCGCTGAGCGTAGAGCCCAAGTTAGACTTAGCCCCGATCATGATATAGGGAATAAAGAACCTATAGGAAATCCATCTGAGGTGGGGGGAAAAAGTTCGGGGCTCGGCATTAGATTTAAAGTAAAAACTCGTGCTGTAAAAAATCCTAACGCCGAGCCTTTTTCTTTTTCCCCAGAAATGGTGGAATGCAGGTGTGTAACCAATCCTGAAGAATATCCTCTGCCGCCTAATCATGCGCAGTATGACGCTGTTTTTGATCGGGAAGTACTGGGGACAAGACCTTCATTGCTAACAACAAATAGTCTTAATCATCTCCAGCCGATACTGACACCTCCGAGAGCCGATGGAAATACCTCAGATTTCGTATTAAGACCTTTGGGAATCGACGATCGGATTTGCTTCGAAGTGCCGGAAAATCGTCAATATTTTTACTTCTATGAAGAAGTAGTAACTAAAGTCGGTATCCGCTTGCCCTTCTCCACCTTCGAGGTCGAAGTCCTCACTCATTTAGGAATAGCCCTAAGCCAATTGCATCCAAGTGGGTGGGCTTTCGTCCGAGCCTTTCAACAATTCTGCGATGTTGAGAACTTGGTTGCGACGGTACGGTCCTTCTTTTGGTTATATGCTCCCCAAGTAAATAAATTTGGTGATTCCAAGGGTCTTTGGGTGTCCCTAAAGGCTCGGAGGGGACATGCCCTTTTCGCCAAGGTGACAGACTCTTGGAAATCTTTCAAACCTGTCTTCTTCAAATACGAGTATACTGGGGCCGAAGTATGTTGGTTCATGGAACAGGTTGAAGAAGATGGAGTGATGAAGGTCGTGCCTCGGTTTCCACTGGGTTGGACGACTAACATTTATAACCGAGGATCCTCCTTGTATCAATTCGACTATAAGGCGGATTTAACAAAAGCCGAAAGGCGATTATGCGACCACGTTTGGGAGTATCTTCAAGCGAATGGTCAAATTGATTCCAAACGAATCCTGCTGAAAGATACGCGAGACGAAGTGAAGGCGGAGCTGGGTATTTTTTTTTTTTTTTGGCGTGTTAATCCATTTTTCTTGCAGAAGCAATGGGGAAGAAAGCAACCAAAGCCAAGAAGAGTGAAGCTCGGGCAGCTAGAGTGTCACAGCTAGCAGCACACAAAGAGTCTGCGTCCGGTTCTCCAATCAAGGGTCAATCTGCTGAACCGACCCATCCTGAAAAACCGACCGTTATCCCCAATACCACCCCCACTGTCAGGGTCACTGGTGTTGAACAGGTGATCAAAAAGGGCCGCGTTGTCGACGCGGTGAATATTGAAGTAGAAGCTCATTCATCTCCCCAAGACGTTCCCGAGCGCCCTCTCAAGAAGACTCGGCTGGATAAAGGAAAAGGTCTCGCTGGAGACTGGTTCAATTTGAGCAAGTCCAACAAAGGGATTGAAATTCCCGAGGGTAAAGAAGATGCAGCTGCCAAGACGGTGTGGGGTAGGAAGATGTCTGACTCATTCATATCCACCGTCTTCCCTCCTGAAAATGCTGAAGTAATCGAGTCTTGGACCCCTGGGACTTGGGAAAATAATTGTAAATCGTTGGTGAAAAGCTTCTTACGGGGCGCGAGCATTTTCCATCACCTTGGCCATCATGGTGATGATGCTTATGCTGGATTGGCTCCCGAGGAAAAGAAGAAAAGATATGAAGCCAACGAGCGGGAAGATTACTTGGAAATTCAGGTCCAAGGTCTGAATAAAAGGATACAAGAAATGGCGGCTGAAAACGAGAGGCTTCAAAAGATTGCACAAGATTCGGAGGGGGCCAAAGTTCGGGCCGAGACAACACTTCAAGCTGCCGAGGCTCAGATAAAGAGGTCGGAGGAAATTCAGAAAAAGGTTGAGGAGGATGCTGCTGCTCTTCAGGTGGCTACGGAGAAAGCTCGTTCGGCCGAGCAAGCTGCTGCAGTGGCTCAGGAGCAACATGAGTATGCTAAGGACGAGATACTCAGGCTCCGAGCTTCCTTGGAGAAGATGAGGCTTCCTTGGAGCTTCCTTGGAGGAATTTCCTCGTTGATAATTTAGAATAGTTGATCTTTTTTTTTTTGGCGCTCGCCCCAGTAGTGGGTTTTTGTAAACGCCCCAGTAGTGGGTTTGAACTTTTTCTATGCTTCTTTGCTCGAAATATTATGAACGTTTATAGTATTCGCACTCAACTGTTTGCTTCTTTTTATACTTTGTGTTAAGAATTCAAGTTTCAAGACCTCGGAACTCCAGCGCTTTAGCCAAGGTGGGTTCCTCTATCCGCGATGTAAAATGATTTTAATAAACCATGTTTGAATAGGGAGTCTCAGTAGAATACTCGACGATTTATAAGCTCTTGTTTGAGCTGTTTATAATCGTTCGCGTCATACACGGTGGCTAATCGAATATGAGAAAAAGTACGTAATACAATGAATCCAATAACAGTCTTTTATTAATCAGAAGCAGAAAGTACAATGGGCTCGGAGTTCCACCGAGCGTACACCATCATTAAATAGTAATAAACAAATTTACAATTCTAAAAAGAATAAATAAAGCATGAAATTATGAAACTATGGAAGAAAGATTCTAACTGTAATATCCTTTGAGCTTCGCCGCATTCCATGAATTGTTGATAGGAGCTCCCGAGAGAGTTTCAAGTTTATAGGCTCCCGTCCCGCTCTTGAAGGTGACTCGGTATGGTCCTTCCCAGCTATGGGCCAGTTTTCCATCCTTAGCATTCTTAAGACCAATATCGGCCCTTCTTAGGACAAGGTCACCCACCTCGAACTCTTTGAGGTTAACCGAGCGATTATATTCCTTCGCCTGCATCCTTTTAGCGTGATTTTCTCGTTCGGCGGCCAAATCTCTTACCTCCTCCGACAAAACAAGGTCCTCGCAGAGCAAAGTGTTGTTGATGGGGTTTGGCTGCTGCATAGCTCGGAAAGAAGGGATAATTTTCTCAATGGGGATGACTGCGTCGCAGCCATAAGTGAGCCGATAGGGCGTTTCCCCTGTTGAAGTTTGGATGGTGGTGCAATACAACCAAAGTACCTCATGCAAGTTTTCCACCCAATTTCCTTTTGCTCCTTCGAGTCTCCTCTTGATTCCCTGAATGATGGACCTGTTCACCGATTCCACCTGACCGTTGGTTTGAGGGTGTTCCACCGAGGAGAAGTAGTGTTTAACCCCCAATGCACTGACCAAGTCTTGGAACGCCCTTGCTGCAAACTGGGTCCCATTGTCGGTTACCAATATCTGTGGCACCCCAAATCGAGCCACAACTTGCCTCTCAAAAAACTTTTGCACCTTTGCCGAGGATATGGTTGCCAAAGGCTCGGCCTCAACCCACTTTGTAAAATCGTCTATGGCCACGATCACCCACTTCAACTGTCCTGGTGCGGTTGGGAACTGCCCAATCAAATCCATTCCCCATTGGTAAAAGGGATAGGGAGATGAAAGAGAATGAAGTTCCTCGGCTGGTTTTTGATAAACATCACTGTGAAATTGGCATTTATCACACCCTTTCACGTGGTTTATCGCATCTTGTTGAAGGGTAGGCCAGTAGTACACAGCTCTTAGGACTTTTCTAGCCAGTGACTTCCCTCCAATGTGGTGACTGCCTATTCCTCCATGAACTTCTTCTAGTGCCAGCTTTGCTTCGGCGGGATCGAGACACCTGAGCATTGGACCGTTGACCCCTCGGTGAAAAAGTACTCCCTCAGCTAGTGCAAATTGAGATGCCTTCCTGACAAGTTTCCTAGCTTCCACCAAGTCGGTCGGCAAGGTCCCTTGTTCCAAATAGCTTGCAATTGGGCTAATCCAGCTTGAATCTAGTGATATGGAGAGGACAACGCTAGGTCCATGCACCATTTCCTGAATTAAACTCTTGTTGTTTTCAGAGTTTTTTGTTGAGGCGAGTTTGGAAAGAATATCCGCTCGGCTATTGCTTTCCCTCGGTATGTGACAGATTTCGACTTTCACAAATTAGGATGACAAGAATCTTACTTTTTCCAAGTATTTTTGAAGGATTGGCTCCTTCGCCTAATATTCACCCTTGACCTGTGATACCACCAATTGAGAGTCGCTGAGAATTTTCACCTCTCGGGCTCCCACTTCTTTTGTCATCCTCAATCCTGCCAAAACAGCTTCATACTCCGCCTGATTGTTGGATGTTGAAAATCCGAACTACAAGGAGTATTCAAGGGTGACTCCCTCGGAGTTCTCCAGAATTATTCCTGCTCCTGCCCCCATCTTATTGCTCGATCCATCCACATAGATGTTCCAATCCGAGTTTGAGCTCGTCAATGGCTCAGTGAACTCGGTAAGGAAATCAGCCAAGGCCTGAGACTTCATCGCCTTTCTTGGTTCGAAATTTATTTCAAACTCAGAAAGCTCGATAGCCCAAGTCACCATCCTCCCAGCCAAATCAGGTTTCTGCAATATTTGTCGGATTGGTTGAGCCGTTCTGACCGTAATGCGGTGGCTGTGGAAATATTGGCGCAATCGCCTGGCAGTTATTACTAAGCAGAAGGCTAATTTCTCCACTTTTTGATATTTGATTTCCGGTCCCTGGAGAGCTCGACTCACAAAATAAATCGGAGACTCTTTACCTGATTCCTCCCGGACCAAAACCGAACTAACCACAGAATCTCCAACCGACAAATAAAGGAAAAGAGTTTCGCCATGGCTCGGACTAGACAAAATGGGAGGCGATGCCAAATAATGTTTAAGGTCAGTAAAGGCCTTTTCACATTCTTCATCCCATTCAAACATCTTCTCCTTCTCTTTCCTCAGCAGCTTGTACCATGGAAGGGTCTTTCTAGCTGACTGAGATAGAAAGCTTGAAAGAGCTGCGACCCGACCTGTTAGCTGCTGAACCCCTTTGATGTTCGAGGGACTTTTCATCTCCAAAATGGCTCTGCACTTGTCCGGATTTGCCTCTATTCCACGCTCTGTAAGCATAAACCCGAGGAATGATCCTGCCGGAACTCCGAATGTGCATTTTTCCGGGTTCAGCCTCATATCAAACTGTCTCACCCTTCCTAAGATTTCTTTCAAGTCTTTTGCATGATCTTCCTCTTTTAAACTTTTCGCAATCATATCGTCTATATAAACCTCCATCCTCGGCCCAATCAGAGGACCAAAAACCTTGTTCATCATGCGCTGGTAAGTTGCCCCAGCGTTTTTCAATCCGAACGACATAACATTATAGCAATAAGTAGCGTTTTCTGTGATAAACGAGGTTTTTACCTGGTCCGGGGGATACATTGGGATCTGATTGTATCCCGAGTAAGCATCCATAAAGGACAACCTTTGATAGCCAGCCGAACTATCCACCAATTTATCGATGCATGGTAGTGGGTACTGATCCTTCGGGCATACCTTGTTCAGATCTGTGTAGTCCACGCACATCCTCCATTTCCCGTTGGACTTCTTGACTAGCACAGGATTGGCCAACCAATCAGTGTATACCACCTTTCTAATAAATCCAGCTTCTAAAAGCTCAGCTACCTTCTCATCAGTCGCTTGCGCTTTCTCAGATCCGACCCTTCTCTTCTTCTGACATACCGGCTTGGCGCCAAGATATACACTCAACTTGTGGCAGATGAAGTTAGGATCGATTCCCGGCAAGTCTGCTGAGGTCCATGCAAACAAATCCTTGTTTTCAATTAGAAGTTCAGTAAGCTCTTTTTCTAGCTTCTCCGACAGGCCAACCCCGATCTTGACGTAGTGAGATGGCTCGGGACCGAGGATTACTTTTTTAAAGTCCCCTTGCGGTGTTGGTCGAGTTTCATCCTCTTCTCTGACGTCAAGATCGGCCAAGTTGACGCTTCCTTTGTTCAATGGTTCCTTCATAATTTTCTCATCATCTAGTTTCAGCTTTGCCAAACTGATGTTATAGCATTTCCGGGCCAACTCCTGATCAGACCGTACTGTTACTACCTTGTCATCCGACCCCGGAAACTTCATGGCCAAATGTACTGTCGAAACGACGGCACCGAAAGATTGGAGTGCTGTTCTTCCGAAGATAGCGTTATAGGCCGAGGGAGCCTGGACAACGAGCCACTTTACCATTTCGGTTCGGGCAGAAGGTGGTTCACCCATTGTCACTGGGAGGTGGATATGGCCTAATGGAACGATTGAGTGTCCCGTGAAGCCAATCAAGCTTCCCTCGAATGGAGTAAGATCCAACCTTTTCAACTTCAATTTTTCAAACAGATCAAGGAACATGATGTCCGCCGAACTCCCTTGATCGACGAGAATTCTTCTTACCTCATAGTTGCCCATCCGAACTGTGACGACCATTGGATCATTATGGTCTTGCAGGATGTCTTCAAAGTCTTCATCACTAAAACTGATTACAACGTTCTTCTTTCTCGGTTTCTGAATCGGTCGGCTTGCCACCGAAAGAACTTGCCCCACATATTTCTTGCGGTCACACTTCTTTTCCCCACCACCAGCAAATCCTCCAGCAATAGTACCGATAAGAAAGTCATTTGCTTTCTCGGATTGTTGTATTGGGGCTCCGCTTGCAGGTGGTGAAGGACTTTTATTCCTCTTCTACTCGGTTTTGGGAGGCGAGGGGCTCTTCCTTCTAGAACGCTTGCGCAAGGCTTCCCAGATGTAATGCTGAAGCTTGCCATCCCTTACCATCTCTTCAATTAGATCTTTCAGTTGGATACATTGGTCGGTGGTATGCCCCCATCCACCATGGTGATCGCAATACTTCGATTTATCCTTTTGGGCCGCCTTTCTTAAGGCTGGTGGCCGAGTGATGTTGCGCATTTCAGTATGCATGGTCTCACGAAGGATTTGACTCCTCGGGACCGTTAATTGAGTGTATTCCTCGTACCTGCCTTTGGGAGGCAGTTTATCACCTCTTTCCTGTTCCCTCTTGTCTTTCCTTCCTCTTTCCCGAAAACGATCATTTTGACGAGCCTCGTTTTGGCGAGGCCGTTGCTCCTGTCGTCCTTCAGTACCCCTTGCCGCAGTGCTTATCCTTTGGAACTCCTCTAGATTGACATATTTCCTGGACCTTTCTCTAAGTTCTGCCATGTTATGAGGTAGTTCCCCGATCAGACAATCTTTGAAATCTCCGTCCAACAATCCCTGAGTAAGTAGGAGAATGGATACCCCCGACTGTAAACCAGATATGCCACTGGCCTCTTGTTGATACCGAGCCAGGTAGTCGCGTAAAGACTCGCCAGGTCTTTGTGCGACTCCAGCTAAAGAATGATCTGATTTGGGCTGTGACATGCTCGCTGTATATCGATTGAGGAAAACCCTCCGAAGCTCGGCCCAGGAACTGATGGAATTTGCCGGTAGGGAGTTGAACCATCTCAGCGGCGCCGGGCCTAGCGTCATTGAGAAAGCTCGACATTTCATTTCATCCTCTCCTCCATAAAACATCATGGAAGACTCATAAGATGCAATGTGATCCATCGGATCAGTCGTCCCATTATAGCGAGAGACGTTCTGATGGCCCATGAAAGCTTGTGGAGTCCGAAATGCCATGATTGCGGCTGTGAATGGGTGTCCCGGATGTGGTTCAGTAGCAGCAGGTTCGGCAACCTCATTCAGAGTAAGGGGTGGAGGCAAGGGGAGGTTACTTGGGTTGCCAAGAGCCATGCGAGTGCCTTGTTCGGCAAGCCTAGCCATGCTTTGCTGCTGTAAAGTCGCGATAACTTGGTTTTGCTTTTCGATTAATGAAGTTTGAGTCCTCAGAATTTCCATAATTGACTCTTCTCTTCTCCTAGCAGAAGAGGTCGTCATGTAAGATCTTCCCTGAGACTCGGAACGTTCACCGCCCTGAAGTGTTCCGAAGCGTCCTCTAGTAAATTGTGGTACTCCCCTAAACAAGGGTATTTCTCTACCAGACCGCTCGGTTCGGGAGTTTTCTCGAACATGACGTTCAGCTCGTCGCTCCTCCCCAGTTCGGGATCCAGCAGGGGCTCTTCTAGACTGGTGTGGTCCAGAATCCGCAGTGTCACGCCATTCCGACACATGACCATCAGAAACACGACGTGGCTGAGATCGTCGTTCATGGCCCTCCACAGCCTGAACGACGGCGGCTTGCAGTTGGACCTGAGGAACAGGCGGATCAGCAGGGTGGATAACTGGAGGAACTTGGGGGTTCTCAACCTGATTACCCTCAGGGGGAGAAAGTCTGTCCCTAACATTCCTGCCAGCAGCATTCTTAGGTCCGGCGTTCTTTGGTGGTCTTCCTCTAAGGCGACGGCGGAGATCACCTCCTCCTTGGTTGTCATCGTCGTTGTTTGCCATTTCGTGCAGTAAGCGGTGGGAATACTGGTTATTCAGGGTCCCCACAGACGGCGTCAATGTAGTGTCCTTGAACACTATATGTCCTTAACCCTCTGAGCCCTCAAGATTATGGTAATCAGGAGTTCACGAGAAGGTCAAGTATCTATGTATGACCTTATGGTTTTTCTGCAGTTCCAGTTGGGAAAAGCAGGGTTTCCCCATTCAACAAGTGTGTGCAGAGTGTCAACTTAGGGATGAGAGTACGTACCTGAAACCCTAGCTGTTGTGAGCTATTTATAGGGTTTGGAGGAAGTTGATTTGGGCCGTATGGGTCTCGTATCAAGGTGAGCTGAACTGGGATTCTGTGAGGGAATATAGGAGATTTATTCCCTTAGAATCCGGATAGGATCAGCTCACGATCCCATGTAGAGGCTGTTGCGAGATTCTAGGAGAGACGGGTGGAAGTGATAGGAAGCCTTGGTGAGACTGAGTCAACCTACCAGCCGACGTTATGTCTCGGTTCTAGAATCCCGAGCCGATGGAGTGAAGACCGCTGCTGAGGCTCGGTCCCATCAATTCCGAGCCTGGTCTTTTCGTATGCTCGGAATGAACGTGTCCGAGCGTGGGACGTTCGTGTTAAGTAAACCGAGGGAAAGTCCTTGGAAAATCCTTTATATAGGACTGTAGTTTTTATGCGGTCGGCAGACCCTACATTTTTTAATATATTAGATTTATTAAAAAAAATTAAAAAAAAAGAATACCAAAACCGGTATATGGTAGAAGCACATTTGTTTTATATTTTACTTGTTTGGATCATTACCTGTGTCAGAAAGTATATGATTAAAAAAATTCAAATTCAATTAACAAAAACATGTATATAAAATAAACACAGAAAACCAAAAACATATTTTTTAATATATTATATTTATTAAAAAAATAAAATAAAAAAAGAGTTGAGCACCAAAAACTGGTGCATGGTAGAAACATCATTGTTTTATATTTTACTTGTTTGGACCATTATCTGTGTCAGAAATCATTTAATAAAAAAATCTCAAATCCAAATAACAAAAAGATGTAAATAAAAGGAACACACAAAATCCAAAACATATTTTTTAATAAATTAGATTTATTAAAAAAATTAAAAAAAAAAGTACCAAAACCGGTATATGGTAGAAGCACATTTGTTTTATATTTTACTTGTTTGGATCATTACCTGTGTCTGAAAGTATATGATTAAAAAAATTCAAATTCAAATAACAAAAACATGTACATAAAATAAACACAGAAAACCAAAAATATATTTTTTAATATATTATATTTATTAAAAAAATAAAATAAAAAAAAGAGTTGGAGCACCAAAAACTGGTGCATGGTAGAAGCATCATTGTTTTATATTTTACTTGTTTGTACCATTACATATGTAAGGAAGCATATAATAAAAAAAATTTCAAATCCAAATAAGAAAAACATGTACATAAAAAGAACACAGAGAACCCAAAGCATATTTTTTTAAAAAAATATATTAGATTTATTAAGATTAAAAAAAGAGTCGGAGCACCAAAAACCGTTACATGGTAGAAACACTTTTGTTTTATATTTTACTTGTTTGGACCATTACCCGTGTCAGAAATCATTTAATAAAAAAAATTCAAATCCAAATAACAAAAACATGTACATAAAAAGAACACAGAAAAACCAAAACATATTTTTTTAATATATTATATTTATTAAAATAATAAAATAAAAAAAAGAGTTAGAGCACCAAAAATCGGTGCAGAAGCACATTTGTTTTATATTTTACTTGTTTGAACCAAAACATGTAAAAAACACAGTTTTAATATATTATATTTATGAAACCACGCTGTAAAAAAAAAAAAAAGGAAAGGAGTATTCATATGAGTACTGCTTTAAGTACTTGATATTGCTTCTAGCCGTCTACCGCCAAAACACCCCCAATGGGACCCACAAGAAAAAGCCAATGTGGTTTTCCCGCTTGTGGGATACCCATTGGGATTTACATAGTATAGATTATTTGATCACACTAGCCCCCAACCCCGTGCGATGCATGGGAGAAACACAAAATCGATAAAACATTTCATAAAGTTACAATTAATATTAGTTTTAATATATTGATAAAACATTTCACAAAGTTACAATTAATATTAGTTTAAATTTATTATTGAATAGTTATGAAGAATTTTAATATGAATAATGTTTAAATGTAAACAAAGTATAATAATGTAAACATTATTGTTTAAAAATTGTTTAGGAAGAAATTTTCAATTTGGGCGGGCGGAATTTTCAATTTCAATTGGAGATTGGGGAAATTTGGGCAGCTATTGTGAGAGGGGAAGTTAGGAAGGAGGAAATGGACAGTGGGGACCACGCTAGGGAGCAAATGGGCGAGATGCAATAGTAAATGAGGGGAATCACCGGTAATATAATATTATATAGATTCGTTTTAATTTATTATTGAATAGTTATGAGAAATTTTAATATGAATAATATTTAAGTGTAAATAAAGTATAATAATGCAAAAATTGTTGTTTAAAAATTGTTTAGGAAGGAGTCGATTAATATTATTATTTACGAAAGAGTCAATAAATTGAAATCGATTAACATTCTTGTATGTAATATTTTTAAACTAAAAAATTCGCTTTTAAAAAAAGTGAATAAAATTGTTTTTGAAAAAGAAGTAATTAATGGCATTATAAATTCAAATCCAAATAACAAAAACATGAACATAAAAAGAATATAGAAAACCCAAAGCATAGTTTTTTTTTAATATATTAGGTTTATTAAATAAAAAAATTAAAAAAAGAGCCCGAGCACCAAAAACCGATGCATGGTAGAAGCACATTTGTTTTATCTTTTATTTGTTTGGAACATTATTTGTGTCAGAAAACATATAATAAAAAAAATTCAAATCCAAATAACAAAAACATGCATATAAAAATAACACAGAAAACCCAAAGCATATTTTTTTTAATATATTAGATTTATTAAAATAAAAAAAATAAAAAAAAGAGCCGGAGCACAAAAACTGGTGCATGGTAGAAGCACCATTGTTTTATATTTTACTTGTTTGGACCACTACATGTGTCCGGAAGAATATATAAAAAAAATTCAAATCCAAATAACAAAAATATGTACATAAAAAGAACACAGAAAACCCAAAGCATATTTTTTTAATATATTAGATTTATTAAAATAAAAAAATAAAAAAAAAGCCGAAGCACCAAAACCGGTGCATAGTAGAAGCACCCTTGTTTTATACTATTTTACTTGTTTGGACCATTACATGTGTCCGGAAAAATATATAAAAAAAAAATCAAATCCAAATAACAAAAACATGTACATAAAAAGAATACAGAAAACCCAAAACATATTTTTTTTAATATATTATATTTATTAAAATAAAAAAATAAAAAAAGAGCCAAAACACCAAAAACCGGTGCATAGCAGAAGCACCCTTGTTTTATATTATTTCCTTGTTTTATATTATTTTACTTGTTTGGATCATTACCGGTGTCCGAAAGAATATATATAAAAAAAATTCAAAATCAAAATAACAAAATATGTACATAAAAAGAATACAGAAAACCCAAAGCATATATTTTTTTTTAATATATTAGATTTATTAAAATAAAAAAATAAAAAAAAGAGCCGAAGCACCAAAAACAGGTGCATGGTGGAAGCACCCTTGTTTTATATTTTACTTGTTTGGACCACTACATGTGTCCGGAAGAATATATAAAAAAAATTCAAATCCAAATAACAAAAATATGTACATAAAAAGAACACAGAAAACCCAAAACATATTTTTTTAATATATTAGATTTATTAAAATAAAAAAATAAAAAAAGAGCCGAAGCACCAAAACCGGTGCATAATAGAAGCACCCTTGTTTTATACTATTTTACTTGTTTGGACCATTACATGTGTCCGAAAGAATATATAAAAAAAAATTCAAATCCAAATAACAAAAACATGTACATAAAAAGAATACAGAAAACCCAAAACATATTTTTTTTAATATATTATATTTATTAAAATAAAAAAAAAGAGCCAAAACACCAAAAATCGGTGCATAGTAGAAGCACCCTTGTTTTATATTATTTTACTTGTTTGGATCATTACCAATGTCCGAAAGAATAAATATAAAAAATTCAAAATCAAAATAACAAAATATGTACATAAAAAGAATACAGGAAACCCAAAGCATATATTTTTTTTAATATATTAGATTTATTAAAATAAAAAATTAAAAAAAGAGCCGAAACACCAAAAACAGGTGCATGGTGGAAGCACCCTTGTTTTATATTTTACTTGTTTGGACCATTACATTTGTCCGGAAGAATATATAAAAAAAATTCAAATCCAAATAACAAAAACATGTACATAAAAAAACACAAAAAATCCAAAACATATTTTTTTTAATATATTAGATTTATTAAAATAAAAAAAATAAAAAAAAAGCTAAAACATAAAAAACCGGTGAATAATAAAAGCACTCTAGTACTGTTTGGACGGGATAGTCGAAAGAGGAGGGAGTAGTTAAAAAATAAATGTGAGGAAATGGGTGAAAAAAAAAAGAAGAAGTTTGGGGGAGGGGGGGTCCACATGGGAGAGAGAAAAAGGCGGGATAATTTGGGGTGGTGAAAAATGAGGGGAAACTTTGCTAATATAATATTAGATAGATTACTACATATCACCAAGCTGATGGGAAGGTGTATATATATATCCAAGCAATTTTTCTTTTATTTAAAATGGCTCAAACGATCGACTTTGTCTGCACTTTACAGTCAAACCAAAAAAATAAAAATACGAAAATAGAATGCAATGCAGATGAGCCATACAATAACATGGGCGTTGAGTGTTGACTAATGCTTGATAGCGTGTGGAGTGGGAACTGGGAAATAGAAGAAGGGGAGTATTATTTGTGATATTTTTTATAAGTCATGTTTAACCATATTACACATACTAAAAAAATATAGTCATATTTCTTGAAATTTTGAAAAAATATTTTAACATTATAATTTTATCATCTAATCTTAGTTTGTATTAAAAATTTCATAATATATTATTTTATATTAATAAACCAAAAGCAAATAAAAGTAAAACACAATAAATATCTTATAAAATAATTTATAAATAAAATAAAAAAACTCTTTTAAAATGTGATATGTAAATAGAGGAGAATCTATAATTTTAATCACCGTCGCCATCTTCGCTACCCTCCGAGGACAATGGATTTGTAGTTTTGTACTATGCTTCTGCAGAACCCATGTTGTTGACCCCAACTCCACGCGCAATTAATTCTCAAAATTTCTCTCTTTATTAGTTTGGGATTATTGTCGATATCTGTTTTATATTACATCAAAATTATTTCTTTATATATCAATTTTATCTTTATTACTTTTTAAATTTTTTTCCAATACTTAGATAAATCAAAATCATATTAAATAAATATTAGATATAAGAAAATTAATTATTATAATTTTAAATTTTTAAATTGAACATATATAAGAATAAAATTTTATTACAGTGAAACAGATAAATAAAAATGAAAAAAGTATTTGAGATTTTAAACTTGTGTTCTAGGCACACGAACTCTTAAACTAAAACAATGCAATGCAAATTAAAGAATTAAACTATCCAATTTCTAATGTAAATTTACTTTTTAAATATTCTTAAATTATACGTAATTTAGATCTAAGTAAGGTCCCTTCAAAAAAAAAAAAGATCCAAGTAAGGAAAAAAAATCTTATTATTTACCCCTCACCTTTTCTTCTCAATTCTCATCTCAACGAATCACTCATCATTTTATTCATTTTATAAATCACACGTAAAAGGCTGCATGTAGATGGGGGAAATATGATATAAATACTATTTTCCTTTCTGTTTATTTGTTTTTGGAGGAAAAAATGTTTTTATTTTTTATTTTTAAATTTCAATGAGTAATAATTGCTATTTTTTTTCATTTATGATTTTATAAAATAATTTGAAAAACAAGTAGTGGTGTAACAGTAGTTATAAGAATAATATTAATAATAATTGATAAAATGATCAATATTAAATATCAAAATATTCCTATTGGAACAAATAAATAATTCAAGTTAATTACTGGGATATTCTACTGAATAAATATTGTTTTTATCTCTTAATATAAGCACGTACTATATATTAGATTTAATTTGCCTAAGTTTTTTAATCGCATTAATTACTTATTTTATACAAATATTTTTATTTATTCGTCACTTTTTAAAATACAATAATAATTATAAGAGTAATTTCGAAAAAAAAATATGTTAATGTAAATGTTATCATTTATAACATTATTAATAATATTAATTAATTTTTTAATCTACGTTAAAATAAGGCAGAAGTATTTATACCAGTATGACTTAATTGCACTTTTGATTCCACAATTTTGTTAATTTAACGAATTTAGTCCATCTACTTTTAATTTGGCAAATTTAGTATTTCAATTGTTAATTTATGGCGATTTCAGTCATTCCGTATCTAACAGAAGACATGTGTAAGCACTTGAGCAATTTTGTTGGACATGGAAAAACTAAAATCGCCACAAACTGACAATTGAAGGACTAAATTCGTTAAATTAAAAATAAGAGAACTAAATTTGCCAAATTAACAAAATTGAGTGACCAAAAATGCAATTAAGCATACTGGTATTTAGAAAATAGGGGAGTAAAATGATGGAGTAACTGATTAAGCAGGGTGAGTGAGGCCATGTTTGGTTATACTAACTCTAAAAATCAATTCTGATCCCAAAATTATGTTGGAATATAAACAATTGTTACTCCATAATCAATTTTGGAATGCCAACGCTACTAACAGTTGCTTATACTCCAATGTGATTTTGGGCCACAATTGATGTTCTAGCCCCAAAACGAAATAAGAGTGTGTTTGGTTGTGCGGCTGGATGCCCAAACGCATAAACTCCTGAGGGAAAGATTCTGTCCAAACGCGCGTCCAAGGCTCCCAAACGTCAAAACAAACGCGTTATAAGCTATTAAATTGCATTGGCATTTCATAATTGATTTTGGGCTAACTCATCGCAGAATCAATCATGCATGTTTTTTTTTTAAAAAAAAAATTGGCGCAAATTTTTGCTAAAATCTATACAATTACACAATTAAAAGGTTGTACTTGCATCCTCAAGTACTGTTCACCTCCCTTTCGATCCTTTCCTCCAACTTCTGGAACACGCCCTATTTCGATGCTTATCTTTGTGTTATTGGTGTCTGCCTCTGTGCATGTGGGTCCCGTTCTAAACTCCGCCCATTGATACTACTGTAAAGTTCTTTTGCGTGTTTTGGCTTTTTTTCTGTGCAATTCTTGTCTTTACCCTTCTTTGCTCAGTTCATATTTTTTCATAATTTGGTTTCATGTTTGAAATCGTCGTCCCTTGTTTTTAATCTTTCAGTTATCCTTCCTTTGCCTTGCCTTTCTTATTCCAACGAAACTAATTTTTTGTCTTAATGATTCTAATAACCATTAACCTGGTTATTTTTACCCCTCGATGCTTTTAAAATTGGTTATTTTTAGGGATACAAATAAAAATAATCTTTCAGAACACAATAAAATTTGTACTCTTTTAATTGCCTGATTTAGTACTCTGCTGCCCTTTCTTTGCTTTGATTTTCTTATTGTCAAGAAAGTAATCTCCTGTTTTAATGTTTGTAATAACCATTGACCCGGTTATTTTTTACCCCTGAATGCTTTTAAACTTGCTTATGGTGTTCTTATTTTCGTTTATGCTTTTGCAGCATATGAGCAGTCTGATGCTGTTCCTTTTTTTCTGCATTTTGGCCGTATGCAGTGAGTTCTTCTTGTCTTTTTGTTCTATAATAAATGCAGCAGCCTTCCCTGTTGTTACCTTATTTTCCCTCCCACTTCCCTCATTTCAAATGCATCCCTCATTGTATGTACAGTATTGCTCTATTTCCCTTCTCCTCCTTCCTTCCATCGCTCTCCTTCTCTGCCTCCGTTTTCTTCTAACCGTAGGCCTTCCTTCCATCCTTCGTGGTTGCTTTGTGCTGAGGTTGAAATCCTGTCCAATCTCTCCGATTTGGCCACCTCCGCCCAGATCCACACCGCCGCCATCCTCCTCCGCGAACCCATCGACCGCTTCCTTGAGTACCACCCACTCGGCTGCATTGTCGGTGACATCATGATGCCCGGGATTGATGATGCGGCCTATAAAAAGGTCATTCCTTAACCCACTGCTGATGATGTTGCCGTTATTGTCAGAACTCTTTCTCCCCTTCTTCATTTTTTCTATGTTAAATGATGAATATATTGTTTGACTTTGTAGGTTTTCTTTAAGGAGGCGGAAGCACAAGTGCAAGGTTCACAAGTGGATCCTTTTTTCTATATAACTGATACATTCCGAGTGATGAGGCTTCTTACACAATCATTGTTCAGAAAGGGAAGAAGATTGGTTCACGTGGAGGGCCTATCAGGAACACATTCAGAAACAATGAGCCAGGGAAAGTTATCCTCACTCTAGATAACCCATCAGACAAGAAGAAGATGGTTCTGTACTGTTACAACAACAACAACAACAAGACCTCATTTTGAAAAGTATTATCCAAGTCTTAGTCTTATTTTTGTTCTGTTATTGTGTTTTGATATAATTTTGAATGTATATGAAGTGTTGTGAAGACAGAAGAGGGATTCTTTCATTGTTATAATTGGTTTATGGAGCATAGCTTTTTCGTTGTTGCCATGATTGATTGACTTAGCTCATTTTTATAAAAAAAAGGTGTTCTTTTTCATAGTTTTTATAATTGGAAGTTAAGTTGATATCAGGAGGCGTTCAATGCATCATCTCACAATCTAAATTCTTAATGCTCCTTCATTGCCACTTCCCAAGAGGAGCACTCCACGGTTGCCAGCATTTCAAGTAAGCTCTTGATACTTGCTTTCTTATAAATTGAATTTTTAACACCATTTCATGAATTATTATAAATGGGAAAGAATTGGACCAACAAGTGAATAACTATCAAACAAACAAGTTTTTTCTGCATTGTTTATCTTGAAGCTCAGATTTTATATCTCATGCTACCCAGGAATTTCACCTCAAGACATCAGAGAGGGCCATGCAGCACACATCTGCTACTTCATCATCTTCACTTCAGTGCAATGATTTTGATGAGGTTACTCTAATATCTTCAATTTCTATTCATGTCTCTTTACATCATTGTGTATCGTCATTCAATGTTTTTATACCCAGTCTATATGAATTACATTAGTTGTGAAATTATTGAAACTGTGATTCCTAAATTGTCACGTATTTTCTTGCTTTAGTTCCTGTTGCAAGATAGATATAATTAGTTAGTCTCTGAAAAACTGAAGTTTGCTGGTTGCAGGGTTTGGATAAACATCATGCCATTTCTACTACAGAAAATAGAACTAAAGATTTGAGAAGGTAACCAATGCCATGATAATAAAAATGTTAATCCTAACTTGATAATTCATGAACAATGGTACTAACTTCAAAATACACTCTTTGCATAGACCATCGGCCATGGGTGCTTCCAAGAATGACAGATTAGTTTTTGCATATAATTTTAAAGCTCGGCCTCTTGATAAGAAGGTAAGGGCACATTAGTAATAAATTTTAAGGGAGTGCAATTATGTATGAAAGTTGTTTGCCTCTTGAAAGATGTCACAAGAAGGTGGAAATTTAGATGAATTTCTACCAAGAAAATTCTTCACTTTTCTTCAGTTATCTCTTTTAAGTATGTTCGATGACCTATATTGCTACCTGTTGGATCTGCTGTACTAGCAACTCTAAAATACCTGTGCAAATACTTTCAGGTAAAGGAGATATTGGTGTCTTCCGGAACAGAAAGCTGGAAACCACTGTGCCAACAGTGAGTCGGTTTACCTGTTTTTTCATCCTTTAATATTTTTCAGATAGAAAAATGTAATGCCATTATATCACATCGTGCTTCAATTTGTTCAGGAATTTAATTTCCAAACAGAAAAGAGGGTTCAACATAACCCACCAATTAACCTCTTTAGCAAGGTAAATTCATGCTAATCTTTTTTTTGAACCATACATGTTGAATTATAAATTCTTCACTTTATTAATACTCTCAATAAAGATGTTCAATTCCTCTAATTCTCATTTGTTGTCCTTGATTGAAATTTTAGTTGTCCCTAACATCTGAAGTCCAGTCAAGTAATGGATCTCAGTTGAAACCACCGCGGCATTACAGGGCGTTCAGAGAGGTTTTCCTTCTATAATTTTGGATGCGACGATCTTGGTTTTTTTTTTCTTAGCAAGTTAGAGTAACACACTGAGTTGTTTGTTTCTGGGTTCAAGGATTCAAAAGAAAATATAGGAAGTTCTTTTCATCTGGACCAGAAGGTAATAATCACAGTTCATGTCAGTTATTTTTTCCTGTAATGTTGAATGCCATCCCATCATTTATTATTACATCCTAAACGTCAAATATTTATCTCCTAGCTGACACAAATGATGTAGGAGAAGCCTTTCATGTTTGTTGGAAACCAAATTCACAATGGCAGTGACGGTTGCATAAGTGAAGCCGGTACTTTGTTTGGTGCAAGGAGGTATGCAGAATTGGCACTGCTACTCTTCATTCATAACAAATTTGGTTGCTTGTATCTTCAACTCTTTAACTGAAATGTTTCAGGAGCTTGGGAATTCGGTGACAACAAACGAGGGTCAATGTGAAACAAGCATTTATCAGAATTTTTGAAGCTCGAATCTGACAGGCGCATAGCAATTGTTCTCAGATAATGATGATGATCATGATAGATGGTTCTTTTCCTGTACAAAGAATCCTAGAGAAAATTACTTTGTTAGAACACAAGATAGCATACTAAATGTCTAGCTGCATCACTTGTATTTTACGCAACTGCCCCCAAGTCACAATCCAATAATAAAATCGTTGAAAGGCAAGTTTATTAAAGCCCTTCAAGTGTATTAAAGCCCTTCAGAGTTCAGTCTATCTTCCGTTTTTTTAGCATTAATACCTGTATTGTCCTCTTACTGCATTTCAATCGCATATGTATTGCATCTGTATTTTAATTTTGTATTCATAACAAATTACATAGGTACAGTAACATAATTTTCTATCATTATTGGTTCAAAAACAAATTAAAAATGTAAAAGACATCATATTCCAGAGCAAGTCTACCATGAACGCAACACAATGCCAATTTGGTATATAATCAATCAAATACTAAATAATTATGAAAATACTAATTAAAAAACAACTTATTAAAATTATTTTGAAAATATCTTCATATATACTCAATAAACGCTTATTTATTCAAGAAACAAATTTCTTCTGTAAGCCTGTCACACGACAAAGTTATCGTGACATGAGCCTGGATAATATATTGAAGGAAGAAATAAGTTTATTAATCATCATTTTACCTTTATTTAAAGACAAATACTTTAGGGAACTTATTAAACAACTAAATTGAGTAAACAAGTATTAAAAAAAATGTAGTTTTTGGAGTATACGAAAGTGAAAATAATATTGACTTATTGTATTTTTTTTTTTATCTTTAGTAAATTTAGCACGTACTTAAGACACTTGCTAACAAATCCATATTCAAATTATGAAGAAATTTGTTATTTATTAACCTTCATGACAATGTTTAAGCAACCTTATAATGATAATTTAAGATTGAAAAACTACAAATTTAATTTTTAAATTTTTGATTGCATCATTTTAAGACATTTTATATTTTAATTGCTTATATATTACCTAACAACAATGTATAGCAAATCTCAATTATGGATACATTTTTTTTAGGGAAATGTGTATTTTATTCATGGATCAGAAACAGTACAAGTAATGACAAACATGACAATTACAAGTACAAGATATTTCAGACTAATGAGTTAAAGGTAAAACAAAATACATTGCAACAACAAACTCTTCCATGTGAACATGCATCATCATCAACTGTCAACACCGTACTCTAACAGGAGATTCAATAGCCTTTCATTCCATGATAATAATCTCATTGATGTTGGGACTGTACTCAGTTCGGCGATAAGAAATATTAGATCTAAAACGAGAGAGCCGTTGGACGGTAGCCAAATCAACAGTCGATAAAGGGAGATCTGTAGCCTTCCAATGCCTTCAAATTATTGGAGCAAAGAGGATGACCATCAAATCTTGGAAAGTATAAACTATCCAGACTTCAGAGGCCCTCTACTAGAAACACACAAAACAAGACAAAACCCAGATAAATTGGGGAAACAAACTCACACACTTTTCCAAAAGGAAGGGGAGAGACAGATCTCCTTCCCTTACATAAAAAGGGTAGATGAAAACAAGGGCGGGGAAATCCTAATTTTTTTTAATTATGAATACATAAGTAGTTGTTTTATTTCTTTTCTTTATTATCTTCCATATTTTGATGTTCCATAAGCATGGTTGGTAGCCGAATGTGCTTTTAAAAATGTCAAGTTTCGGTACAATCACAAAGTACTCTTGGTTTCCACGTCCAAAACAAGAATGGCGGGCATCACTATGTGAGGGGCTTAAATGCAGGTTTTTAAATTGAGAATATCCCTTACCCTTGTGTATCTTTCAATTTTAAATAGGTTTCATAGTTGTTGCATAGTTGTTGCTTCACACTTGTTACATGATGCATTGAACGTATGCAAGGAATAGCCTTGGTCATGGTGTATGAAAGATACACAAGGGTGGATGACATTTGTTGTTTGAAATTCAATAATACAGAAGGTATGAATATCTATTACCTCTTGCAATGTACTTTCCTTCAAGTGATTATCATATCCTCTCTTTTTTCCTTCAAATTTCAGAAGGTGTTTCCTTCCCTATCTGATTTTATTTTTAGATATAGGAGAGGTGGAATGGAGCAAACAGTAACAAAAGGTAACCCCAATCTGGTTTTTTATTTTTTATTTATTTTTTTGCTTAATCTCTTTATTGGGGTTTTGGTTTTCTTATTTTTTAGAGTGCATGAGCTACCATGCCGCTTGTCCAGCCACCGTCATCGAGCTACCGTCATCCTTCATCGTTTCAAGAGGTAACCCCCTTGCCTCCTTAACTTTGTTCTATTTTGATGATGATGATTCTACTACTGATATTTGATGATGATGACATGATGCTATTGTTCTCTTCTTTACTCCTTAATTTCGTTTTTGTTCTGTTTAATATTTGATCATGTTTGCATGCAAAAGACTAAAATAAACTGTATGGGCTTTTTGGTTTTATGTGGATATTTAAATGTCATGAATACATGATGTCCCCTCAATGGCCCACATAAAATCATATAAAAAAGTTTAATGTTCGAGGCCCTAATAGAAATAAGACCACATGCTGCGATTTAAATGTACTCTATTGCAGGTGAATGTCATGCTGAGAGAATTCCCAGAGGAAGAGTTTGGCCCTCAAATAGATATTAGAGAGTACTCAATACTTGATAATCCTTCTCGACCCTCAGAGGTTAATAAATGTTAATTCCATTTAATTTTTAAGCCCTGAATTTTCCTTTCAGGTGAAAAAGTCATGGCTTGATGTTCAGCTCTGTAAAAAAGGAACCCAAGATTGTGATGCATCAAATAATACCACTGTTGGGGGAGTACTTAAATTTCCGAAGCATAATGATGTATAGGTTACAGGATATCCCGCTATCATGATGGCCCGTGTAGTTTGTTTCAAAGAGTCTCCAGCATATTTTGTTTGCTATATAAGCTATAGTAGATTTTTCATTATAATTTTCAGAAGCTGAACTTTTTCTATTATTGCCTTTTATTTCCTAAGACCACTTGAGTGAGATTTGTCTTTGATGATGAGGCTTTGCTTTGTTCTCTACTTACCTTCTAACTATGTGATTTATGAAAATGCTATTATAGAAAGGAGACCCATGGCACTTGGTCTACATTATTTAAGCCAGTTCAAAATCGTCAATTGAAATTAACCACAAATAGCAGTTTGTCTTAGTAGTTGCGACTTATATATAAAATCTAAGGGAGTATAACTTTAAAATTCAATCATGTGATGTAGATATTTTTATAGTGGCGAAATATTAAAAAAACTAATGGAAAACAACTACTACAAAATATTAAAAAAAAAAATTAACCCAAGTTATTAAAAAAGAAAGAGTTGTATTAACTGGTATAAGGAAGTTTACTCCAAATGCTTTTATTTAATTGGTATAATAAAGTTTGTCTTCTTGAAGAATGCTTTGTTTTATTTAATTATCACAACTAACTTCTTTATCTCACGTACAAGTTTATTCCAAATGCTTTTATTTAAGGACGGATGAAATAAGTATGAATTAATTGGTATCGTAGATTGTGAAAAATAAATATAATATACATGTTTGTTAATATAAGAGAAAATTCAACAAATTTTTATACCCTTATTACTATTAAATACTTCTTTCATTTTAAAAAAATGAATTTTGTTGTAGTTAATTTTGACATTTTCATTTTAATCATTTATGTGGTGTGTATTATCAATTTATGTTTGCGACTTTCTTCTCATCTTTATTTATATAATATTTCAAATTTATTTTAAAAAAAAGATTTTTTTTCCCGCCATTGGCATGCTGAAGTGACACTCCGTTAGCCATGTCATCAATTAACGGTGGATCTCTAACAGTAGGGGCCAAAACCGAAAAATTTAAACTTTTAAGGATTAATAACGATCAAATAAAAAGATAGGACCAAAACCAAAACTCGATCAACTTTCAGGGATAAAAAACTTAAATAAGCCTAAAAAAACTAAAAAAACCAAAAGATCTAGGTAATAGTTTGAAGAAAGAAAAAGTAAAAGATACAAGTAATAGTTTGGATAAAATAAAAGTAATAGGATAGAATAAAGAAAAAAATAAGTTAAAAAGCTAACTACCAATTTAATAGTTTGACGGGCTCTAGCAATTATGTCATTTCGCAATATATCTTTTAAAAGTTTCACGGTGTATATTAACATTTTCATAAATAAAATCACATAGACTTAAATAATAGATATAAAATGTATTATGGCAAACCATTAACTGAATCGAATCAATTTTAAATTTTTAATAGCACATATCATCACATAATAAACATTATCATAAGTGATACATTATAGTATATTAAGTAATACTAATAATATTAAGATCATTAGATAATTTTTATATGACAATAAGATTTGGTAAAGATTTTTTATATTATTTGTGTATCATTCATCATTTATGTGTTAATAATTATTAATTTTAAAATAAAAGTAATACGAATGAATTATGAATGATGCACCGATAAAGTAAAACTTTACACTATCCGTTCAAATTATTTATATTATTACTCGAAAGTAGAGATGGGCAAAATACCCATGACCACGGGTACCTGCAGAAATACCCGTAACGAGTACCCATGCTATCCCTATGCGGGTGGGGATGCGTATTAAGGGGCGGATACACGCATATATATTATAATATTTTACTAATAAATATTATATATAAATATATAAATATTCTTTTATTACTTTGATAACATATAAATTTTCTTTTATTTATATTTAATAATGAATTTTAAAGATGAAATTATAATGACAAAAATTTATCATATGTATGTTATTGTTCTTCTTATAATTGTGTTTATGTATAATGATTATTAAAAAGTATATAATAATATAATAAAAATTTAAAAACCGCAAATACCCATGGGTATCCGTTACCAGTACAAATGCCCGCAAATAGTTGCGGGTATGGGCATCGATATGCACTACCCGCGCCTGTGGGTACCCATACCCATCCGTACTCGAAAGTGCTATTTAGCCAAAAATTTATTTACACAATTTAATTTTAACCAATGAATAATAAAATTATTAATATCCTTGGGTTAACTGATATATATTAATTTAATTAAATCTTAAATTAAAATTATATAAATTCAAATAAATTTGATTTAATTCCAGCTTTGTTTTTGCTTGGCCTATTCTAGCTTTTTATTTGGACAACTTTCCAGATTTTTTAGTCTCATTTTTTTCCCCTCATTGTTGATGTATCCTAAAAGGAAAAAAAAAAAACAAGAGGTAACAAAGAGGACATATAGATTGTGTTGACTGTATATAAAGTTCAGAAACCTTTTTAAAATTTGAAAGCATTTGTTGATGTAAATAAAGGAATGGCAAGAAGATGGTCACTTTACAAGATTTTTCCCTTTTGGGCAATGATTGTGGGGTCGTTATAGCATGGTGCCAAAAGTCAAGGCACCAGCTGTGGTTCCCATTGACTCACCTTTGACTAACGGTTTCAAGTGGCCAAGAACCAACAAGCAATTAAATATAAGTGTATTCCAAATTTCCAATTTATATGTAAAATGTAAATACTTTAACATCCGTTTTCCATAACAGCGGAAAAAGTTCAAAGTGATACCGAGAGGTCCATGTTGTAAGCTCTTTATTTTAATTTATTCTTAGTTGGTACAATTTCATTGACTCACCTTTGAATTTTTTTTATTACATGCTTTTTTACACAAGTAATGGTCTAAACAAGTCAAATATAAAACAATGGTACTTCAACCATGCACCGATTTTTTTTGTTCCGGGTCTTTTTTTTTAATTTTAATTAATCTAATATATTTAAAAAAATCTGCTTTGAGTTTTCTGTGTTCTTTTTATGTACAAGTTTTTGTTATTTGGATTTGAATTTTTTTATTATATTCTTCCTGACACAAGTAATGGTCCAAACAAGCAAAATATAAAACAAAGGTGTTTCTACCATGTACCGGTTTTTGGTGCTCCGGCTTTTTTTATTTTTTTATTTTAATAAATCTAATAATTTTAAAAAAATATGCTTGGGTTTTCTATGTTCTTTTTATGTACATGTTTTTGTTATTTGGATTTGAATTTTTTTTATTACATACTTCCCGACACATGTAATGCTCCAAACAAGTAAAATATAAAATAATTGTGCTTCTACCATGCACCGATTTTTGGTGCTCCAACTCTTTTTTTTTTATTTTTTTTATTTTAATAAATCTAATATATTAAAAAAAATATGATTTGGGTTTTCTGTGTTCTTTTTATGTACATGTTTTTGTTATTTGGATTTAGATTTTTTTTTATAATATGCTTCCTGACACAGGTAATGGTCCAAACAAGTAAAATATAAAACAAGGGTACTTCTACCGTGCATCGGTTTTTGGTGCTCCGGCTCTTTTTTTTTATTTTTTTATTTTAAGAAATCTAATATATTAAGTGGTGTGGGCTCCGGGAGTAGTACTCAATAAGTACTACTTCTTTTTTTTTTTTTTTATGGAAGTACTGTTTATATCATGCATCGGTTTTTGGTGTTTCAGCTATTTTTTTAAAATTTTTTTTATTTTAATAAATCTAATATATTAAGAAAAATCAGCTTTGGATTTTCTGTGTTCTTTTTATGTACATGTTTTTGTTATTTGAATTTGAATTTTTTTATTATTATATCCTGCCTGACACATGTAATGATCCAAATAAGTAAAATATAAAACAAGGATGCTTCTACCTTGCACCGATTTTTAAAACAATCAAATTTTATATGTGAACTTCAAAACAAAATTTATACTGCAACTTGCAAAAAAAAAAAAAAACAGGACAAACGCGTGTTGCAAATAAAAATAACCGAAAATGAATAAAATATTGCCGTAACGGAATGGAAGAAAAAATTTAACAACCATTCCCAGTTGCACCTACCGCTTGGATGCAAAGTGAGTAGAAAAACTCAGCCATTAGATAAATGCACCAACAAATAGATGGATAAGATTATGGGCACCACAGCTGATGCCTTGACCATGGGCACCATGCTATAACTTGCCGTGATTGTGGTGATAGGCATTTGGTGTATTAACACAAGCTTACTCACGTTTTTCAAATCTTCGACCAACTAAGGGATGAGCAACAACTATGCCTTTGTTTTTCAGCATATGGTAATTCATTCGTTATCTTTGAAGTATATAATATTAGCAAACTCATTTGTAAACTCATTGAAGTATATACTCATTTGAGCATGTGGACATTTATTTGTTATGTTTGAAATTCAAATTGACATTATGAATCTTTTACTTGCTTATAGTATAATCATTTAAGCATGTGGACATTTATTTGTTATGTTTGAAATTCAAATTGACATTCAGAATCTTTTACTTGCTTATAGTAAAATAAAATCTTAATATGATGACAATTTCCCGTTTTTATATGTTGTGCTTATTTTTTGTAATAATGCAAGAAAATAGATTCAAGAAAGGTATGGGTACAATTTGATAGCAAGAAACTAAATACTTATGCATGGTTGTGGTCACACACGTTCAATTTAATCATGTATAATTAGTTATTATGCCTGCAAAATTATTATGATTACAAGTTCAATCATATATTTTCTTACCAAAGCAGTAATTGCAGTTTTAACATTAATCACTTCTCTATCGAATATGTAAATGTTTATAACATTTAATTTTAATTTACTCTTCGCAAATGATAAATCATTTCAAAAATCATTTCAAATTATTGTGATAACTTACTTTGATATAATGCATATTACCAAAATAATTTTTGCCGCATGTACATTGTGAAGTTGTGGTCAAAGTTATCAAAAATAAATTGTAATTTGATTTGGGTTTATTTAATTTATTTATTAATTTCTTCGCTTAATTCCCATATATTTTTGAATGATTATGACATTAAGGTTATGGATTACGATAAATGATTAATTGGTTGCTTGTGAGTTTTTTTTTTATGAACCAGGGTATCCACCCGCGTAACTGGGTGACTAATCCCTCGCACCACGGTCGGTCCCTTTCGGGGGCGATGCTCCCAGTGAGGCTTGCTCCATTCACATGCGCATCGGGAACGACTCGAACCCGCGACCACATGCTTAAGGGACACAAACCCCTTCCACTTGTGTCTTGTGAGTTCATTTTAATGACAAGTAAAATGTTATAATCCATATTCTGCTTTTTATATTTTTTATTTACAAATTTTAGAAATTGTATCTTAAGTTTTTAATTACCTAACTAATTTTGACACAATACTTGTGCATCGCACGGGTACTGCACTAGTTCTATATACAAATTAGGGTGTTAACTAGATCAGCAAACCAAAGGAAAGAATCAGCGCAAAATATGGAAAAAAAAAAAAAAAAGAAAGAAAGAAAGAAAGGACACAGGCCAGAAAGCACGCCACTGGCGGCTTCACCTCCGTGATAGCCGCTGTTGTCGGACCCACAACTAAATACACGTGTCCTTATTTCATTTGCTATTCCACTCATAGCCAAACAACCTAGGCACCTAGCAAGGTCAGTGACCGTACGAAGCAGTAGTATGTGAGGTGAGAAAATGACAAGGCCAGGTCGCGTGGTTTAGGTGCATGGGATTGATATTTGATGGGATTGCTAATGACTCCATTTAACTAAGGTTTGACTCAACGTTTCTCCATTGCGGTTCATGGATCCACGAGCCCAAGCGTGCACCAATGCATGCGCCAATAATAAGTCTTCTGCAATACTATCTACTCCCATATCATACCATCACTCCACTGCAGCACAAGATTGCTCATATTACTGGACTAGTGCCAAAACTTGTAGTACAACGAACAAAGGAAAGGAGCACACTTCTTCTACTTTTTTCATAATATTTTCACGCTCATGACTCATCTAATCTAAATCTCATCTCTCAGGCGTGCCCATCAATCCATGATCCGTTGCCATCCGGGGCATTGGTAGAAGCAGAACACATCCTAAAAAAAAATTTAAAAATAAAAAAAATAAAAAATGCAAATAATCAAATATCTTAGTTTTTTCACGGTAGAATTTGTACTCAAAATCTTATTCGGTAAAAGATGACAAAGTATTTTTGTCTCATACTGAAATTAAAGTAATTGATAAAAAATTTAAAAATAGAAAATTTTGAATAATGATTGATCAAAATACATTAAATTAAGTGTTTGCAGACCTGGTCTTGAAAGTTCTGGACAAGGACCTTCAAAGCCTAAACATTTTAGGGACCCATAATTTTTTAGGGTTTTGCTAACAAGTGTCTTTAGTTAAAGTTTCTAAACTTAGAAAATTAATATGAGTGCATGTTACGCTATGTCTCGAGCATATAAAAAAATGAATTTTTCATTGATTATTTACTTTACTTGGTTTTCTAAACAAGTGCATTAAGAACAATGGTTAGCATTTGCTTTTTTTAGTAGTACTTTTACTTTTAAAAAAATCATAGTTATATGTTTTTTTGTCTTTCAATTGTTAATGGTTTTTCGGCATAACATCTTAATTTGTTTTTCCACTTGACTTATAAATAGATGAATAATTAATGAACTTTATTTTTATAATTTACTCCCTTGGTGTCCCTAAATATAACAGCATTATGAGAATTTTATTTTATCCTTATTTATAAGATCTTATATCAATTTTCAATGACAATTAAGTACTTTTTTTTTCACAAACTCCCTTATTTATTCGATATTTTTTCGATTCTCAATAATACTTATAATAAGGGTGGTTTTGAAAAGAAAAAACATATCAAATGTTTACATTTATAATGCAATTAACTAGATTAATCAATTTTCTTAATGAACGTGAATTCAATTAATAGGGTATTGTATATAAGGACGAAATGAGTAACATGAAAAAGGGTTTCTATTACCTTTATTAACTTTTTTTTTCAGTTCTATTTTAACAATACATGTTTTTATTGTTTTTTTAATTTATTAAATATATAAATATTTTATGTTTTAATTGAATTATTTTTAATAATTTTTTATGAATTAAGATCCTAAAAAAATTTTCGCCCTAAAGTCCAAAATAGGCTAGAACCGAATTTGGATGTTTAATAATTAGTTGATGTGTTAGAGAAACTATTAAATAAATTTTTGCTTGAATTTTTTACTTTTCCAATTTGTTATCATTATTATACAAGTTTTTTTACATGCATAAATTGGGACTTCATGTTTAAATAATGGTAGTGGGATGATTATTCCTGATATTTGAACTTGAGGTTAGTAGCTTCCAAATCTGAATCCAAAGTTTTCAAGATTGGCCTCAAACCCGGCCGAGCCAATCCTATTGGTAGATTTTATTTTAAACTTCTTTATCACATACTCCCTCCTATTCTATTTATAAAATTTTTTTGGGGTTTTTCACTCCTACCAATGAAAGTAGATAAATTTGATATATTTTTTCAAAACTATCCCTATTTCATTATTATTGGAACTCTAAAAAGTGTTGACTTTATTGGGATGTTACTGGAAAGAAGTAACTATATGTTATTGAAAATTGGAAAAAAGGTCTTATATATAAGGCCAAAATAAAAACCTCAAAATGGTCTTATAAATAGGACAAGAGGAAGTACATAAGATAAATTTTTTTAAAAAAACCTAAGTTTTAGGAATGACAATTAAATCCATAACCGCGGATATTCGTTCAAACCTGAACCAATTTTGATAAGAAAAATCCATTTTGATTGGATTTGGGAAAAACCGAAATTGAAACCCCCTTAAAAAAGATGGGGGTGGGATAGATCTGGGATTGTAAATACTCGCCCCGCCCGCGCCTCCCGAGCCTGTCCTGATATAAAAATTAATAATTTTCATTATAATAATAATTAAATAGTGATGTCAAACATATTTTGCTAAAACCATTATTTAATTCTTAAAACTACTGTAAGATTTATTGTTTAACATATTTTTAGAATTTGACGTTTATTATTGTATATTATTTAAATTATGATGTATTTCATATATGATTTTTCTTTAATTCAATGAAGGATAATTTAAAAAATAATTGATTTGGTTAATCTCGGATTTCCCCGTACCTGACGGGGATGAGTATGAGTTTTACTTTTTCATACCTGATCTTCTTAAATCCGCATTCGAATCTGTTTCGCTCTTAATGAATGCGGGATTGGTATTGATGAAACCCGCACCAAGTGACCAAACCCACACGTTGCCATGCTTAATAAGATTTTATAAGAAAGTAATGTATTTCATAAATTTTTTTTAAAAAAATGATGTTTTAGTTTTGAGTGAGGGCCCAATTTGGTTCCTCAAGTTTTTCGTTAACTACTGTCCCTGTTTTCACAAGTATCAAGGACATTTACTGGGAGGCCATCAGCACCTGAGAATGAAATGTTACAGTTTATGCCTACAGTGATAATGGTTAACGGAATGAAAACAATGATTACAGTGATATTTTTAAAATTTTTTAAGGACAAAAAGTGAGTTATAATTTTTTAGGGATTAAAGTATTTCAATCAAAAAACTTGAGGGATCAAATTAGTCCTTCACTCTTTAGTTTTTCAATATAATTTTATTTTTATGTTTGTTTATTTCATTCATAAATGTATAGGTTAAACTCTTAAATGATTTAAACATTTTTTACTTTTACCACATTTATTTTTTTAAGAAATTTTAATGATGTGAAGTACATTACTCTTTTGTTTTTATATCTTTTATTCTTTTACAATTTCAATTTATAAACATAATTTTTTTTCAACTTTAACTCTTTATTTAATTATTTCTCTTATTCCTTATTAATTCTACTTTTATCATCTCTCTCATATATAAATTACTATACATTAATTATTGGACACTCTCACTAATAAAAATTAAATACTACTATAATTTTAAATAAGATTTAAATTGAGGTATTTTATACAAAGTACAAATAAAACTTACAATAATCAACATTTTCTTAATCTATATGCTTAAACTTAAAAGATCAAAAGATACGGAACGAATGGAGTAAAAGATATACATTGATTAAATTAAAGGTTTTTCTAACACGTACACTCGTGTATATATTAAAATTTTATATTGAGTATATTTATATTGGAAATTGACATAATTAATCCTTAAAATTTTAAGGCAAATGCTAACAAGTATTCTTAGGGCACTTAATAAGCAACTAAAAGGAGATAAAAAGCATTGAAAAATACATTTTTTGAGATTCTCGAGAGAAAAATAAATGTTAACTTGTGATTATTTTTCCTATTAAAGTAACCTTAACAAGTGCCATAAGGGCACATGTTAGCAAGACCCAAATTTTAAATCCATCAATTTTCAGTGCATATTTGGGTAATATGAATTTTTGATATTTTATCCTAAAACACATACATACTGCTCCCTCCGTCCCTAAATATAAAGCCTCTTTGGGGGATTTCATGTCCATTAAGAAAATGAAATAATTTAGTTAATTTTATTGGAAATGTGAATTTTTGATATGTAATTTCAAAATTACCCCTATTAATATTATTGAGAATTTAAAAAGTGCTAAATAAATAGGGGTGTTTGTGGAAAAAAGTAATTAATGATCATTGAAAATTGATATGAGACTTTATAAATAGGGACAAAATAAAAGTGTCAAGAGGGTTAGTACTGTATTATAAAAATCTTTGTATTAAAATACTTGAAGCCATGTAGTAAATCAAAGTTAAAATATGATAATCAATCATACAAACCATTGTTAAATGAAAGATTACATAAGACGGCGTGCTAATTAAAAAGGTTTTCTGAATTCGCGTGTGCGACTTTTTCCTACGAAAGTTTGCTGTTTCTACTGCAACGGAGATTTGGTGGTCGGGCTTCTAAGATTTACTTCCCATTTTTTAATTCTTTTTTCTGTTTGTATTTCCCCATTATTTAATTTAGGCTTAAATATTCCTTCTGTCTCATTATCTTGGTAAAATTCAAACAAGTCAATGAAAATAAGAGAATATTCATTTAATATAATGCATGATTCATTCATTAATTACAAATTGATATTAGACAAATTTTTATATCATTATAATTAATACTTATTACAATATTGTCTGCAAAAAAAAATCTTTACATATGTTTTCCTTACTTACTTATCAATCATCGATACAATATACAATCTTTAAGATTTTTCATTTATTTTTTTACTTTAATATGGGACAAATTATTTAGTATTTTTTTACCAAGATAATGAGAGGAAGGGAGTATCAAACTAGTATAGTGTTGATTTTTTCTTTGACTTATTTAGTACCGTATGTTTTTGTCCTTAAAAATTTAGCATGTTTTGGTTTTAATTTCTAAAAGTTATTTTTGATCGGGACAAATCATTGAATTTTAAAATATTTTGATTTCGGTCCACTTTATTAGGAAAAATTTGTTATCTACTTACTTGGTTAGTAAAATACCACGTCAACAACTACGTCATATGAAATGGCATGAAATAGGTGGTATAAAATGAATGATACATATACTTCAATACTTGATGTTGATAATTCCAAATCTTCTCACATTAATTCATTATTAATTTATTAAATTAGATTTTATTTTTCTGTTCAAAAAAGTTGATAATTCTTTAAAAAAGCCAAAGAGAATAAGGAACAACAACTTAATATTTTGTCTATCAAAATCAACATTTTGTAACTATTGTATAATTGACGCATAATAAAATCTATTGGTTCAAACAATTCATTTATTACTAAAATTAATTTTTCACTAAAATATTGTAATTATCCAGACTATTTATTTATTACTTTTATAACATTTTGTAACTATTGTATAATTAACGCATAATAAAATCTATTGGTTCAAACAATTCATTTCTTAATGAAATTAATTTTTCACTAAAATCTATTAATTATCAAGACTATTTATTTATCACTAAAAAAAATTTATTTATTACTTTAATACTAAATTATAAAAAAAAAGTGACATGTTTCACAAAATAATGCTCCATTTCATTTATTATTGATTAATTAATAACTAATATATGTTACTCCGATCCTCTCGGGAAAAAAAAAAAAAACTAATACATGTCACTACTTTTTTATAAGGTATGTTTATTTGTAGGTTTATATATATTATTACTATTTTATTTTTAAAGAGAGAGATGAATGAAGGGACACTCAATTGTGAAAGGGAAACGTAAATATGTAATTCTGCACTTAATGTTAATAAGACATCGAGTACAGTATTTTAGAGTGCTTAGATATAAGAATAATGTTCTTTAGAATTGACCGCACACGCGAACTACTCTTTTTGAGTAGTGTTAGGTTTTATCCTGACTATTTTTGATAGTTTCTTTTTTGAGCTAACAGTGTAATATGACAATTAATTAGTTACTATTCCATGTGGATAATTTTGACTTTGAAAACACAAGTTAAACTCAAAAAGGCTAATTCCACTATAAGACTTTAATGGAGACTTGGTTAAGTAGCTAGAACAAGGGTGAAGCTAATAATGCAATTATTTTAAGTGATAAAGTACTTTGAGCATGTTTAGAAACACGTTGAAAATTGTTAAACATAAATTTAAAATAGTGTTCAATGAAATTTTTTTAACAAACATAAAAATAGCCATTGAATAATCAATTCTGATCTGAATTGAATTTGTTCCAAACATATTATTAAAAAAAACAAACAAAATATGGTAGAGTAGTGTAGAAGCGGAATTGAGTCCATCGACAATGCATGCCCATATTATTGTAAAGAAATGGTCACACGGTGCAACTCATTAGAAGTCTTTGGTCATTACCACCTGAACATAATGTGTTCTCCACTACATTTGCGAAAGACATTGCTATAATAATAACCCTTATATGAGTTCCATTATACATCCACCACATTGCATTAAGGAGGTCGTAGCACACGTGTGATGGGAAATCACATTTTTTTTTTGTTTGTTTAGTCTCTTATTTATTTATTACCATAAATCAACAAACCTCTAGGACCACATGCCCATTCAGGAACCCTTATCTCCCTCTTATTCTTCCGGCCTTTTTATTTTGATCAATCGAAACAAAGCAATGTATGTGTGCATAAAACAAAATAAAAGAGTGCTCGGATTAGTGCTGGGATATATAGTTGGATCGATCAGGCTTCTAATAATGCATAGCATAGTTAATTTGTGCGCAAGCTAAGGAAAAAAAACACAATGTTTGGGTCATGCCTTTACTACTTAGCATATAATAAAAATGGAACCACTATAAAAGTGCTGGATGGAATCTTAGTGTACATGTGTATCAACATAACTAAATGGGTGCTGGCATAATTAAAAGTTTAAAACCACCCTTCTACTCCAATATTTCAAAAACGGCATGATTCTTCACAAGTAGGAAACTCTTCCTTGCCTTTGTCATGGTGCAAGAAATTGCCTTTAATATCACCTGTTACTATATTACCTTGTTAAGACTCATCCCTTTTCTTGCCATCTAAGGGACACATGAATACGCTCAAATGTCCAAGCATTGCTACTAGGTTTTTATTTATTTTATAAGCAAAGCATTGCTACTATGTTGATCTCTAATTCAAGCAAAGATGCCTTCGAAATAGAAAACTTTTACAATTTATAGGATCTCGAGTTTTACTATTGCGAAAAAAGAGAGATTTATATGAAAATCTGCAGATGTCATGAAAAAATATGGGCACTTTACAACGAACCAACTTTATTCCTGCTATATTTATAGATTATTATTGCATCTTATTCAATCTTGGAAGAAAAAAAATTGTAACTTTTTATTTATTAGAAATTCACGAAATAAAAAACCTATTAAAATATGAAATTGTCGTGGAATGGCAAATATGCTTGCCCCACGTGAATTGGTGGTGAAAATTTTAAATCTAACCAAACCTAATTAATTAACTGACCTATTTTAACCAGCTTCCTTACTTTAAGGAATTGTTTCTCTTTTAAAACATATATGTATTAGTAGAGGGTTAAAAGTTCTAATAAATCTTTATTCCTTGGAGAGAAAGAAAAGGTTCACATTAAAAAAAAAGGTTTGGGTGGGATAAAAGTCTAAGAATGTGGGTGGTGTTTAGCATATAATAATAAGAAAAAACTCGGGGCATGGATTCCCCTTACCTTTTGGTCTAAGTGCCTAACTTTGCATTGGTTTGTGTTGTAGTATTTTCAAAAAGAAAAACTCACAAAGCTTTTAATTAGTGCGGAGTGGTGGATGGAGAGAGCGTTGTTATAGCTTTGCAAGCGTGGATGTTTTTGTTGGAGAATCCACAACAAATGGCTCCAATGCTCCATGGTCTCACGTCCCACACTATCCCCCACCGAACTTGGATATATCTTAATGGCCAAAATGGCCCTCCCAAAAAGCAAAATACTGCTATCTTATTCACATATTCTTTAATTTGTTTCTTTAATTTCTATGTGCATGTTTGTGAATGGGAAAGGAGTGTAATTAGAGATCAGACAAGGGTAAAATATGTAATTAGTTAACAATTAAAAGTAAATAAAATTAAGAATGTTCAAGAAGGAGGGGCCAAAAGGTCCATTCTTACCCTTCTCTAAATTCGTCTATCAATCAAGATAACCGGCAACACCATAGAAACATCTACTTTAATGGATTTATCAATAAATCTTACTAGTACTCCGTATATTAGACACAACATCATCCTAAGTCCTAATTTATTTTTTGTTTTTCATACATTGTTGTTGAATGAGGCTTTCCAATCCTTGCCTCTGTCTGATAACATATTCCAGTTGAGAGACGGGCATAACACAAGCCGGAGTTAATTTCAATGTTATTGTAAAGATTAGGGTATAAGACTATAGGTTATGGTTTTGGGATTGGTTTGGTATCCTCCCAACAAAAAAAATGTTTGTATTTTTTTTTAAAATGATCCAATAAAAAAACTTCACGTGTGTTTTGATGTCACCTAAATGTTATACTCTCTTCAGTCATATATATATATATAAGCCCCCTTTTAAGACTTTTTTTTTTTGTCCTTAATATAATATTCATCTCCAATTTTCAATGATATTAATTACTTCTTTTCCACAAACACCCCTATTTACTCAACACCTTTTAGATTTCCAATAGTAATTATAGGAGTACTTTTGAAAAAGTATACCAAATATTTACATTTTCAATACGTATAACAATATTAACTAACTTTCTTAAAGATGTGAAAATTAGTCACAAAGGGACTTATAATAAGGATCGGAGAAAGTATTAGTTAGGCACAAATACAAACAACAAATTTTATAATTAAATCCCTGAATCATTTATGTAAAACAAACACATTTATAATTTATATTTAAAACTCAAAAAAAAAACCCCTTAAACCCATAATTCAATAAAATGTAAGTTTTTTATTTGGACACTTTAATAAGGGAAAGAAAGGTTTCCAATTATTTATGTTTGATTAACTATAGAACTAATTAAAGTTCTGTATCAAATAACAGCAATGAACATCTATGCTTTTATCTGCGTCTGCTTAGAATTAATGTCACTGTTCTAGAACTGATTTTGAATATGGTTATACAGAAGAAAGAAAGGTATGACTAGTACAGATGGTAAGGGATCTGTTGTTACTTAAGCAAGTGGATGAGGGTTCGATCCCACATTGGGATGCTAGCCCCTGAACGGGCTCTATAATATCGAAAGGATTAGTCACCAGTTACGCAGGTGGCAGATACCTTGACTCCTTGAGAAAAAAAAAGGAGGAATTACGTGTTTTCTTTTTGTTTTAATTAATTATATAAGTATTTGTTTTGTATAAATGATTTAGAAATTTAATTGCAAAATTAATAGTTTATATATTAAATTTATGTGACATCAAAATATGTATTATATTTTTTTATTGGACTAACTAAAAAAATATAACCACACTTTTTATTTAGAAGACACCGGAAAAAATCCATAAAAATAACTACGAAGCTATATTTTCTCTCCTACTTTTCAAATTTATTTTGTTACATATCAATCTATTATTAACCTAAATACTTCATCGATCCCTTATTATAAGACACCATTTTAAAAGATTTTTTATCCATTTTCATAAGTCGTTTAACAATATCTAAGTAACATTAAAAAGTTCATTTTAAATATGGAGTAAATAAATTAGCTTAAAAGTTAAAACCAACTGTTAATAATTTCTTCTCCCGATGTACATGTCAACCTTTTTGCCTCCGTAGCATCTCTTGGAACCACGCCTGACGTATTGGTATTGTTAATAGAAGCACTTGTGTAGTTGTGTGTCTGAATATACATTTGTTCCCCATAAATAAATATTTTTTTTACAGCAAATAAAGAAAATATACTCCATCCGACTCGAATTATAAGCAACAAAAAAAATATACTTCTTTTGGTTTAAAATATAAGAAAAGTTAACTAACTTTATTAAATTTTGTTTAATTCTCAATGCCACTTTCCTAAAACATCTATAGAAAATTGTTATTTTATTTAATTTTTGTTTCATTCTCAATACTACTTTGCTAAAATACCTCTATTTTTTATGCATTTTAAAAAATTAAATACAATCAACTAACATACTTAATAAGCGTAAAATTAGTTAAAATTGCTCATAATTTGAGCCGGAGGTAGTATTAAGCAAGGGACAACTGAGCATCATAGAACACACCTAATGCCCCACCTTCTAAGAGCCCATAGATAAATAATACTCACTCCGTTTCATATGTAGTGTGTTTTAAGGTTATGTACGAGTTTTAAGGAATGATTAAATAAGGTAAGGATTTGTTGTATTTTGACTATAATGCCTCTATATAATCATTATTGAAGAGAGAGAAAGATATTGAAAGTGAAAAATAGAGTGTAATAAATAGGGGTGTGTTTGGAAAAGTAACATTAATTATGTATTTCATTTATAAAACAACAAGCCAAGAGTTATGAAACATAATACAAATGCTAAAACAACATTACATACGAAAGAAACGGAGGGAGTAATTATCACCGGCATAATTAAAGTTCTTAAACCATGTTGGCATCACATGCTCACATTGAATTAGTTTAAGGATGAACGAGGAAAATTAAAAAGGATAAGTGAATTGAAGAAGATATATTAATCTTACATACATACAAATATATATATATATATATATATATATATATATATCAAACACTATTATATAATTTTGGGACCAAATACTGAATTCTGAGAGCTCCTCATGAAATGGAGCTCTCAGAATAAAAGTTAGGAAAATGGAAAAGTATGAAATATGTCACGTGTTAACGTCATTGATTATTTAAAAAAATAAAAAAAAATTGAAAAGATATGTCTTATGGAATAACACCTTTTCATAATAGTTTTAAAAACATAAAAAATTCTTGAAAAGACATGACTTATGGATTAACACCATTTCATAGTAGTTTTAAAAAAAAAAAAAAAAAAATCTTGAGAAGATATGTCTTATGGACTCACACCCTTTCATAATAGTTTTAAAAAAATAAAAAATTCTTGAAAAGATTTGTCTTATGGACTAACACCCTATCATAATAGTGTTTCTAAATATAATTTAAAAAAATAAATTCTGAAACAATACTAATGCACCTGTACAAAATAATAAATTCTTGAAAAGTTATGTCTTATGAACTAATATCATTTCACAATAGTGTTACTAAATACATTTTAAAAAATAATTATAAAATAATACTAATGCATCTGTTAAAAAAAATTTTGAAACACCCTTTCATAATAATACTAATGTATCTTAACAATTTAAGACTCTATATATAGTCAAACTCTATATTATATTTTGGCTTATTTATGTTTTTGGTCCCTAAAAGTTCAACGTGTTTTGGTTTTAGTCCCTAGAAGTTATTTTGACCGAGACTAGTCCTTAATTTTTCAAACATTTTGGTTTTGGTCCGTTCCGTTACAAAAAATCAGTTATTTGTTGACATGGTTAACGAAAATCCACATCAGCTGCCACGGGATGTGACGTAGCGCTAAATAGGTGATGTGACATAGATGATTCAGGCCTATGAACTCAAAATTTTGCGTAAGGGACCATTTTTCTTATCATCCATGTTATGTCACCTATTTGGCGTTACTTCATACCATATAGACTGTTAATGTGATGTTCCGCTAGCTAGCTACACAAACAAATGACACATTTTTACCAACGGAGGGACCAAAACCAAAATGTTTGAAAATTTAAGGACTAGTCCCAGTCAAAATAACTTCTAAGAACCAAAACCAAAACACGCTGAACTTTCGGGAACTAAACACATAAATAAGCCTTATATTTTTGAACCCAAACTTTGCAATCAGAGAGCTCCTCATGAAACGAAGCTTTCATAGAAAAATTTAAGAAAATAAAAAATCAAAGAGATAAGTCACATGTCTTGAAAATATTTAAGAAAAAAACTAATGTAACAATGCAACATTTTACTCTATAATTCAATACGGGTTTAGGGATGCAATGTTTTGCACTATAATTCGGTTTTTTTAAGTATAAATTGTAACAATGCAATTGAAATGATACATTGTTTCAAGTTTCAACCAATGAATCTAATTCGGTACAGGTTCAAGGAAATGGTGCATTGTTTCCTAAATATTATTAAATTAAATATTATATATATATAATATTATATTAAATTTTATATTTTTAAAATTAAAAAAAAATTATCGCAAGTGGTAAGTCGTTTCAACGGTAAAGTGATATACTTCACTAACTTGACACTTTTTGAAATGGAGATAGTATGTTGTTTTATCAAACACTATTATATTTTCGAACCCAAATATTGAAACCAGAGAGCTCCTCACGAAATGGAGTTCTCACAAGAAAAGTTGATAAAATAAAGGTCAATCAAATATGCCACATGTCAAACATTGTGTTATACCACTTCACCCGTTGAAACGACATATCACTTCGCTGTTGAAACGACATATCACTTTAATATTGAAACAACATATCACTTGATTGTTGAAATGACATATTAACTTCATTATTGAAACGACATATCACTTTATTATTGAAATGACATATCACTTCACTGTTGAAACGATATATCGCTTGTGATAATTTAAAAAAAAATAATAATTTAAGAATATTAATTTTAAATTACTCGGAAAAATAATATCACCAAGAGACATATTGTTTCAAATTAAATATCACTAAAAGATATATTGGTTCAAACTAATACCTGATTGGGTGCAATGATTCGATACAATAAAGTGATGCAATATTTCAAACCGATCATGAGAAAAACAAACTATCAACTAATACACCATATTAATACACATGTACACGTAAATTAATGCACCTATTCTATTGCACTAATTTATTGCAAGAGAAAAAAATTCTACTTCACGCACATATTTACTTCCTTTATTTAAAAAAAACTATATTAAAAAATAATCCTTACATTTATAAAAAAAATTAATTCTTTATCAATTTTAAATAATAACCCTAACTCATATAATTTTAAAAATATTTTTGACATGCAAAATATTTAAACTTTAATCATCAATAAATAAAAAACTTATAACTCGTGCATTACACGGGATAAATGCTAATACAATATAAATATTACCCTAGTGGCCAGTGTTATATATTAGTGACTCTCGCATAATTATGCTTCTTTTTTCTTTCCATTCGCTCGGTGGGGAGTGACCAAGAAGCTAAGCTTGAGCTAGACGGGGATTTCTTATTAGTTGCTAGGTAATCCACAACCACCAAGCTCATGTCATTGCAAATGCCTTGCTGGCCAAATTGGCATTATATAAAGAAATATTTGTGATAAAGTGACGACCATGATGATAAAATAACACACAAACGTGCCTAAGGAATATGTTTTATATTAATTAAGTAATAAACGTATAAAACAAAGCAGCTTTTTAATTGTAAAGGATTTATTTATGCTTTTGCATCTCAAATAATCTCAATTACAATGTGGTGTAACTGTTTTTGTGCCACCAAAAGGGTAGACCTAATAGGATAGGGATGAAAGGGAAGAACCTGATTGGGCTCATTGATTGTTTCCTTCACTCCAAACAAAAGGGCATGAAAGTATGCACATTCCTATCAATTTAAAAAGTTTAGAGTGCCTACATACAAATCTTCTGATCTGTGCATAAGATCTCTTTCAGGTGATAAAATCATGGGTTACGCATCCTTCGTATTAGTGTTTTTTTTATTCCCTCCGTTTCATTTTAAGTATCTTTTGGACTTTTGCACATAGATTAAGAAGGTGTTGATTATGATGATTTTTGTAAGTTTTATGTGTATTTTGTCAAAAATACCTCTATTTAATATTTTTATTTTGTCAATGCATCATTACTAGTATTACAAATTTCAAAACTAAAACAACATTAAATCTAAGGGTAAATAAGGAAAAACAGTATTAAATGTTGCCTAGATTTGGTAGAAAGACACTTATTTTAAAACAAAATTTTGATGTTAAAAAAACACTTAAAGTGAAACGAAGGGAGTAAATTTTATTGGGGTACCTTACCCTGCCTAATAGTAGTATTTATACTTTTACTTTTTTGTTATTTTTTTAAATTTATTCTCCCATGTTAGTGTTCTATTTGACACCAGCAACCTATCCAACGTATTGGCATCTAAACTTTCAAAATATATTATATATACTACTAGTGTATGTTTTTTTATTTAATACTCCCTACGTTTAATATTTAAATTAAAAAATCACAAGAAAGTTAGTTAATACTAATATCATTAATGATATTAAAAATATATATATTAGATATATTTTTTCAAAACTTACTTTTATACTAAAATCCCCATGACTTTGTTTGGTTATAGGAAAGAAAATGGGAAGAGAGAAATACGGAAGATAGATTATAGTGAGAAAATGAATAGATTTTATGGTTGTTTGGTATGAGAGAAAATGTGAAGAAATTGAGGAGAGAGAAAAGTTGAGTTTTCTTTCCTTTTGTTTGGTTGAAGAGAAAAGTAGCAGAGAGAAAATAGTAAATTTGTGTAAAGACAAATATGTCTAAAAAGACAAAAGTCTTTCCATGTATTAGAAGGATAATATTGGTATTTCATTCCAACTTTTTTCTCTCCCTTCTCTCTCCAAAAGTGGAGAGATTTTATTTTGAGGTGGGTCTCACGCAAAAGTTTTGTCTTCTCCCCTTTTTCTTCTCTACCAAACAAGGTACTTTTATCAAATCATCCCAATTTCTTTCCTTCCAAAATCTTTCCTCTCAAAATCTACCCAAACAAACAAAGCAACGTATTAAGAATCGAATAGAGTGAAGAGTGGACATTCATATTTTCTAAAAGACTAAACTGTCACTTTAGTCCCTCACTTTGTAAGGAGCTTTCATTTTAGTCCTTGACTTTTCAATAATTCCTTTTTAGTCCCTCACTTTGAAAAAAGTTACTCACGTTAGTCCCTGACAACGTTTTCCGTTTATGGACGTTATCGTCGGCGTTAACTTACAATATCATATTTCATTTTAGTCCTTAACTTAAAATTTTTAATTCACTTTAGTCCCTCATTATATCATGTTTCATTTTAGTCCCTAACTTAAAAATTTTAATTCACTTTAGTCCCTCACTATAATAACAATGATGTTTTTTTTGCTTTTCTCTTGTAGTGTGACTACCATAAAAGTATTGACTGTATGTTCTTCTTGCTATTCTGTAAACTAACTTTATAGTTTATATAAGCATTGACTCCAAGCTTTGCATTTGAAGATATCAATAGGAAAGTTTGGAGTCGGTGCTTATATAAACTATAAAGTTAGTTTACAGAGTAACAAGAACATACAGTCAATATTTTTAAGGTAGTCACACTACAAGAGAAAAGAGAAAGAAACATCATTGATATTATAGTGAGGGACTAAAGTGAATTAAAATTTTTAACTTAGGGACTAAAATTAAACATGATATAATGAGGGACTAAAGTGAATTAAAAATTTTAAGTTAGGGACTAAAATGAATTGAAATACGATATTGTAAGTTAACGGCGACGTTAACATCCGTAAACGGAAAACGTTGTCACGGACTAACGTGAGTAACTTTTTTCAAAGTGAAGGACTAAAAAGGAATTATTGAAAAGTCAGAGACTAAAATGAAAGCTCCTTACAAAGTGAGGGACTAAAGTGACAGTTTAGTCTTTTCTAAAATCTCACAATGTTACCTCCTCTTTTGATCACGGTGGATATTCAAATTTGTGGCTTAAATTTTTTTTTGTCCGAATTCCTTGCGGAACCACCGGTATCCCCAAGAGCACCCTTAATACCAGGGAGCCCTTGAGACTAATCCGGAGCGAGCTGCGTGGCTGGCTCTCCCAGCGGGATGTTTTTAGTGGGAATCGAACTCGGGGCTACTAGCACCCTTGTCCCATTCCCAGGATTTCAGTTGGGGCCTTACACCAACTGAACCAAACCCCATTGGTATATTTGTGGCTTAAATGCATTTTGCTCACTTATGTTAGTATATTAGTTTTTTTTTTTTTTAAATATAGAATGTTAGTTAATTTTTTGATTTTAGTATCTCAAGTTTTTGTATTTGACAATTAAGTTTTGACATTTTACAATTTTATTTAGGAAAATGTTAAAGAGTGTCATTGGGATATTGATTAAGAAAGCAAAAGAGGTAATTTCATCTTGAAAAATGCTAAATTTAAAACATCGATAACTAATGAACTTAAATTTTCGATTCAAATTTTCTTTTAATGAATTCATTAACCAATGTCCTAAAATCACTGTTTAGCAATACCCTTTTATTTATTTATTTTTGAACATACCCTTTTATTTAATCTATCTATAATGTGACTAATGATGTGAACGTGGCAAACGGCATAACATATTAATATATCCAAAAGTTCACATGGATTTTTTTTTTCAAAAATAAAATAAAACAAAATTCAACGACAAAAATAGTTTAAATTTAGAATACATATATTAAACATTAAATTAAATTTATTTTAATTTTTGATTTTTTTAATTTGAAAAATAAAAAAACATTACTTAAACTTCTAAATGTTTAACATGTGTTCTGCCATTTGTCATGTCAGCACTTTTGGACAGATAAATAATCTAAACTTACAAAATGTGAGAACGTCAAAAATAAAAATAACCAAATTAATAAATTTAGTGTATACCAAAAATGTATTTAAGCCTATATATTTTAATCTCACTCATTTCTTACGCACAAAATAAGAACTTCCTTGTTTACACATCACCCTCATCACGCCCATCCTAAAGCAAAAACTTCTTATATTTTTTTTAATTAACCTATAATTATCATGAGCGGTTAAGAAGGTTTGAAAATTGTGAAATAATGTTTAGAAGTTACCGCTGCATATTTGAATTATATTCCTTGGCAAATATATGATGCAAAATATTACAAGGTGAAAACAGCAATAATTTCTTTTAGGGAAAAAGAGAAGAAAAATTAAATCCATCAAATTAAAGATCCAGAATCAAATAAACTAACATTAACACATACCTAAACCTTCAAATAAACTGTCATCCTCTTATAACTGTGATTAAGTTTTTTTGTTTTTTTTTAAAGGTGTTAACTGGAAGTTGAAATCGACAAAAGGACAAGAGTGTCAGATGCATAAGTGATGTCGACGGAAGTGTATTTAAACGAATTGTTTAAAAGTGACTTCGAAGGACATGAACGTGTACTCTCGACAAGGGGTCGAATTCAATAAAGCAGGAAAGTGTCGACAACATAGGTGATGTCGAAGGAGGTGTACTTAAGTCTTACGACTTAAAAGTGACTTCGAAGGATTTGTACGTGTGTCGACAGAAAAAGGAAAGACGGAAGGAGAGGCTCGTGTCGAAGGGATAGTGGCGTGAGAAAAGAGGAAGTCAGAACAGTCATGTCAACATTGGGAACGGAAGAGAAATTACATCAGCATTTAATGCTTTCTATGGCTATAAATACTCCACTTCAGAGATTTTTCAAAGCCATGAGAGAATATGAAAAAAGAAATGGCCCAGTTTCATGAATTATGGAAATAAGTTAAAGTTTTCAAAACCCAGATGGCCTGAGATCATGAAGGACCAAACATGTGAGATTAAGGGATTCGGGAGTTGAAGACAAAATGGGAAAATCTTTACTCCGAATACCCTCCTTTTCCCCATGAATAGCGAAAGACCGAACATGGGAGATTACATAGGGATAACCTCTTGTGTTTCAAGCTGGTGTTAAAAGTCTGAATTGGAGGGCACACTTAGTTTGATACATAAGCCTCGGTGGAACCTAGTAATTTTCTATGGCCCAAAGTTTGTACCTTCTCGAGGTCGGATTGTGGGTGTCTTTCATTTTAATGAGGGAAAGGAAAAGCCCTCTAATGGGTTTCTACCAAGAGAGATCGGCGACGGGTCCTTTGGTTAGTCGGTGTGGTGAAACACCGTCAGATCAGAGAACATGTCACCGATATCGATTGAACCAATTAGGGGCCGACAATAGGTCAAAGGTCTATATCGACAGACGACCTGTTGTCGAAAGGAGCTTGATGTCGACGGGTTTCCCAGAATCAAAAGGCAGAGGCACAACAATCCGAAAGCTGCAGACAACAAAGAGACTTAGGCAAGGGTTTAAGTTGCTTTATTTCAGTCGGAGAAAGATGCTCGCCGAAGAGGTCCCAGTGAAGATGTCGTTAGAAGGTTCGACAAAATATCCTTAAAGCCGAAAGCCACGACGTGGGCAGTTACATCGTGGGGGGTTACGCAGTGTGTAGTTATTTAGAACGTGGTTGTTGCGGTTGTGCAGAACGTGCCGAATAAAGTAGGATTGGTTTAGTGGATTCCTTAAGCTATAAATAGAAAGTCCTTTGTTTGTAATCGAGGTTGGCACATTGGCAATCATCCTACACATCTCACCAGAGAAGATTGACGGAGAACGTCTTTGTAAAAACCTCAACCCTTTTTATCATTCAATGCAAACTCTTTACATTTCAATTTCCAATTCAATGCAAACCCTTTACATTCCAGCACTTTACTTTGCTGCACTTTATCTTCGTGCAACTTCAAATTCCAACATTTAATTTCTGCAACTTTAATCACTTTCCATTTACATTTCTCGCGTCATGTTCTTGGCGTCGGTTTACTTTTCTGTCAACTTTTAACGCTTTCACGCACTTTATTTTTCTCAACCCAAAGAAAAAAACAACAAAAAATACGGTCAAGTTCTTTCACAAGATTATCACATAACCTGTCGTTACTCACACCCCACGCACTTTCTCAATTCGACAGGCGTCGGACGAAAACCCCCCAAACAAAGGGAAATGTGTATTTTATTCATATATCAGTAACAGTACAAGAAATTTCACACTAATAATAATTAAAGGGAAAACAAAATACATTGCAACAACAGGCTCTTCCATGTGGACATGGATCATCAGCAACTGTCAAAACCAGACTCTGACAGGAGATTCAATAACATTTAATTTCAAGATAACAATCTCATTGATGCTGTGACTAAGCTCAGTTCGGCGATAAGGAATCTCAGATCTAAAATGAGAGAGTCGTTGGACGGTAGACAAATCAACAGTCGGCAAAGGGAGATATGTCTCGACAAGTAACCTTCCAATTATTAGAACAAAGAGGATAACCATAAGATCTGGAAAGTAGAAACTATCGAGAGACATGTCTCCACTGAAAACACACAAAACAAAAATAACTTGCACGAAAGCAAGACAAAACCCATATAAACTGGGGGAAAACAAACCCACATCCTTTCCCAAAAGAAGGGGAGGGACAGATCTCCCTCGCTCTCCCTTTCCCTCCCACAAAAAAAAAAACAACAGATGAAAACAAGTTGGAGCAGAGGAAGAATGAGGAGAGGGACTCGTATATTTGAAAAAAGTACACTTATTACGCCTCTAATTTGGTGGCAACTTTTATCATTCCGTATATTTCTGGACTGGCGCAAGAAAAATCACGGTGTGATACGATATGTTAGTGCATTATTTATACATTAACTTTTTAATTTGTTATAATTTAATTTGTCTTTATTATCTCTTATATTTTTTATTCTCTTCAAACATAATCGAGACATAAAAAAAATCAAAGCAACATCAAGTGATGTGCTAATTGTTTTTGATGTACACATGAAACTTTATTTATTCTTTTTTTTTTTAATCTAACTTTATTTATTCTTTGAACAAGGTCAAACAACTAAGTAATTAAATAATCGAGGTCGTATTAAAAAAATAAGTAGTAAATAAATTAGTTGTTTAATTATGATCTTAGAGTTTCATTTCGGTCATGTATATCAAAAATGCTTCATTGAAAAAGATTATATTAATTCCAATAATCTTTCTGTTTCAATGTTGAATAAGTCTCTAACTATCGAGTGAAATGATGCTTAGATGAAAAAAAAAAACACTTTTGTTACAAAAAAACAAACAATTTAAAATAACCAACAAAATTTATTGCACTAGTCTAATTAAAATTTAACATATCATATGTCTTCCGCATGATATTCATCCTTTAATGAATCAACTATTTAATTGCCCTTGCTTATGCGGTGTTTGGTTTAGATTAAAATTATGTTTTGAGTTTTTTTTTTTAAAAAAAAAAATTAGTCATATATAATCCAATGTATTTGGTTGCTATCACAGATAATAATTTTAGATTATATTCTTGAAAAAATAATTAAAATCTAACATTTCCTTTATAGATGCTGTGGACTATTTTTGGTAAGATTATTTTTTGAAACTCTTGTAATCTTATTTACACTATCCAAACAAAACAGATCAACTTAAATTTATTTTTCAACTAAAAAATTTAAACATAAACAAATTATAATCTGAACAAATCAAAATAATTATAATCTAATTTTTTGAACTATATTGTATCAAATATTCAAACACGCACATGTCACGGACAAAATGCATGTAAGAACATAAGATGTCAACTGTTGTACTAGGTTTTTTGCGAAATAAGATGTTTAATTAAGGAAAATAGTTTCATGTAAACCGAACTAAATCAAATACTAGCATACCCTGTGTTTGCGGGTTTTTCGTCCGACGCCTGCCGAACTGACGGTGAGGTGTGGGGTGTGGGTAACGACAGGTTATATGGTAATCTTATGAAAGGTACTTGACCGTTTTTTTTGGTATTTTTGTGTATTTGGATTCACGCAGAATGAAAGTAAATGCGAGTAAGCGTAAAACCGACACCAAGAACACGATGCGGCGAAATTTAAAAGCGCAGTAAGGTAAATGACTTGGAATCGTAAAGGAAAGCGGTTAAAATGTGCGTAAAGTAAATTGCATGTAATAAAGAGTGCAAGAAAACGTAAAGATTGCATTGAAATTAAATGGGTGGAAGGCTGAGGTTCTTTACAATGGCGTTTCTCCGCTTGTCTGCTCCGGTGAGACGTTTAGGATTTTTAGCCTATGTGTGTCAACCTAGCAACCAACCCCGATTACAAACTAAGGACTTCCTATTTATAGGAATCCGGAAGCTATTTACAAAGCTACTCGCACGTTCTGCACAACCGCAGAACCCACGTTTTTTGATAACTACCCACTACGCTATCCCCCACGATGTAACTGCCCACGTCGTGGTTTGGGCTTAGTGGATACTTCTGTCGGACTCCGTGGTGACATCTTTGCTGATACTTCTTCGACTGACATCTTCCTTCGACCGCAACCTTTGACTCTTGTCTAAGTCTCTTTGTTGCTCGAAGCATTGACGTTGTTGTGCTCCAGCCTCTTGGTTCTGGGATGTCGTCCGACACCGAGCTCCTTTCGACAGACGGGGCTATCGCTGAAACCAGCTTTCGACCCGCTGTCGGCCTTAGAGGCATTCGATCGATATTGGTGACAAGTAATTCAACCAAACACTGTTTCACCAGCATTCAATCAAAAAACCTGCCCCCGACGTTTCTAGTAGAATGCTGTCAAAGGACTTGTTTCCTTTAACTCTTTAATAGGAAAGGCGGCCTTAGTTGATCCTAGCAGGACACAAACCTTGACCTATGGGATTACAAAGACCTTTCCAATGCTTACTTATCAGGTTCATTGCTTCCTCCAATTCGGAGTTCTTGCTGTGACCTGACGCATCAGAAATGGATTCTATGTAATCCCACATGTTTATCCTTTCGCTATTTGAGAGGATAAAGGTGGTATTCGGGGGGGAACATCCCTTCATTTCCCTGTCCTCACCCGAATACCTTAATCCCACATGTTTAACCTTTGGTGAACCTATTTTTATGTGGAATACGAATCTTTTTTCCTCTTTCCAGAAATTATGAAGGCATCCCTTAAGTTTCCTCATTGTAACTCGTGGCTTTTCTTGGTAAAAACTGAGGATTTTATAGCCACAAGTAGCATTAAATGTCTCCATTATTACTCTGCCGTTCCCAATGTTGATAAGACGTTTTTGGCTCCTCTTTTCTTGTGCCACCATTCCTTCGACACAGACCTCTTGTTACTGCCTCTTTCTTCTGTCGACACACGTTCACGTCCTTCGAAGTCACTTTTAAGTCATGCCACTTAAGTACACCTCCTTCGACATCACTTATGTCGTTGACACACATTCTTTTGTCGAAATCTTCCCTTTAATTTGTCGGATTGTACGTTCACTTCCTTCGAAGTCACTTTTAAACAAAAATGTTTAAGTAAACTTCCGTCGACGTCAGTTATACATCCGACATTCGCAACCTTTTGTCGATTCCGATTTCCCATTAACACCCTGCAATGGGCCAACCACGTATTGATGACTATTTTGATGGTTTAGGACTTTAGGCACATCTATATATCACATCAATGGAAAAGTATAATGTACTCTATTGCGGGACCAAGTATGCTTATTTACCTTTTGATCTTGCTAACGGCGATTATCTGTAGAATCATTTTAAGAAACCAATAAGAAAAGTTTTTTTTAATGAAATATATCATACATATATATATATATATATGTATATTTCATACTATTAAATTTATTGAATACAATATTTTTAAAAATAATTTATTACTTTTGATTCCTTTCAAAAATACTTTAATAATACTATCACCACGACCTTTTTCTGGGTAGCTCTGGTTAACATTTTTCTTACATTTTCCCCAAAGTCCTAAACCTCTAAAGTCAGGCCATCCATGGTTGATGAGAAGAGTTGTGTTCAAGTGGAGTGAATATGAGTAATGATACTATGAATGATGGGTGACCAAACTTTTATATATATATATATATATATTTCTTTATAAAGAAGAGAATTATTGATATTATGCCCACACAAAAAAAAAAAAGAATTATTGATATATTCTTGTGAAACATTAGATCAGACACCAACTCTTCATATTTAAATGACGTGGCAATATATATATATATATATATAATAAACTTATTATTAAACAAGATTAGTGTTTTCCAACTGATAGTCAGAGGCTAATCTCTTTCAAGACGGAGAGAACATTGAATTAAGTACAGCCTCTTCCAACAAAAGTTTTAATTTTCCATACTACTCACAATAAAAGCCAAATTCCTGACATCATAATGCTTAAAGAATCCAGCTACGTGTCAACCGTGTCGGGCTTTGTTGGCGTTGATTTTGAATTGGGTTGTTTTTTTTAAAAAAAAAAAAAATCGAGAATTATGGAGGTTGAAAATTTGATTGATTAAGCTTGATATTGAGTTAATATTAATGACCTTGTTTTGGGAACATCCTCTAAAAAGCTAACACGTTCTAGGATGATGTGACAATCTCAGGTCAATCCCATGCTCCTAGGTCAACCCCATTCTCCTAGACCGACCGCACATTCATAAGCCGAATTTCCAAAGTGCTGCAACTCAGTCGACCACCTGCTGATAAGGTTTGTTGTCACTTTGCTACGCTTGTCCCTTTAAACATTAGCTTGATGAGAAAGATCCCAAGTTTCATGGTAAGACAAGATCTTTGGCTTTGGCCAAGCTCAAAGCCCTCATGTACACCTACAAATACCCTCTCATCATCATATGAGCAAAACACACTTAACTCGTTCTTTCTCGAGCCTTTTTATCGTGTTCATCTTTTCTTGCTCTAATTACTCTTACATACATATCCTCCACTTTTTGTTGGTTCCTCATCGACTTAAGCATCAGAGCACCTGTAAGAATCTCATATAGGAACAAGTCAAGACCAGTGAGAAATCAACATCCACATAAACAAATCCATCCGGCTCATTAAGTTCAGTCAGCCTCCCATCCTACACAAGAACATGATTTCTGAGGCTTAGCTTGATCGATCAGGTGTATAACTGGTCAGGTTTGGATCATTTTGGACTTATAAGAATATTCGAAAATACATCCAAGATGATATTTATACTATTAAACTCATCCACTTATTAAACGTGATTGAGTGGGTATGTGTTTTCCCATTATGATTAGAGTCCTTTAATATGTTGTGTTTGAGTTCAAAAAATTAGCAATGAGTTTTTTTAACCTCTTGTTGTTTAAACTCTTAGGCTGGTAGCAACTAACAAGGAAAACTTGGATGCTTAGGCCTATAAACCCATTTTATATACACCTATGATTGTGATACCCTTATATTAAATTGGCGTAACAATTTCGTACAATTTCAATGCATGTAATTGATAGTTTTTTTTATGGGTTAGAATATCCCTAATGCTTCTTATTAATGAATTTTCCTTTAAAAAAAAACCCATCTAATAAATATTTTAAGTTGGTTTAATTTTTTTTAATTTTTATTTTACGCTTTTATTTATCACATTTTTTTTTGTCATTTCTTTCTTCCTTTTTAATATATCATTAGTTATTTTTTTTATCTCGTAAACATGAATGCTTTCATATATATATATTTAAAATCACATTTCTTTTTTTATTTTGGTGACTGAATCATATTTATTATTTTAATATGTTTTGTTTGTTAATCTCATTTTGACGTGGAATTATTTACATATTTTATTATGATGATTGATTGATGGAGGGGATATGATAGGAATTTGACTTTCGTATGTATGTACAGAGAATTGTAATCAGCACCATGCATGTGCGTATGGGGGATTTCAGGTTGGGTGGATGTGAATCCATCCAAGGGAACGGGGACAAGGCCAACCAAACTAACCACATCCCATGGTTTGATTGGAACTCAGGGACACTAGGTCAACTATCCACAGAACGAGGGGAGACTAAGCCTCTCTTCGGCAAGGATAGCTAGAAGCTTGTTAACCACGTCATAAAAATAAGAAAAACGATACTTTTATTTATGTATTAGCTTTTACTCCGTGCAATGCATGAGTTATTGATATTTTAATTTGTTTATATTAAACTAGCTCTTATCCCGTGCAATGCACGAATTGTTGATATTTTAATTTTTTTATTAAATTAAAGATTATTATTAGCAACAACTAAAAATAATTATATAAAAAAAAAGTAGGGGTTCAAACCAAACTATATAACGAAATAAAATTAATCGAAATAATTTTATTGATAAATTTTGTATTTCTCCATATAAATAAAAAATAACACTTTTTATTTGAGATATTCTCTATGTATTTGATGAATATATAAATTAATATTTTTATATGATTATCTACTTTATTGTGATAAATCAAAATTAAATTAAATATTTTTGGTGTTACAATAATTTTTTTTTTCAAATTTATCTTATCGATTTTTCTATATTTCCTTAAATTATGGAATTTGGTTACTTACCTTAACAAATTTTATAGATTTAAGTTATATTTATCCAAAATAAATAATCTATTTATTTATTATCTACTTAATTTCAAATTGTAATATATTTAATGAGGATAATGATTTAGAAAATTTGAATAATTTATTTAATTTCAAATCATAATATTTTGGTTAGAGATAATGATTATTTACTCATAAAGATTTATCCAAAATTAATAACAAATTCAACTTACTTAATATGTGTTTGTCTAAAATAAATTAATGATTTGAAAAACGTGAATAATCTATCTAATTTCAAATTGTAGTATTTTGGTTGCGGATAACGATTTCAAATTGTAGTTTTAATTCTCTTGCACAAAAAATTTTTAAAAAATATTTACATCAAGTATAAAATCAAAATATATAATGGTTTTTATCTATTCCAAAAACAAAATATGTTATCGAAGGAATTGTAGCAGTCGTAGATGGAGTCTTCTGAAATTAAAACTTAGGCCCCTCGAGAAGATGCAGTCTTCTACCACATAACGTCTTCAAAATACTGAACTAAACGTAAGATTAAACATGAACTTAAGAATCATACAATATTAATTAAGATGAGTGAGAAATATTAGAATTAGAATATAAATTAAGATGAGTGAGAAAGATTAGAATTAGAGAGATTTAATGACGGAACAAAAGAAATTCAAAAATTGAAGACTGACATAATTGAGAGATTGTTGTTTACGTGAATAAACATATTGAATTGAAGTAAGCAATGAGAGAGAAGAACTTAATAATTAAATAATATAAATTAAGATGAGCGGAAATTGTAAGAATTAAAGGGATTTAAGACGAAAAAATGCATAGATTGAGCATGGATATAATTAGGAGGTTGTTATTTACCTTCATATTTTGCAATAGTTTTCTTTGATGGTACCACTCTGACTTTCTTCCATGATATTATCAAGCAATGCTTTGAAAACTGGAGAAAACTTACCTGATTCAATTAAAAATGTTAAAAACTTGATAAGTTACATAATAACATAAGCAAATCTTGTAAAAGAAACTAAGCTAGACAATTTTTTATGGGTTAAATTTACAACAATATAAAGTATATGCATGATACATATTCAAGAAAGATAGAACGAAAAAAAAAGAATAAAGATGAATGCAAAAATGAAAGATGAAAAAAATAAAAAATACTTATGTTATATATAATGATTTGGAAAACTTGTAAAAATTAAGGGTAATGGTAAACTTGTAAAATTGAGGATAATGATAAACTTGTAAAATTGAGGATAATGATTTCACATGCAGATAAGATAATAATTAAATAAATTTTAATAATTTATTTAATTTCAAATTGTGATTTTGTTTGCAGATAATGATTATCTACCTACAAATACTCTTGTGAGAGAAAAATTTCAACAGCAAACGTGGTGCCTCGAAAATTTCTCCGACGAATGTGGTGCCTCGAATAGGCGTCTTTTTATATGAGGATAGTAGATATTTTAAATTACATATTATTTTTATTTTTATTTTAAAGTACATATTATATTTAAATGACAACAAAAAATAATTATATAGAAAGGTAGGAGTTCAAATCAAACCTCATACTTTAAAAAATAAATCTAAATGATCTTGTTTATAAATTTTGTATTTCCTCATATGAATAAAAAATGTAACAATTTTTTTATGAGATATTCCTTATTTATTTTATGGATAAATTTGCATTTTTATATATGATCTTTTTTATATTTACGTGATGGATGGAGTAGTTTTTTTGTACAATTAGTATTTTTTTAAAATATGATTATCACATCTTTTCTTATTAATCATAATTAAATATTTTTATCTTTTTAATCAATTATCTTATCTCAAGTTAATAATAAGATTGAATCCTAAAAATCTTTATCTTATCTCAAGCTAAATATTTTTATTATTTTTTATGATTATCATTATCTTATTGGATCTTAATCTTCATTTCTTTTTTTTTTTAACACTTCTAATATCTTAATATTAAAAAATGGAGACATATGCCAACAACAAATAAAAATGGCTCTTAGTTCATTTTTTAAATAAGTCGTAATCTCTACATACCTAAACAGTAGTGGGATAATGTAAAAATATGGTAGAAAATAAAGTCTTATTGGAATTATATATATATATATATATATATATATATATATATATATATATATATATATATATACACTCACATTTCTACATAATAAATAGTAATACCTATCTTACCTATATAAATATAGAGAATATAAATCTTAATAGCGGTGTGATTGACCAAACATAAATTTTGTTTATCAACATAATTTTTATTATTTTTTTTGCAATTGATTTTTAAAATTATTAATTGATCTCGGACTAATGGTCCATATCATATAAGGAAAAAATAGAAAGATAATATTGTTAAAAAATTTGGTTTGTTATTAATAGTTTTAATTTTCTTGTCACAATAAAAAACAAAAACTATTAACCCCGAGCGTGTGGTTCAGTGGTTGAGATTGATCCATGCTTAAGCAAGGTCAGGTGTTCGAATCCTGCCTTGTGCATGCAGCAGCGTTAAATCTCGGGGCCAGTTGTCCCACCCATTAGAGGTGCCTACAAGCCAGCGAGGAGATTAGTCACTGCGGTCGGCGGTGGACACTCCGATCGTGGACCCAAAAAAAAAAAAACTATTTACATCAAACATAAAATCAAATCCTATTTTTATATAGGATGATTTTTATCTGTTACAATAGACAAAATATATTATAGAAGGAAAATCAAATCCTATTATATAGGATGATTACGTTTGGTTTGTTATTAATAGTTTTAATTCTCTTGTTACAATAAAAAACAAAAAACAAAAAAATATTTACATTAAACATAAAAAATCAAATCCTATTTTTATATAAGATGATTTTTATCAATTACAATATTCAAAAAATATTATAGAAAAAAATCAACTCCTATTATTATATTGCCGCAATATAATAAATCAAATCCTATTATTATAAACGAAGTCTTCTTAAATTAAAACTTGAATCTCTCAAGATAATGAAACGGTAGGATTGGGTATATCGGCTACCGTCACACGCCATCCTTCCACTATCTGCGTGATTAAAGAGGTCATTGGTGCAAATAACAATAAATAATCATCTTCCTTATAAGTTTATGATAGTCACCCTGAAACAATTAATGCAATGTTAGATTTTGATGCACCCTGTTGTCACCCGCAATTGAAGAATCAATTACTAAAAAAAAGTTGGTCTGGCATTATTTACTTTGCCCAGCCTTATTTACTTTGTCGGGATGGATTCCTCTACTTGTCTTTCTTCACTCCCTAACCGTACAATTGGTTACACCCAGATCAATGGTGGTGCACACAAATTGGTGAATTAAAGTAAGTATTTAGAGAGAAACTTAAGAATCAAATAATATAAATTAAAATGAGGGCGAATTATTAGCATTAAAAAAACTCGGCAACGAAAAAATACAAAAATTGAAGGCAAATATAATTGTGATATTGTTGTTTACTTGAATATCCATAAGTTTGTGAGCCAATTCCAATTCGCATAAATGCTAAAATATTGTCGAGGAGTCATCCAATGCATATTGCATACTATATATAATGATTTGGATTGGAAAACTTGTAAAATTAAGGACAATGATTTCACAAACAGATAAGATTAAATAAATTTGAATAGAAGCCTCATTTCTTTGGGTTTATCTTTTTGAGGATAATGAATATTTTTTTTAACAAACTGAGGATAATGATTTCACGTATAGATAATTTATTTAATTTCAAATTATAATTTTGATTATAGATAATGTTATTTACCTACAAACGCTCTGGTGCTAGTATTTCTTAAGCGGACAAATGTGGTGCCTCGAAAAGAGATCTTTTTATATAAGAAATATAGTAGATTTATGGCTTAATTGCACTTTTGGTCCCCCAATTTTGACAATTTGGCGATTTTGGTCCCTTAACTTTTAATTTGGCGATTTCAGTCCTCCATTTTACAATTCGTTGGTATTTTGGTCCTTCTGTCAACATCGTTAACGGAAGAGTTGACGGAGAGACCAAAATAGCCTCGAATCGTAAATTGGAGGACTGAAATCGCCAAATTAAAAGCTAGGGGACCAAAATTGCCAAAATATCAAAATTGGGAGACTAAAAGTGAAATTAAGCCAATTGCACATGTTAATAAACATGTTAAACAAAATACTCCATCCGTTCTCATTTATATGTCATTTTATTGAGGATTTATTTGTTCCAAAATATAAGTCACTTTACAATATCTCGGCGATATTAAATAACTTATACCAAATATACCTCTAATAATTCCAATTTATATTCCATATTTCAAGGAACCTTTTTACTTGTTCATATTAATGACAACAACAATTTAAATTGTATTGAATTTTATGTATGGGTAATTTTGAAACTTTGATGCAGGAGTATTTTATTTTTAAAACTTTGAGAGTAATAATCTCTAACTACTTTCTTAATCTATGTGGATTTGATAAAAGGGCCTTATAAACAAGAAACAAGGGAGTATATCGAGTCTACGTTGAAAATTAATATATTTAAAAAATTGTGTGCATTAATTACAATAATTTCTGATACACACTTATCAAATATGAATTTTTTTAGCATATGTCATATAATACACAATGAAAAAATCATTTTATAAACTTTTTAATATTGTTTAAATATTATTGTTATTAAAATGATTTTTCTCATATGTATCAAATGATACATATATAAACCCATATTGAATAAGTATACACCACAAATTAAAAATACCAAAAATTTTATAATTTGGTGATTCTGGTCCCCTAACTTTTAATTTGGCGATTTCAATCCTCCAATTTACAATTCGTGGCTATTTTGGTCTCTCCGTCAACTCTTCTGTTAACGATGCTGACGGAGGGACTAAAATAGCCACAAATTGTAAAATGGAGGACTGAAATCGCCAAATTAAAAGTTAAGGGACCAAAATCGCCAAATTATCAAAATTGGAAGACCAAAAATGGAATTAAGCTTAGATTTATTTTTTTAGGGTAGGAAATACCGGGAAGAGAGGTAGTACTATTTTGTATAAAAAAACAGAAAAATGATCGATGTTACGAATTTAAATAAGATATAAATAAAATATAAAAAATGTAAAAATATAAGGGTTTTAAAAATAAATATAAAAACAATTATTTTACTTATTTATGCTTAATTTTGTTACAGGTAAATAATTTTTAGATCATTCAATTATCATAATTTGAATTCATAATTTTGTCCCACAATTTTATTAACTGAATCAACTCTTGAAAACGTTTATGCTTATATCATTGTGTATTTCTACATAATTTTTGTTGTTTAATTATAATAAATTCAATTTTATTTAAATTGGTTTAATTGTTACATAGTATTTTTTTTTCAATGCAAAGATTCAATTCAAATAGAATTGCCCAAGAAAAAAATGCCGGGGTAAACCCCTCCTGAAGAAAAATTTAGGATTTTGTGATGATGGAAACAAAAGGAAAAGCATTCACGAGCTCAAGATGCAATGCAACAACCCATGGGGCCAGAGAGAGAGAGAGAGAGGGGTTAACCTAAGTGTTAGGCTACTGTGGTTCATGATTGTACACTTAACTAGCTTGCGTGCACTCCTGCACTCACGCACGGGCACGTACAGTATGAATCAACCAACCTTCCACAACACTCACCCACAATTCTTTTCCATTTTTTTAATTAAATTTAGATGAAAATTTATAAATTGAAAAAATTATTGAACACATAAATTCAAGAACTTTAAAAATCTTTTTGAATGTCCAAATGTTTTATATAATCTCCGATCCTCAATTATAAGAGTATAAGACGAAGGTTAAGAAAATTCACAAAATAAATATATAAAATTATAGAGTGAAGACCACTTCGGTTCTTGTCGATTTTGCACAATACCAATTTGGTTCCTGACAATTCATAATACTCCCTCCGATTCAAAAGTCTTGTTTTTTTTAGCATATGTACCATGATTCAAAAGTCTTGTTCTTTTACAAAATCCAATACATAATAAATGTTATTTTTCCCAACCCACCCCTATTTATTACACTTTCTTTTTCACTTTCAATACTTTTCTCTTTCTTCAATAATGATTATATAGGGGCATTAGAGTCAAAACATCCTAAATTTTTACATTATTTAATCATTTCTTAAAACTCGTGCATAACCTTAAACAACAAGACTTTTGAATCGGAGGGAGTACTATATTTAGTCCTTCAAAAAAAATTTCATACCAATTTTGTCCCTAACCTTTTTTTCATACCAATTTCGTCTCTCAAGTATTATGAATTGTCAGAGACGAAATTGATACTGTGCAAAATCGACAGGAACCAAAGTGAGTCTTCACTCAAAATTATATTATTTTTCATCCACTTCAATCAAGGGTATATGTGTCAATACTAGCTCTATATAATTCAACTCCTCTTCTCTCTCTCTAGTTACACACTCAAACACAGTTGCCACTTTCCACATTGACTGTACCTAAATCACGCTTGCTCTCTCATCTCAAGTTCTCAACTGCTTCCTTCTTTCTCTCTCTCTCTCTCTAACATTTCCCTTTTTCTGATTAACTTGTAAGTGTTATGTTTCTTTTGCTAGATCCTGTCCTGTTTTTGTAAATCTTATGTTTTATCTAGCCACTTGCTACTTTGTACTACATGTGTTTGTGTGTGGTTTTTTTTAATTATATTTTTATAATTTGGCTGTCTGTCCAGGATAATTTATTAGTTAAACTGCTTTAGTTTTGAAGATCTTCGATTCTGCACTAGAATATCATTCATTATATGTAATCTCTTGGAAAATTTGTTTCCTTTTATAATTTGGTAAACAATTTTATTTTTTTTCCTTAATTATAAATATTTGCTTTCATTTTAAACTTGGCACTCTGCAATTTTTATGTATGGTTTTCAACAAAGTTACATGATTTCTTCGTGTGACATGTATAGGTCCAAAGTTCAATTTTTTGAATAATTTATTTCAACAACAGTGAAAATATATAAGCTTAGATTTAGCTGAATCCCAGTAATTACCCTGCAAGTAAGGTTAAGGTTTGATTGTTCAATGAGGATAAACAAATTAGAAGCATAAATTTTTGTCTTATTTTTATTTCTTGCTAATGTTAATTTTGAATGGAATTAATAGTTCTAAACTACTGCTAATTCTCAGATCTGTCATGTTAAAATTGAATTGCAGGTTGCTAAACTGGTTTTCTAGGTGGAGGAGTAAGCACTGGTGGTGGTGGCTTAGTCTTTGTTTTGGATAAGGAATAAGGATAAGTATATTGCAGCATGCGGTGGTGGCTTACTCTCTCAGTTGATGTATACCGCAAAGTCATTTCTTTGAACTTGTATTGCAAAGTGATTCTGTAACTTTCAAGCCCTGTTATCGAAAAACCCTTACCAATTTTCTCATTCTTGTATCAATTACCTAACCATTCAAATGGGTTCCAGTTTCTTTGTTGTTATTCCTTGTTACGTCCGTCAGATCAGCTGAATCATAGTATTCACCGGTTTCGAGCTCTTATCTTTAACTTGGTCTATAGTCTCTTCTTAGTTGTTTTTTTTGCCCCACCTTCTCTCTAGGATTGTACTTGTGTCATTAGTGGTTGTTCTGTTTTGCTTGTTACTCAATTCATCACAGCCTGTTTCACTGTCTTGGGGTTGTTCAGATTGATTATTGTCTTGTTTGGGAATATTGTGGTTCTTCTAATCTTCCATTTTGAAGGGTTGGATTAAGTAGTGATGGTGTGCCAAGCGGCGAGTCAAACCAAATTTCGGGCATTGAAACACGAAAATGGTATTGCAGGGAGCTCCACCATAATAGTTAGAGTAATAGCATGCTTTCAACCTCTTAGAGAATGCCAGGTATTGATGAAAATGAGCATATTGATATCTTTGTGTTTTCTCATTCATACTCTTGTCAATTCCTAACGTATTTTTTGTTTATTGATGCAGCCTGAATACTTCCGTCAATTACTCAAACCTGTCACGTAGAATAGTTGTTTACCTTGCGTTTTTGGGTTAAGCTGGTGGTTTTAGTTGTTTTTCTTGTTGGTGAAAGAGAAGTCTATAGTAACAAATAGCTCTTGTGATAATCGTTTTTTCTTCAGGTATGTATTGCATTGTTAATCTTTACATTCGTCGTTTTTATTTATTTTCGATTATTTGATAAAATTTTTAATCAATGTTAGATAATTGTAAATTCTTTAGGTGATTGTTCTGGTTGAATGGGAGAAGATTGCGGTCCTTGGATGCCACCACGGGTGCATTTTGATTGGCAATCACCCAATTTAAATTCCTTTGGAGCTCCCCTTGAAACGGGGAAGCAAAATGGTGTTTCTGCTGCCATGAACTCTGGTGTCAATTTCGGCACAAGAAATGTGACAATGCCAGTGTCCTCTGCGTTGCCTCACATGCGGTTTGGACATTCTAATGTGCCTCATGGATGGTTTTATTGTTTGCCTCGCTTTCGACAGGGTTTTACCCCTGCTCCAAACTTCACTACCGAGGACATACTCCATTCTGGCAATGTCAAAGGTGTCGGGGGAGAAATTAGCCCCATTGGGGAATCAGATTCCCAGCAGAAGCGATTCTTGGTCATTGATCAAACGGCTGATCAAACAACTCTCATTTATAGTTCAAGGTTTGGGAATCCTGTTGACCCCCTTGCTTCTAATTGGGATTCAAAACTTCATGGTTCTAACAATTTGAATGGAAATGAACCTTCAAGAAGAGATTTGAATCATTTGGTAGGACCATCTTTGGTCGATAAAGTTGATGAAAATCAGGGAACTGACATCGAAAGCGAGATGCGTGAAGACACAGAAGAAATCAATGCATTGCTTTACTCTGACAGCGATGGTTATTCTACTGAGGATGATGAGGTTACTAGCACCGGGCATTCCCCGAGTACCATGACCACACATGATAACCAAGAAGAATCCTATAGGGGAATTCCCGAAGAAGTTGCTAGCTCGGCTGGAAGAACTAAGAAGCGAAAGCTAATGGATGGTGCTTATGATGATATGCAGTTCATGGACACTGCCAGTTCTCAGAATCGGAGCAGATCCTTTGTCATGGGAGATGATGATGCGGAATCAAGATGCTCTAGTGGCATCAATATTCTAATGTCAGGTTCCTTCTCCGGCAATAAAAAGATGAGAAAGGACAAGGTACAAGGTGTTCTAAGCATTCTCCAAAGCATGATTCCCGGTGGGAAGGACATGGATCCGGTCGAGCTTATCGATGAAGCCATACGGTGCTTGAAATCCTTGAAACTCCAGGCTAAAGCTCTTGGACTAGAAGCCTCATAAATCGGGAGAATTCTTAGCCAAGCCGCGAAATTACTTATAATTATAATTATAACTATTCGGTGTGTTATGTTTTGTGCTTTGGTTTGAAAAATAAACAAGGTGACTGTGTTGATAAATTCACTTCATCATCAGGGTGTTTTCACATTTTATCACAAGGCCCACAAGTTGTAAATGTGAAGTGTTGAACAACACACCTTAAGCCCTTGACTGTGTGATTTTTCAATTTTTTGTTTGGAGAAAGAGGAAAGGATTCAGCAAATTATGGAGCAATAAAGGAAATGTGAATCATCATTAGTACATGTCTTAGGGGTTAGAGAAAGCAGCACTCAGCAATGGCATGGGATATGAGCTGTGTTTTGAATGAGAAGACTACTACTAGTTGTTGTTGTTTCAAAAAGTATTCCAAAAACGAGAGTGCACGCCTCTATGCTGTTATGGGTCCCATCCTCACCACCTCTTTTTGTATCCTTGTCATGTTCAATCCTTTGTGGGTTTACCTTTTCTCTCAATCTACAAATTATCACTAGTGAAGCAAGCAGGCACCTTCCCTTTTATGAAGCCAAGTTGTGGATGGGTACCCGGGCCCCTCATAGGTTCACAATTTTCTTCTAAATGATGGTACGGCAATGTAAAGTTGGCTGTGGGAAACAGATATTTGTGTTGTATGTATGTTCTGTTTAGTGTTATTATTATGGGGCCTCTGCTAGTGTGAAATGTAATTGGTGTATGCACTTATTAAAGGAATGGATGATATCTTGGTTGGATGCAATTCAATGTGGTTGTTGTTAGTTGTTACTGTTGTCTTTTTGCCTGTGTAGCTACGTCGCATGCACGCATTTAATGTATGAGAAAGTGATGTGTTTTTAATTTGTATATTTCCATATCAAAGTTTTTTTTTACATACGCATGAATTGAAGAATTTGTGCTAGATCTCATGCTTAAGAGTTAAGATAGGTAAATTTTTTTAAGGGGAAGAAAGAAAGTATTGTTATCAAAATTACATTTGAATCTTAGCATTCTCACTTTGTTTCTCCACACCGTAACATAGTGTATGGTTGATTTGGTGGTGACAAATCATGTTAGGACTCAAAACCACGTTGAATGTAAAGCTACGGTGAGTTTTTTCTAATTTTTAGAATCAATTTCAAAAAAATTTGACGTGCATTCAATCATGCACTTAAGCAATGAACTTGGGTAGATTCATATCTTAAAATTTTATTTTAATTTTTAATTTTATTTATATTTGGATGATGATTCCTATGTCAATGAAATATATAAAAAAGTATTCTCACACTCCATGGACTTGGTGGAGTGATAAGGGCCAGGGGACCACGCGCGTTGAATTATTAGGGAGGAAGATCCAAATGTGTGTTTGAGAGAGAGAGAGAGAGGGGGGACATGGCGTGGTTGTGGTGAGTAGTCAATAGTCATGGTGGGATATCAAATGAAAAGAATCTTTGCACAGTGTTTTATTTTAGCCATTGATCTTCTACACTGCCAAGGAAGCATGCTACTATTGCTTGGAGTTTGTTGGATTCTAAATCTCCTTTATACAATTTTCTAATGGGAACCCTTTTAGTCAACAATTAATTTTTAGTTCACATGTGCATTCGTAAAGGGAACTATGTCCGAAGTAAAAAAAATTTTAGCTGATACGTCACTAGGAGAAATACGTTGCGCCTAACACGCACACCACTATATTTAATTATTGGTATGTATTAGTATAAGTGATGGTGCCCCGTATTATAAGTAGTTTGAACATTACCCTATAAGAGTACTTTCCAATTTTGATTATGACTTGATCAAAGGGGTCCAATATGAAATATCCCTTCAAATTCATACAGTTAGAAACTGTAGAATAACCGATGAAATTTTCATATAGGCCCGGTCTTGCATTACGTTTAAACTTCTAATTAAATGTTATGTATTGATGAACATAACATAATAATTTGGTTTCCTTGATTAATGATTAATATGAAGTTATATACTAGAATATTTGAGGGGTTTGGATTCGGTGGTAACATTATTGGTGATTTTTGACCGATATGAGATATAATGGATTATTCTTGAACTCAATTTATCAAGACCAATTTTGTAAACAATTGATCAATCATAAAGAAAATTACAAGTGGATAAATCAGGATCTGATCAATTAAGTTCAAGATTAATCAGATTTAATCAGATTGTTTGAAAGTCACCAAACTTCAAAGCCCAAGTCCATCATTATTATTATTATTATATTTGAAGTCACTGACATAACAAGGAATAATGCACACTTTAAAAGTAGCTTTATGGGGAGGGGCAGGTTAATTATTCGTCATACGGGTAGTCTGGTTCGAATTAGAAAGTATAAAAATTGTATATTTTTCCTTTCATGGACAGAACAAGAAGCGTTAATCTTGTGAAAGAGTTGGTTGGTCTAAACATTTAAAGCCATCTAGGTCATTCCTAAGATAATGGCGTGCTAACCCTTGAAAGATAGATCGAGGTGGTAAGCAAAATTGACATTCCAGATGAGGTCACGTGAGTTCAAATATTTGAGAAATTACTTTTGGAGAGGTTGTATGACTGACTTATTTATGCATACCAATGACAATTTCATGAGTGATTTGCACACCTTGCCGTCAACAACAAAAATAGTGGGAAAAGTCTCCTTTGGTATGCCTAAGGAATCGAATAAAATTCTAATAAGGTGACCCAAGGGGAATATGTGAACTTATATATGTAGATAGAAAGGTCAAACAGACATCACTTATCAGATTATGTTTATAGCCACAAGTGAAATACTTGATAGTATAAAGTACTATCTTCATACCCTTGCGTACAAATGTGTATCTTATTGTACTCTCGATTAATAGAAATAATTGTTGCGAAGCACTCGTAATGGTGTATTGTGTGTAATACATTTATGAGCGAAATCATAATATTGCGAGTAAAAGGAATATATCTTATGCTAATGTTCACAAAATAAAAAATAAAAAAATCTTATGCTAATGTGAGAAAAGTGCTATAAATAGCAGTATTTATAACATAGCCATGAACCTTTAATTTTCTTGCAATCTCAAGTCTCAACATACTTAAAAAATTAGTAGAAGTGAGAACGTATAACGGAAGTAACTTACAATACTATTTTAAGGTTTTGTTACGAGCTCAAATTCGGACCGGAGGGAGTATTTGTGAATTTCTTTATCACAAAACCAAGGGGAAAATGCTAGCCTTACTCCAAACTCAGTTGCGGGCCCCATCCTAACCTATTTCGGGCCCTAGAGCTAAAATGAATTTGGGCCCCTAATTCATAAAAAAATATATAAAAATAAATCAATTAAAAATATAGTATATATACGTATAATCAATTAAAACAAATTAAAACAATGACTAGAATCAATAATAAAACTAGTTATTAAAAAAATAAGATTTGAAATAAAATAAAAATTATCAAGTAAAGAGATAATAAAAAACCTTTTTTTATGTTGGGTTGCAAAAGTAAAGTTCATTACTTTATTTATTTATAAATTAAGTAAGCAAATGAAAAAGACAAATTGAAGTTTTATGCTAAAAATCATTGATGATAAAAAGATAAAAAGAAACTTGCAACTATTAATTTATTTATTTTTTACCAAAAATAAATACACTATTAAAAAAAAAATTACAGGCCCCTGAAATTTTTTGGGCCTAGGACGACCGCCCTCCCTCCAGGCCAGCACTGTTCAGGTGAAAACTAGAAAAAACTAACGCAAGCTGGTTGCGGACTCAAATATGAGTATAAAGTCTATAAATTGAAAAGCAATAAATTATAAGAGGTATTCCTTAATTTGCATGCTCTTCCAAAAAGAGGAGTTTCTAAAATTAGAAAACAATCATAAGTATATATTATTTTGAATATCCAGAATCTAAATTAATACTCCATCCGGTCTCAAATATAAGCAAATAAAAACATCTTATTGGTGGTCTCAAATATAAGCAAAATTTAACTAACTTTCTATTTTCAACATAATCATCCCTAAAATATATCAATAAAGTGGTTGTATAATTTATTTTTTGTTTCATTTTCAATGTATATTTCCTAAAGTATTCTATTTTTTTTATGAAATCGAGAAAATTAAATGCACTCAACTAACTTCCTTAATAGATATGAAGTTAGTTATTTTTTGCTTATATATTAGACCGGAGGGAGTAATTTTTATAATAGTTTTTAACTATATTTAGCTTTTCATCAAGTGCATTAAGAGCATTGGTTAGTATTTATCTTATTTTAATTCAAACAATCCTTATCTATTGATTTTGGTTTTTTCATGTATTTTTGAAGAAATGAAATGATTAATCTTTTGGGAACATATGGGCTTTTTAAGAGCTGCAGCCTATATAATCATTTTCGGCCCTAGATCCAATTCTAGACTTGATAGGACCAAGAAAAAAGTCCAGCCCTAAACGATTTGAGCGCAACAGGGTCAGTTGGTATATAAGGAAAGTTCTAGATATTTGGAGTTACAAAGGGTTGCCGGGGTCTGAAATTTTTTAGAGCATAAAATTCGTCAAAAACTTTTAACTACGTGAAATTTTTCTACCAAACTTTTTTTCTAAAAAATACTCCTACAATTTATAAATTTTAATTTGAAGGAACTTTTAACTGCAATTTTTTTTTCGGTAAAAAAATAATTCATTACCAACAGCTCAACAGGTATTTAAACCATAACAAATGGCAACTTTTGGCCCACAACAACCGCAAAGAAGTTGGGCTCTGAGTCTGATACCATGTTAAGGTTTCATCTCAAAACCAATTGGCAATGAGAGGAGTAGCCCAACAGGTATTTAAACCATGCCACATATTATGAGGCAGACGATGTGGGACTTCTGACAGTGCAAAATTCAAGAACAAAATAAATGGCCACAATCAATAACCTTGCCACCTTCTAGGAAAGGTTCAAAGTCAAAAACTATGTCAATCCTTATGAGAGTTTGCCACCTTCTATGATGGGTTCAAACATAACCTAAGGACAAAAACTAAAGTTCCTGTTTAATCCTATCTACCAAAGAATAATTAGTCCAATTTACATAATTTGGAAAACAAAAACTAATTCTATGAGCAACCTCTCTTCTAATTATACTAAAAACAAATTGCATACTCCTCGTGCGATCCATGAAAGTTCTACCATTCCTCTCCTCCCAGATGTGATAGATTAATGTTGTAAACATAACAAACACACATTTGCGCCAATACTTAAGATAAAAAGGATTTTCCACCAATACTGCTGATGATTGTAAATCCACGACAATACAGAAAATAAACAAATTCATTTGGGTCAGGAGGATTTTTGTATTATTTCTTTACTTTTTTTTTTTTTTACATCAAGGGTATCCCCCAACTGACAGCCAAAGACTAATCCCCTACGAGGTATAGAGATCACCGAAGTGAGTTTTGCTTCTTCCAACAAAGTCTTTTCCATGTCCACGGCAGGGATCGAATCTCTGACATCATGCTTAAGAAACCCAGCTATATATCTACCAATTATGTTGGGCTTTGTTGGTATTATTTCATTACTTTTAGTGATTGGTGTATTAATCTCATAAAATACCTCAACAGTATTTCTTTTACTCCTATGTAATTTTTTGGTTTTTTTTTTAAAAATCTGAAAAGAAACAAAAAGACAAAACAAACTAAAACCTATCAAATACCCCTGATCAGTACTTGTTAATAAAATTTATTTGATGATAAACAAAAATTGATCAACAAATTTTGACATGTGCTTCATTAATTTATAATGTAATTAATTATATAATACTATAAAATGTACTCTCTCTGTCCCTTAATATAAGTCACTTTTATCTAATTCACGCAGATTAAGAAAAGTAATTATTACTCTAAATTTTATCAAAAAATATGTTGTCATTCCAAAGTTACCCCTATTTAAAACTTTACAACTTTATTCATTTCCCTCTCTATTATAATTATTACCCTATCACCCCTATGCAATTATGAAGGATGTATTTGGAATAAACTCTTTAATACTACCTAGATATTCTAAAACGACTTATAAAAATGGACACAAATTCTACCAAAATGATGTCCTATATCAAGGAACGGAGGAAGTAATAGAGCCATTATAGATTTACATCTTATCCTCTTGTTCCTAAATATAAGGTTTTTTTTTTAAAGATTTTATTTTGTTATAGTTTATAAGACTTTATATAAGTTTTTAATAATAATTAATTACTTCTTTCTACAAATATCCATATTTACTTAACATTTTTTACATTCTCAACACTATTAATAATGGTAATTTTGAAAATACATATCAAATATTCACATTTTCAATATAATTAAATAAATTAACCAACTTTCTTAATGAACAAGAAATTTATCAATATGGTTTTATACATAAAGAGAAAGAGAGTATATTCTTAAACTACTTTGAGGAATTAAATGTAATTTAACTTTTTTATACAAAGATGATGTAATGCGAATGATTGAACCTTTCCTTAACCATAAGTAATTAAACTTGTATTTCAGTCATATAAAAACTTAAATATCTTCATTTTCGTACTGTTTACATTTAGTTCTTCGGTTAGTATTAAATTAGACATTAAGGCTATATGTTTGGACTTCAAACAAGGAGAAGTGAGGGGAGGGATTTTAATGGAAGGAACAAAAGATCGAGAAGGGGAAGAATTTAAGGGGAAGAATTTTAATTATATCGTGTCTGATTCAATAAAATAAAAAAAGGAACAAAAAATAACTTTTGCTTATTTGGTTTGTGAGGAGAGGAAAGGAAAAATAAAATCAAGAGTGAAGTACCAACTTAATCCTTCATATTTTTTCACTGTACCAATTTAATTCATGAAATTTATAAATACATATTTAGTCCCCTAAAATTTTTAGATATATCAATCTGATCCCTCAAGTTTTTGAATGTTCCAATTTGATCCTTAAAATACGAGGAACCAAGTTGGTATGTAAGAAAATCCTGAGGGACCAAATTGGTCCATCCAAAAATTTTGAGGGACTAAATGTGTATTTATAAATTTTCAGGGATTAAATTAATACAGTGAAAAAACATCCGGGATTAAGTTGATACTTCACTCTAAAATCAATTTACTTTTATATCTTTATTAGATAAAGATTAGGAGTATTAGAGAAAGATAAACGGGAACCAAAAAACTGGATTACTACATCCAGTGTTGAAAATGAACTTAGAGCACTTTAATAACATTATTGCTTTTGAGAAGTCACATACACAAGTTTGTGACCAATATATTTCGAAGAGGAGATAATGTATGTTTGAAGAAGCTCAAGTAACACCCACTTGCCCTGCACAATAGTCACATCTATGTGCGTGAAGAAGAAAAACAGGAGCACCATCCGTCCATCTGCATCGGGGTAGAGGTGTAACGGTCCGGTCCGATTCGGTCTTTCATGAATTTTAGGGATCAGATTGTTTAAATTAATGTGGTCTGATCCGATCCGATTTGGACGTTTTCTAGAAGTAAAAACCGGACCGGATCGGACTATTTAGACCATAATAATAAAATATAAATAAAAAACCTATGGAACAAAATAATAATGAAAAAAATGAAAAAACCATACAAAAACAGCAAGAATATAGCAGCAGAAGCAAGATTAAAACCCTAAAAAAATATCAATAGCAACATAAGCAAAATTAAAATCCTAAAAAAACATCAAGAACAACAATAGGGAATAGAGGAGGAAGAGAGGAAGAATAAACCATAGGCCATAGCTAACCTTGGTTGTGGTGGTTGCAGTGGTCGTGGAGTGGTGGCTGGCGGCGGCGACGAACGCTGGTTGCTACGAACGTTGATTGGTTGTTGGCGGGGAAGTAGCAGCGTCGTGTCTGTGCGGTGCGGTGCGTCAGAGCGGTGTGGGGTGGTGCGGTGCGGCGGCGTGGTGTGGTTGAAGAGATGAGAAGGGAGAAGTGAGAAGAAGTATCGATCTGACGAAGGGAGAGAGAGCGGATGGAGAGGGAGAACGAACGAAAGGCGGAGGGAGGCGGAGGGGTGGCGGCGGCGATGAGGGTTTGGGTTAAGGGAGAAAGTGGGATGGGGTAAAGAAAGATAGGGTGTCTTTTGAGTAGCTGAGGGGGAGGGTTGTGTGTTTTATTATTATTATTATTATTATTATTATTATTATTATTATTATTATTATTATTTTTAATATTTCAGCTATCGGTCCTGTCAGGTCTTGGTGGTCTCAAAATCTGTGAGACCGTGGACCGGACCACATGAGAACGGTCTAGAAATATTAAGACCGGATCGGATCGCGAGATCAGACCGGACCGGATCGCGAGATCAAACCGAACCATATTTTTTGGTTCGGTCCGGGACCGGATCACTTACACCCCTAATTGGTGTGATGTCAAGTTAATAGCCTTAAATTAAATGCGTATTGGATATAGGGATAAAATTAGATTATAGTTGTTATTTTTAATTTTGTTAGTAAGATTATAATAAGTTAAAATTATAATTTGTTTATGTTTTGGTCTCTTAGTTGAAAAATGAATTTAAACTAATTTATTTTGTTTTGATAATATAAAAAAGATTATTTTATTGAGTAAATTACAGAAAAGGGTATGAAGTGATGAAAGGTAGTTATTGTTGTTGTAATGATAAAGGTAAAATAGGAAAATTCCATAAGTCTAAAAAAAATAATCTTACTAAAAATAATGTACAACACCTATGAAAGATGTTAGATTTTGATTATTTTTTCAAGAACAAAATTTAAAATTATTATTTTCACTGACAGCCAAACACATTAGATTATGATTAATTTTGAAAAAAAATCTCAAAACACAATCTTATTCAAAACCAAACATTCCCTAAAAATGGCAATTTTTTTTTGGTTTACAAAAATGACAATTTTTGAATTTGCAAATTTTGGATTTGTAATTATTAGTGATGAGTATTTTAGTCCACCAACAAAAATATTTCCTTCCAAATTCCCCCAATATAATATTGGAGGCGAGCGAGCATAACTGCATAAGTTAGGATAGAATGGAATTGGTCTCTCCCTCCCATCCTCTCCAAAAAATAATAATAATAATAATAATAAAAATTTAATAACTAAACAAAAAAGTTAATAAAAATACCTTACCTTCCCTCCTGTTCCCTCGAACCAAATGATACCTAAGATCATTTTCATGAAAAATTTAGATTTGAGTTGTGCAAAAATAAAAAAAAAAATCTAGCTAACAAGTGAATTAAGATTATTAGTATTAATTATATTTGAACTTAAGATTATAAGATTGTAAAATATGTGAAACTGAAATATGAAATGTAAACTGAATTGTTTCTCATTCAACTTAATCAATCATTACAATGAACAAGCTATTTATAGATCCATAGCTTGTGATCCAAGTCAACAATAATCTGAACCATACAAGAGATCAATGGCCTAGATTACAGAATAAGAAACACAAAACTCAACTAACTAAAACTAACTATAGTTGGCATAAATAACTAACCTAACTATAATGAATAGATACAACTACTATGTACATGTACAAAGTTTATCAAAACTGATACTTAACTGATATACATCAGTTGGTATTTTAACATCCCCCCTCAAGGTGGAATGTGTATGCTGAACATTCCAAGCTTGGACTGATTGAATTTGAAGCTCATAGGGGATAATGGCTTGGTCAGGAAATCTGCTAATTGATTTGAAGATGAAACAGGCATGAGATGTAGAAATTTTGATGCAACTTTGTCACGAACTATATGGCAGTCTATCTCAATGTGCTTCGTCCTCTCATGAAAAACTGGATTTGCAACTATATGGAGTGCAGATTGATTATCACAATACAAGGCTATAGGATCAGTGTGTTGAAAACCAAGGTCACCAAGTAGATATGTCAACCATTGAGCTTCATGTGTGGCCATTGCAAGTGCTCTATATTCAGCTTCTGCTAATGATTTAGAAACAATCGATTGCTTCTTGCTTTTCCATGAAATTAGAGACTTGCCTAAGAAAAAACAGTATCCAGTTACTGATCTTCTAGTGTCCAAACACCTTCCCCAATCAGAGTCAGAAAAACCAATCAGTTTCACTGTGTTGTCAGCTGGAAATAGAATTCCTTGGGCTGGAGAGTGTTTCAGATATCTAAGGACTCTGTGTGCTGCCTTGTAGTGTTCATCAGTAGGAGATGCCAAAAATTGACTGAGATGACTCACTGCAAAGCTGATATCTGGTCTTGTATTTGTCAAATACACAAGCTTTCCACTCAGTCTTCTGTAACTAGAAGGATCTGAAAGAGCTGAACCAGAAGCTTGATGCAATTTGATGTGATAATCCATAGGTGTTGAACATGGTTTGCACCCTGCCATGCCTGTTTCTTCTAGCAAATCTAGGACATACTTTCTCTGGTAGAGAACTATCCCTTTCTTTGATCTAGCAATTTCCATGCCAAGAAAAAATTTCAGAACTCCTAAGTCTTTTATACTGAATGCATCATCCAGTAATGTTTTGACTGCTGTGATTTCTTCCAGATCATTTCCCGTGAGCACCAAATCATCAACATAGACTAGGATTGCAGTGAAAGAGCCTGAACTGGATTTAGTGAACAATGAATGATCTGCCTGAGATTTTTTATACCCAAAATCCATTAAAACTCCTGTAAGCTTGTCATGCCACTGTCTGCTTGCTTGTTTCAAACCATATAAGGATTTTTGTAATTTGCAAACAAGAGATGGATCACTGACAGTAAGACCATGAGGGACCTTCATATACACTTATTCCACCAAATCTCCATGAAGAAATGCTGTGTTGACATCTAATTGATGCAGATGCCAATTGAATGTAGAGGCAAGAGATAACAGAACTCTGATTGTAGTCATCTTCACCACTGGACTGAAGGTTTCTAGGTAGTCAATTCCTTCAGTTTGTGTGAAACCTTGTCCAACTAATCTTGCCTTGTGTCTCTCTATAGTCCCATTTGCTTTGTGTTTTATTTTAAACACCCATTTGAAACCTATGGCTTCCTTCCCTTCAGGTAATGTAGTCAGAACCCAAGTTTTGTTCTTCTCAAGAGCAGCCAGTTCAGAACCCAACAATCACGCTTAACAGCCTCCTTATAGTGCTTTGGTTCAGTGGTGCTAGAAATGGTTAATGCATAGTGTTTGTGTGTGTCAGATAAAGAATTATAGGAAAGAACAGAGGAAATGGGATACCTGACTGATGAAGCTGATTGTTGTGCTGAGTCTGAGGATGCCAAGTAATAATGATAATCATTTAGGTAGGTTGGTTTTCTGTGGTTTATGAGAGAGTGTCTAATAGGTTGATTTTCTTCAATTGGTTGAGGTTCAAGTTCAAGTTCAGGTTGCATAATATCAGGTTGAGGCTGGGAAAGTATTGGAGTAGGTTCAGGTGGATCAGTAGGAAGATGAAGCTGAGGAAACAAGTCATAGAAAGGATCTATGAGAGTTGAATGTGTTTTCTGAGTCATTGGAATCTGCAGATTTGGCATAAGGAAAAATATGCTCAAAGAAAACTACATTCCTGGAAATGAAAATAGCATTTGTATGAACATCAATGAGGATATAACCTTTTGTTCCCTTTTTGAAACCAATAAAGACACATTTTCTGGATCTAGGATCTAGTTTTTGTCTGTGTGAAGCTAATGTAGATGCACATGCTAGACAACCAAAACCCTTAAGATCAGAAATATCAAGTTTTTGATGAGTGAGAATTTCAAATGGTGTTTTATTGGCTAAGAAATTGGTTGGTACTATGTTAATAATGTGCACAGCATGTGCTAAGGCATAATTCCAGAAACACTTAGGGATATTGGCCTGAAAAATCAAAGCTCTAGCCACTGACAACAAGTGTTGATGCTTCCTCTCAACTATGCCATTCTGTTGAGGGGTTTCAACACATGATGTCTGGTGATTAATGCCCTTTTCTGAATAGAAATCATGTAGACCAAACTCTTTGCCATTATCTGTTCTAATGCTTTTCACTTTTGTGGCAAATTGAGTTTCTACCGTATGTACAAAAGACTTCACAAGAGACACTGTTTCAGACTTTAATTTCATGAAAAACAACCAAGTAAATCTAAACTTGTCATCAACAACAGTGAGAAAGTATTTATGGCCAAAAATAGAAGGGGTAGAGATTGGACCCCAAATATCCATATGAACAAGATCAAACACAGAATTTGAAACAATGGCACTTTCATTAAATGGCAATCTTTTCAATTTTTCCAAATGGCATACATCACAGGGATCTATTGATTTATTACAAGTAATGAAAGAGAACAAATTTTGTAGTACAGTGAGCTTATTATGAGAGGGATGACCTAGTCTATTGTGCCAAAGGTTACAATCATATGAAGTAAAATAGTTAATGGCACTAAAATCAACATGTGTTTTTGGAATCTTTTGTCTAGGAGTCATCATTGCATATAGGCCCCCCCTTAATTCAGCAGCACCAATCATCTTCAATGAGTTCATGTCCTGAATTGAACATTTGAAATCAGAAAAAATGAGTTTACAAGGGATATATGATGTAAGTTTGGAAACTGATATCAAATTGAAACCAAATTCAAGAATATAAAGAATATCATTCAGGTAAAGATTATTTGAGAAAACAACTGTGCCTGAAATAGTAGCATTAATCTTACTACCATCTAGTAAAGTAACTGAAATAGGTCTAATTTTCCTGTGTGTTTGGAATTCTGATAGAGAGTAACAAATGTGATCAGTGGCCCCTGTGTCAAGAATCCAATAAGGGGATTTAGTGTGATTTGTGACAGATAAAACATAGGTTTTACCTGAGGCTTTTGGAACATGGGCAGAATTTGTGGTTATCTGGTTTGCACTATGAGATGACTGTCCAGTTGATTGATTAAGCAGGGAGATTAATGCCTTGTGTTGCTCTTGAGTCAGAGTAAACCTTGGTCCTGATTCATTTCCTGTGGCAGTGTGATCTGTATCATCATAATCTTCTAGATCATCATCATCATCATTCTTGTTTTCAGCAGTGCAATTATTAACAGTGCTTGAATTCTTGAAATAGCCATTGGGAAAACCATGCTTCCTGTAACACACATCATGTGTGTGACCTGTTCTGTTACAGAAGGTGCATACTTTGGAGTTTCTTCCACCAGAACCCCTACCAGCACCTCTTTGGCCCCCTCTTCCTCTAATTTTTCCTCTTCCTGTATTGTTATAATTCCTGACATTTTCAGAACTATTAATAAGAACTTTAGCATCATCAATAGTTGAGTGAAATTGCCTTTCTTGTTGAACAAGCATTGAGAAAACCTTGTTAATAGAAGGAAGTGGATCAATAAGCATAATCTGAGAACGAACAGCAGCATACTGCTCATTCAATCCCTTGAGGAAACATATGACATAATCGTTTTCATGATAAGAACGAAAAGTGGGAACCAATGCACAGGTACATGGAAATTCACAAGTGCAGAAAGGAATAGGACGAAAATTATTGAGTTCTTGCCACAATCCCTTGAGATGAGTAAAATAGGAACTAACAGAAAGATCACCTTGTTTGAAGGTATAGAGTTCAGTAAGCAATTCAGCAATACGAAAAGAATCTCCCTGATAGAATCGCTCACGCAAATCTTCCCAGATCTCCAAAGTTGTTTCCATCCATAGAATACTTTGAGCAATAGAAGGATCGATTGATTGATTCAGCCAAGAAACAACCAATGTGTTGCAGCGATCCCAAGCTGGAAAAAGAGAATCATGCATTGCAGGCTTTGGAAGAGAACCATCAATGAACTGAATCTTGTTTTTCGATTTGAGAGCCATCTGCATTGCACGTGACCAAGCATGATAATTTGGTCCTTTCAGAAGAGATGTGACAAGAATGGCACCAGGATTCTCATTGGCAGCCATGAAAAATGGACTCGCATGATCAAAAATCGGATTGAGATTCGCCATTGTTGAACAACGGTAATAGCTTGTAGAAGAAGAAAAAAAGAAGAATTCTATATTAACTGATGTATATCAGTTAAGTATCAGTTTTGATAAACTTTGTACATGTACATAGTAGTTGTATCTATTCATTACAGTTAGGTTAGTTATTTATGCCAACTGTAGTTAGTTGAGTTTTGTGTTTCTTATTCTGTAATCTAGGCCATTAATCTCTTGTATGGTTCAGATTATTGTTGACTTGGATCACAAGCTATGGATCTATAAATAGCTTGTTCATTGTAATGATTGATTAAGTTGAATGAGAAACAATCCAGTTTACATTTTATATTTCAGTTTTACATCTTTTACATGGTATCAGAGCCAGAGCCCAACTTCTTTCCGGTTGTTATGGGTCAAAAGTTGCCCTTTGTTATGGGTCAATAGATACCCTTTGCCTGGTCCGGCAGGCTTCGTTGGAGGGGGCGTGTTGGAAGTCCCACATCGTCTGCCTCATAATATATGACATGGTTTAAATACCTGTTGGACTACTTCTCTCATTGCCAATTGGTTTTGAGATGGAACCTTAACAAAGATTACCCTTTTTATGTTTCAAAAATATATAAAAAAAAATATACTCCCTCCGGTCCTTATTATAGGTCACATTCTAGAAGGTTTTCTTGGTCCTAATTATAAGTCACTTTACATTTCCAATGTATCATTTATTGCTTTTTCTCTTTTTTGCCCTTATTAAATGCTTTGACTATCTATGTATTTTTGTTGTTCATTAATGAGTATGAATTTTCCAAGAAAAGTTTAGAGGGTAAAATTGTAATATTACAATATATTCTCATAAAATTTATAAAAGTAACTACTTTCCTTGGTATGTGTAATTCGGTTAAGTATGTCCTATAATAAGGACCAGAGGGAGTATATTTTATCATGAGTTTTAATTATATTTGAACTTTTTAAAAATGCTCTTAGTATTTTCTTAAAAAAAATATTGACATAAATATTATTGAACTCTAGAGAACTAACACAGCAGAATATCAGTTCTGGTAGTTACCAGATGCAATGAAAGTCATCTGACTTTGACTTCACAAAATAGGAATTTTTGAGGTTCCTGACGACTTACTTTACCAAGTAATTGACTTCCAAATTGGATCGGAATTATCGTGGCGTGAATGTATGGTCTGAATTTGTTAGTTATAGCATGGCAATCACGCTACCATTAAACAAAACCAAACGTGGGGTTCAGAGTAAGCAAATGATGACCGTGTATGACTAGGCCTTGTGGCGGTCCAATGGAACTGATGATACACGCTAACAACATCATAGAATAAACTCAACTCAATAATAAAACTTTTGAAAATTATGAAAAAAGTGTGGGATAGTTTTGCCCCAAGACAAGGGTGGTGAACAAGACTTAACCCATCCTATAAACATGAACATGTCTTGATGCAAAGCTTATTTTGTTGGATTTAAGTTTCAAAAAATAGATCATACATGAATTTTTTGGTTCGAGTTTGGATTATACTTCGAGTATTTCTAACCAATCTCAATATCTTACATTATCTGAAAATGTATATTTTTTATATTAAAGTATTAGCAATAAAATATCTTGACTTAAATTCCAAACATTTTTATAAAATATTTATTAATATTATTTATTGTTGGAATATATATATATATATAATAATATTAATAATAAAATATACTATAGATTTAATTTTTTTTCTTAGTTGCACATAATATTTAAATTTATCCATTATATTAACATATTAAATTAATCTGGTTTAATCCCAAATATTGTTAAATAGAAATCTAGTCAAGTTAAGATTATTAAAAAATAATCTAAACCTAATTTTCGGATCAGATTCAAATTATGTCAAATCCATCCCAAACTCGACATCACTCACCCCTAGCCCAAGTCACATTGTCGGCTAAAAGCAGCTGATATCTTTTCATGCCACCAATTTATAAATGGTAGGGGGAGCGTTCTAACAATACTTTGCAACAGGGATGACCATATTCAGAATTCATATAGCTATAGGTGTTTACCTAATGCAATAGCATTAGATAAACTAATAAAGCCTTAAAAAGCGGAGTGACACCGGTTTATGCTCATTGTTAAGATGCCCCCATTAATTTTTAGCTATGCTAAACTTTAATGATGAAGTTTTGTACTTGTAGCTGCTCAAACCTGATGAGGTTGTTATTTGCTGTTTAAATAAACCAGAGTTTTAAAGAACAAAACAAGGAAAAGGTGGCAAAAGTGAAGATATATATTACTCATATGAATATGACTTGAACGGTATCACAATATATATTATTGGGAGATACAAAAGCATGATACCAGTCGTAAGGAATCCACCCAAGTGTTGGATGCAATTACAGTTCGGATTGATTTTGAGTGGCCGTGCTATTATGATCAAGATTAATGGTAGCCTACATGCATACGTGTTTTATCTTTCTCTATCGGAGCTAGATTCTCTGTCCGAAACCATGTTTCAAACCCTGTTTTCTACCAATCACATCTTATTATGAAAAATAACTTTTCAATTATGACATTTTTGTAATATTTAATGGGATATGATTGGTTGGGGATAAGGTTGGGAACATGTTTTAGAACAGAAGATCCTCGTCCCGATTGTCTATATACCTTTACTTTCTTAATATATTTAGTATTCTCCGGTTTAGAATATAAAAAAATAAAATAAAATCAAGTTTAATGAGGAAATGAGTTGATTATATTTAATTTTTTTTTTAAATTTATCAAAAATAGAGATATTTTAGGAAAATAGTATTGAGAATTAAACAAAAATGAGATGAGATAACAACTTTTTAGGTATGTTTTAAGAAAATAGGATTAAGAATAAAACAAAATTTAAAAATATTAGTTACTATTATATAAATATATATATATATATATATATATATATTAAACCAAGAATCAAATTTTTTTATATTTCAAACCAAATGGAGTATATAACAAGGATACTCTAAATCATAAAAAAAATAATAAGGATACTCTAAAATAAATTTCTCTTTGAAGAAAATAAAAACTTATATATATACTTGATAAATCGGATAATAATGATGAATTGATGTGGTAGTGTAGTGCACCCAATATCATAATTCTTCTTACATAATGGCTCAAGTTTAAATATTGTGTTATTTTTTCACCAAAAAAAAAATAAATAAATATTGTGTTATTTAAAAGAAAAAGTTCACATATTGTGTATAGAAAAAAAACTACTACTCCAAAAAACCTAACCACGTCAACGTCATGCTATGATGTTACCGACTAAAAAATGAATATGCCACATTATTATTTCAATTTTACAAAATGCTAAAAAAATAATATAAGAAGTGGCAAGAAATTAAATCATACAATGTTACCTTAAGAAAATCCAATGGTCAGTATGAGCTTCACTCACAATTAAATTGGCTAAATTATCTAAAATAGTACTATTGAAATTTGTTGGAATACTAGGCATTACTCAAAAGCTAAACCATAGTTAGTTACTGATCACACGATATGGGTATGGGTAAAGATATGCATATGGATACGAATACGGATTCAAATAAATTCGTGATTCCTTATTTTTTTTATTCTATTATTTATAGAACATTTTTTATGATAAACCTGATTCGTGATGATGATTTCCTCCTAAAATGTGAATATAGACCATTGATATAACAAAAGAAAAACTTCCGTTAGAAACACATACACATTCACACTCAATATAATTAACTACTAGTACTTTAAAATTTTATTTGCTTCCACTAAAGATAATACTACCCACACAACACCATTGGTATATGTTAGGAGTTACAAATGTGTATTAAATACATAAAATTTGACGTACGAGTAGTGATCATCATTCACACGAAAAGTAAGTTTAAAAGACCACAAACCCACATCCTTCAATGTATTTTAATTTAAAAGATAGATCATAATATTTACCCTTTAGATTAAAATAAATTAAATGAAAGAGATTTAAAGCAAGTTTTGTAAACTCGCTTTTGAGGGAGTCAAATGATCCTCCGTAGATCTTTGATTTTTTAGGTGGCCATGTTATTTTGATCAAGAATGGTTGTCCACTTGTCCAAACGGGCACGTACGTGTTTTACCTATCTCTGGTTAATATGTTTATATTGTGTTTATCTAATTTCTTAGAGAGAGAGTAGCAGTACAATAATAATCAGGGTGCAGGATGTGATAGATACCCTTAATCTAATTACCGACCATGCATGCAATGTGGCAAAGGCCAAGAAATTGAGTTCTCACAAAGTGGAAGTGGAAAGTGTGACTGTGGTGGCTTTCATGCCACGGATAAGGTTCCTCCTGATTCCACTTAGCCCTTTTGGCCTAACTAATGTTCCATTTTGGATTAGAAATCTGAACCACACTCTTACAAGCCTATGGACTAGCTAGGCCGGGTGAGGCTGTGAGCCATGACCCTGACCATTACCCTCTTTCGAATATTACGGGGCTAGCTAGCTGGACCTGTATAGAAATATAAATCGAGATAACCTTTTAGATTGAAGATATAAATTCCTCTCCCAAAGTTTTGACACAAATAAATCCATAATGCTTTGTAGTTGCGCAAAAAAAAAATGAGAAGAAAAAAATAGGGGATAGAGATTATACAAGAAAAAAATAAGTAGATTTTGTAATTGTTTGATATGTGAGAAAATGTAAAAAAATTGGGAAGAAAGAAAAGTTGAGTTTTCTTTCCTTTTGTTTGGTTGGAGAAAAAAGTGGGAAGAGAGAAAATAATAAATTTGTCAAAAGACAACGACACCCTTATTTTACTAAATAAAAATAAATATATTTTTCCTTTTTCACATTATGTATATTTAACATAACCAAAATTTTTTTATTTACTTCAATTATTTATTACATATAAAATTTCGAGTCCAAAATGTTAAAACAAACCGTTTTTTATTGAAATAAAAATGCTAAATTTTTTTATATTAAAAAAAGTCAAACAAAGTGAATAAATAATGAAATAGAAATGGGTAATTTAACATGACAATTTCAATTATCTTTTCATCCTCTAACCACATTTTCTCTTCCTCTCATTTTCTTCTCTGAACCAAACGGTCTCTTCCCAAAATCTTCTCTTCCAAAATCATCCAAAACAAAGAATAAAAGTTAATTTAAAATTATTTCATCAAAAAATAAAGTTAATAGAAAATGACATACTCCTCAAACGTGAAAAAAAGTCCGATCTCTTATGAAAAAAGCTATGTAGGAGTACATGTTTTAAATTCTGAGAGTTCAATTCATATTTATCTAAGATAACTGGATATAGAATACAACACACTTAAGTAAAGCTAGAAATCCTAATTTTTTTCTCTCCCCTCTTTCTGTTTGTTTTTATATGCTATTTTCTGGTAAGGGGAGAGAGATCTGTCCCTCGCCTTCCTTTGGAAAAGAGTGTGGGTTTATTTTTCCCCAGTTTTTCTGAGTTTTGTCTTACCTTTGTACTAGTTATTTTTGTTTTGTGTGTTTCCCGTGAAGGATGCCTCTAGATAGTTTATATTTTCCAGATCTGATGGTTATTCTCTTTGCTCCAATAATTGGAAGGCTACTTGTAGAGACAGATGTCCTTTTGCTAACTGTTGATTTGGCTACCGTTCAACGACTCTCTCGTTTTAGATCTGATATTCCTTGTTGCCGAACTCAGCTTAGTCTCAACATCAATGAGATTGTTATCTCTTGGTATTAAAGACTACTATTGAATCTCCTGTTAGAGTCGGGTTTTGGCAGTCGCTGATGAACATGTTCATATGGAAGAGTCTGTTGTTGCAGCGTATTTTGCTTTTCCTTTAATTATTATTGTGAAATTTCTTGTACTGTTTATGAAATATAAATAAAATACATCTTTTCCCTTTAAAAAAAAAAAGATAACCTGATATAATTTGCATAATTATGTAGTATGTATTAAGACTTTAAGATTTGAGAGTTAGGAATTACGGATTTAATTTATAAAAGCATAATTTGATGAATTATTAATAATTTGATTTTTTTTGGTCAAAGATTTTATGAAAAAAAAAATCATATTTATCAAAAAAAAATTTACCAAAGTGGTACTACTACACATAAAAATTTTTGAGAAAAAAATTGGACTTTTCTACGTATTAGATATTTTCTAGTATGTAATTTATGGCATACTTAATTCCTCGATAAAAATCTATTTTTAATAAGTTTCTTGACATGCCACGTTAAAAAAAAAAAATCATTTTATTAATTCAAGGCCAGCATGAAAAGAATGTCTCAATCTGCCTTGTCATGTACCCTATCAACCTCAATAATTAATTGATTCTCCTTCCCAACATCAACACGAAATTCCTGTAGTATTTAAAATGACAACAAACTTCACAAACACGGTGACACGGAAACTCAAAGTCCCATTTGTTTATATTTATACGGTTGCAATAATAACACCACCTCTGTATATAAAGTTGCAAGTTTTGGTACTTGGTTTTGTCATTTCTTGTGGGTCTCCCTTCTCTTTTTCTCCTCTTGTGTGACCACTACCATTGGCCTATAATTATATATTTATTCATCAATTATCTTACATCAAACCCCTTCCTTATTTTCTCTCTTCTCTCCTCTCTTATCTTTCTCTCTCTCAATGAGAAACATACACAGCAAAACATGACAACCAAAGTAACCAACGCTATAGGACAATCCAACACAGATGAGTGTTGCATGTGTGGAGATCTTGGCTTCTCTGATCAACTTTTTCAATGCAAAGTCTGTCAATTCAGATCTCAGCACAGGTATAATAAAATCTTTTTAATTTTTTCCTTTCATATTCTCATTTGTTTTTATTATCAATTTTTAGGTACATAGATTATCAAGATAGTAATCGAATTATTAGAAATTTAGTTATTTATCAAGTGTGTTATGTTTTTTTTTTTTTAATATTCTTTAATCATCACTATTATGTTATTGGATTGGGTTCTTATTAATTTTGTATTGCCCATGCTTATTATCAATTAATGGCAGATACTGCAGTAATCTCTATCCCAAATTGGAGTCTTTAGGAACATGCAATTGGTGTTTGAGTCAAAAGGAATTAGAGAAGTCATCACCACACTCATCAAACTCTTCATCACCATATAGAAACAACAATAGCCCTGAAGATGAGAAGAACAAGAACAAGAAGATCACGAGGAAGCAGGGATTATTAAGAGGGAGTAATAATAATAGTGCCCCCCTTCAGCTCCAACTTCAGAAACCAATCAAGAAATTGCACAATAAGTCATCACCAACAGAGGCAGGATCACCAATATCAACAACAACAACAACATCTACATCACCATCATCATCTCAACCGGTTTTGATTTCAACACGCAAGAGAATTATTACTAATGGTGCTTTGGAAGAAAGGCTAAGGAGGACTAAGTCAGAAGATATAACAAATAGAAGTGCTGGTTCCACTAAACAGGTTTTTAGGAATAAGGTGAGAAGGTACAAGCTTTTGGATGAGGTTTCGAGTTAATAAAATTATAATAAAAATTAAGGTTTGCTTGGAAAGAAGAGAGGTTTTGTAATTAAGTGATGATGATGGATGAGATGGTTGAAGAGATAAGAAGGAAAACAAAGGGTCTTGGTTTTAGTTATCTTTCGTTTTTTTTTTCCTTTAAAGTTTTGTCCCAATACAATGTATAGAACACGTGAATGAATGAGATAAAAATGCTTAGACTCACAATTTACTTGCTGTGTGTCTTCCAAATTTTAATTTGATGGTTCAAGATGAGAAAACAAATTAGATATTTTTGGTTTCAAAATTTCGATCGAAATGGGATTCCATGCTCGTTTTGTTTGTTTTTTTCTTCGTCTATTCTCTTAAGTTTCCCCAACATTTTTACGTCCTAAATCCTAACCTAGTTGTGTTTAGGGAGCTAATTCAAGATTGGAACACATTGTCGCAGTATCATGTCATGTTCATTTTAATAAGTTAGCATTTTCCAGGCCAAAGTTAAAATCTTTATGAAGACCTAAATTTGAATCCTGATGTTGATGTGAAGACTATGTTGATGAGTCCATAATGTTTGTGTTCAAGGAAGTTTTGTATTTAGTTAGTCAATCAACCATTTTTTTTTAAAAAAAAATAGCTAGTCACTTGACACTCAATGCGGTTAATTTGAAGAAAGATGATTTATAATGACTTGTGGGTCAACTCATTGTCATGACCAATTGATATAAATTTTATTAAGTATATTTGTAAATTAATTAGTTATGTTGGTATTTTCATCAAGTGAAATAATTTTTTTAATAGAAATATAAGATCGGAAATCAAATGCTATAAATTATTAGAATAGAGATTGGTATCTTTGATATTTTTTAGAAGAAAAGATTTGTCTTGAGTTAGAAATGTGAGAGTGAAATTTATTTTTATTAAGTTCCAATGAGAGAAATTAAAAGAAGTTTTATAAATTTTGAAATAGAAAAATCACTCCCTATTAAAATTGTATGAAGCTATTTCTTTTTTTTTTTTTTTGAAATGGAAGTTATTTCATATATGTCTTTTACTATTTTTTTTTTCTAAAGTTATGGTTAATTTTTTTTTTTATTTCAGTGTCTCTATTTTTTACAATACTCTATATAAATTTTCAATAACTAATTACTTCTTTCCATAAACACTCCTATTTATTTAATGCTTTTTAATTTCCAAAATGGGGGTAGTTTTGAGAATACATATCAAATGTTTACATTTCTAATACCATTAATTAAATTAACCAACTTAGGACGGATGAATTATTTTTTAAAGAGGATATCAAAGATTTCTCCCACTTTATATATAGATTTAGATTTTTGTTTTTTGTTATTATTTTTTTAAAGTTGATGATTAACTTATTTTTTTTATTTCAGTTTTCTACTGTTTTTTTTTTTTTTTTGAAAGAAGACACCAAAAATCCCTCTCACTTTATATATAGGTATAGATAATAAGTCGTATTTTATCTTCTAAGTAATTAAGAGCGGGTAGATCAGGGAGAAACGAACTTTCTAGGTTCAAATCTCCATTGTAACAAAAACTCATATCATATGTCCTATTCTTCAATAGTTGTGTAAAATAAAATAACATCCGTAAAATTCAATGAGTGTGAAAATACTTGAGAGGGAACAAAAGAAGCAAGACATACATGCTTAGCACTTTTCATTTCCCTTCCTAATGTGAATAAGATTAAGCTCACCAGTCATCACTGACAGTGATGCATGATTGTTAATTAAGTCTTGAATAAATCACGATAATGACGCGACCTTGGTTGGCAAGAAGTCCACGGAGAGCGTTTTGCAAGTTTGCTAGAAGTTTCTAGGCAACACCGTTACACGCTTTGTGGGGTTTGGTCCTTCACAAGAATCAATTTGCATAGTGCCATACAAAGTTTGATGTGAAGGTTGAGCCCATAGCTATGAGATACTTACAATCCTGGACACCGATTTGCTTTACCACAAGAATATTTTCATGCCTTTTGAATTAGATTGCATAATGCCTTAGATTCCTAGGAAAGTATTACTAGAATTGATCATTTTAATTTAATGGTATCCAAGAAAAATGGTTCATTAGAATAATTAAGTTGACTTGTAAAGTGCATTGTGCAAAATTGATGCCAAACCACATAAGCCAAATCAACTTTTGTTTAATCAGTGATAAAAAAATCCCCATTACCCCGGGATAGTATAATTACTGCTCTAAGTACGTATGATTTACGATTGCGTCGCTGCTTTTTATATGTACAAGCAACTAGCTAATAAATCTTGAATTAATCAGGTTGCTATTCAAACTTTAACTTTGGATAAGAAAAACCTCATTGATTATCAGTAACGGAGGTTGGCTCAAGCAAGTGGTGCGATTTTGCCAACTTGAGAACTTGAGAATGGGACTTCAGGTTCGATTCTCGGTTAACACACCCCGTTGGAAGAGGCATAGGAATGCGACCTCGTGCAGGATTAGTCTCAAAGGTTCCTTGGTATTAAAGGTGCTATTGGAAACCTGTGATACTGGTCAAAGAGTACAGAAAAAAAACCTCATTGATTGATAATTTCCAAGTAACTTTGAAAGGTTCTTTTATTCGTGTGATCTATATGAGGTTAAAGCGAACCACACACCATCTTATATTTTCGTGTTTGTGTGCAACTTGTGTAAAAATATTTTGTAATATTTTATTTTTATTCCAAAATTATTTTCCCACTCTTAACTTGTTTCTACACCTTTTTTTAAGAAAAGATGGGTAAACATCGATAAAAGAGATTTTTGATTTTTAAGATTGAGAGATGTACACAAAAATTAAGTGAAAATTTTGAACTCTGTAGTTCGGAAAGAACGATGAAGAATCATGATGAATTCTTGGGAGGATCGACTAGAGTGCCCTTAAGTCATGTCACAAAGGAAAGTGAGGAGTTGAGTGGGAGTTGGTTTTCAAGAGGGATTAAGAGAGTTACAGGGGCTTATAAAAAAGAAAAAAAACAGAGTTATAGGGAATAGAGAAAAAACAAGTTTTCGGGTGGAGAATAAGTGTTTGTTTGGTTTATTGGTTTTCTATTGCCGGTTTCAATGAAAGTAAAAAAATACAGTTGAAAAATGTGTTTGGAAAACATTTTCTAAAAATATTGTATTATTTTCTCTCAAAATTATCGAATATGAGATATTGAAAACTAGCATTGACAAACTCTTAAATAAGTTGAAATTGTTTTATAAAGCTATCTAACTTGCTCACACTGAACCTGATAGAAGCAAGATAAAATTTGTTTGTTGAAGTTTGTGCCATCCCAAATAGTATGAGTTCGTTTAATGATTAAGATAAGATAAAGATAGGATAATGAGCATGATAGTATACGAATATGATAACTTTTGTGATGTTAAGTGTTTGGTGCACATTAAATAACAATGACATTGATGAGATGGTGATGGCGGTGAAAGTGTGATGATGATGACGATAGCAGTGTTAATGTGTGATTGTATAGGGTATTCTACTTATTTTTAATCCAACTCAGACATATAATACAAAATACATTAGGCAAACAGAATAGGATAGACCAATACGATAACACTATCCTATCTTGCTAGCTCACCAAACTCAACACAATATCATATCTTGTCGTTCTTATCATGTCCACCAAATGAGCCATATATATAAGTTACTCCATATATTTCCTATCTTTTGCAGTTTAAGGTTGTTTCACAAGTAATATATTAGATTGGTCATCGACTTTGTGAGCACTGATCAAATTAATCTCCAAGATTATTGAAATTCCAAATTAGTCCTTGAGATAACAAAATGTGAGTCACATTAGTTCTTGCCGTTAGTGATCCACAAAGTCAGGGACTAATTTGACCCTTTGTGTTGGAATAATATTCGTTTGCTTATAAAAATTGATTGGTGCTCATAATCTGAGGGAATAATTTGACAATAGTCAATTGTCTTTATTTATTTTTTTGCCAAAACGATGTCATTTTGGCCATTTCGTTAGTCCATGTCAAGGACCACTGACGATTATTAGCGTCAAGAATTAATATGACTCATGTTTTTCCATCTCCAAGACCAATTTGAAATTTCAAAAATTTCAATGACTAAATTGATCAATACCTACAAAGTCATGGACCAACCTAACATATTACTCTTTGTGTCACACATATTAAGGATGTATTTAATATTGTAAGTTTTATATGTGTTTTGTCCAAAATGTCCCTATTTGATCCTTATTGAAAATTGTAGTAGTATTTAATTTTTATTAGAAAATGTATCTTTTAATCAATGTATGATAGCGTAGAGATGAGAAATAGAAAAAAAAATAGAATTAATAAATAGTGATAAAAATGATTGAATAAACTAATGAAAATTGAAATTGGAAAAAAAAAACATTAACCATGTTTTGAAAAACTAAAACAAAAAACATGGAATAAAAAAAAGTTTAAAACTACAGAATATATGGAACAAGGAGTAACAAATTGTCCTAATTTTGTATTCAATCAGAACATTTTGAAAAAAGAAGTCACCCTATAAAATATATTTTGATAAAAGAAGTCACACTATAAAATATGAGACATTTGGAACAAAAAATTTGTTTGGTAAATATGAGACATTTTTCATCCCAGCATAAGCACTATCGGGCCTTCAATTGTGGAATATGTCTCGTGAAGGATTTAAGTCCAGTTGAATTTGGATTAGGTTTTTACATTCAAGTCCACACTAGATAGAGGATGCAATCCATTTCAAAAGTGCACTCTTCGGCAAAAACGTGAGGCTGGAAAGGAGTTGGTATGGCTCATGGAATCCAGTCCAATTACTTGGGCAATTTGGGATCTAGATTTTTCACCTTCTAATTAGCTTTTGTTTATAAAATGTATATTTTTCCAAAATACCTTCGATCAATATTTATTTCTTTTAGTTTTAGGCGTTGCACAATAGGATGACATCGTACGAGTTTTAAAATATTATCATGTGCTAACCTTTTAAAATATCAATATTTTTGGTTTATTGCGCTCTATAATGTTTTTGCACAAATACCAAATGGGCAGGGGTTAGCACTCTAAGAATGCTAGCTTATGCAATTTGCTAGGAATACCTTTGCAATTTGCAAACCCTTCTCTCCGCTTTAAAAGAGATCCACGACTATAATACTCTTCCCTTCACCCATCTTCTCTCTCTAAACACAAACATCAACAATTTTCAGATTTTCAATTCTGATATTTTTTACTCTTTGACCAGTATCACAGGTGTTTTCAAGAGCATATTTAATACCAATGAACCCTGAAGACTAATCCTACACAAGGTCGCGTTATTATGCCTCTCCCACAGGGGTTTGTTAACCGGGAATCGAACCTGAAACTTCTTAGTCTCAGACCTCATTCACAAGTTCTCAAGTTGACAGAATCGCATCACTTGAGTCAATCCAATTAGTTTCAATTTTGATTCTTTGATTTAAAGGTAGTTTTTCTTTTCCATCTTCTATGTTTGGAATTAAAGTTTAACATTTCGTTGCTAATAATTATTCTTGAGTGTCTCTGCTTGTAATTTTTTTTAGTAATAAAAATACACATTCTATTTTGTTCAGATCTCCCACCTTGTAAATTACACGTAAGTGATAATTTTGATTTAGATTTAAGTGCAAAAATCGCACCTTTTCATTGCATTATACTCCCTCCGCTCTATATTATAAGCACCCTTTTTGCGAGACAAAAAGGGTGCTTATAATATGGACCGGAGGGAGTACTCACAAAAAGGGTGTTTATAATATGGACCGGAGGGAGTAGTATATATGAAAAAAAAGCCCTGCTTAACTAAGTTAGCTTGAACAAATTTGATAAATAAGCGAATTTAAACTCTTAAAATAAGATTTGAATAGATCCTGAATTTTTTACCCTCTTTAATAAAGTTTGAATCCATCAAACATCAAATAGACTAGCTAATTGTGATATCCGCAATTTCCACAATTATTTTTTTTAATTAAAAATGAAATGAAATTTATTTATTCAATTTATTGGAAGAAATTTTATTTCCATGATTTAATTAAATTAGTATTTGATTGGATTTTTCATGAATTTATTAATTTGTAAAATTTTATGTTTTTATTTGTTTAAAAACCGTGGGGAGTATATTTATTTTATTTAAATTAAATTTTTATTTTGTACTTCCTTTAAAGTGGAGAAGGAAAATTTTATTTCCTCTAATATGTGTTGTACGCCCAAGCCCTAGAGTAGGGAGAAAAATTTTAAGCTTACCCTATAAGTTAAGTGAGGAAATGTATTTAGAGCCAAAATTCAAATTCAAAAACGCCTTAATTATTTGTCTTCTCCATGAAGCACTAAGGAGACAAAACATTAATGACCCTATTAATTATGTCTTCCACTAAGACATAAGTCATAAACCTACAACTAACCAAAATTGCAAATAAACCCCTAAAACCCCTTGGTATGTTTGAACCCCTTTTTTTAAGTTTTGTACCCCGACCTAATTTTTCTATAAAAACCCACCTAAGGACATGAAGCCCTTCTTACACCCTTAGTCATAGAAAAAAAAATAGAGAAGAAGCGAGAAGAGGAGGAGAACCCGGGAGGAAGAAGGAAAAAGAAGGAAGAGGAGGTTGATTTTCTTTGCCCATTTTTGCTCCCCTACTTAGGTATTGAGCTTAAAGCTTCTACTTTTTTCTTTTCTTCTTGTTTATTTTCGGTTTTCTTCATGAGCTTCAAGAGGGATTTTTGTTGTTCAAAGCTTAAAGTTTCTTGCATGTGGATTTTTCTTGTTCCTCTTGCTTTTCTATACTTGATTCTATATGTATTTAAGCTTGAAAGTAAAAAAATGAACATGCATCCACAAGGATGATGCTCACGGTTTTGAGGTCCCTTTTGTTTAAAATAATTTTTGATCTTTGATTGTGTTTTTAAGCTTGATTATAAGTTGATATATGATGTTCATGAGCTATTTGTTGTTAATTTGCAAAAAAAAATCCTATTTTCCCCTTGCATGTCACGGTTAGGGTTTCAAATTGGGGGAAATGAAATTATTTTCTTATGCATGTAATTGATCCTTGATTCTTGCTATTTATTTGTTGTATTTTCAGTTTCTAAGTGAAAGATGCATGCTTAAATGAATTTTTGCCTTGATGTGTTCTAGTAGGGCTATACGGTTTTGGCTTAAGAAACATGCATGTGTGTTTAATAAATTTTGATGCATGATTTTTGTTTAAATATGTGTATAATATATGTGTGTGCATGTGTTTAATTGAAAAAAAAATAAAAAATGTATGCTCTTATATATATGTGTGTGTATATATTCGGCCAAGACAAGAGAAAATGAATAAATGATTTTTGTTTGATAAAAAGTTTAAGTCTTTGTTCATGTGTGTATGTATATTCGGTTGAAGCATGGAAATGTACTTAAATGGTTTTGTCTTTGAATGCATGTCAATGATTTGTTAATTTTTGCTAATTTCTTAGTATATTTTTCGGTTTCTATGAGAAAAAGAATGCTTGGATTGATTTTGCCTTGATTTGTTGATTTGAGGTTCCATACAGTTGTGACTAGAAAGGAAAATGCATGAGTTGAGTTGGTTAAAATTTGGTGCTTTGTTCTTGCATGCATGTGTACATTCGGCCAAGAGAGAAAGAATGATGAAATGATTTTGTTTCATGAAAATAAAATTAGTGTTTGAATGCTTGAGTTGATCATGATGATTTAAGAGTTTAGGTTTGTAGTTTTTAGCTTATTTTCCTTTAATCCATTCGACCATGCATGTGTTTAAGAGTAAATGAATTTGCATGTTGGTTCTTGAAGTTGATTAAATTGTTTGAAGCAAGAAAAGCTTGTATTTTTTTTACCTATTTCTTTGGTTTAAATTTGGTTGTGCATGTGTACATGTATTAGGTGTTTTCTATTCTTGAAAATAAACTCCTAAGTTGATGCCTGAACATGGTTAAGTTACTTGAAGCTTGTAAAGTTTGTAGTTTAGCTTATTCCTTGATTTATATTCGGTTTGTATATGAGTAAATGTCTAAGTGACTTTTATTCTTTGAAAATGAACTTGCATGCTAAAGCTTGGAAAAAGATTAAGTTGATTTAAAGTATTTGAAACTTGTGATCTTTGCTTTATTTTGGTTTGTGCAATTCGGCCCCTTTTGATTAAGTAAGTAAATATGAAAATGAAATTGTTTTGAAAATGATTATGCGTTGTATAAGTGATTTAGTGTTGGCTAATTGATTATGTGCTTGAATTTAATTGAAAAATGTTGTTTTGATGCTTTAAGGAATGTTAGAAAAATTTATACATGTTGTTTTGCCTTGAAATGCAATTCTGCCAAAGTATGTTTAATAGGATAGGGATTTATTTTGTTAAATGTTAATTGATATTTGAAAAGTGTATGAACTATGTGAATTAATTTATCAAAGTATTGTTTGTCGTTTGTATGTTAGTAACTATTTGAGAATGTTCGGATACGCGATTAGCTTTAAAAATTGATTGATTTTAAGTTTGGTTTCTTTGAATTATAAGAAATTGTTGATGATGATTAGTGGCTGCCTTAGTATTTTTTTATTGATTAATCTTGAATTTTAAAGTGTTAAAGTGTTGGTTTTGTGCTAAAGAATGATTTGAAGCGAAAAGTGCTTTTACGTTGTTTTCGGATTTTATTAAAGAGATTTTTGTTAGATATTTATCTAATATATGAGCCTACATATTTCATTAATTATGTATTATATGCTATCATAAATATTTAGCCCTATTAAAGTGATCTTTTAAGGCTTACTGTATTGGGATTCAGGACATCTCATTTGGTATGGATTTAATAATGTGTAGCTACTCAAGTCTTATTTCTATATTGTTGATGGGCCGAAATAGAAGTAAGAAAGTTCAATAGTTATAACCCTTCGCGAAAGAGTATGAACTTATTATAAATAGGTTATGGTCCTCAAGTCATATGTATCCAATTCCCTTCTCTAACATTCCATCATTAGAAAGGATTAAGACTAATTGTGCATAGATGACTTGGAAGACCAACCAACCTTCATGTTCTTCCATGGATATGGATTTCGATACAAGATCAAGGACAAGTGCTTATGTTCATTGTAACACCCCAATTTGGACTTAGAATTTTCACTAAAAATTTGCGCCATTTTTTTTATAACATTATCAAAATCAATTCAGTTTAATTCTTTTACCAAAAGATTTTCATAAATACAATTTGATTCATTTGGTTTACAAAAATGCTTTAGTACTTGCATCATAAAATTCTATTTCCAAAAAGAGATGTTATCATCCAACACATTTCCAAAAACTCATTTTCTAAATGTCATATTTAGTCGATGGTTAACTTGCGGAAAAATAGTTTAATTACTTTATGAACATAATATATAACAAAAGAAACTTCTTTTATTTTATTTCAAATAATCATTTATTACAATAGGGGTTACATTCGGGATAGAGTAATCATGTCCTACCCATCCAGTGATGGAATACAGAAACAGAGACTATACTAACTTAGACTACTAATCTTCATTGCTATCCTTCATCACAAGTATCTGAAAGATTCCTCGGCTTGGCGCTTTTGCATCCTCCTCATAAATATACTTCATCTCACGATCAGCAACCATCACTTGTAATGCTACATGATTTGACATCTGTGAACATTGTCCCCAATGTCCACAGGGAAAGGAAAGAAGAGAGAGAGTCAACGATCCGGACGAATGGTCGTCGACGGCATGGACTTACTCTAAGGGATCACATTAGGACACAAATATATGCAATAACTATATCATTTCCTCATTCACATCTCATAATTTCCACTTTATTCTTATAACTTTTTATAACTTCCTCTTTTCATCGCATTAATATCTTTTCTTACAGTTCCATACTCATAATCTTTCCACTAGGTCTTTCCATAATACAATCGTCAATGATTTAGGGAGGGATATCATTGAGGTAAGGGAACAGTCAGCACACACGATACATCTCCTCTTCATCATCCAACCACAACCTAAGTCGGAAAGCAGATGGGATGCACAGGAATCCTATCCACACAGACATCGAAGTCAGAGGGTACGTACCAGCTGGAACCACGCATGTTGGCCAGCAAACAAAACATAGTAAACAATTCGAGATCCGCAATGTTGGAACCATTAAGCATGGCCAACCACAATGATACTCGTAAGAAAATCAGTGACTTTTAGCCTTGTTCGGATTCCCTCTACACCATCTAAGATTTGCTCAAGGGGGCGACAGCTCTATCCCTAGTTGTACGTGCAGTCCTCGCTACGATCAACGACCAGCCGGTGCCCTTGATCATTGTAACACCGTCCCGCCTAGGGAAGCGCTCTTAGGCTTCTTGACGTTTCACCGTCCTTGCCCTCCCCTATCACAATCACCACTTGGAGGGATGCACGACCTCCAAGTACACGGTATATTTCCTCTCCACTACTTCACTCTCAACGTAGTTAGAAAGGATTGGGTCCTAAAGTCTTTTAAGTCTTTTAAAGTCTTTTAGAATCTTTTATTATTCCTAAGTTTGATCGACCCATTCTAAGCCGCGCTTCTAACGGGTCTCGACCTCTAAGGGACCATAGCAAACACTTCCCTAACGTACAGTGGATTCCACAAGACATGAACCACGGCAAAGTCATTCACGTGGCCAGTCGCTTAAGGGGATATAATAAAGTCATCATGCCGTTCGCACCATCACTGTACACTAACAACGATCTTCAAATTTCACAAGATTCAAATAATCATTTTTCATAATTTATTTTCACATTCATACTTCCAGATATTTCAAGTCCTTTTCATAGGAACAACAATTCAATATACATCGAGCACACTTCCATAGGATAAATCCTTATCCCAAAATAATCCCAACATATTTGTTATCTCATCACTTATCATTTTATCATCTCCAAAATCATTAAAGCAATATCCAATATACAACTTCAGAATATACAACATGGTATAACAAATATTAACAGACATAATATTGAGGAATCGTATTTTTCGTAAGGACGACGGAACACACACACATTTGCCGTCTTACTACTCAACCTATAGATTCCTAGTTCCGACCTTTGAGATGATACGGAACGCCCTAATGCTACCTCAGTGCCATTATGTCTTAGGAAGGTTGCTCTCTCACCTGAGCTCCACGCTTACTCTGTTTTCAACCTTTTGCGTTCACAGCTCCAGCAGCTCGTTTACTTTTAATTCCTTTTATTTCTTAAATGATGAACGACATACAATCAATATCAACAAATACCTTATACCATCTACCTACTTAAGTAAAAACTAAACCCAAAGCACCAAAGTTCCTTAAAACCGAAATTCTTTTTTAAAACAGAAGTCCTTTTTGAGGCATCAGGTAATTTAAAATAATTCCTTTTTGGAAAACACACTTCTAACAAATACCACTTTCTTAAATAACCTTTGAAATCAAAAGACTTTGTATTAGGATATACAACACTTGAAAAGTAAATCAATCCTTTTCCGAAACTCAAGGCCTCTTAAACATTACTAAATAAAATCTTTAAAACCAATCATTAAATCAAAATCACTTTTCAAAAATATACAACCATTTACACATCCTAAGATCTATAAATTAAATACAAAATTTAGAACTTAATCAATTAAATCAAAAGAGACTACTCCTACTTTCATTAACTCATAATTCAGTTCCAAATGCTTATATAACAACTACCATTATAAGCTACTTAAACAAATAGCTTAAACTTGATATAATCTTTTAATCATTTGGTCAGTCAGGAAACACATTTTAAAAAAAATCAGTACAAACACTTAACACATCAACAGTCATTCTAAAATATGAACTTATTCACTTATCAAGTCAAAACAAGTTCTAAAGTTGATGCAACTCAAACTAAGATTCTGGACAGTAGCACAAAATAAGGTTGCATCTCTTCACAGTTACCCAAAATTCATTCTTTTCAATTTTCTACTAAAAGATTCACATCAAAGTTCTAAAAAATGACATTGAGCTTAAGAAAGTAATATTTTTCCACACTTATTCAATTATGGGCAACACTTAAATTATTTCAATTTACCTTAAATCTTATAAACATACTACTAAGGTCAATATAAAACAAATCTGGACAGCCACTCAAACAAATTGCACTTACTCACAATTTTCATCAAATTAAAGTTCTAACCTCTATTTTCAAAGAACTAAGAATTATAACTCGAAAATACTTATAACTTATAAAAATAGTTACATATAGATTAATTAGACAATAATATTCATAGCATACATTTATTTATCTAATGAAATACTATAACTTGCCTAAAACTCTTAACATTATATTTTTATATCAAAACACAACCCAGTTTTTATTTACTAAATTCAAACAATATGATAACCATACCCAAACATACACACATACATTAAAATCATTTTTATAATTACTTAAATCAATTTATTAAATTTGAACAGTATACAATACAAACTCAAAAATCACTTTTACAAGACATTTCACAATTATCATACAAGCATCAGTAAGACAACAGTTTAGTAAACCACTAGAACATTAAGGCATACATTTACAAAGTCACTTTTATATTTCCTTTTTAACTCTATATATAAAAAGTCTTAGCATAAAATTCACATATTGATTTAATCCAAAACAATTTCTATCATTGATGCAACTAATTTAGATTTTTGGACAGCATGCATACTTAAACTTAAAAATTCAATTTCTCTTAAACAGAAAATCGAAAACACATGCCGTTTCTTTCTAAATTCTTATTACAACTTCTACTATAATAAAATGACAAAATTAAACAAAATAAAATAGTTGCATCTGCTGTACAGCCACAGAAAAGTTGCATCACTTAAACAAGTTCAAGAAAACAATCCAAACAATCATACACAATCATGCACAATTCCTACTTATGCTAAAAACTTTAAAACACTATTATTTCAAATAAAATATTACTTTTTTTTTATTATTATTTATAATTTCTGGACAGCAACTTAATATTTTCTATAAAATCAAATTAATCAATCAAAAACACTCATTTCTATTTGTTTCTACATTACATTTGCACATACAAACAAAGTATCACTAACACCTTTAAAAATAATCATTTGGGATCTTAACAAATTAATTTTCCAGAATAAAAACTAAATTTCCAGAATCAAAACTAAATTTTCAGAAATAAATCTTTTCCATAACACATGTAATTCATTCCATAGACAAACTAAAGCAATTATCAAATCAATTAGAAAAGTTCAATTCACTTTATTTCTTCCTCTAAATTTCGACCAGCATAGAAAAATATCAGAAAAATATTTTTAATTCCTAAAGCATCTATATAATATAATTACATCATTTTGTATATTAAAAATAAGAGTTTTAATCATTAATAAAATATAAAATAGATCTCTTTTAGAAAAATAATCACTTTTTCCAGCAAATAACTTTTACAAACATATCAACCACATACTCATACAATTAATCAAAAATACATGTTCTTATAGGTTTTTTAACAACTACCATTTATTCCTTTTTCTTGTAAACAATCAACTATAATTTAACCATACATCAAACAATCAAACAAATTACAAAAATAATTTTAAAATAATGCAATAATCCTCACGGCCTATTCTTTTTATTTTTTCCAGAAAATTTATTTTTTTGCTTATTATCCTAATTCATTGTTCTTATTAAACTTAAATCCTAACAAAAGAAAATCAAATACAAACAAACAATAACAATTACATAAAAATTTTCATGACATATAATTCCATACACTTCAAGAACATCAAAAATTTCCAGAATTCACTTTATTCCCAAAAATCAATTTTAGTTCCTTTAAATCATTTTCATTTCATTTCTACTTTAGAGAAAAGTACTTATTTGTTTTCATTCTTTTTAGAGACTTAATTATAACTCAAATATACATGAAATAACAACAATTATCACACAATATACATACATACACACGGTCCAGAAAAAGAAAAAAAATAAAACCAAAATAAAAAATTCATTTTAATCTTTTTATTCATTTCCATACTCTTTTATTTTATTAAACAACAATACAATATACATACTAAAATACACAAATCAATCCTCAATTTTTCTTATTATGTGCCACGGTTCATATATATACATATATCAGAAATTAAAATTTTTCCATTATTATTTACTTATTGAGTATTATTTCTTAATACAAAGAAATAAAACAATTAAAAAGACAATGAATAAAAACTTATTTGCTCATACAAAATTCTCTACAATTCTTATGTTCTAAGTATTAAAATAAACCCAGAAAATAAATAAATCAAACACATCATCAAAACATTTAGCCATCTTAAGAATTAAAGAAAAGGGGAGATAAATCCCTTTAAACACCCTTTTTGTGTCCCTTTTCTCATTCTTAATTCATATGACTCAAGAACAATTTCATAGATTCAATAACAACTTTAAAATGAAAATAAAAATTTAGAATTTAACTATAGAAGAAATTGAGAAGGTTTAAACAAAAATATAAACAAAACAACTTAAAAATAGCTTAATTAAATAAGTGATTTTGGGTTACCTCTACTCCTTAAGCTTTTTAGAAAACTTCAAGCAACCAAACAAATCATCCCACCTTCCTATAGCTTGCTCGTCCCCCTCTCTCTTTCTCTCTTAGAATTTTTATTTTTTTTCCCAAGTGAAACTATCAAGTGTTTGTGTGTGAAAAATGTGGAACTAAGGCTATCTATTTATAGGTGTTTGGAGATGCATTTCCCTTCATTTTCAGACCTAAATTTCGTGCCCCCCTTCATCAAGTTCCATTCAAAAATTTTCAAACACTTCTTGGAACATGAACTAGCATTAAATGTGATTTTGTTGATTCCTAAAGCATTTTAATTCATGGATTATTCTCACCAACTTCAGAACTGTTCTTCCCCTCTTTCCCTTCTAATTTGGACGGTGCATATATTAAAATAGGAGAGAAAATTTCTCATTGGTTCATTGTGGAGGTGCCTACATAATTATCCACTCATATAACTATTAAAATTTGATTTTCTATCTACTGTACAAAAATTTTCGTAAATAGCAAAGTAAAAATTTTATTTTTACATCTTAAGATTCTACATTTTAATACGATCGTTTTCATATAAAGTTTGTAATTTTTGGACTTACGGTTTGAAAGTTATGAATTTTTGAAGTCCTAAGGTCATTTCTTCAAAAATACACTTCCTAAGCTTTTCAAATATTTTAAAATAAGAAAAATACGAAAATACATTTTATTTAAATGATAATACATTATAAAACTTCAGAAATGCATTTTTATTTTCAAAGTAAAATATACTTTAGTCAAAAGGCTATTTAATGCATTAAAACCATACATTGGTTCTTAAAACTCAAAAATTCGTTCACTATTGCAGCAGTGATAAAATTTCGAAAACTCAAAAATAAAAATCAAAGCTTTACATTTTCATAATCTATATTTCGATACGATCGTTTTGACATATCATTTGTCATTTTTTGACCTACGGTTAAAAAGATATGAATTTCTAAAGATAGGATACTCTAATCCATCAAAAATCATTTCATCTTTTAAAATCATTTAAATCAAATACTTTACCTTAAAAATATTTCATTTAAATAGGCTAGGGAAAACATTGGTATATAATATATATACCTATATATGTTACGTGTATACATATATATTTTCATATATATATATTTTTTATATAAACCCAGGTATCAAAATCAAGCATAATTTCCTAATTTTAATTATAAAATCACAAATAAATTGAGTAAAATTGTGGGTCTCACATTCATCAGATTCTTCATGAATATATTCAAGTACGCTTCCGCTTCATTCCTTCTTGATGACTTGACATGAATGTGTTCTGGTTAGATAATATATTTTATCTCTTTAGTATATGCCATCAATTTTGCGAAACAATTCTTTGCTGTCTAGAATTTTTTAAGTGTGTTCTTCAATTTTAAAAATGTGTTCAAGTGATTTAAAGTATAGCTTTAAAGTGGTAATTGACTTAGGGAAAAGCCGGATTGAAAACGGTGAATTTTTCGGTGTTTTCGGAGTTGATTAGGGTGTTGTCCAAATTGGACCAGCAACCCCTATTTTCTTTTAAAATTTATTTCTGGACTATTTTCAATGTATTTTAAAGTATTTGAGTTGTCATTTTATTTCGTAACGATTTGAGAAAAGGAAATGCGTTTTCGGGTAAAACGAAAAGGATTTATTTTAAAGCTTTAAGAGTTTTGTGCAAGCGATAAGAACGAATAAGTAATTTGAAATTTTATATTAATACGTTATGTTTAATTTGAAGAAATAAAGGTACCGTTCTCGAGAGTGATCGTGGGAATCGGAGTTTCGTGGATTCTCAGAGAGTTTCAGTTCGCAATCAAGGTGAGAATAATAGTTTATTTGGAATGTATGTCATGATTAAATGAGTTTAGTTTCGATTGTTTAAATTAGAACCGTGATCGGATAAGGTTAAGTAGTGTGAGGGCAATTGGTCTGTTGATTGTTTGGTTCCTCGCACGAAAGACTAAGATAACTATTGCATTTATGTGTTGTTACTTGATTGAGTTATGTGAACATGAGAATATGCAAATATTATGCCTGCTCAGGCATGATGATTCATTCTGTTTTATTATGTTCAGCATGATGCATGACATTGAAAAATGAAATTAAAAAGTGATGAATAAATGCTATGAGTTTGAGGAATTAAGGATTGAAAGTAAATTTCCCTGATGAGCACCAATTTGGATTTATGCTATCTAAGTTGAGTTTGTGCTGGCCACGAGTGATGCTCTGTGAGTCCGAGCCCTTAATGAGCAAGTGTGAATGGAAAAGAACGAATGTTGAAAAAGGTTGTTTAATTAGAGGTCGAGAATCACCGAAGGATGGATAAGGGTGACTCGTCCACTATTAGTTTAATAAGCCTTAATAAAATATTTAAAAGACATTAATAATAACGCGGAGAGATGAGCGTGAAGTAGTGGAGAGGAAGATACCCTGTCTATCTGCGGATATTCAGGTGTGTGATTGAGATAGGGGAGGGTGATGACGGTGACTCGTCAAGTAGCCTAGGGTGTTTTTCTAGGAAGAACTGGACTATATGTGATCGGGACTTAAGACCCAGGGGATCGTAGTATGTTCTGCACCACGACCTAGAAACGTACTGTCGCCCCCTTGATCAAATCTGAAGCGGTAAGAAGGAACCTGAACGAGGTGGGCAGTTTGATTTGTTGTTAGGCCTTGCGGAATCGCGTAAAATAGTAATTGTCTCAATGACCAGTACGATTGTGGTCTTGACAAATATATTATATACTGTTAGATTTTGTCGACTTTTCGACCGGCGTGGGTTAAGGTTCCTGAACGTCCCGTTTGCTTCCGACTAGGATTGGGAGGATGTGGAGGAGATGTAGACATGAGTGACGATTTGATAGTTATCCCAGTGATGATTTTAAATACCCTGACATCATTGGTGATGAGAATTCCAATAAGACTTAATAAGATACAGTAACAAAGTTAATTGTTCATAATGATTAAGAGTGTGGTGCTGTGACTGATGAAGGCAGTGGAATTGTGATAAGCGTGATGACGCGAGATCAATGAATTACTTATCTGACGACGATGATGATCATGAATTCATACATATTCATGTGCATCTGCACTTTTATTTATTCTGCTTTGAGATATGTTGATGGTACGTCTCTTTTGTCGACGTGTCATGCGCTCAAAAGCTTATTCTTTCTCCTATTTGTTGTTTCTCTTCGTTCTTCATGGTGACGCAACGGGCAGATGACGTACCGCATCGCAATCCAAATGTGGCCCCTAGCGGGGGGAGTGTGGGAAGCTATCCCTGAAGGCTGGATCTGGAGAGGCCCGACTTGGTTGGAAATTAGTGACCCAGAGCACAGATTGAGAGGTGCAAGGATTGACTTGCACATTGATCACATTACCCTGAGAGACTACATGGATGGTGGCCCTCAGACTTATTACGCACGTGGTATGCAACTTGCACCACCTGCGGATGTGAAGACTGAGGAGGAGGAGATAGCACCGGAGGATGTCAGTGATTAGTCGGTTGCTTAGGGAGTCTCGTGGGAGTTGTGGCTAGGGTGTTTTTGTTTTGTTAGTAGTATTGGGTCTTGCTTCGACTAAGGAGAGTCTTGCTCTGGATATTTGAGGATGTAATTACCTTTATCTTTTGATGTATTTTTGGGACATGGTGTCCACAACTATTTTTATTCTGCTTTATTTATCTGCTTTTGGAAAACTTATGTAATTATGGAGTACTGATGATTTTATGGGGCAATGTGAAAATGTGGAACAAGTATTTTGGTGTATGGTTCGGTGTATGTATAATGTGTTTTGTATCAACTCGATTTTGTGGATGGTGATGATAATACTTTGCGATAAGTCGAACAATGCAACCTTTTGCAAATAACTCAACTTAATGGATTTTGAAAATAAATAAAATGAACCAAGCAAAACGCAGATACGCAATTGTTTTAAAAAAAAATCGACCCTCATTTTTACTAATATTTTAATAAATAAATGCAATGTTTTTGGGAAACAAAATCGGGGTGTTACACTAATATCACCTAAAGATTAGACCCTCCCTAGATAAAATAGTGACCTATGAGCGAGTTAACTAGATGACTTTTGACTCAAATTTCAACTGAACCTTTTTTCGCGGTTTGATCATGCCCTGAGCTTAAAGTGGGGTAAAAAAATTAGATCCCGGATAAATTAATGGAAATTTCTATCATGCAACCTAATTTTGGGTTGTTGCTAAACAATCCTTTGTATGAACCAATGATGCATTGTCACCTCATGTATTGTTGTCATGTCATTTTTTAAAAAGTCAAAACTCATAAATGTCAACCCAAAAATATGTGAAATGGCAAAGTATTATTGGTTAAACAAAAGATTGTATGACAACAACCCAAAATTAGGTTGCATGGAAGTAATGCCCTAAATTAATAAGCAAGCCACAACATAGATCCCAACCAATTTAGGAAGCAAGCCACAACCAGTGTAAAGAGTAAAAGGGCCATGGAGAATGGTGATCCAATTAAAAATGAAGCAGCCTAGAGAAATAGTAAAACAGTGGTGGAATTCAAATCTACCTTTTATACTTGAACCTCATTTTTATTACAAAATGATCAAATTATTCCTAGTTTCTTTCTTTTCTCCACCTTCATTCTCACCGCCACCACTCTTGACTCCTCGTTTCCAAATTATAGACCACCATCCCTGACAACATTGTAAGGGAGAAAACAAAAAAGAAAGAAAAATATAAAGGAGAGAAGAAGAAAAAGAAACCCTTTGGGAGAGGCGTCGTTGTCGCTGACGTAGTCCTCCCCTCCTTCGCCATATCAAAGTCGAGCTCCACCAACATTACCTTAGCCTATTGTTTTCCCTCTCAAATTTTGAGCGCCACCTTTATTCCCTCTTCCTTTCACCTCAGATTCACAATCAACACCATCGTCATCTTCAATCGTTTCTGTTAACCATGGCAGATATGACCATGAATGATACTCACATGAGCAATGATGTATCCAAATCTGGATCCATTTTCAGGTTGTGGCATTTTCGTCTTTGTGAGAAATGCTTCTGAACATAGCAGAGGTGGTCGAGCTTCATCTTTGTATTGTGTTTCATGTTCACAAACGTGAGGATACCCTAAAGGTGACCATCGTTGTTTTGTGGTGGTGGTGTTGTGTTTAGGGTTTGGGGTTTGAAGAATGTAAGGATAATTGCGGGAAAAAAATTAAAATGGGGTTTGTGTTTAAAACTTGGGTTCAAAATCCCTTACTCATAATAAAATAGTAAAAAACAAAATCGGAGAGCCAAAAAAGATGGAGAGGTGCCATTTGTCGGAATGCAAACAAATTTTTTTATATGCAAAGTTTTTTATATGAACATGGAAAGGAAAATAAAACCATTAATAATTCAACCAATAACGTTCTTAAAGATCAAACTCAAGACCTCCTCCAAACCTTTTTTTTTTTTAAAAAAAATGAAGATTCCTCCGAACCTTTAAAACTAGGTATATGATAATATTATAAACTACACCGGTGTAAGCGATTTTTAATCCATATACCTTATCATTTGTAGTTATATCTAGGTTTATTTAGGACAGTCGTTTTATTGACATAGTGGCAGTATTTTTGATCTCAACAATCTTCCAAAAAATTGTTATAGATGTTGTCATTTGTTATTTTTCTTAAAATTATTATTACCATTTATAATTATTTAATTTCAACTTTTAATCCCAATTGTTTTGAATTAGAGCATCACCCTAGATAGAATTCAAATTAAACCATGTGAGGCAGAGAGATCACCGAAGTGGGTACAACCTCTATTAACAAAGTTTCTTCCATACCCACAACAGGAGTCGAACCCCTGACATCATGCTTAAAGAACTCAGCTATCTACCAACTGTGTTAGGCTTTCTTAGTTACTATGGTAATTATCTTAAATGTTGGATTGTCAAAGAGGATTTGAAAGCTTCTCGCGGTAAACATATTTATTTCTTGCTTTATTTATTTATTTATTTTTTTAAAAAAAAAAAGCGATGAAAGCATGCTCTTTCTATTGCTCCATAGTTATTTGCCAAGATATCGGTATCATTGATAAGAATGAACTGAAATCAACCTCTAAAGAAGAAAAGAAATTATATATTTTGCTTAGGTGCATCCTTTGTGTTAAGGACATATACATGTATATTCCATGGGCCAAAATCTATTGTTCTACAAGTGTGTCATTTTATGTATTATTTATTCTCATTTATCAAAACATACAATTTCTTTTTTTTTTTGGTAAACAAACATACAATTTCTTTTAGTTTAATAGTTTTATATTTTTTTTTTCAATAAAAAAAATAACACGCAATTATGAGACATCTGATTTTATCAGGTATACTATGGATTCTTATGATGATGATGATAACTTTGATAAGATATAGAACCTACTCTATCTTAGTGGGTACGGGGACGATGTGGTTAATAGGAATAAGTGGGAATGGCATAAGGAGGGCCCGCCGCAGCAGAAGAAGATGAGTGTTTGTTAGTGTTAGTCATGTGAGGGAAATTACAGGGAACACAATCCTTGGATTAGAGAAGAAACAGAGAGTATACAAAGCTGCCATAAAGCAAATTTGAAATAATGAAATATATAGTTAACGAAAAAATGTTATATGGACGTTATGTGATTTACATTACTGCCGTACTGATGTTGTGAGATAATTGAAATGTGAATTAAGTAGGTTGTTACGTTGTAGTGGCAGTCAGCTGTATGCTGAATAAATTTGAGATCTTAGGTTAAAGATTTAATTTTTGGTGATGCAATTATTTTTAGAAGGAAAAATACTATTTACAATTTTTAATGTCGGATAGATTAATCTATGCATATAAAATGAATTCAGAATACCACTTAAAACAATTGAAATGTGAATATATCCTCCGGGATCTTTTCTTTATCATCAAGAGGGTTAAGTTGGTCGTTTTGGCTTGATCTGATGATTTGTGGGAGTCAATATTTTTGCTGTTAATTTTGTCTCATATAATGGTCCTGGGCTGTTTTTATTTTGTTTTCTATTGCTGTGATTGGGTTTGGAACCGAGATCTCACCATTTCTTGGGAGAAAAAAAAAAAAGGTAATTAGTCTGTAAATTCCGTTTTTACATCTCATACCCTTTTTTTTTTATAGGGTTCTGTCGAAATATTTTTCGATATCCCAAAGTTGAAAAATGAATTTTTTCGATTACTCTCTTATTAAAAAAAATTATTTCAAAATCGAAAAATGCATTTTTCTAACTCAGAGGTATTGAAAAATATTCCACGAAACCACATAAAAAATGGGGTTTGGGATCTAAAAACGAGGTTTGGGAACTAACATTATTCAAAAGAAAATGGTGAAGATCTGCGCCATTAAATAATTTAACTTCATTTAAAATATTGATTTAAAATTTATTTGTAAAAAAATATGACTAATAAAAAGAAAAATAGAGCCAAGCAGAGAGAAATTAGAGAATCTCCACACTTTGTTTGGCTTCTTTCTTTTACTTTGGTGGAGTTTACTTCACTTTTCGGTCTTGAAGGTTATTGTTCTTTGGTCCTGTTTGCAGAACTTCTTGTGGTGCTTATTGTTACCCCTAATATAATGGGAAGGTCTTCCCTTATACTACTTTAATTAAGGGAATGGATTCTCTTTTTTGAGGTAGAAGATGTAAAAGACTTCATTCTCAAAAAAAAAATAAAAATAAAAATAAAATCAAACCAAGGATCAATACGTAACTCACATAATTGTCCAAAAAATTCGGTTAATTTCAGCTAATAATCTATAATGTAAAATAGGATTTCTCCATTTGGCTATTTTGAGATGCCTATAAAAATTCTAGTTGCTATTTCTTTCTTCAGATTTGCAAAAGTATCAATGGAATTCAAGGGAATGGATTCTCGAAAGTAAAAACATAGTACGAAAAGTATCAAGTGATACATCAAATCGTTTACTATATCGAATTACAAATTTTTATTTCCTTAAAAAATTACTAACTTTTAAAATAGAATTTATATAAAGTAATTGATTAATATATACTCCTAAGAAAATTAGTCAAAAATCCACCCAACAAATATACATAAATAGCATCTGTCATAAAAGTTCAGCGAGCGAGTTTTAATTTTAGTCTCTAAATTTTTTTTTTACGTGACTAGTCTTGAATATTAAAAAGTTTTGGTTTTTATCTTTGCTGTTATGGAATCTTCATTAAGTGCTGATGTGGTTAACTTACGTGTTTTAATTTTAATCTCTTAAAAAAATTGACAATGGTTAATCCCTTATATGTTGAAAAATTTTGATTTTGGTATCTTGATGATGTGAATAATAAAAAATAAACCTAGATCAAAATTAAACTTGCCATAATTGTCCAAACACGTTCTAAAGCTCAACGACTTTATAATTAAGCTCATAGCTTTGATCATTAGCTTAACACAACTTGATGAGCACATATACATTTTTTATTTGTGATACTCAACCGAGGTTGGACTCCAACTTTTTATAAAATTAAAAGCAGCCAACAGAATGAGTAGTAATTTGGCCAATCTCCTTACATGCATCAACCACATGCTTAGAGCTAGACCAACCACATGCTTAGAGTTAGACCAAGTTATGAAAGAATAATAATATTCCGAGGTCATGGCCCAAATATCCATACACATGGCATCAATTCACATCAACTAAGACAAGTGACAAAGCTGATGTGGTGTTTTGTTACAAACATCAACACTAAATGGAGATTCGCTCATGTTTATTAGGTTCAAAATCAAAACTTTAACAACATTTAAGATTAATCAAACACGTGATACCAATTCACATTATTAGCACTTTATAAAGATTCCCTCGTGCCAAGGAACAAAACCAAAACTTTTCAACATTTAAGGACTAATCATGATATAAAAAAATTTCAGTGACTAAAATTAAAATACGTTGAACTTTCCGGACCAAAACCAAAACAACGTGGCGCCAACACACACCACTTCAGGTAGGTGCAGGGTAAGGCTAATGCAGCATTCCACTAGCCACATAAACACTTAACCGAGATTCCTTAATGATAGGATTCTAAAACCAAAATTTTTTAACATTTAAGAACTAGTCACCGCAAACAAAAATTCTAGGGACTAAACGAAAATATGTTAAACTTTTAGGGACTAAAAATTTAAATAAACCTATATACTTATTCAATAATTGGTCTATAGTAACCTATGATATCTTAATAATATGTATGATAAGACAATAATTTAAATTCACAAAATAATAAAAGCATGGTGTATGTAGAAAATTGAAATTGCATAAAACTAACGTTACAGTAATTGAAATCATACGAGGAACGTATTTAAAGTGTACGGAAATAGAAGAAATACATGAACAATGTTTTTTTTAGTAAATTGATCTTTATAAATATTAACATTTTTGAAATTAGTTTTTATATATTTTTTTTGTTTTGATTTTATTTTTCACCGTCAACTTTGGATGGAAAATGTTGAAGCTGTCTACAGGACAGGAAACCAAAACGAAACTAGAAAACATGGATTAAAACCAAAAATGAAACAGTAAAGTATGGACCAAACCTCCAGAAAATAAAAATATAGGGACCAAAATCAAAACTATATTTACACTATTCTACATCGTAGTTGACGGCATTAATCAAAACAAAAATAGAATAAAAATGGAGAAAAAAATTTGTAAGAACTAAATTCAAAAAATCAATATTTATAAAAACTGATTTGATATTTAAGTTGTTTATAAAAAAAAAAGAAAAAAAAAAAAAAAACAACAACATATGTCCCTATATCCAAACATATATCTCTTTATGATAGCGGGTACCTCTCTCGACCAATTCTTTTTCCAAATATTCCAACTCATACACATTGGCAAGAAATAACGTGAAATTCAACTTACCAACCCCTACTTATTGGTTTGTTCTTCAACAAATATTTTTTTTCGATTTTTGAGAACAATAATCGCTAAACTATACATTCCGAAAAATGATTATTTTTTTCTTATATAATTTAAGAGTTTGCTTAATCTCGATTTTTAAGATTGAAAATAAGAATTCTAAAACGATTAAGTTTTTTAATGAATAATGTATTGAGAAGATATAAAGTTTTATATTTTTATTTTTTCAAAAAACATATTTAGATTAAGATGTTTAACCTCAACCCTATTAAAAAAAAAAAACCAAAGTCTTGAAAATTAGGAAAAGGTTATTGTCACTTTTATTTTATCTATACCATAAGTTTGTGAAATAAATAAAGAATATAATCGACTAGTAAAAATATGACTAGGTTATTTTCAAAAATAAAAAAAATTAATAATATGACGAGGTTTTTCGGAGTGAAAATTGTCACAACTTACCCATAAAACTTATAATTCAGTTAACATTATATACAGTAAAATCACAACCCTATTATCAACAAGGTACAACCCTACTTTTTTTTTTTAAAAAAAAAAAGGTACAACTAACGTAGCTGATTAATAGTTAGGATCTTAATTATGACGTCAATAATTATTCAATTTTAATCATGAATATAAAATAGACTTATTAATAGAGATTAAATTTGTCTCATCTATTTTCAAGTATTGAAAGAAATTAGTGTTTGAATGTTGACCAAGAAAACTTTGATCATGATGAAAAAAATCACAATCCTATCATAGTTCAGTAATAGGGAAAAGTCTAAAAATACACTCTGAACTTTGCATAATGGTCCTAGAATTTTAAAATTATACAAAAAGATTTTGAACTCTGAATTAATTTGTATATATGAAAAATGGTCTTTCAATAACGCCTCTTTCTGATTAGAGTTTATGGTTCTCTTTCGTATTCTCACACTTTTTTTTTTTAAACAATTTGAGAGTCTTTAGCACACTTTTTTAAAAAAAAAAAAAGTTTAAGAACCAAATAGCAAATTTATCTAGCTAACAGCTAAGTTGTGTTTATGAATTTTTCCCTAATTAAAATTCCATTCAAAACTGGAAATAAAAAAAATTTAGCTAGGGATGAGAATTACAGTGGGTGGAATGCAGGCTGCGCGTGCAGAGAAGTGACGTTGGAGTCATCAGTAACAAGAACTATAATTAGCAGCAGAAATTACAGTGAGAGTTGGTATCTCTTTTTCAGGAAAATGGATGTGAAAGGTGGTTCCCGGCCAGCTGACATGATTGTGACGCAAGTATGGCCAGGAATCAGAAAAAACACTGCACCCTCCACAGTTGTTGTTGTTGGGTTTCACATGGGAATAGATGGAGCTTCTCTCTGATCCTATGCCACCATCAATTTTATCCTTAATTACGATGAGTTTTTTTTTTCAGCTCTCACTGATTTCTTTTGAACCCTTTTTTTTCATCTTTTGAGAGGCGAAAGTGTAATTTTTTTTGTTTTTCGCCTCATGGAAGGCGAAAAAGCCACTAATTTTACACTTTCGCCTCTCAAGAGATGGAAGAAAATGGGGTTCAAGAGAAATGGGTGGGGCTGAAAAGAAAAACTCATTACGATAAGTGCATGTTGGATTTTGTGGCGAGTTTAAGAATGATAATGTGTTTGGATAGATCCGGATATCATAATGGGGTACTCGGATCCTGATCCGTTCATAAATTATTGGGTCTGGACTCATTCGGATCCAAATGGGTACCCGCCGTATAATGGGTAGACAGGTCTCCGGGTATTCATACAGGTTTTGCAGGCATCCATTAGCAATTTTTTTTAAAGAAAAAATTATTTTTTAAATTAATTGATATGTTTTTTATAGAATGAGGGATCCTTAATACATCATTAAATATTCTACTTAATATTAATCCCTACCGCCATTAAACACTCTCATACATCAAAGAAATTCTCTCGTTAAAAACAAACATACAAAATTTATATATATATATATATATATATGTAAATATGAACGGATCCGGATACCCACGGGTCTGGATATCTCAAACCTGGACCCAGACCCGTTCAAAGCGGTTACCCAGACGAGTCCACTCTTTGAACCCACGGGTCTCTTTTTTTGGTCCAGACCCGGACTCGTTGCGAGTATTATTCGTGGATCCGGGTCCAATTGTCATCCCTAGATGAGTTATCCCAAAATCAATTTTGGAATATCAATGCTACTAACAGTTATTTCTGCTCCAATGTAATCTTGGAACCAGAAATGATTATGTAACAAGAAACCAAACATGCTAAGAATTTATTTTAATTACATGGAATGTAAATGTAGAATCACTTGTGTTGTATAGTAGGACAATAAAATTTCAAAATACCGACAGAAATTCTGTTTGCATTTTAAAAGTGTTGTTTGTATTCAATTTTTAATAATTTTAGTTTTTAAAATTATTCTCACACTTGTTAGATCAACCTCCATTATTAAACATTCGTTTTTTTTTCTTCATCTCTATCCTAACCTAATCACACAAACTCAAATTTTCTTCTTTCCCACACACAAATCAATAATTCCCTGTATGAAGAATATTATCCTTCACTCTCATAAACACCCAACCGAAACAATAGCTGATAATTAAACGGTTAATGAAATAGTGATTCTCAATTATATATGTAACAGTATGTCAAAAATTAGGCTAATTCTAACTATCCTTCTATATATGCATGTAAAATTACACTATGAGGAATATTGTGTAACGTTCTAGACAAAAAAACACAAAAAAGCATGGATAATGCACCAATAAGTTCAAAATAGATAGTGACATTTTTTTAATAATATTTTCACCGGATACAAATTATCAATTCACTTGAAGCACTCATAGCCTAAAATAAAGTTAAGAACTTGAATTATGTGGGTGGGTGTTTATGCGGTTGAAGGTTGAGAAGACGGTGGGTGTGTGATGGAGGTTAAATATAATATTTATGAGTGTAATTTTAAAATTTTAGGTGCAAAAATTATAAAAAGCTCAAATACAAATAAAAGCTAATAAAATTTGTTAATATTGAATGTGTAGAGTCTACAGAAGTAAACTTTGCTAATATATATAAGCTAAACACTTTTTTTCCTATTTATGAACTCATCTTCCAATTTTTTATGTTATTAATTGTTTTTTCCTTGCAAATATCATTATTTACTAAATGCTTTATTATATGATTATTAATGATTCACAATAATAATTATAAAATTAATATTGAAAGTATCTGTTAAATGTTGACAATTTTTATATCATTAACAATATTAACTAATTTTCTTAATTATTTGAAGAAAAAAAACTTGTAATAAGGGTAGAGGGGTACTAAATTAACAATTGAACTTCATCAAAACTTCATTTCATACTGTTTATAAATTGAAGTTAGGCCATGTTTGGTTATAACTCACAAAATCAATTTTGGCCCCAAAATCACGTTGAAGCATAAACAACTGGTAGTAGCATTAGCATTTCAGAATTGATTTTAAGTTAACTACACCATAGAACCAAACATCCACTTAGAAATGTTGGGATAATGATATTTTTCACTCCGAATCTTTCTTAACCCTTTTATATTTTATTTTTTCCATGCATTATACTGAGGAGTAATAATTTTGATGATTGACTTTTTATAGTATATCATTTTTCTATCTTATAAGGATCTTAAAAACTGAAACAATTTTTTATCCTAAATTAAAGTTAAAATAATTAATGAATAGTTTATAAATTGAAAATTTTGAATTGTGATTGCTTGATCAATTATAAAATACATTAAATTATTAGATATTTAATATAATTAATTATTGTATTAAGCAAATCATTGAATGATTACTCTATCGATCTCTTTAATTTTTTTACTCTTCCAATTTGTTAAAGTAAATCATACATAATACACGAGTGCACAAAGTTATTGTCGTTCGGGTAGGGGATGCTGAGGAGTAAGGATGGATCATGGGAGTGCCTTCCTTTTTGGGAATTTATTTTGTCACCCCTAGGTCTATGGTTGTCACCCCAAATATATAATTCATACTCATCATGTCTTTTAAAAAAAACATATTTTAACATGGGTCGTAAGGGAGTACTACGACTATCAGGTCGTAATAGCCCCTTATGACCCTTTAAAAACTGAATTTTAACACGGGTGGTACGGGTCGTAGTACCCCCTTACGACCTATTCAAAAACAGGTATTCTAATTGGGTCGTAAGGGGGTGCTACGACCTACAAGTCGTAGCACCCCTTTACAGGTCGTAACACTCCCTTACGACCCGTGTTAAAACTTATTTTTTAAAGGGTCGTAAGGGGGTGTTATGACCTGATGGTCGTAGTGCCCCCTTACGACCCGTGTTAAATACTTATTTTTTTTATATAAATTCATTCATACGCGAAATTTTTTTTACCAAATCTTATACTTCATCATACTAAAATTATAGTTGGTTTTAATGGCTGCTGTTGAACCTGAATTATCTGAGAGACAAGGTAATTTTCAAATGTCATTCATAAAGTTTAGTTATGATGAATGTTTTCAATAATTTATTGTATCCTAATTAATGAATTATATGCAATTGTTTATTTAATTATAAAAAAAAAATTATGTGTACAATATTTCACCAGGTCATAGCCTAGTGTTACGACCAGTGTTTTTGTTGTAATCGTAACACTGGTTTACGACCCATGTTTTTTGAGGGTCATAACCAGGTGTTACGACCCGTGTTTTTTTTATTTTTATATTAATTTTTGTTTATTTTAAATATCTAATATAACATTTTTTATTGAAATCCTAATATTACCTTTTTTATTCTAAATTTCTAATATAACTTTTTTTTATTCTAAAGTTCTAATATAAAATTTTTTTATGCTAAATTTGTAATACAACTTTTTATTTTAATTTTAAATTCCTATAACACTGTTTTTTTTAATTCACTATCTTAAATTCCTAATGTAACATTGTTTTTTTTATTTTAAATTCATAATGAAACACTGTTTTTTTTATATTTTTTATTTTAAATTCCTTGTAATATGTTATTTTTCAATTTTTTTTATTTTAAATCCTAATATAACTTTGTTTTATCATTTAACAATATTATTGCAGACTATAGCGATGACTTTTCGCAAGTAGAGACGAATTGATCCGTTGGGTTCAAACTGTTGGAAAAGAACAAAAACATGTGATCGTTATATATCGGTCAGACACAGGCGGAGGGACGTATAAGAGAAGACCTAGGGTTTTTTTGGCTTGCGAAAGAAGTGGAAAATATAGGAAAAGAACAAAAGGTGAGGTAATGTGTGTATCCAGTACTCGCAAGTCTGAATGCCCTTTCAAGATTAATGGTTGGGATCTTGGTAATGGAAAAGGTTGGATGCTTTCGGTCAAATGTGGCATCCACAATCACAAACCATGTGAAAGCTTGGAGGGTCATTATGGTAGGCCAACCAAAGAGGAAAAGTAGTTAATCGAGAACTTGACAAAGGCAGGGGTCAAACCGAAGGAAATTCTCATTAGTTTGAAAGAACGGAACAAGAACAATACTACTACCTTGAGATAAGTGTACAATGAGCGTCAACGATTTAGAAAAAGTATCAGACATCCCAGGACACAGATGCAACATTTATTACACAGATTGACTTCTTCTGGATATGTGACAAATTATGTAAAAGACGAAGAAAGTGATGTGGCGAAGGCCATTTTTTGGGCACATCCAAGTGGAATATCATTATTACATTCGTTCAGTATTGTTCTTGTTATGGATAGTACCTACAAAACAAATAGATACAGATATCCGCTTCTTGAGATCGTAGGTCAAACATCCACAGAGAAGACGTTCCATGTTGCCTTTTGTTATATGGAGGATGAAAAGGCTTCCTACTTCACATGGACTCTAGAGCGGCTTCGCAACTTGATTGAAAGTGATGATGCCATGCCTCAGATCATAGTGACTAGTCACGAAGGTATTTTCAACCTCTACTCACTTACTATGTAAGTTTCACATATCAAAGAACGTGCAGTTTAGAGTGAGGCAGAAGGTTTGTAAGACAAAAGATGTGACACCGATAATGGACGCTTGGAAAGAAGTCGTAAAATCTCGAGACTTGCAAGAGTATACAGATTATTTGAAAAAATTTAAGGATTTGTGCGGATTAATAATTTATGAATACGTGGAACGTACTTACCTGCGACACAACAAGGAGAAATTTGTGGGTGTTTGGGTAAACCGATTGATGCATTTTGGTAATACCACAACTAATAGGTGAGTTAAAAAAAACCCAAAGATTTTTTTTATGTATATTTTAGTTATGTGTTTTTACCAATTGAGTTTTAAAATAATTATGAAAAATACGTTATATGTTTATTTTTTGTTTTAACAGGTTGAGAACGCTCATGCCACATTCAAGAGATTATTGAGAGATAGTCAGGGGGATATGTGGCCCAGCTTTGAGGCAATGGAGAACATGCTGGTATGTCAACATACTGATATTAAAGATTCTTTTGAAAGTAGTATCACCAAGGTGGACCATCGTGTAAATAATGATTTCTACAAGGAGTTGTGCCACTTTGTCTCACATAATGCAATAATACGTATTTGGGAGATCATGGGAAGTCTTCTCCAAAAAAATGGGGTAAGCTTATATTGTGATTGCAGAATTAGAAGAACTCGCGGTCTACCATGCAAATGTGAACTTACAAAATATTATAAAGAGGAAGTACCCATCCCTTTGCATGCAGTTCACGATCATTGGCGACGCTTGTCTTTTAATGAAAAAATAAAGACCTCTTTTTCACCAACAGAATTTGATCCAAAACCATACGTGGATGAGATATATCGTCAAGTAGAAGCATTCGATGATAAGGGTGTGCTTGAAAAGAAAAGATATTTTCAAAGATTACATGAGTTTGTGTATCCAACAACAACTTCAATGAAGCCTCCTAAGTATAAAGTGAAGACAAAAGGCGGTGTGAAGGGTAGTAGGAAGGAGCCAGTGTTGGAAACCAACATGCGGGCTTAGCAATTACTAGAGGGGGGTGAATAGTAATATGGAAGCAACAATGACTAATTTTCGGTGCAATTAAATGATAATTGATCAAAAGCTTGTTTTTCTGAAACTGGGCAATTTACTCGAGTGAAATGAAGAACACTCGAGTGAAATGCAACGAAATACTCGAGTGAATTGTAAAACACTCGAGTGTTTTATGCAGAACAGAAAGGAGCAGTTTCAGAGAAATTTAGCAAAATGATTCAATTTCTTAAAGACTAATCCAGGGCAGATATAAATCAAAGTAGAGGGCAATTAAACTAAGTTAAAACAAGTTGAAAACAAGTTAATTGCAACCAATTGCTACTAGAATTATAAAAGCCCCTTTCTATAGAACTTAGGGTTTGATTTTACTTAAAAATTAAGAAAGCTATAAAAGAGAGAGACAACACCAATTTTATCCTGGTTCACACTCAATATAGAGTGCTAATCCAGTCCCCCTAATCAACTTAGGAGTTTCTACTAGTAATCAAATTGTTAGAAATTACAAGGATAAATTGAGATTCCTCACTCAATCCTAACCCTTTTCAAGAGTGTACCAAACTCTTGAAATTTCTACCCCAACTTGATTTGGTGATGAAGAGTCCCTTCTTCTTAAGCTCCTTGGAACCTCCAAGAGCCCACCAAGCTAAGAATCCTCTTAGTCTTTGTGCTTGAGAACCTCCCAAGGCTTGATAACTTGGATACCTCACCAAGTACTTGGATACCTCACCAAGACTTTCTAAACAAGCTAAAGTGTTTGAGTGTTTGAGAATTTTATAACAAATAATTCTCTTACAAATGAAGCACACTCTCTTAACTCACTAAGACAAATAATAAAGCTGAATGGTTGGTTGAGTTTAGAGAGAAAATGATTTTTAACACTTGAGAGAGAGAGAATCAATGAAAGAATGTAAGCTTGTTGCCTTAGATAATGGCCACTATTCAGAATATAAGTAAGGGGACAAAAGGGGAGGAAAAACCAAGTTATTCTTCCTTTTTGTCCTCTTCTAACGTTTAAAAAATTTGCTGTCAGACCTAAATCACTCGAGTCTTTTTGGAAACACTCGAGTGTTTTGTGGTCAACTCTGATAGTGTTGCCTTTTTACTTTATCCAACGGCTATATTACTGAAAATTCATAAATCACTCGAGTGAATTGAGAATCACTCGAGTGAATTGGTCAATGTTGGAAAAATTAAGTTTTCTAACATTGTTTTCAATTCTCTTCTCAAGTCTGATTGGTTTTAATCTCAACCTTTCATGCATGAATATTATTTGACCTTATGTGAGAATAAAAACCTAAACTACCCACTCTCATAAATAAAATAAAATACATTAAGAATAAATGAGAATGAATAATTAAACTAAGCACTTGATCTTCTTTATTGTTGGGCTTGCATTCTTCAAATTAAGTCCATAATTTAATTACATTGTCATCATCAAAATTAATCCACCTTAATCGGAGATTTGATTTTACAATCTCCCCCTTTTTGATGATGGCAAAATAATTAAACTTCTAGCACTTGAGAGCTCCCCCTCAATCTAAGAACCTTTTTAACCTGTACAATCCAGAAAATGTCAAGCACAACGTAATACAATAATAATCATAAACAAGTGCTCATTGGTATCAGAGTGTAAACAAGAAAGCGAAAAAAAATATGCTCTTTTCTCTTTAAAGGAGAAAGCGGAAAAAAAATATGCTCTTTTCTCTTTAATCTCCTTTCTCCCCCTTTTTGTCATGATAAAAAAAAAACATTTTGGAAACAAAGGTGGAGAATGAAGGATACCAATAAGAAAACTTTCCCTTAAGAGTAAATAAGAATCAAAATATGACTATGAAGCAATATTGAAAAACCATGAAGGAACATGAAATCCATGAAGAAAACATGATTAATGCACAAACATCATTAATGCACCATACACAAACCATAAAACATGAGTTTAAAAAAAAAGGTACATCAGACTATAACTGATGAATTCACTCGAGTGAATTTTAAAACACTCGCGCGTTTTTCAGAAAACCTGAAAAACACTCGCGTGAAAATGAATTCACTCGCGTGTTGGCCGAAAGATGAATTTTCAGAAACCTGTAGTTCACTCGAGTGAAATGGGATTCACTCGAGTGTTGGCCGAAAATACTCGAGTCTTTTAACAAAGACTCGCGTATTTTCCATCAGACCTGCTCAAAAACTTTTCCAATTAAAACTGATTTAATTTTGAATTAAAATTACTCGAGTAATTTAAGAAACACTCGAGTGTTTTTATCAGTTATGCTGAAAATCACAGTTTTAAAACATAAAACACAAAATTCACCACATGTAATGAAAACAACAGATAGGAAACTTAATCACACACAATTAAAGACCTAAATTCATAACATCTCAAGGTAATTTCAAACAAGTATCATCACACACTAAATTTAGACATACTTGGTGATTTTCAAATGGCACAAATCAATTAGTTTATACTTGACTCATCTAGAATACCAAGTTCCCCTCTTATATGATAGAAGGTATCCCTTGGTAAGGGTTTTGTAAAAATGTCCGCTAATTGATTTGTGGTACTTACAAATTCAATTGTGCAATCACCCTTTTGAACATGATCCCTTAGGAAATGATGTCTAATTTCAATGTGTTTAGTCCTTGAGTGATATACCGGATTCTTAGTTAGATTGATGGCACTCGTGTTATCGCATTTTAATGGAACACTTTCTAATTTTAAACCAAAATCCGATAATTGTTGTTTCATCCACAAGAGTTGAGCACAACAACTACCGGCGGCGATATATTCCGCTTTGGCGGTGGAAAGAGCAACACAAGCTTGCTTTTTAGAAAACCATGACACTAATGAACTTCCCAATAAATGGCAAGTACCACTAGTGCTTTTGCGATCAAGCTTGCATCCCACAAAGTCGGAATCCGAATAGCCAACAACTAAACTAAGACTAGCATCCCTAGGATACCATAATCCGGTGTTAATTGTTCCTTTAAGATATTTAAAAATATGTTTAACTGCGGATAGGTGTGATTCTTTAGGTTTTGCTTGAAAACGGGCACACATGCATACACTAAACATAATATCCGGTCTAGATGCGGTAAGATATAGAAGACTACCTATGATGCCCCTATATTTACTAACATCAACCGGTTTACCTATGTCATCCTTGTCTAGGTAGCATGTTGTGCTCATGGGAGTGTATGCTTCTTTGCATTTGTCCATTCCGAATTTTCCAAGGAACTCCTTGCAATATTTTCCTTGATGCACAAAAATCCCCTCCTTGACTTGCTTGATTTGAAGTCCTAGGAAGAACTTGAGCTCCCCCATCATGGACATTTCAAATTCCTTTTTCATCAAATTAGAGAACTTTCTACACAAGGACACGTTAGTGGCACCAAAGATAATATCATCTACATATATTTGCACTAACAAAATGTCCTCTTTGGTTTTATAGATGAATAGTGTATTATCAACCTTTCCCCTTTGAAAGCCATTTTCTAATAGAAAGGTACTTAATCGATCATACCAAGCTCTAGGAGCTTGTTTTAATCCATAAAGTGCCTTTTTCAACTTGTAAACATGGTTTGGAAACTCATGACTTTCAAAACCGGGTGGTTGCTTAACATACACTTCTTCATTTATGAAACCATTCAAGAAAGCACTCTTGACATCCATTTGATAAAGAGTAAAATTCATAATTGATGCAAAGGCAAGCAAGATTCGGATTGCCTCAAGATGTGCAACCGGAGCAAAGGTCTCATCATAATCAACACCTTCCTCTTGGTTGTACCCTTGGGCAACAAGTCTCGCTTTGTTTCTTATAATCAAACCGGATTCATCAAGTTTATTTCTATAAATCCATTTTAAACCAATTATGGTATGATCATCGGGTATAGGCACTAATTCCCAAACATCATTTATAACAAATTGATTTAGCTCTTCTTGCATGGCCATAACCCAATGTTCATCCATAATTGCTTCCTTAATTGAATTTGGTTCGATTTGAGAAACAAAGGAAACGAAATGACAAATGTTTTGAATTGACCTACGAGTTAATACTCCCTTTGAAAGATCTCCTATGACATTGTCAATAGGGTGAGCTTTCACCGTTTTCGAAGCCGGATCAAGTTCATCTTTGACTTCTCCTTCATCCTTTGATTTTTCCATCTCTTTGTCAACATTTGAAATCTCAAGTCCATCATCACTACCCTCACATAAAACACTATCTTCTTTCGAAGACTCATTAAAAACAACATGAATTGATTCTTCAATAGTCATAGTTCGTTTATTATACACTCTAAAAGCTTTACTATGAGAAGAGTAACCCAAAAATATTCCCTCATCCGATTTAGAATCAAATTTTCCAAGTTGATCTTTTAAATTGTTTAAAATGTACACTTTGCATCCAAAGACATGGAAATGGGATATATTGGGTTTTCTACCTTTGTAAAGCTCATAGGGGGTTTTCTTTATCATGGGCCTAATTAAAATTCTATTCATTACATAACAAGCCGTATTAACGGCATCGGCCCAAAAGTATTGAGGTACTTGAGAATCATTTAACATGGTTCTAGCAAGTTCCTCTAGCACCCTATTTTTCCTCTCAACAACTCCATTTTGTTGTGGAGTTCTAGGTGCCGAATATTGGTTCTCAATTCCATGCTTATCACAAAATCTATCAAATTTATACTTTTCAAATTCACCTCCATGGTCGGTTCGAATAATAATCACTTTTTGATTTACTTGGTTTTGTGCAAGTTTAATTGGCGTTTAAAAGACTTGTAGGTCTCACTCTTAGCACTTAAAAACAATGTCCATGTAAATCTTGTAAAATCATCAACAATCACCAAGGCATAGTAGTTGCCACCAAAGCTTTTTACTTGAGAGGGTCCAAACAAGTCCATGTGAAGCATTTCCAATGGTCTTGTTGTGGACACATCATTTTTGGAACCAAAATGATTTTTAGTTTGTTTGCACTTCTTGCAAGGAGTGCAATCACCTTTAATTTGAAAATTGAGCTTTGGTAACCCAACTACTAAGTCTTTGGATTGAAGTTTCTTAAGTTGATTTACATTAATGTGAGCGGTCCTACGATGCCATAACCAAGTATCACTTTCTTTGCTAATTAAACATTTTGAAACTAAAGAAGTGATATTATTCAATTCAACCATGTAAGTGTTATTAGACCTTTTTCCAACAAATTTGATAGATTTATCTTTGTCACTTTTTATGAGACAATGAGTAGAGGTAAATAATACATGGTTACCAATATCACATAATTGACTAATGCTCAAAAGATTATGTTCTAATCCTTGAACATAAAGTACATTATCAATAACCAAGTTGGAAGAATTACCAATTTTACCTATACCAAGTATTTTGCCTTTGTTGTTGTCCCCATATGTGACATATCCCTTTTCCTTAGGAGTAAGCTCAATGAAGTGTCGCTTATCTCCCGTCATGTACCTAGAACATCCACTATCAAGTATCCAAAGTTGCTTTCCAGTTCTAAGGCACACCTACAAGACACAATCACATGCTCATTTTGGGTACCCAAATTATGTTGGGTCCCTTTTTGTTAGTCTTGGATGATTCTTCCTTCTTAATCCAAACATAAATACCATTTTGAATTCCAAAAGATTTGATATGGCACTTATTGTTTGTATGTCCAAATTTTCCACAATAAAAGCAAGTTGGTTTCTTTGTAAAATCAATTTTTGAGAATGAACCAACCACTTTATTTTTCTTTTTCTTGTGGACATATCCTAGACCGGTTTTGTTTGAGTTGTGTCTAAGAGAACCAATTAACCGATCTAGATTTTTATCACTTTTGTTAAAAGTGTTGAGTTTGATTTTCAAATCATTAACTTCTTTTTCAAGCACACAACACTTTTCACAATGAGTGATGGTATATAAGTGATTTGCATTCTCACAAACATGACTAGAGTTAGCAAGTTCCAAGGATGCATTTTGGAGTTTCAAATCATTAATAGATTTTTCTAATTCATTGATTTACTTTTGATACTCCAAAAGCTTCTTTCCTTTTTCTTTGTTAACTTTAGCAAGTCTCTAAAATTGAGTTAACATTTCATTAAATTCACTTAGCAAATCATCATAAGAAATAGTATGAGAGGAGGTGTAAGAATAATTAGATGATACCTCATCCTCACTCTCATTGTCTTTTCTTTCACTACTTGAGGAGGCTTCATTGTCATTCTTGGCCATGAGGCATAGCTTGGCTTCCTCATCATCCGAACTACTTGAGGATGACTTGGAATCCTTTTTCGGTTCATCCCAAACAATGTAAGCTCTTTTCCCCTTGCCATCTTGAGTCTTCCTCTCATTCTTTCTCAAGTAGGTGGGACATTCCATTTTTATGTGTCCTATCCCACCACACTCATGACATTTCACACTCTCACTTGAGTTCTTGTTTCTTTGCTTGTTATCCTTGGATCTTTTGTCTTGAGGTCTCTTGTCCTTAGAGAATGATGAACTACCCTTTTTGCCTTTGAGGAATTTGTTGAACCTCTTGGAAAATAAACCAATCTCTTCCTCATTTAGAGCATGATCGGAGCTTTCACTTGAAGATTCATCTTCATCCTCTTTTGACATTTTAGTTGAGGCTTTTAGAGAGATGCTCTTCTTTTTCTTGTCCGAATCTTCATTTAAGTGAAGTCTTGATAGTTCCATCTCATGTTCTTGGAGCTTTCCAAACAAGGTGGTCAAGTCCATAGATTTTACATCCTTAGCTTCCTTGATGGGGGTCACCTTAGGTTGCCATCTCCTATCAAGACATCTCAAGACTTTGTTAGTAGTTTCACCATCTCTAAATTCCTTTCCTAAGCCAATCAATTGGTTAACGATATGTGTGAACCTTGTTTGCATATCATTGATAGACTCATTAGGGAACATATGAAAGAGCTCATATTCATGAGTTAAAGCATTTAATCTTGAGTCTCTAACTTCACTAGTTCCCTCATGAGTAATTTGCAAGGTATCCCACATTTCTTTAGCCGATTGACATTGTGAAATCCTATGAAATTCATTTTTGGACAAAGCAGAGAAGATGATATTTTTAGCTTTTAAATCATATGAAACTTTCTTTTTATCATCTTCATTCCAACTTGTCCTAGGAATAACAATGGCTTCACCATTAATCACTCTTCTAGGAATATAAGGACCTTTTTCAATTGCATCCCAAATATCGGTGTCTATTGCTTCTACAAAGACTCTCATCATAACCTTCCAATAAGAATAATCTTCACCATTGAAGAATGGAGGTCGGTTAAGAGACATAGACCCTTCTTGTTGATTGCTAGAGCCCATTGTTTCCAAAAGGATCTTTTCGAAAAAGCTTTTACGCTCGATCTTTCGACCGAGCTCTGATACCACTTGTTGGAAACCAACAAGCGAGCTTAGCAATTACTAGAGGGGGGTGAATAGTAATATGGAAGCAACAGTGACAAATTTTCGGTGCAATTAAATGATAATTGATCAAAAGCTTGTTTTTCTGAAACTGGGCAATTTACTCGAGTGAAATGCAGAACACTCGAGTGAAATGCAACGAAATACTCGAGTGAATTGTAAAACACTCGAGTGTTTTATGCAGAACAGAAAGGAGCAGTTTCAGAGAAATTTAGCAAAATGATTCAATTTCTTAAAGACTAATCCAGGGCAGATATAAATCAAAGTAGAGGGCAATTAAACTAAGTTAAAACAAGTTGAAAACAAGTTAATTGCAACCAATTGCTACTAGAATTATAAAAGCCCCTTTCTAGAGAACTTAGGGTTTGGTTTTACTTGAAAATTAAGAAAGCTATAAAAGAGAGAGACAACGCCAATTTTATCCTGGTTCACACTCAATATAGAGTGCTAATCCAGTCCCCCTAATCAACTTAGGAGTTTCTACTAGTAATCAAATTGTTAGAAATTACAAGGATAAATTTAGATTCCTCACTCAATCCTAACCCTTTTCAAGAGTGTACCAAACTCTTGAAATTTCTACCCCAACTTGATTTGGTGATGAAGAGTCCCTTTCTTCTTAAGCTCCTTGGAACCTCCAAGAGCCCACCAAGCTAAGAATCCTCTTAGTCTTTGTGCTTGAGAACCTCCCAAGGCTTGAGAACTTGGATACCTCACCAAGTACTTGGATACCTCACCAAGATTTTCTAGACAAGCTAAAGTGTTTGAGTGTTTGAGAATTTTACAACAAATAATTCTCTTACAAATGAAGCACACTCTCTTAACTCACTAAGACAAATAATAAAGATGAATGCTTGGTTGAGTTTAGAGAGAAAATGATTTTTAACACTTGAGAGAGAGAGAATCAATGAAAGAATGTAAGCTTGTTGCCTTAGATAATGGCCACTATTCAGAATATAAGTAAGGGGACAAAAGGGGAGGAAAAACCAAGTTATTCTTCCTTTTTGTCCTCTTCTAACGTTTAAAAAATTTGCTGTCAGACCTAAATCACTCGAGTCTTTTTGGAAACACTCGAGTGTTTTGTGGTCAACTCTGATAGTGTTGCCTTTTTACTTTATCCAACGGCTATATTACTGAAAATTCATAAATCACTCGAGTGAATTGAGAATCACTCGAGTGAATTGAGAATCACTCGAGTGAATTGGTCAATGTTGGAAAAATTAAGTTTTCTAACATTGTTTTCAATTCTCTTCTCAAGTTTGATTGGTTTTAATCTCAACCTTTCATGCATGAATATTATTTGACCTTATGTGAGAATAAAAACCTAAACTACCCACTCTCATAAATAAAATAAAATACATTAAGAATAAATGAGAATGAATAATTAAACTAAGCACTTGATCTTCTTTATTGTTGGGCTTGCATTCTTCAAATTAAGTCCATAATTTAATTACATTGTCATCATCAAAATTAATCCACCTTAATCGGAGATTTGATTTTACAGCCAGCACATGAAAAATCTACAAAGCGTGAACCATCTCATTGGGAAAATGATGTCATGGAAGGTACTTTTCAATCCAATGGATCTCAATCTAAAACAAAGGGTTCACAATCTACCAGGTCAAAAACAAAAGGGTCTCAATCTACAGGTGATTGTCAATTGTGATTTTTTATTCTTTGTTAATATGTTTTGTCAATTGTGATCGTTTATTCTTCTCAATCTACAGGATCCAATACAAAGGGTTCTCAAACAAACATGTCAACCAAAAGAAAGCATTCTACAAAAACATTCGAGGCTTGGAGAAAAATGTTGGCAGCTTTCCCTGATGTGTTACACCAGTTCATTCAAAAAATAATTGATGTCAAGGCTGATGGAAATTGTGGCTTCTGTGTGTTATCATTGTATAGATATGGCACAGAAGAAAACTACATGATGATTCAACAGGAGGTTATAAAGGAGATGCTTAATAACAAAGTTCTGTATGTTGACATATTAGGACAGTCCTATTATGACAAAACATATAATAGGAGATGGATTAGGTGCTGACATATAAAGGAGATGGATTAGGTGCTGTATCACAAGCAAAGTGGTTTGAGGTTCCAGACATGGGACATGCAGTTGCTAATTTGTACAATGTTGGGCTAGTGATTATTTCGTCAACAACAGGTGAATGTCAAACGTTCTTTCCATACAGGACATCTTTGGAAACAAGTGAAAAAAAAATTAGGTGCTTGGAAATGTGCGTAAAAACCATTGGGTACAGGTAACATTCAATTCAATATATAATGTTTATAAAGTATTTTAATTTGTGCGAATTACTAACTTCACTTCAATTCACTTGCAGATTCATTGGAAAGAAGGTTCGCCAATACCTTCAGTATATAAGTGCAAGTACGAAAGTCCTTGCACGAGAATCTCATTTTCAAGAACGTCTTCAAATGTTCATACCATTTTTGCCTGAGCCTCACATAGAAGAAGATGAGCCTATTAATCTAGACGAAGACGAAGAACACAAAGATCATAAGAAGAATGCAAGATGAGCAATATAGAAATTAGCTATCACTTTGGTTTGCTATTTGAATAATTGAGGATTAGGGTAAATTATGTTTATGTGTACTTTGCATTATTACCACAATACTCCCTTACTCTTTTTTTTTACTTATTTTAATTAATTTCTTCACACTCAAAATAATTATATGTTAATTTTAATTACTTTTATACATAATAAAAATATAGAGGAAAAAACCTATTCTCATTTAATGATCAAATATGAATTGTTCTTGTTAAATTTTATTAAAAAAAATGTTACTTTCCAATTTTACCTTATAAAATTTATTAATGCTAATTAGTAATATTATTATAATTCCATATACAAACTACTTAATTAGTAATAAGTTTTTTTGCTTTTTTTTACCAAAATAATGATAATGGTTTTTGATCATAAAAAAAAAAGAAACGTATTTGAAAAGTACTAGTCACATCCATATACAAACTACTTAATTATCCAAGATTACATTAACATATCCAAAACTAAAAACTAAATCAATCCTATTGGCGTCTTGCACGACGTGCCCGTCCACCCCTCTGACTTGATTCTGAACCATCATGAGTCGATCCACCACCTCTGCGCCCTCTCCCAACTACCCGTAAACCCTGAACCTCACGCATGATAGGGGTGCTAACATACAATCTGATGTCATGTGTAACATCAGGGTTGTATACCTGCTCCCGGTCTGCTACATCAACAAGTCGCAAAATATTACGCATTCTTGATATTAATTCGATCTGCACACGAAAGTAATTACAAATTATTACTAAAAAATAAATAGAAATTATTAAAAATATAATTAAAATTATTAAATAACTTACATTAGCAACTTTAAGATCATGATCCACCCTGGTCGATATAGATAAAAGATAAGGGTGAGAGTAAGTGTGCTCCCAGTCTAGATAATCCACCGCACACTCCTCGGCAAATCTAGCAGGAATGTCATCGATTACATGAACACCCCACTCAGCCCATCGCTCCTGAATCACATCAAACAAAGGAAGCGGGTGTGGTGGAGGTGGAATATGCTGGATATGGGCAAATTGCCGAAACACTCGCTCCGGAAGGTACGGTCGTCTAATCTTCCCACATCGAATGTACCCGGAGTAGAGAGCAATCTCGGCAAATGGCCTGACTTCCCGATGATTGAGAAACGGTTGCCATACAATCTGATCAGCCCTAATGGTCTCCAGGTGTTGTCTGAAAGTAACTTTTGCACCATTAGGGCTTTGGGGGGACAACCACTTGAATATCCTTGGATGAGCCTCATTATATTCGTCTTTTGGAGTGCCAAATCCAAGTCCTGGAAAATATTCTAAGATCCAAGCTTGCGAATGAGTTGAGACATGTTATTAATAAGATAATTAGAATATAATGCTTAAAAAATTTATAAATAAAATAAGTTATATTATAAAATATGTTACCTGAAGAAGTGAAGTGTAACCGGCACACTGCAGCTTCCCTTTCTTCGCAGCGTCAGCCAATAGATCGTATAAGTACGCCAACGCGCACGCACCCCATGCATATTGTCTCACAGCATGCAGATCCTCCAACGCATGCAGCCACTGAACTCCGATGGAATTGACAGTCTTGTCAATAAAAAGTGTTGATCCAACAAGGTACAGTAGGTAGCACCTTGCAGCGTGCTCGTACCGTCCTTGAATGATGAACTGGTCCAACCACCTGGTCAATGTCGAGAAAGAAACCCACCACCTTTGGTGCGATCCACCTCTTCAGTGGCCTCTGCTGTAGACACTCCTAAAACTTCTTGTAACAAAACCACTGCCTCAGGCTTCGACAGTTTATCCCACGGGATGAGGATGCCCGTCACAGGAATATGGAGCAGGGACAAAACGTCCTCCAATGTCACCGTGATCTCGGCATAGGGTAGATGGAAAGTGCATGTGTCCCCATAAAAACGCTCCACAAATGAGCTCATTAGACGCCTATCCGTCATGTGAAATGACGAATCGATCAGAGGCGCAAGTCCATAACCTAGAACAAGTGTACGAACTTGTTCCGGTAACTCAGCTAAGGGCCTCAACCCAAATATCCGGTTAAGAAACCGGCTCAAAGGACCAGGATCCTGCAAGTAGGAGATAATAATTAGTTATGCAATTTAATTAAAAAATATTACAAAGGATATTACATTTAACTTAAATATGCTTACATTGCCTCTCCATATCTGCTTGGCCTTGTGGCCGCTGTAGGTAGTCAATAATGTCTCATTCTGAGGGTCGTCGACGTCGTCATCTGATTCCCCGACATTTACCTCTGGTTCGTTGTCGTCGACATTCAAATACCCAGTTGCTTCTGCTGCCTCTGCCTGTGCTGCAGCACGTGCATCATGAAGACGCTTGCAATGCGATGCACTACGACGGTTTCTCGCAGGAGGACGAGGAGGAGAGTCATCGCGGGATGCCATCTGAAAAGAAAAAACAAAACAACTTTATTAGGATTAAAAAAATAAAAAAAAATCAGTTTAAACAATCGCTAGAAAGATATGCTAAATTTATAAAAAAAAAAAGACCAAAAAAAAAAACCATCAGATTCACGGTTTACTTGGAAAGTATATATATTATTTTGAATATAAATAAAATTTATATATAAGAGTAAATGCTGTAGTCTCTTATTTTAAATCATTTGTAATAAACATCGTAGCTTTATTATGTTTTATAATTAATTAGGTGAAATGAAATTAAAAAAAAATAAATTTTCATACATTTATTTTATCTGGCCCTTTTATTATTATTTTTTTTAAATTCTTGTGTCTAACTAACTTTAATTAATAACTTATTTATATATATACATATATATATATATATATATATATATATATATATATGAAGATGTAATAGTTACTAAAAACAACCAAACCAAATACCAAATAAGGGAGTGAAAAATCTAAATTCTCTTCATCAAAAGTACTATCACAAGATGATAAGGGAATAAAATTAAAACAATTTAAAAAAAAAAAAGCAAAAAAGGGTCAGGTCGTAAGCCTGGGCTACGACCGCTCCCCTCGTACGCGACAACAACACAGCAACACAGCAAAATAACATATTTTTTAACTAAAAATCTAATAAGTAAACACAATTTTGAAATATAATCACTAAATTTAAGCAGCAAATCTAAGCAATTTTTTTTTTAAATCTTAGTGAAAACCTAGGGTTCGGATTTCTCTATACTTTTAAATATAATCAGTAACTAAAAGAAGAACCTTGGCAAGCCAACACAATCACTTATGGAAACAAAAATGTAAACAAAAATATAGACCAAGAGACATACCGTATGGAAGAACCTTGAATCAACAATGCTTGAGGGAAGAACCGAGATTAGCTATAGAAGCCATCAAGAGGGAGATTCGAAATTTCACAGTGAAGAAATAAGAAAATAAGAAGAAAAATGAAATTCGGGTTTTGGGGTAGGGTTTATCGTATAAAATTAGAGACAAATTTGGAAGAGGATTGTAAACTGTATGTGTGAGAGAGTAAAGTGTGAGAGGGGTTTGTAAAACCAGTATTTAACACGGGTCGTAAGGGGTGCTTACGGCCTTCAGATCCCCCTTACGACCTTCAGGTCGTAACACCCTCTTACGACCCTTTTAAAAACAGTGTTTTAACACGGGTCGTAAGAGGGTGTTACGACCTGTAAGTCGTAGCACCCCCTAACAACCCAATCAGAATACATGTTTTTGAATTGGTCGTAAGAGGGTACTACGACCTGAAGGTCGTAGCACTCTCTTACGACCCGTTTTAAAACACAGTTTAAAATGGGTCGTAAGGGGTTATTACGACCTGATTATCGTAGTATCCCCTTACGACCCGTATTAAAACTTGTTTTTTTGAAGGGCATTATTGGTATAAATTATACATTTGGGGTGGCATCCATAGACCTTGGGGTGGCAAAATAAAAACCCTCCTTTTTTAAAAGGGAAAAGGCCATCCACCTGGCCACCACCTTCTTTGTCTGTCTCTAGCCCTCAACCTTCTTCTGCAAATCACTGCCGCCACACACCACAGCCACCCAACTTCTCCTTCCTTATTCATCCTTCCACCACCAAACACGAACTGCCACCCATCATCGTTTCTTCGCTCAACCCACCCAAATCAGCAACCCCTCCATCACAGCCAAGCCACCCTCCTCTTCCCCTTCACCTTTTTCTCATTAATGCTGCTTAAGGATGAGTATGATTGCTGGGTAGCAGAAGATTGGGGGGGCTTTATATATAAGCTTTTGTCCAGGTAATATATGACCAAGACCCAAATAACGTAGAAACTCACTTGTATGTCACGAGTTAAAAGTAAGGCTTAATTATGTCACATGTCCCTGAATTTTGGGGTACTTTTGTCAGATACTCTTATACTTTTTTTTTCAATGTTTGACTCCCCGAAGTTACTTCTGGGTTTGTCATATACCCCTACTATCGATTCTGGCCAATTTTGCTGACATGTAACATCGGAATCCTGATCAGACGCAGGAAGTTAAGCACCTGGTGCCCTGTGGGCGAAGATCTTTTGTTTTTTTAATTTAAAAAACTAAAAAACTTAATATTTTTATATTTTTAGTTAAATAAAAAAAGAAAAAAAAGAATAGAAGAGAGAGGTCGTCTTCAACCGTGTGACATCACACGACACCACATGACCAACCTCCTGCGTCTGACTAAAATTCTGATGTTACATGTTATCAAAATTGCCCAGAATTGATAGTAGGGGTATATGACAAACCCAGAAGTAACTTCGGGGAGTCAGACATTGAAAAAAAAAGTATAAGGGTATCTGACAAAAGTACTCCAAACTTCAGGAACATGTGACATAATTAAGCCTAAAAGTAATGCGGCAAGGGATCTAGAGTCAGCTTGCATTGCTAAATCCTCTACTGATTCTCGACCAAAATCAATATCTGCATAGAAAATATACATAAAAATATCCTAACAGCGAAAAGGGATAATTTATGACGGCGGCGGTTCATGTTTAGTGGTGTGTGGCGACAGGGGTTTCCAGAAGAGAGAAGGTTTGGGGCTGGAGACAGATAAAGAACAAGTGGCACAATACTATTGGATTGAGTAGGTAAGTTCTCTCCTCATATAAGGAGAAACATTATTCTCAACTCAACAAGAATTGAGATTTCTCATGTTTTTTCCATTTCTAAAAAAAAACTTAGCTTGTTAATAAGCGCCTAATAATTATTCAATACAGTACTCCCTCCGTTTCAGAACATTAGGCCTTTTAGGTCTGGGCACACAAATTAAGAAAGTGTTAATTATTGTAAGTGTTATGTATAATTTGTCCAAAATGCCCCTATCAATCCTTATTGAAAATTGTAGTAGTATTTAATGTTTATTAGTAAGTGTGTCCATTAATTAATGTATAGTGGTTTAGAGATGAGAGAGATGATAAAAGTAGAATTAAGGAGGAGAGAATGAAATGATTGAATAAAAGTTAGAATTGGAAAGAAAAATATGTTTATGTATTGGAATTGTAAAAGGCCTAATGTTATTAAACAAGAAAAAAAAAGGCTAAAAGGCTGAATGCTCTGAACGGAGGGAATAATTTTTTTCCACGTTTTTAATACTTGACCATTGTATTTTTACGGTGCTTAAATATGACCCTTTTTTCATAATGGTTAAAACATTTTTGGGTTTTTGGCTCATAATGATCATTCAATTTCTGGTGGTTGAATAACCCATAGCTGAATTTAAAAATGATGTGGCCACGCCCAGGTTCTCATATACAAATATTCATTCTTTCTTTCGTCTTGAGCAATTTATCCAACCTACTAGATTCCAAGTTCTTCGCCCTAAATATATGGGTCTATAAAATGTTTCTACTAAATTTGAGAGCAACATTAATAATATAAGAGTTTAATTTATATGTATCGGTTGTTAAGATTCCATCTCAAAACCAATTGGTAATGAGAGGAGTAGCCCAACAGGTATTTAAACCATGCCATATATTATGAGACAGACGATTTGGAACTTCCAACATTTGTAGTGTAAATTTTTTCATTAACGGTATATTTATTGTTTATTTGCATTGTTTTTACTTAAAAATCAATGATTACAAATTCATGAATAATAAAAAATGCATTAATAATATAAAAGACTTTTAAATTATCAAAACACAACTTATTTTCTCATAATATAATTAGTTTATGATTACAGTATATATTTAACAATCTTGTTTTTAAAACAATAATCTTTTCATGACACAATCATTATCACTTTTTTTTTTCTAACAAGAAAAACTTACATCTGATGACCAACTCCTATATACTCCTATTTGATTTCTTCATATGGATTATATTTGAACATGTTTCGAGGGTCAGCTGCTCTGCAATACTTGGGCCTCCCTTTCTCTACAATAATAATAAAATAATGAGTATTGCTTTGCAATTGTCTTAATTCCAATCATATTGTGCATTTACGATTCATCTAAGATATACTACATACATTATTTGAAAAAAAAAAAAGATAAATCTTCGTAGTAATATTTTAGTTTAAAATTACTCTTAATTAATACTTGATTGGTTCTAATTTATCTGTTATTTTAGAAATTTTATATAGATTAAAAAAATCATTTAATACTTCAATTTTTCAAGAAAAGAATAAGACAAATTTACTATATTATATCGTCACATGACATTAATTATTACACATTTCACATATTTCGAAATGTTTTAAAATAAGTCTAAAATTAGAAAAAATTAATTAATTTCATCATATAATTTCTAAAACGACAGATAATTGAAAAGGAGTGAGTACTTAATTAAAAAATATTAATAAAGAATAAGTTAATATATTCAACATCTTGACTAAATTTTTAGGACAATTTTGAATTATTCATATAATTTCCTTTAACAACTAGCAACTTGCATGAGTCGACAGGCTTTTATTTACTCCTATTTATTTATTTGATTTTTTTTAGAGGGACATGCTTTAATTCTAATAGGTTTTTTTTTAAGTAAAATTCTAGAGATAGAGAAAATAAATGTGTACTACTACCTCCATTCATATATATAAGACTCTTTTAAGATTTTTTTTATTCTTATTTATAAGACACTATACAAATTTTTAATGACAATGAATTACTTTTTTCCACAAATACTCATTTTTATTTAACTCTTTTTTTATTCTCAATCCTATTAATAGGAGTAATTTTGAAAATATATGACAATCATTCACATTTCTAATATCATTAATTAAATTAATCAACTTTTTTAAGGAACATGAAATCTACCAAAAGAGTCTTATATATAAGGACAGAGGAAGTAGTATTTAACAATTGATACTTCCCTAATTTTATTTATAAATCAATCTTAATCAAAATACATAAATTAAGGTGGGTAATTAACTCTTTATTTTTAATTAAAAAATTATCAATTTTACACTTTTATCCATTTTACTTGTATTATTACTTTCTTTTAGGAACAATTGAATTTAGTTAATTAAAATATTCATTTTAAAAAAATATATACATCATTAAAAATGTAAGGCTTAAATACCAAAACGGACCATATAAATCTGGACATATTTGAAATTACTCCCTACACTTATATTTTTGAATTTTTATCCTGCATTTACGTTTCGTTTTGGTTTTGATTTCTAATGGCAAATATGGATGGAAAACATTACTTTAACATTTTGTTTTGGTTCCTACTTTTACATACTATTTTCATTTTGATATCTATTTTTATTACATTTTGTTTTAGTTTTGCTCCATACTTTAACCTTTTTTCTTATGTTATATATGTTAGCTTTTTCCATCTTTATTTGTTATCAGAAACCAAAATCAAAACGGAAAATAAAAGTAAAGACCAAAATCCAATTCCTTTCTCTTTTTTTTATTACAAATGAGGTATCTGAGACTAGAACTCAGAACCTGGGAGCATAAACTACCTAAGTGTCCCTGCAGCTACCAACTGAGCTGACTTACGGAGACCAATTCCTTTCTTTTATAAACACTGATTTATAAACAAAAATATTTATAAAAACCAGTTTAATATTAAACCAAAATATAAACTAATCAACATATAAAAACGAATAATTCTTTTAAAATATATAGTATATTAAAAGGAAGAAAGTATTTAAGAAGCTTCTCGTGAAGGAGCAAACGATCCGGGGCAAAATAGTAAGTTTGGGAATCCGAATCCATTAGATAATGTCCTGTGCGAAAAATATACTAAAAATCTTTTGGTTCTGTGGTCCCAAGTCGCAAACGCGGAAATTTCAGAGGACCGCTTCCCACCAAATGCAAACGCGCCCCAGACGCCCGACCAAACACACCCTAAGTTTCATCTTAACCGCTTGAACGGAAGCAACCTCACCGTGGCAAAGCAAAGAGACAAAGTCAAAGAAAGGTACTAAGGTTCAACGGATCATGGGAATCGCTGGTAATAGCAAGTACAGTACCAGCTTAAATCAATGCCGCCCTATAGTAACAATATTTTCATTCCAATTTAGAATATAGGAAAAAGAACTGAAATAAAGGTTATTAAAGAAGTTAATTAATTGTATTTAATTTTTTAAATTTATAAAAAATAATTATTTTAAAAAAATGGTACGAGGAATAAAACAAAAATTAAACAAAATAATAATAATTTTTTAAGTATATTTTAATAAAACAGTATTGAGAATAAAACAAAATTTAAAAATTTTATTTAAAGATGTTTAAGTTTTAAACCAATTTTTTTTTATATATTTCAAATGGAAGGAAATATTTCTTTTGAATATATATATTTCTGGCTTGTCAATGTTTGAATACAATTACAAAACTCCTTCCAAGGTTGATAAAGCATCAAAACTTCTTCGTTTTGCTTTGTAGATCGCCACCTCTTTTGTATACCCACGTCAAAATTAAAATGTGTGGGAAAGGTGGCTATGGAAGTTTTAAGTGAAAACTGAGGAATGGAAAGGGAAGGATGATGAATGTACCAAGAGGAGAAATCCTATTTTGGAGTTTAACCTGATTTTAATTTTTAAAATCTCAAAAGTAATATTTTATTTGATTTAAAGTAATTAAAATATACTTAAAATATTAAGGATTAAAATATAATAATTAATTTTAACATATCAGACAAGCTCTCAAAATAAATATGGCAAGTGACATATAGCTTTGAAACTTATTTCCAAAGATTTTAATATGAGAGTTTTATCACCTAATGCGAACATTTGTTGCTCTAAATTAATTAATTTCCTATAAAAATATTATAATAAAATAATTGTGGTATCAAAATCAAACGGTTTTTCTATTCTATGTATCTCATGCATAGGATAAGAGATTATAAATGATAAAATTGTATTGAAAAACTAAATAATTATTTTTAAACTCATTTAAGTGCATCAATAATTTTCAAAAAACATTTTTTTTTAAGGTTTGATTAACCTATACACAATATTAGTAGAATAAAGAATCCAGGATAAAATAAATTACTCCTGTTGAAATGAAAGACATTAAAAAAAATGTGGAAGTGGGTGAGGGAAGAGTGACGTCATGTGCTGTCGGAGAAGGAGGGCACGTAGGCAGCTCCCATAAATGCCGACAAATTAACTCGTCCGATGTGAAGTCCGTGTCCTAAGTTTTACAATAATGTGCATGGTTCGTTCCTCTCCCTACTACTCCTACTGTACTCCCATTTCTGCTTGCCAATTCCACAACCACATTCATTCCCATTCTTGCACAAATAAGCACTACCATTATCACTCCCACTACCCTTTTTCCCTTTTCTCTTTTCCCTTTTCCCATCAACCATATTCCCTCTCTAGTCATCCTCAAACCCCAATCAACCCTTTCTTTCAAGTTTCCCTTCTCCCCAATCTCCTCTTTATGCTTTGCTAAAAATGGTAGCTGAACAGTTCCTACAATAACTCTCCCCTTTTATCAAGGAAAAACCTTCACTAGTTAATTGTATTTGTTCATTCCATTAATCCATTGTAGTTTGTGCATATGCTTGCATTTTCTTGTTTGATTTTTATTTTTTTTTTATGATCGGCACCTCTAATAGGTGTGACAGCTGGCCCCGAGATTTAATTTAACGCTGTTGCATGCATAAGGCAGGATTCGAACACCTGACCTTGCTTAAGCGTGGATCAATCCCTATCACAGAACCACACGCTCGGGATTTTCTTGTTTGATTTTTAGAAGGTTAGAAAAGAATAATGCGTTAATATGCATAATGAGCGATAATATAAAATATGTTACTCTTAAATGAAGTATTAGAGTTTATATATATTAATGAATACTGGACTAGTCAACTTATATCTAGTAAGGGTATGAAATTTGTGAATTTTGTGGATAGATAATTTGTAAATAGTTTAATAAGTAACCATACAATTGTGGGACCACTCTTGGCTGTCAAAAATATGAATTACGGTTAATCAAAGTAATAAGTTATATTATTTGAATATTTAAAAGTTTCTGTAAACCAAAAATCGTAAATAATTGAACCTTATACATTACACTTGAATATTTTAGAATATTTTGAAAAAGTATAGTAAAAAGTAAATGTCTGAACATCATAGGGTACAGGTGTTAGCTACGTAATGGCAAGAGTTTGAATGGGTTTGCAGAGTAAGACACCTCTTTTCTGCACACCGGTTATTGATGACCACATCCTCTCCCATCTCTTATCTTCTTTCCCCGGCTCAAAACAAATAAATAAATAATATTACTAGTACTTAATAATGACGCAAGTTTGTCTTATAAAAAAAAAATAATAACACAAGTTTTTATACCGTATGTTGTATGATGGATATTCAAATAGAAAATTCATGTATTCATTACATCAATTTTTATTGAAAAATTACCCATTATCGGTTTATTAAAAAAGTTTACTACTATGATATAAAATTTTTACATTAATGATACAATTTTTTTTTATTATTGATGCATTGTTTTTTTATTTAGAGTAATGTTACATACGTTTATAAAATCAATCTACAACTTAACCTAAAAAAAATGACATATCATATATTAACTAATCAATAATAAATAAGCAATATATGTCATTCTCTTTGTAATATATGTTAATTTATATTTTAATTTTATAATTTTATAAATATTTTTACATTATTTATATTCATTACTTTTATCTAAGGGCATTTATCATTAACTCATTAACGACATACTCCATATATCGATAATATAAAAAAAAAATTACCCTCCGAATACACGTATGATTTTCTCTTACAAAGCACACATTAAATTTATTTATTTTTTAACAATATTACTCCTACTATGTTATTATACAATTACCGTTTTGACATCCAACAATATGCTTTATTTTCACTTCCCTTAACTTAGTTGATAAATCCTAGTGAAATTCCTTATGCTTTAGTTCATCATTCACTTTCCTCACCTCTCCAAATCATGCAGTAGATCTTCATTCTCCCATAGCCCCATCTCAAATTCTCAAAGCAAGAAGTTAGGGTAAGAAAACAAATTTTGAATAGCAAATTTTAATTAAAAAAAAAAAAGTAGAGAGAGAAATGGAATTTGAGGAGCAAGAAGAGCAAGAGGAGGAAATGGAAATCCCTGAGCCTCCGAGTTACGACTCGTTCGGAACCAGGTCCAAACTCGGCGCCTCTGTCGGAGCTGAGGGAGCCGCAACCGCCATTGGCCGCAAAACGGGGAACATAAAATACAAAGAGTGCCAAAAGAACCACGCCGTCAGCTTCGGCGGCCACGCCGTCGACGGCTGCTGCGAGTTCATCGCCGCGGGGGACGAAGGCACACTGGAGGCCGTCATCTGCGCCGCCTGCAACTGCCACCGGAATTTCCACCGCAAGGAGATCGAAGGCGAGGTAACCCCCTACCACCAGCGTCCACAACCACCGCCACCACCGCAGATGCATCACCACCACCAATTCTCCTCACCTTACTACCACCGCGGACCACCGTACCCCTCCGCTTCTGGGTACCTCCACCACCATCTCGTGACTCCGATGTCACAGCACCGGCCGTTGGCTCTTCCATCTTCTGCGGCGGCTGGTTCTGGTGGCGGAATGAGCAGGGAGGAGGAGGACATGTCAAATCCAAGCAGCAGCGGCGGCGGCGGCGGTGGAGGAACAAGGAAGAGGTTCAGGACAAAGTTCACGGCGGAGCAGAAGGAGAAGATGCTGGCGTTTGCGGAGCAGATAGGGTGGAGAATCCAGAAGAGTGATGATGCTGCGGTGGAGCAGTTTTGTGCTGAGAATTGTGTGAAGAGAAATGTTCTCAAGGTTTGGATGCATAATAACAAGAACAGTCTTGGTAAGAAACCCTAATTTTTCTTTTATTTTTTATTTTTATTATTATTCTTTACTCTCTTTTGATTTTTAGGCTCTTTATTTTAGTATCAACAACAAATTCCATGAGTAGGGAGACAAGAGAGAGTGAAGTGTGTTTTGTGTGTTAAAAAAAAAAGCAAAAACTGTAATGTGAATTGTTAATGGTGATCAAGCTAGGGTTCTTACTTCTTACTAGTTCTTCATTTGCTTAATTATTTTAGTTAATACTAGTTACTGTTATTATTATTATTTTTTTTTTTAACAGACTAGTTACTGTTATTAATTTCAAGTTTTATGTTGGTAAGGTCTTTATAATCTTTAGTTTCAGTTTGCAGGCATTAGGTCAGGGACAATAATTATAATTAAAATTATCGAGTTAACATAATGTAGTACTAGGACATATACTTTTGAAAATTAATTACGAATTTATTCTTGTTTTTCTCTGGAAAGAGAAACCGAATAAAGACAAAGTAATTATGTTTGGAAAAATTTGTCAGTGTTTTCATGATATGAACAGGAGAGTATGCTATAGTGGTATGCAGATGAGCCCATCAACGATGAAAATTCTGATACAAGTTTATTTATTTTAATTAATGAGATAAAAGCTTCATCATTATACAAGCTACTTGAGTTTAATGTAAAAATAAAACCATAGTGTGGGTGTGGCATGCAAATGTAAAGTACTTATTTTAGTAATTTAAATTTATGTAATCTTCTAATCCTGCATTATTTCCTCCTCTACTCTGAAGCTTTTTTCTCCAGTTTCTCTTTCATATTAATGTCACAACTCACAAAGTCCCCACCATTTTCTTTTCTTTCTCGGCAACCTTCGACTTGAGTCTTGAGCCTGATGAGAAATTCTCAAATATTCAAAGATTGAACAAAAGTGAGTAATTGTAGCCATTTTTTGCACCATTTCATGTTCCTTTATTTTGGTGTTATTTTACTCATGACATATCTAGTATTTGTTGAAGAAGATCTGATCTACCTTGTGCTCCATTATTGATTGTTCCATATGGGTGCTGATATTCAATTTTTTTTTTTATCTTTAGTTATATTCTGTCATCGTTCAGGATAGTAATCACATTTTACAGCTCACCGGTTAACCGGTATTGATAGAAATAACCTGATTTCTACATTTTTTATCACTTCATGTTCCAAAAAATATGAAAATTGGTTTAAAAATTCTTTATTTTATACTTCATCCGTCTTATAGAGATCGGAAATTTTTGCCACAAATAACTAGAAATTGGTTATTCCATCAATAACATATCACAGGTTTTAAATCATGTACAATGCTTTGTAATTTATTAATAGGCATGAAATAATTATCTTATATTCCCTTCTACTCATAAGTCATGTTTTTTTTTAACTAATTCTTACTTTGTCTCATATGTTAACTATTTTTAAAAGCTCAATACATAATTATATTTCTTTTTTCAAGCGTATCTTTATTTATTACTCCCTCCGTCTCATAAGTTATGATCTTTTGGAGATTTCATTAAGAAATGAGTAAATGATGTAAGAATTTGGAATAACTTGACTAAATTACCCCCATTTAATAAAAGGAGAGATAGTAATAATAAATGTATGAAGATTATATTGAAGAGAGATGAAGAAATGAGTGATGAAAAAGAGAATGCAATAAATAAGGGTATGTTTGGAAAATAAAGTATAAGTGAGTCTTGGATTTCAAAATGATCATAACTTATGGAACAAAAAAATCTTCAAAAGGTCATAATTCATGGGATGGAGGGAGTATATTCTCTTTTTCATCACTTATTTTTCATTTTTCTTCAATATATACATTTATTACTACTCTCTTTCCAATTATTATATGAAGGTAATTTAATCGATCAAGATATATCAAATTCTTTTTTTATTTATGCATTTTTTAATTTATATACAATGGCTAAAAAAATATAACTTATAGAAAAAAAATATGCGCATTTAGTTTTCTTGATTTCATGAAAAAATAAATAAAAAGTATTAGTACTTAAATTGTTCTTATTATGAAAATTAATTTTAAATAAAACAATAAAGAAATTTAAGAGTGCTGGGAAATTTTAGGAATTTAAAAGCGATATTTTAATAATGATAAATACTTTTTATGTCATTTATCTTATTTTTATGTTAATTTAATTTGGTCTGTTACTTTTAAAACGAGTCAATTTAGTTTTTCATCTTTCTGACATTTGTCTTTGGTTCTTTCTTTCATACACCTAAATCTGCACTTTCTTGTTGAAATTTGCATTTTCCAAAATATTTGACACGTTGATTGATAAAATTCTAATGTTGTTCACTTGTTATGATTAAATTTCAGTTAATTTTATTGCTTTTTTTCAAAATTGCAAATTATAGCAATAAAATGCAGATTCTAATGATCAAAAAATGAATCTCTAAGATAAAAATACATTATGGTGAGAATTTAATATTGTCATGACGGAATGATAAAATTGATAAATGTTAATAATATAGAAGACTAAATTAACTTTTTCCAAAAAGAGAAAAGGCCAAATTAAAAACTAAAAATTAAATAAAAGACAAAAAGAATATTTAAGCCTATTTAATACTAGTGTGAAAATGATTAAGTTTTTGGTCAAATTATGTACATGGTTTGTTACCTTATTTTTCAATTTCAAATTTGTCCCTTACGTTTTTTTAATATCATATTGATCCCTCATGTTTCTTTTTGCTATCAAATTGGTCCCTAATGCACTATTCATTATATGTATCAACATCATATTGGTCTACATTTGCAATGTTGGAGAGGGAAATGAGACGTGTGCGTATCTTATTATTCCACATAGCATGAACAATGATTCGAGTACCATATTGATAGTGAAAAGAAACGTGAGGGACCAATATAATACCAAAAAAACATGTGACCCACATGGTCATGTACCAAGTCTTAAGATTTGGGAGTTAGAAGTCTCGGGTTCGATTCTGGGTACCACCATTTGATGTATTTAAATCCTCTTCTCCTATCCCGTAAAAAAAATATATATACTTTGCCTATAAAAAAAACATAAGACTAATTTGAAATCAAAAAATAAGTTAAGGGTCCAAATACGTAATTTAGCTAAGTTTTTTTTAATATTTTCAACTGCAGCACATTAATTGTTTTTAAATGTATTTTACTCAACGGGAGGAAATAATTTATGAGTAATACATCATACATGTTCTTGACTTTGTGAGTATCGATCAAATTAGTTAGTTTCCGAAATAGGAAAACGTAAGTCGTATTAGTCCATGTCATTCCAGAAAATCAATTTCGGCCCAAAAATCAACGTTGGAGCAAAAGCAACGGTTAATAACGTTGATATTCTAGAATTGATTCTTAACTAACTCACCACAGATCAAACATGCACTAAGTGACTAACTAGATTCATGCTTTTTTATCTTGGTAACCAATTTAAAATTTCAAAATTCTTAAAAATAAAATTCATCAATACTCACAAAATCTGAAACGAATCTGGAATATTACTCAATAATTTATAGCACCGGTCTGCATGATCCTTGAATAACATCTCTTTAGCTAGCCACGGCCTATGTACGAAAATTGGGTTAATAAGCCACCTGCTCTTTCTCATCTTTTAAAAATGTCTTCTTAGAATATTTTTTTAAGCTTCTTAAAAATAAAAATAAAAAATTCTTAATTTGAAAAACATAAAATTATACTTTTCAATATTTTAAGTCTGAATAGCTTTTTCCCTTTTAAAAAAAAAGTCTGTATAGCTTTTTAATAAATTTCAATCTCTACAAAGAAAAAAGACTCTTGAAATTTTCCTTTAAATGATTCAAATTTAATTCTATTCTCGTGCTCTCTTCTGTCTTCCATGGAAAACTCTTAGAATTTTTTTTCTTCGTGCAAGCTTTTCATTTTCAATGAACTAATTATATTAATTGATATTTTTATAATTGACCTAATTTTTTTAGAAAACATATCTATATTAGTAAAAAAATAAAAAATTGTGTTACTCGATTTACTCCGTATACTCGTTGTGATTGGTTTTAAAATAATATTAATGAAAAATTTATACAGCAAGTGACATGGTGATACTATATTATTTACTAACAGTTTCTTGGAGAAATTAAATGGAAAGACACTACACTTTGTCTTTTCCTTTACCAACATAAATAAGGATAATTAATAAAATTGTATATTAAATATTTATATTTCAATACAAATAATAATATCAAGTAATTTTTTCATCAATTCATCAATTTTTCTCAAAACACATACACCAAGGACCATATGATGTACTTACATTTGGTCATTGTGGTGTGAAAAGCGAGAAAGTAATGAAAGAACAACATAAACTGGGAGTGGGGTATTCACGCGGCAAACTCGTACACCACTGTTTGCCTGTAGATCCTCAGCGAGTCAGTGTCTTGCATTCAGGCATGCACACTTTTTCTGGACAATATTTTTTTTAATGATAAAATATTTACATTATTTGTATTTATATAATCTTACACGTATACATAAATGGAATACCATTTCTAGTAAAATAAAAGTGTTTTCGTTTTTACTTTAACCGAAGAAGTTCATTAATACGAGTACAAACTCACCAAATACATTACTTCTAAGAAGCTTTATTTAATTACTTCTACTGGTCTAGTTACTATATTTGTTCTGTCATTTTCACTTGACTGTATTCAACTAACTGTATTTTCAATTTTTCACGTGACTGTTAATCAACCTCTTGTAGGTGAGTAGACAGTAATCACAAAAAAAATAAATAAATAAATAAAAAAAATATGAAGTTAAAAACAAAACCTGATGGTGGTGGTTGACTGTTTCTTAGGTCTACTCTTCAGTTTATCTGATTGGTTCATTTAGTTTAAGCATCTTAATTTCCCTAAAGGCCATGCATCCGCGTTAAAATGTGAAGAAGAATTGAAAGAGTACGTAGAAAAGAACCAAAACTTAATTTTCTCGGCAGCAAAGTCAATATTCATTACTACAAGTGTAGTACTACTGTAGTCACATTGGAAACTTGAGAAGCATGTACCTGTGTTGAGGTGGTTATTTGTTGAAGACTACCCAGAATTTCTCCATTTGTACAAGGGTAAAGAACTCTATCGTTACAAGTGGCGAAAATACCTAAGTCAGTCAATGTTGGTAATAATTGATAATAAATGAATCTTTAAACTAGGTCAATTTAAGGCACATTGATTATTGCTTTCTCCAATAAATGGAAGAGGCTCAAGTATAAATTAATACTCCCTCAGAATAAGTCTCATTTCTCTCTAAAAAAAAGGACTTATATAATAAGGACCGGATGAAGTATAAGGGTTATGCACTTATGTTAACAAGTGTCTTAATTGCATTGTTTAAAAATTCCAAAACAAGTAAATCAATATTGGAAACATAAGTTCAACACTTCTCGATATATTAAAAGCATCATTTTCCAAGATAAAAACCTCTTTTACTTGCTTAAAAAATGTCCTTACAGCGTTTGTTAGCATTTTCTTTAACATAAATTCCTAACCATGAGAGAGCATTCTTTTTCAGCTTTGCTTTTTGTAATTATTGTATCCGAACATTGAGAGAATTCAACAATGATATAAGTTCTGGAAAATATCGAAAGAAAAATCTCATGATACTCCTATAATGGTGAATTTGAGCTTCAATGTGAAGGAAAGTGGTTCATTATAATAAGTTTAGATCACTCAACTTTTATCATCGTGTTGAGTTGTATGTGATCTTAAATTCTTGATGTCGAAACAAATTTGGAATTCAATATTGATGACTTGATATAATGGGATTTGGATATACAAGGAATTATGAAAACCTCTTAGGAATGCAACTAAATTCAAGCTTTTTCTCCAAAGAGGTAACTTTTTGATTAAGCTCCTGTTGAAGTTTGGAAATATGGGAAAAAGGATTGATATTTTATTTTCTAATTATAAGGCCCATGGCTAAAGATCATGGCTTAGGGATGCAACTTATGATTTGACAAAGTTGATTGCCTCCCTGATAAGGAGTTAAGGAAATGCTTATAAAAAAAAAAAAGTTAAGGAAATGGCAATGCGAGCATTCATCTCAACTGTTGCGCCTCAACGCATTTTGGAGAGAACCAACTAGCTAGTTATGGGTTCGAGTGGCATTTCCCTAATCACAACCCATCCATTGATTCTTCAACATGAGTGGGCATATTCACACCCCACATACAAATTCACACACCCCACTTTTAAATAAAAAACCAAAAATACCCTCACCCTCACCCCTATCTCTTTCTCCTTTCCTTCATCCACCTCACCCAACCCCCATCCCACCCCAGCCCACCGCACCACCCACCCCACCCCTTCCCCCACCACGCACCATCCACACTGTCACCCTACCGCACCACCCACACCCCACCACACTCTTTTCCTTCCCTTCCTTCTTCTTCCCCTTTTCTCTTTTTTTTTTTTAAAAAAAATTTTGACCTCGGGTCGTGAGGCCCCTCACTACCGAAGCCACCCCATTGTATAGGCCATGTCACAACCCTGGTAGTGAGGGGCCTCACGACCCCGGTAGTGAGGGGTCTCACGACTCTGGTAGTGAGGCTCCTCACAACCCCGGTAGTGATGAGGCTCCTCACGACCCGAGGTCAAAATTTAAAAAAAAAAGAGAAAAGAGGAAGAAGAAGAAGGGAAGGGAAAGAGTGTGGTGGGGTGTGGGTGGTGCGGGTGTGTGTGGGGTGGGGTCATAACCCTGGTAGTGAGGGGCCTCACGACCCTAGGTCGAAATTAAAAAGAAAAAGAAAAGAGGAAGAAGAAGGTGGGGAAGAAAAAGAGTGTGGTGGGGTGTGGGTGGTGCGGGTGTGGGTGTGGGTGTGGGTGGTGCGTGGTGGGGTGGCTGGGTGGTGCGTGGTGGGGTGGTGCGTGGTGCGTGGTGGGGTGGCTGGGTGGGAAGGAGATAGAAATAGAGAGAGGGTATTTTTGGTTTTTTATTTAAAAGTGGGGTGTATTAATTTGAGTGTGGGGTGGGAAAATTTTTTTTCCTTCAACATTAGTCGTTTTGGACCTCCACTTCTACAAGCTTGTCATAAACTTAAGTTCAAAAGAATCCCCACCTGAATCAAGTTGTCCCTCCAGAATGGTTGGAATGGCAAGGTTCACTTTGAATTGGAGGACTCAAGGGTATACACCGACACAAGACAAGGCATAAATGGCAAGGGGAGCAAACCATCAGAGTGCCAAAGTCCTCTTACATAATAAATTATTTTATTTTTATCTATAAATAGTAGAATTTTATGTGTAATTAAAGTTACTCCTAACCTACCATCAAGCAGATTAGAAAGAAAACCATGTAAACCTTACATTTATTTTCAATGCAAATTTGTCATTTATATTACTCCGTCCGTCCCTATATATAGCCTATTTGGGGATTTCATGTTCATTAAGAAAGTAGAATAATTTAGTTAATTGTATTGGAAATGTGAACTTTGATACCCCTATTAATATTATTGAGAATCTAAAAAGTGCTAAATAAATATAGGTGTTTGTGAAAAAAATAATTAATGATCATTGAAAATTTGTATGAGGCTTTATAAACAGGGACAAAATAAAAGTGTCAAGAGGACTTTATATTTAGGGACGGAGGTATTATCTATTTTATCCAGCCTTTTAACTTTATGCAATTCCAGCATTTTAACAACGTTTCAGCTCCTTTACCTTTTTGTTATTTACATTTCGGTCAAACATCTTTTAGCCTTTTAAATTAGCAGTCATTATATTTGTCTTCTTAGCCACTTCAATTTAAATATTTTTTTATTTCATTTATCATTTTAAAAAATAACAAAATTACCATAAAAATTTGTTATAACTCATTACTCTACACACACCATGTGAAAGACATAATTATTTCCTTGAACTTTGTCATTTATTTCCTCTGATCCTATTTATAAATTATCTTTCAGAAATTTTTTTATTCTATTTATAAGTCAATTTATATTTTTTAAAAGACATTTCTTTTTTTTTAATTTGTTCTTTATTCATTAATGGGAAGAAATCAAAAAATATATTTTGAGACTTCCAAAACAATAAGATAAAATTTTAATTTAAAAATACATTTTTAAAATTTCAAAAAATCTATAATTACCCTCTCTTTTTTTATAAGAGTTTAATTAGTCTCTTTAATCTTTATAATATAGTAGATGGAATATTTATTTTGTGTAGACATTATCATATATAGCTTCAATCTAATACCTCTGTTCATATTGCTCGCAACCCACCAGGCTTGTGAACTAACTGGATTCTAATAACTCAAATTTGCTATTTCTTTTGCTCGTTTGTGAACAAATTATTTAGCATCATAATAATCAATTATTTTGCATAACAAAATTAACTAATTTAATTTGAGTTCTGCCTATGTCTGTTATAGATGAAACATTTAACTCAATAATAGTTTTCTTCTGTAGCATAAGCCTTCCATGACAACATTTTGGCTAAACTAGTCAAATGAATCAAACACCTCAAAGAATTCGTATTGAAATTGTTGTATGCGGTGGGTGGAATCACTTTAGACATTAACAGACCCAGTTGATGTACATCGCACTTTCCTTTTCTTTGTTTTGGTGTTTGATCATTTTTGGGTTCATCAATTGATATGAATACTAGAGAACTAGTGTCACTTGACTTGTAATTTTAGGGTAGTGTACTGCGTACTGCGAGCTAGTCCGCTATTATTATAGTAGTAGTTGGTCAAATAATCTAAACTCATGATGAGCTTGCGACATTGTCGACAAGTAACATGCATCATGATGTATGGTTGAGACATAACGTTGAAGCATCCGGTGCATTTATTTATCCTTTCCTAACTGCGAGGAATATATATATATATAGTTTTGTTATTCATTATATATCCTAGAGTCATGTATAAGCAATTTAATGTGAAAAATTAATCTTAAAAAAAAATTAACTCTTAAGTATTAGATGTATCATTTTTTAAGTTGACTTTTTCTTTAAATTGCTTATACATTGTCCTCTAGACAATGAATTGTAAAACCCCATATTAATGATCTCAAATATAAACAATGAAATTGTAAAACTAACCCATATTTTTCTTTGAATTGCCTATACATTGTCCTCTGGACAATGAATAATTGTAAAACCCACACACATACATATATATATTTTTTCAGGTCTTAAATATAAGGAAAAAACACGTATTAGTGGTCTCAAATATAAACAAAAATTAATTAATTTTATTTTCTCAATACAATCATTTCTAAAATATTCATAAAAAATTATTGTATCATTTAATTTTGTTTCATTCCCAATTCAAATTTTCTAAAGTACTCTATTTCTTAAATAAATTTAAGAAAATTAAATGCAATCAAATAACTTTTTGAATAAATGTAAAGTTAGTTTTATTTACAGACCGGAAGGAGTATTGTATATATAATTTTGTTAAGATATAAATTCAGGCAGGGCTTTAGTTCATCTCAATCACAAACAAGAAAAATAAGGCTATGCGTTTTTCATACTAATTTAATATCCATCAATGAATTCTCTATGTGCAACGTACAATATTTATGTCTTAAATAGCTGTTTAGTATGACCATCTGATCATTGTCTACATAATCAACTACATAGTAGAAAATTGTAAAAAATTTTGCGTTTATTAGACCGAAAAAATTTAAGTCTCATTCATAATGTCATTAGGCTTTTAATTCGGTTTTAATTTTATGTTTACTATGAACTCTTGATTCAAATTATGATGTTATTATTTTAAATTGTTTATATATCCATACTCTTTGTTAACTAATTACTAGTATTGTATCAATAAGGCCCAACATAGTTGCTAGAAGGTTAAGTTTTTTAAAGATGATGCCAAAAGTTCGATCTCTGTCATGGGTCTTGCCGTGGGTATGAAAAAGACTTTGTTGATAGAGGTAATGCCCAATTCAATAATCTCTAAGTCTCTGAGGGAATTAGTCTCGGGCTAACGACTGGAGGATACCTTGATGAAAATAATAATAATAATAATAATTGGTATTATTTTGGTTTTACATTATTTAAAAAATTATGATGGATTAATGTGAAATATCAATATTTATTTTAATATTATTTCAGAGTCTCAGCAACTTTATCCTTCTTATTGTTTCTGATAAGGAATTGTATTGACTAGATGTATTTTGTTGACCCTTTAGATATTAGATTTTGTGTAAGTTACTTAAAGTGTGGTTGTCGTTATGGAGACATGTATGTTGGGTTGATGAGTAACGAGGTCAAAAAATGGGCCAAGATCCGTAGGGTTTGAACTTTGAAAAAAAAAATACTACAGTATTTATTAAGGGTTTTGATTTTTGGTTCCTATAGGAAGAGGATTAAGTTGGCCCTTGCGAACAGCATGATGCACTATCCCCTTCAACCCTTTGAGCAAAATGCGGCAAAAGGAAAGAATCCATGGACCGACCCCATCGTCTCCACCCCATAGGAACTATGATATTATGTTCAAAATTTTGACCTTCATTTTATATTTTCAATGATCAAAAGGATCTCACCATTTTAATTTTTTTCGATTTCGAAGTATCGGAAGGCTTTTTCATCTCAAACTTGTCAAAAATAAAGGTATATTTTCGTCAAATGTGAGATGTTTCCATCATGTTTGAGATGGAGAGGTATATTTTTTTTGGTGAAAAGTAAATCTAGTGTTATTAGAACTAGATCAATTGGTTCAAGTTGATGAATAAGTTGGGTGCCGCTCCAAGCAGCCTAATGAATTAGAAGCCTAATGTGCGTTAGATTTGACACCAGCAAGTAAAAAAGAGAGTAGGTCAATCCAATTCCTAATAAAAGGGTCTTTGAGTTGCAATCCATCAAGTATTTCAAAGAAAGGTCTAATAGAGAAAGGTTTATTAGCAGCACCTAGAACACCTTGAGGACCCATTTGAACAAAGGATTTGAAAAGAGAAGGAACATATATTGCGGCTGCAATGGAAATTTATAAGAATTGAGAGAGAGAGAGAGTTGAGAGGAGAAGTCAGTCTGTTTACTGCTACTAAACTATTTATTAAGAGTTTCTTCTATTCTTGTACTGCATTTCTGTCTCAAACATAACGGAAAGGTATATTTTTTTTTAAAATATACTTTTTTTGTCTTACACTTAATTGAAGGTATATTTTTTGGTTACGATAAGTTTGAGATGGAAAAGCCTTCCAACACCCCGGAAACAAAAAGAATTAAAATATTGAGATCCTTTTGGTCATTGAAAATATAGAATGAAGATAAAAAATTTGAACATGAGAGTCAAGAATCAAAACCCTTCATTAATATAGGAGGGATGGGCCATGACAGGGTTTGACCTTACCCAAGGGAGCTTATTTTGCTCAACATTTAACAGTATGACCTAATTTTGATTTTTATTTTCCAAAAATATTTTTTTTTAACATTTAACATTTGGGTCGTGAACATGAGTCACGATGATCACGATCAAACCAAAAAATATGACCAATGTAAAATACAATGATACTCACAATTAGTGTTCAAATGCTTTGTGCATAATTGGTGTAAAGAATTAATGAATTTTTTGGTTTTGCTCTACTTTGAATACATGATTATGTATACTTTTGCAAACTCTTCATAGAGGATAGGACTTTTGTGTACTATGATGTTCAGTAGTTCTATGATGTAGTAATAGTTTCTTTTTGCTGTTAAAAAAAATGGGTGGAAGAAGCTATGCACCACCAAATGAGTGCATAGCTAGACGGTAGGGGTGTAACGGTCCGGTCCGGTCCGGTCTGTGAGCCATATTACGGATCAGACCGTTCAATTTAGTATGGTCTGGTCCGGTCCTAATATTATTTATCCTCAAAGATCGGACCAGACCAGACCGTTAATGAGTGGTCCGATCCGGTCCGGTCTATTTTGCTTTTCTTTTTTTTTCCTGTTTCTTTTCCTGTTAATTATTATTACTAATGGTTTTGGTAATTAACTCCAGTTGCCATGGAGCATCATCAGAATAATGAAGGATCAGAAGGGTGTTCTAATAATAATAATAATAATAATAATAATAATAATAATAATCATCAGAAGAAAGAGAAGTAGTAAAGGAGTAAAGGAAAGGGAGAAGGAGAAGCACACCTGGTCACTGGAGGCGGAGGGGACGACCATGAAGGAAGCAGCGACGGCGGAGACTCGAACGAAGGAGAGGGGACGACAACGAAGCGGCGAACGACGACGGTGGCAGCAGCGAACGATGGCGTCTATGGCGAACGACGACGGTGGCGTCGGTGGCGTCGGTGATGGTGAGAACTTCGGCCGACGTCGGTGGTTGTGAGAAGTGAGAACTTCGGTGGCTAGAGAGTGGAGAGTTTGAGAGACGATTGTGACCTAGGAATTTCAGATCTGTAGTTTAGGAGTTTAGGACTTTAGGGTTGTTTAGTTTTAGATATGTAGGTTTTTTTTTTTAATAATTATTAAGCCTATCGGTCCGGTCCGATCTCAGCGGTCTAGAAAGGTCTGGGACCGTGGACCGGACCGTTCAACTACGGTCTGAAGTTTTTGGGACCAGACCGGACCGTGAGACCAGACCGGACTGCATTTTTCGGTTCGATCCGGTCCGGTCTGAGCGGTCTCGCAATCTCGGACCAGATCGCTTACACCCCTACGAGACGGTCGTGACTAAAATCACAATCCTGGTTGGGCTGAAGGGTGGTGATCAAGAATCTAATTTGTGATCCTTTCAAGAATTACGGTCATAAATTGCAATCATGAGTATGTAAAAAAATCGAGGTTGTGAGATAGACTCACCATAGTAATTTGGGATACGATTGGAGCAAAGACTTACAAGTGAACAATTTTTTTTTAAATGTGCTGCATAGTAGTAAGTTATTATAAATGAGTGATGCAATTAATTGGATCATAGAGACAATTTTCACAATTATGTTGATAAATGAATGAATATTGTGGTACGATATGCATTTATACCCTTTATGTCACAAAGTTACCTTGCACATCCTTAGATTTTTTGTTTGGGTTGTGAATGTCTCATGAATGACATTCAAAACCAGATATGAATATTACAATTGTGAGTTTATTTCCACTTTCCAACTAATTAAAGAAAAAGAAAGAATCTCTTTGGGTGAAGGTGTTAGAATCTAAATATGGGGAGAAAATTCATGGGGATGTGTAGAGGGAGATTTATCTATCTTCTGTAAGGGATCAGGGTGGTGGAGAGGGATAGGAAGGGTGGAGTCAGGGAATGATACAGGGAAGTAGTTTTCTAAAGGGTTAAAGCTGGAGTTAGGGGAAGGTAACAGTATTAAGTTTTGGGAGGATGTTTGGTTAGGGGAGGAGAAACTTAAAACATTGTTCCCTAGGTTGTTTCAGTTGTCAGTGCAGAAGAATGAGGTAGTTTCAAATATGGGAGAATGGGATGAGGGGAATGGGTTTGGAAGGTGAATTGGAGAAGAAACTTGTTTTCTTGGGAAACACAGAAATGTGAAGATCTTGCAGGTTATTGGAAACAAAGAAACCAAGACAAAATTTCAAAGATGAATGAAGATGGAAACATGATGAGCAAGGACATTATACGGTCAAAAGTGCTGCTACAGAAAAGAAAGTACTGATATTGGTGGAAACTTCTACAGAGATTTTTGGAAGAATTCTGCTCCATCAACGTTATCAAGTTTTGCGTGGAGAGCGTTGGAGGATGGCGTTGCATCAAGATCTAATATAATATGAAGAAAAGAAAGATCATTCAAGATTGTTTATGCCCAAGATGCAGACTCTTTGATGAAGATACTGAACATATGCTTTTTATGTGCCTAAAGGTGTATGCTATTTGGCAACGATGTTACGCTCAGTTTAATCTCAACTTGCCTCTACACAAGGATGGGAAGATAAATTTTCTACAACATGCAGGTTTACTTCATTCTCATAAGAAGGCTAGGACTTGGTGGTATAATTTATGGTTCGTTATTATACAGAACATTTGGAAATCAAGAAATAAATTAGTTTTTGAAGACAAAGAGGATGGAGTACAGGATGTTTGGGAGCAAATAAATGTTCAATTTTGGACCCTTTTCAAAGCACACAACAAAGATTTGGTCTACTCATGTGGAAACTGACTTTTAAATTCTTTAGATTGTTTGAATCAGTTGTAAATTTTTGGGGTTGGGAGTACCCCTTGTGCTTCTTGTTGCTTTTTTTAATTTTTATGTTTTCTTTTCTGTTAAAAAAAAAACAATTGTGAGTTTATCTCACGATCCAGATTCTTTACATAATGGTAATTTTAATTCATGATTATAATTCTTGCAAGGGTAGTGAGTTACATTCATGACCCATATATTCCATGAAGGTAAAAAAAAGACATTCTTGTAATTCGAGAGTGTGGGATGTAAGTTTGAAAATTGAGAATGAGTTTGAGAGTGTGGGGTGAAAGATTGAGTATAGAATGACTTGGATTTGGGAGTATTCCAGAGAGCTTGAGAATTATTTTGGAGGGGTAGTTGGATTTCTTATGCATTGTCATGACTCAGTTGATACGTGAGGAAAAAAAAGTACCGTTGAAATAAAAAATCAAACGTATTTTGAGGGAAAAATTAATTTCCGCTCACCTATCGGGTATACATAGGCGGCCCACAATGTCAAGGACATTAAATGCATCCCCTCTCATGGGCAAGACTTCATCTGAAAAATAGTAGGGACCATAAAGCAAGCCAACAAAAAACCTTTGTGAGCAAAGAACAAAACACTTTTTGCTCATCGCGATCGTCTCCTTGAAGGATACATCCATCCTCTTTGAAGATTTGCTAGTTGGCGATGGAATTTGTCTTAAGGTAAATATTGATGGGTTTCATTAAAATTTTATAGAAGATTGTTATCTATAACTTAATTGTCATATTAACAATTTTGCTTTAGCCACACAAATATTCCATTTTTGTGCGTAGCATTTTCGTCTTCAATCTCACCTCTGAAAATATTAGTTGGAGATTGTCTCTAAGTTTTAGTATATATTCGTCTCAACTAGAGATGAAATATGTTCCGTCTTTAAAATTCATGTCTAAATCGGATATTATATTTTTAGTAGTGCAAAATACATTGCATCCTTGGGAACTCAAAAAGTAAACTTTTGTGTGAGCACAATTGGTAGCAAGTTTTGCATCTGGTCAAAAGGAGCTCCGCTACTGAATTTGCAAAAAATTTGATACTTGAAGGTGGATGAGCAACATTAAATTAAAAATGTTTTTTAGTACTTAGAGCATCCGCAACGGGTGTGTTTAAGCCTGTGCTTGCCAACATAAGCACCCACACATCCGAGTTCACGACTGGAGTCGTGTGTTTCGGGAAGCTTGTGTGCTTCCACAAGCCAGAGTTCATGAGGTGTGGGTGGGGTTTTGTTTGTAAGAAATTTGCAGCACAACACAGGAGAAAGAGAGGATGCAAAAGAAGTACTAGAGTTCGCAATTCTACTCGAGTTGTCCAGGAAATGATATTTTATTGTGGTACTCTATTCCACTGAAGCAAAGGAAATATTTTTAATGATGTGGTACTCGATTAACTCAAATACTCGAATATTCCACTTGTGCGAGAAAAATAATTTTTGATTGGTGGTAGTACTCCACTTTAGTAAAAAAAATTTAGTACTCAAGTATATATAAAGTTTAGTACTCGAGTATATATTATATAATTTAGTACTTTAGTAAAAAAATTTAGTACTCGAGTATATATAAAGTTTAGTACTCGAGTATATATAATTTAGTACTTTAATAGAAAAATTTAGAAATGCAAAGATTATTTTTGAATTTACCTTTTTTTTTATAAAAGAAGTATATGTGTGCATGAAGTAGAAATTTTTCTCCTGCAATGAATTAGTGCAATAGAATAGGTGCATTGAACCTTGTCAGCTGGCGAAAAGTAACAACACCAAAGAGGTATGGCGGACTGGGATTAAGGGACACCAGAATGGCTAACACTTCGCTTTTGGGGAAGCTTGTGTGGAAAATGGTTTCTAACCAACAGTGCATTTGGAGGGATATGCTGGAACATAAATACCTTCGTGGTAGAAATCTGCTCAATACCAATTTTAGGGGCAATATGTCGCTCACAATGAGGGGTATTGTTCTTGCAGCGTCAATTTTGAAAGATGGGTTTAGCTTTCGGTTCGGGAATGGCAATTCTTCTTTCTGGTATGATGCGTGGTGTTCTTTAAATCGCCTTTGTAATCATGTGCCTTTCGTCCATATTTCTGACACTGCTAAAATGGTTAAGGATGTTTGGAGGGAGGGCTCTTGGGATTGGAATAGTCTCTATACTGTTGTTACTGATGATATTAGAGACGTTCTAAATCAAATTCATGTATTAGGATTTGGTGACATTCAGGATGTTTGGAGTTGGAATTTCCAAGCTGATGGGGAGTATACAACAGCAAGTGGTTATAGATGGCTTTGTTTGCAGGGGGTGAGTTTGATATGGAAAGCTCATGGTCTTGGTTGTGGAGGATTAGGTGTCCGGAGAAGATCAAAATTCTTATTTGGTTGATGCTGCATGATGCGGTTCCCACCAACTCTCTAAGGTTCCATCGTAATCTTGCTCCCTCGCCCCAGTGTACTCGATGTGGTTGTGTTAATGAATATGTTCTTCATTGTATTCGTGATTGTCTGTGGAGTAAGGACTTGTGGCTGAGTTTTGGTTTCGTTTATCCGGATTTCTTCATGCTGGATGCCTGGGATTGGGTGAAGAAGATGGTAGAAGGAGTCTCGACTTTTAAGTTCCTCGCTGTTCTATGGTGGGTTTGGAGATGGCGCAATAATCAAGTTCTGGATACAGCTCCTTGGAACTTGGATCATGTTTGTGTTAAGATCAAGGCCATGCTTAGTGATATGCATAGCGTTTTTCAACCTCATCCTCATCCGACTAGAGCTGTGCGTATGGTGTCTTGGAGTAGACCTGTCTTGAATTGCGTTAAAGTTAATGTTGATGGCATCTATAGAAGTGGTGAGCAGGTGGTTGGTTTTGGTGGCCTCATACGTGATCATGCTGGTAGATGGATTACAGGTTTCTCTGGTAATTACAAATCCTCTAGTGTTCTTCTTGCTGAGTTGCTAGGCATGAAGAATGGCTTGATAATTGCTTGGGACGCTGGTTTCCGCAATGTTATCTGTGAAACTGATTCAATGGAGACGTTTAGAGTTATCTCTCTTGATGAGGTTCCTGTATTTCACATTTTCGCTGTAGTGATCCAACAGATTCGTGAGCTTCTTTCTCGTGACTGGAATGCTTCTATTTGCCATGTCCTCCGTGAAGCCAATTCTTATGCGGACATGCTTGCCAAGATGGGTAGTTCTTTAAATGTGCAGCTTCAAGTGTTCCCTATTCCGCCTGATATTGTGTCTAGAGCTCTTGAGTTGGATGCTGCTGGTCATGTGATTCCAAGGCTGTAGTTTCTTGTTTTAAGTTTTCATGTTCATCAAAAAAGAATAGGTGCATTAATTAGTTTGTGTGTATATGTGTATTAATGTTGAGATGAGCAAGTACCCTATGTATTCGAGGACAGAGAAACCTCCTAGAGAAAGAATAGAGTAAGGAAGAGAATAACTTTTCTTTTCCTTTTCATAACAATACTTACAATCATATATAACCAACCCTTCTAACAATATTCCCTAATGGGTATACGGTGCACATGGGACAGGTTCTAGAACCTTGCTGACTCATATACTAGTAGTGAATAAAATCATCCCACCCTATGGGCTTGTGACTCACACGTTTGGGCCTCTCTGTGCTAGTAACAGTATTGCTTGGAGAGGTTACTGCAACAATACCCTCCCCATGAGAGGCAACCTTGTCCTCAAGGTTGTACAAGGATTTCAGTTCGTCCCAATTTTCCCAAGAAGTGTCATCAGGGGACAGACCCAGCCACTGAACCAAGGCAAAACGGGTTGGAATGTTGTTGACTTCCTCAATCTTGAAGTCAAGAATAACCAGTGGAGTGATGAGGGGGTGACTACCAACGAAATCAGATGGAAGGTGATCAACTTCAGCTGGAGGAGGACCGACATGTGGCTTCAAACGGGAGCAATGGAAGACATCATGTATTTTGGCATGTGAAGGCAGCTCTAATTTATAAGCTACAGGACCAATGCGCATCAAGACTTTATATGGACCGTAGTAGCGTTTGGCTAATTTGTGATACTTGGAACCAGAAAGGGAAGTCTGTTTGTGAGGCTGCAATTTGACATACACCCAGGATCCCACGTCATAATTCACTTCCCTGCGATGCTTATCTGCATACTCCTTCATGCGAGTCTGTGCTTTGAGCAATTTCTGTTGCAGCAGGCGAAGGACCTCCTCACGAGATGATAGTGACTCATCAATGGCTGCAATTGAGGATGACCCAGCAACATAAGAAGGCAAAGAAGGAGGAGGCTTCCCGTAAATAACCTGATATGGAGATAGACCAGAACGGGAATGAACTGAAGTGTTATAGTGGAACTCTGCCCAAGGTAAAAATTTGTACCAAAGAGAAGGCTTGTGAAAAGTGAAAGCCCTCAAGTATTGCTCAATAGTGCGGTTCATCACCTCCGTTTGCCCATCGGTCTGTGGATGGTAGGAAGAGCTCATGCGGAGTTGAGTGCCACTAAATTTGAATAAATCAGTCCAAAACCTGCTAAGAAAAATGGGATCTCTGTCGGACACAATGCTCTTTGGAATGCCATGAAGCTTGCAAACCATAGAAACAAATAATTCTGCAACCTTATAAGCAGTGAAGCGGACAGGTAAAGCACCCAAATGAACTCCCTTAGAAAAGCGGTCTACTACTACTAAAATCACAGTATAACCGAATGAAGGAGGAAGGCAAGTAATGAAATCCAAAGACACATCTTCCCACACATTAGAAGGGACGGGAAGAGGAGTCAAAAGCCCTGCTGGTTTCAGAGCTTGGTATTTGGTTTGTTGGCAAACATTACATTGTGACACAAAAGCACGAACATCCTTTCTCATTGAATCCCAATAAAAATTGGCACTAAGACGTAACAGGGTCTTAGCGACTCCAGCATGCCCCCCTGTATTGGTATCATGATACTCTCGAAGTATGGCTGCTTTAAAACGAGAATTGGGAGGAAGCCAAATTTGCCCTTTGTACAATAAAAGACCATCCACTTTCTTGTATTCAGTATGAGAGGCGGGATTGCTGTCACATGCATCCAACAAGGCAATGTAAGAGGAATCACACTGGAGTTCCTGCTTTAATTCATCCAAAAAGACAAATTGAGGCACGGTCAGTATGAGGCAAGAGGCTGAAGTGGAACCCTGTGAGCGTGATAATGCGTCTGCCACAACATTCGTTTTGCCCGGTTTGTATTGAATTTGGTAGTCGTACCCCAACAATTTGGACAAATAATGCTGCTGATCTGGGGTCTGGATCACCTGAGTCATTAGCTCCTTCAAACTCTTTTGGTCTGTTTGGATTATGAAAAAATGGCCAAGAAGGTATTGCCGCCAACGTTTGACAGCGCTTGTAATGGCATGAAGCTCTCTCAAATATGCAGATGCACGAGCCATTCGAGGACAAAAGACCTTACTGAAGTAAGCGATGGGATGACTCCCTTGCAAGAGAACAGCACCCATAGCATGGCCCGATGCATCAGTTTGAACAAGAAACGGTTCAGAAAAATTGGGCAGCGCCAAAACCGGAACTACTGTCATTGCTTTCTTCAATGCATCAAAGGCAATTTGTGCTTCCTGTGACCAATGGAAGTTATCCTTCTTAAGCAACTCAGTGAGAGGGTGTGCAATTGAAGCATAACCTTTCACAAATTTCCGGTAAAACCCGGTGAGCCCAAGAAGACCACGGAGCCCTTTAACTGCTGTAGGAACTGGCCAATCTAGCACAGCAGAAACCTTTAACGGATCAGGTGATACACCCCCATCGGAGACAATATGACCCAAATAAGCAATCTTAGATCTTCCAAACTCACATTTTTGAGGTTTCAAGAAAAACTTGTGCTCGGATAACACAGAGAAAACCTGTTGTAAATGGGCAACATGATCAGATAAAGAGGCACTATAAACCAATATATCGTCGAAAAAAACAATCACAAATCGACGTAACCACGGACGAAAGATGTCGTTCATAGTGGACTGGAAAGTTGCAGGGGCGTTACACAACCCAAATGGCATGACACAATATTCATAGTGACCGTCGTGAGTACGGAAGGTGGTCTTGTGAGTGTCGTCGGGGTTGAGGCGGATCTGGTGGAAGCCGGAAGTCAAATCAAGCTTGGAAAAACACCGAGCATGACCCAGTTCGTCCAGAAGCTCATCCACCGTAGGCAACGGAAATCGGTCCTTGACTGTGATGGCGTTGAGGGCCCGATAATCAACACACATGCGCCAAGAGCCATCCTTTTTCTTCAATAATAAGACTGGGGAAGAGAAAGGACTAGCACTTGGCTGTATCCACCCATTGGATAAGAGCTTAGAGACTTGGGCTTCAATCTCTATTTTCTGGGATTGTGGGTATCTGTATGGTCGAACATTGACCGGGGTAGAAGTAGGGAGTAAGGGAATAGAGTGATCGGAAAACCTTTTGGGAGGTAGAGAAGAAGGTTCGGTAAAAAGGAAGTGGTATTTTTGGAGAAGAAGATGGAGAGGGGGGTGGTCGTGTGAGAGGGAAGGGAGAGGCAATGGTGTAGAAGGCTGGCTAGTGACTCTGAGGGAGAAGAATTGGGCAGTAGGGTCAGAATGGAGTACCTTTTTGAATTGGTGAAAGGAAATAGAGTCAGAAGGAGGAGTGGTCTCACCCTTTAGTACAACAAGGCCATCAGGATGGTTAAACTGCATAGTAAGAGCTTGGTAGTCCATTAGAACTGGACCTAGTTGTTTCAGCCATTGTGCCCCCAAAACAATGTCTGACCCACTCATTCCCAATATGTATAAGTCCACCTTAAAGGCATGCCCCTGTATAAACAAGTCAACCCCTGAACATAGCTCATTGCATAACAATACTTCACCGCTTCCAACCATGACTTTCAAAACTGGGATTGGGCTGCGTGAAAGGCCCAAAAAGGTAGCCACCTTATCTTGGATGAAATTGTGAGTACTGCCCCCATCCACCAAAACCTTTACCTGAAACTGGGCCACCTGACCTGAGACCCGCAACGTTTCAGGAGCCCCAAGACCCGATAGAGCATTCAAACTAAGCTGGGCCGGATTCGGGTCATCATTGGTAACGGGTGAGTCATGAGCTGGCAGGTTGGGTTCCATTACTGAAGCGTGCATGAAAGAATCTCCTGGGTCGTCATCCTCCTCAGCAACCAACAACATGTAACGTGCCGGACAGCGATGGTTACGCGAGAATTTTTTATCACAATTGAAACACAGGCCACGCTCCCGTCGATCAGCCATTTCTGCCTCGGTTAACTGCTTATAACGTGTGCGCGGTGGCGGAGCAGGTAGTAGGGGTGGCAACGGCTTCGGAGGGACCGAAGGGATCAGAGGCGGTGTGAATGTACGAGTCACCGGCGGTAACGGCCCTGGGTGGCCACTACGTGGCCGAAACAGCCGAGTCAAATCATGGAACTTTTCCTCCTGGAGACGGGCTAACCCAGAAGCTTGAGAGAGCGTTTGGGGCTGCTGAGAAAGCACCTCACGGCGGATCTCCGGCTTTAAACCAGATATAAAACAACTCAAAAGAAATTGGGGTTGCAAACCAACAATCCGGTTAGCCAGAGACTCAAACTCACTCAAATAAACAGCAACGGAGGAAGTTTGAGTTAGCTTGAAAAGCTTACCCCGAGGATCATCAAAGGCGGTGGGCGCAAAACGGGTCTCCAAGGCTTGCGGCAACTGTGGCCAAGAGTGAATCTGACCATTCCTGTACATCCATTGAAACCACGCAAGGGCTGGACCGTCAAGGTAGAATGACGCCACGGTGATGCGTTCTTCCTCCGGTGTGGCATGATAGTCAAAGAACTGAGAGATCTTGAAGATCCAACCAAGGGGGTCAGAGCCGTCAAATCTGGGAACATCGAGTTTCAAGAAATGTTTCTGGGAAGGAGAAGTGTCATGAATTCTGAATGGAGGAGGAGAATCGGTGGGGGATTTGCATTCCAAGGCAGCAACACGAGACACCACCTCATCCAAGCGCAGTGCCATGGTATTTTGGAAGGAGGTCAATTGACGGGAGAGGTCATCAATTTTGTCAGTGTTGGTTTTGGAACGTGTACTTTCAGCCATGGGAGTAGAGCTCGGATGATGAAAGCACCAAAATGTTGAGATGAGCAAGTACCCTCTGTATTCGAGGATAGAGAAACCTCCTAGAGAAAGAATAGAGTAAGGAAGAGAATAACTTTTCTTTTCCTTTTCATAACAGTACTTACAATCATATATAACCAACCCTTCTAACAATATTCCGTAATGGGTATACGGTGCACATGGGACAGGTTCTAGAACCTTGCTGACTCATATACTAGTAGTGAATAAAATCATCCCACCCTATGGGCTTGTGACTCACACGTTTGGGCCTCTCTGTGCTAGTAACAGTATTGCTTGGAGAGGTTACTGCAACAATTAATAAAGTGTATTAGTTGATAGTTTGTTTTTTTCATGATCAGTTTAAAATATTGCACCACTTTATTGTATCAAATCATTGCACTTAATCATGTATTAGTTTGAAACCATATATCTTTTGGTAATATATAATTTGAAATAATATATCTCTTGATGATATATATTTTCATTTGATTTAATTTAAACGATGCGACTCTTCAATAATTGAAATTTTATAAGACATAAACTACTCTATAGAATTACTGAACATATCATACAACTATGTGCATTAGTTCTTTATGAAACCATCATACAACGTTTGGGTTGAAATGTTACCATTGCGGTAGTATTGAAGTGGTTAGTTGCAAAATTCATGTTGTTATTTTATATTTTTTTAGTTAAAATTGTTCTAGTTTAATTCATTTTTAATTTAAAATAAGTAAGGACATGTGACATATCTTATTATCCTCAATTCTCTCAACTTTTCCTATGAAAGCTCATTTTGCATGTAAAATATACATTTTGCAAAATTATATGAGTTAGGTCCGTGGTGAAGGTACCTATTCAGTGTGAAAAAATAGAAGATTTTTTTTTCCTTTTCTTAGTTGTTGTGTGTTATAACTGGGTCTTTCAATAAAAACCAAAGAAAGACGGAAAGTGGCCCAATTCCAAGCCCTCTTATTTGTAACAAGGTAAAATGTACCTTATTTGTAAAACCTTCATCAATTGCATGTTTTAATGTTATGGAACCATTCCATACGTTACTGAAGAATAAAAAATAAATAATTTAAAAAAAAAGAATAAAAAATAAATAAAATAATAATAAAAAAACAGCAAAAAATACTAATAAGTTTCGTAACAACATTTAAAAAAAATTAAAAGTAATTAATTTTTCACTGAAAAATATCCTATTTAATGAATTGATAAGTATTTTATGTATGTTTCTTATAAATTTTCTTGCTTATTAATTCATTTAAAAAAATATTTTTAAAACACTTGTTAAATAAAAAAGAAAAACCATTCAAAATATGGAGAGGATGCAAAAAGAAAAAAAAAAAAAAAAGAAAGAAAGAAAAAGGTTAAGAGTTAAGACTATCCGTTAAGAGATCCTAGCCGTTTTTTTGGCACCGGATCTAATCCAGATCTAATGTCATAGAACCACACTTGCCAACACTAGATTGAAAAGGAAATAAAGAGTTGAGTCAATAGTCATAATAAGTTTAAAATAAATGTAGCCGTTGGAAATGGTAACAGTTACCACTACTTCCCTCACAAAACTATCCGTTATCCTTGTTTGTGGCCCATTCCCAAGTCCCAACTCATAAAAACTCCTTCACTTCCTTTCATTTTTCAAATCACCTTTTCCTTTCTTTTCCTTTCCTTCCACCCGCACTTCTTCTACTCAACAGAATTTACGTTCTTTCTTCTTTCTCCCAATACACAAAATGAATGATCTTATGACCAAATCATTCACCAGCTACGTGGATCTAAAGAAAGCAGCAATGAAAGATGATGAAGTGGATTTGGAAGCTGGAGTTCTTCCACGCCGCAACGTAGAACTAACCACTTCCACCACTAAACTAGACACAGACATGGGCCTCTTCCTTCAAGAGGCAGAAAAGGTGAAAACGGAAATGGCCACTCTCCGCCAAATTCTCGCAAACCTTCAACAAGCAAATGAGGAAAGCAAGTCACTCCACAAGCCCGAAGCTTTAAAATCCCTGAGGAACAACATCAACACCGACATCGTCACCGTGCTGAAGAAGGCAAGAGCCATAAGGACTAATTTGGAGGAAATGGACAAAGCCAACGCTGCCAACCGAAGACTCTCGGGGCTGAAAGACGGATCGCCCGCGATTTACAGAACCAGAATCGCGGTTGTGAATGGGCTAAGGAAGAAGCTGAAGGAGCTTATGATGGAGTTTCAGGGTCTGAGGCAGAAGATGATGACCGAGTACAAAGATACAATTGGGAGAAGGTACTATACGGTGACAGGTGAGTACCCCGACGAGGATGTGATCGAGAAGATTATATCGAACGGGGACGAAGAGTTTTTGGGGAAGGCTATTCAGGAGCATGGGAGGGGGAAGGTTCTGGAAACTGTAGTGGAGATTCAGGATAGGTACGATGCGGCGAAAGAGGTCGAGAAGAGTTTGTTGGAGCTTCACCAGATTTTCTTGGATATGGCTGTTATGGTGGAGACTCAGGGGGAGAAGATGGATGATATTGAACATCATGTGCTTCATGCTTCTCATTATGTGATAGATGGGACTAAGAATCTTCAGACTGCAAAGAAGTATCAGAGTAGCAGCAGGAAATGGATGTGCATTGGGATTATACTTTTGCTCATTATCATTCTTGTTATTGTTATCCCAATTGTCACCAGTCTCAGCAGTTCTTGAATTTTTTGAAGATTCAATGTTTGGTACTATCACTACCTATTAGTTGCTTATGTGCTGAGTTGTACGACTCATCGTCGTTTAATATGGTATTTTTTTTTTCTGATTTGTTTTGATGATGATGGATTACTCTGAACTGATATTATATCTGGACCAAGTCATTTTCTTTCTCTATCTTTGCAAATTTGACATGTGATTCGAAAGTTTGTTTGAACAAAGGGCAAATGGCATCAAAATGTATATGACCATGGCCCGGTTTCTGCATGTCTATGAGTTTGAGAGTGTGGGGTGAAAGATTGAGAGTATAGAATAATGACTTGGATTTGGGAGTATTCCAAATAGCTTGAGAATTATTTTTGAGGGGCAGTTGGATTTCTTATGCATTGTCAGGACTCAGTTGATATGTGAGCAAAAAAAAAAAATACGGTTGAAATAAAAAATCAAAAGTATTTTGAGGGAAAAATTAATTTCCCCCCACCTATCGGGTATACATAGGCCCCCATTTTCAACTTTTTGACCCTCATTTCAATTTTTCGTGGACGAAAATGACCCTGTGAAAATTAACATTTTCGGTTACGTGAAATCGGAAAAATTTTTTGGTACTGAAGAGCCGGAAAGGAGAAAAAAATTAAAAGATTAACACTTCCGGTTATGCTCAACCGGAAAAGATTAAAACACAATTCCGATAATACCCAACCGGAAATCTTCCGGTAATACTGAACCGGAAGAAACTCACTCAACCCCTACGACCATATTTCAAATACAAAATTTAGTATTTCATTATAAATATCAAAAAAATCATTTAAGTTTTAGTGAAACATAAGCTTATAGTAGAGAGATCGAGAAGGTGAAATTGAACTTAATACCTGAAAGACCAGACACTGCCTTCATAGCTTTTTGCTTGATTTTGTCATCATTTATGTCCACCTTCAATACCACTTTCTGTTGCAGGAAAAAAAGAGAGAATAAGCACTTGTTAATTAGGAACAACCACTTTCTCTAAGTGAGTCTACGATATTTAAGAAAATAATCAAAGACAAGGAATTTGATCAAAAAAATAATCAAAGAAGTGAATGCCACAAATTCTTGCTGAAATTTTTACATTAGAAAGAAATAATAGCAAATAAATTAAACATGCTTTGGTTAGGTGATGAATGAAATAATAAAAAGAGTAATTTTAATAAAACAGGGTCTAGTACCGACCTTCATTATGTTGTTATCAAAGTGTAAGTGAAAATCGGAGAAGAAAATGAACAGGAGGCAGTGGAATACTACTGAAGATTGAAGGAACTAGCTAGAAGGGGAAGAGAGTGCCGTATAAGAGATGGTTTGAAATCTTCCGGTAATACTTTCTTCCGGTTCAGTATTATGGGAAGATTTCCGGTTGGAATACTACTGAAGATTGTTTTTTACCGGAAGTGTTAATCTTTTAATTTTTTTCTCTTTTTCGGCTCTTCATTACCTAAAATATTTTCCGGTTTCACGTGACCGGAAGTGTTAATTTCTGCAGGGTCATTTTTGTTCACGAAAAATTGAAATGGGGGCCAAAAAGTCAAAAATGAGGGTCAAAAAGCAATTCCCGACATTAAATGCATCCCCTCTCATGGGCAAACTTCATCTGAAAAATAGTAGGGACCATAAAGCAAGCCAACAAAAAACCTTTGTGTGCAAAGAACAAAACACTTTTTCCTCATCGCGATCGTCTCCTTGAAGGATACATCCATCCTATTTGAAGATTTGCCAATTGGTGATGGAATTTGCCTTAAGGTAAATATTGATGGGTTTCATTAAAATTTTATAGAAGATTGTTATCAATAACTTATTGTCATATTAAAAATTTTGCTTTAGCCACACAAATACTCCATTTTTGTGCGTAGCATTTTCGTCTTCAATCTCACCTCTGAAAATATTAGTTGGAGATTGTCTCTAAGTTGTAGTATATATCCGTCTCAACTAGATATGAAATATGTTCCGTCTTTAAAATTCATGTCTAAATTGAGATGTTATATTTTTAGTAGAGCAAAATACATTGCATCCTTGGGAACTCTCAAACAGTAAACTTTTGTGTGAGCACAATTGGTAGCAAGTTTTGCATCAAGGAGCTCGGCTACTGAATTTGCAAAAATTTGATACTTGAAGGTGGATGAGGAACATTAAATTAAAAATGTTTTTTTTAGTACTTATGTGCATCGTCTATACAATTTGGCTTTGCAGGAATCCGTATGTTTTTCTTAGGGGGAATCAATTTCACCATCTGGACAAATTAAAATTAAGACTAAATCATGGTTATGAATTAAGACTAAATCTCTGCCTCGGTTTCACAATATAATTTATTACTCCCTCCGTTCCTATTTATCTGTCATATTTCAAACAAAACACGTCCATTAAGAAATCCAATCATTACTCAAATTTCCAATGCATTAATTATGTTTTTTCTTACTATACCCTTTCTCTCTCTATAATCATTAATTTTTCTCCACTACTTACATAAACCAAGACATATTAAATAGGGGCAAACATGGAAAATAACATTTATTACACTCTTGAAATCCTCAATACGACAGATAAAAAGAAACAAAAAATCTCTTCAAAAAACGACAGATAAAAAGGAACGGAGGGAGTATCTCTTTTCTTTCTATAAATTGGGAAGGGAAATTTAATGTCACCTGGCCCAACAGGGGTTGGTTCAAGTGGTGAGATCCTACCAACTTGAGAATTTGGGAATGGGTCTGAGACTAGGAAGTCTTAGGTTCGATTCTCGGTTAACACACCCCGCTGGGAGAGGCATAGGAACATGACCTCGTGCAAGATTAATCTCAAGGGTTCCTTGATATTATGATGCACTGACAGTGAAAAGATTTACATCATCGTTGTGTCATCCATCATTCATGTATTTATGATGGTTGACTTTTAGTTAAAATTAATACAAATAAATTATACTCATTCTCTTTAGTTGTATATGTTATAACCTTTGAAGGTGGGCTTCAAGTGTACTTCTACAATGTTATTATTAGTGATATTAGAAATGTCATTGACTATAAAACACACATTTAAAAAAAGTTTAATTAATATTATTATTAGTGGTATTAGAAATGTAAATATTTGATATATTTTTCAAGATTATTCTTAAAATTATTATTGAGACTCTAAAAAATATTCAATAAATATAAAATTCTATGAAAAAGAAATAATTAATGCTATTAAAAATTAGATTTAAAACTTACATCAAGGATTAAAAAAAGAATATCTTAACCAACGGGGCTTGGTTCAGTTGGTGTAAGGCCCCAACTGAAATCCCGCTAAAAACATCTCGCTGGAAGAGCCAGCCACGCAGCTCGCTCCGGATTAGTCTCAAGGGCTCCCTGGTAATAAGGGTGCTCTTGGGAATACCAGTGGTTCCGCAAGAAATTCGGAAAAAAAAAAATATCTTACATATATAGAATTAAAAGAGTAATATACAGTATTTTTTAAGAACGATTTTACCATCATACATACATCCACGAGCAAATTAGAATCCAAGGATGCTTTGTGGCCAAAGCTCGAAAGGGATATTGATTAAGATATTTTAAATATATATTATAAAATAAACTAACAATAATTTAAAAATATTGATCACTAACAAAAAGGTTCTGCAAATGGAGAAATTTGTTCAAAGAGTCTTTGACAATTTATGTGTCAAATTGCAAATTTGTAAAAAAAGTTTTTTTACACGTTTGATTGCAAATTAAACCAAAAATAACTTTCTATACCAGGTAAAATTTTGAGAGGATTGGTGCTCTCATCTTACAACGAGAGCATGGCAAAATCCTTCATTATTTCAAATTCTCCCTTACCAAGCAAACTTTTTTATCTTCCTCACACTCACCTCAGATAATTTCACACTTGTTAACATATAACAAACAACATACAAATAATAAATAATCTTTGTCAGAATATATTTACCTCTAATGCTGAGTAGTCTAGTGTTTTTTGCAAAGGAGGCAACATAGTAACAAGAAAAAAATTGAATTGTTCAAGCATGGAAACCAATTAAATGTAATTATGAGTTTGGTAGACCAGTATTATGGAATGTGCATTTCAAATATGATTGTTGACACTCCACTATTCTTAGAACACCACTTTTATGTTTCCAACATGGTGAGTTTAGAAAGTTTAAAATTGTATTCTGTCATCTTGACATTGGAAGATATTTTTTGCACACAGAAATAAAACACATTTAATTAGTTAGTCAGTTGTCCAGAAGTGTTTTGAAATGCTTTCCAACTCTGATTGATCGAAATAAACGTAAATTAGTAGAAAAAAAATCCAATTTCAAAACATGTTTTGGATAAACAAACACCCATCTCGATAGGACATTCAATGAAAGTGATGAAGATGAATTGAAGTTTGAAGGATGACTATGATAGTAAAGAAGGAGGTGGGGTTTGAAATTGAAAAAAAGAAGAGATTATGGGAGGAAATTACACTTAAATTAGAAGTGTTTTGGGGTTATTTAAAATTAATAGTAGTGGTCGAAATTTAAAATACATACGGGGTAAATCTTCAACTCTTTATTTTTGGTTCAGAGACAAGGCCCATATTTTAAAAAGGGTTTTTTTTTTCTTAAAAGGGTTGAGGATAAACATCCCAAAGTGATTGAAATTTTTTGAAAACATAAAAAAATAAGTCATTTGATTTATTAGATGCATCATTTTCAAGAAATCTCAATCATTTTGGGATGCTTTTTCTCGGCCCTTAAAAAACCCTTTTAAAAATCTCAACAATTCGTCCAGATTGCAAAAGTTCACTTAACTGTCTAGCCTACTTGACCTTTGATATTCCGAACTTTATGAACACAAAAGAGTTTTGGTTTTTTCCCTCCAATTAATTCGTTTAAAGATAAAAATACCTTCAACTTTAAATATTTTTCGATTTTGGATTGTCGAAAAATAAAAATAAAAAAATTAACATTTCAACTGTCACTCATTGAAATTATGTTTTGATATCATTTGAACATAATCTATATCATCATTCTTATCCGAAATTTATTTTTGTAATAACATGACATATGAATTGGGCCCTCACAACCCAAATTATTAGGCTACATGAACCAAACTACATACTAGAAGCCTAGTTGAATTTGGGTTTTGATTTTTGCTTTCAAAAGCGAAAATTTGCCCCATTTCATTTTTTCATGGACGAATTATTATTTTTTGCATGTTATTTTTTCTGTCTCTTCATTGACGGAAATGCTTTTCCGTCCCCCCAAACGAAAGCAAAAAGTATACATTTTCGACAAATTAATTTTTTTAGTGATGGGAGCTCTACTTGTTCAGTCTCTTCCTAGACGGATGAAAAATTAATTTGTCCGTCTCTTCCTAGATGGAATAAATTTCGTCAGATTGCAAACAAAAATGTATATTTTTTGCTTTCGTCTCGGGAGGACAGAAAAGTAATTTTGTCAATGAAGTGACAAAAAAAAATAACAAGCAAAAGGACAATTTTGTCCCAAAAAATGAAATTGGGACCAAATTTTCACCTTTGGGAATCAAAAATCAAAACCTTTGAATTTTGGAACTACTGCATCGTCAAAGACCAACTTTAAAGGGAACTAGCTTATAAAAAAATAAAACTTTAAAGGGAACCACTGTTTCCGACTTGAAATATAAGCAAAAAAAACATATCTTTTTTGATTTAAAATATAAGCAAAATTAACCAACTTTCTTAAATTTTATTTCATTCCCAATGCAACTTTCCTAAAACGTCCCTAGAAAATTGTTATTATTTAATTTTTGTTTCATTCCGAATGCAATTTTCCTAAAATACCTCTATTCTTTTTTAAATTTGAGAAAATTAAATACAATCGACTAACCTCCTTAATAAGCGTAAAATTAGTTAGTTTTTCTTATAATTCGAGTCGGAGGGAGTAGTTTTTAACACTTTCCTTTTTTAGGTAAAGTGTGTTTTTATGGGTCACATGGATATAATCGATCCTGTTATGAATTATTTGGAAAAAATTAACTTATAATTTTAAGTCATGAAGTTAGTTAAAAGTTGTGAGCTTTTATCTGTTTAACTAACCCTTTTGAAATGATGTTTGTAGGCAAATTCATTATATGTCATTTTTTATCATTAAATAACTTTTGACAAAATTAGCTATGGAAGTAGCCAAAAATTATTAAATGATAAAAATAACATATAATTTAATATTTATAATTTTTATTTATTCACTTGATTATTTATTTATTAGTTACATAGTTAATTAATTATAAAAATTATCAAATTATAATTAAAAATTAATTAATTTTTTAATTTATTAATTACTTAATTAATGAAGTATAAAAAATGTTAAATGACGTAATTGACACATGAATTATTGAAAGTTATATTAGTTTCTTGAAAGTTATTTGAAGTAACTTTTTGAAAACTAGGATTCAAAAGCCACAAACTCTTTTTTCAAAAGCTACTTCAATTTGTATTTACCAAACGAGATTAGTAACTTATTGATTGACTCTAAAAGCTAAAAACTAGTTAAAGAGCTTCTAGCTACTTGTGCCGAACAGAGCCTATGTTTGTTCATGTACTGTAATATGAAATTTTTAATTTCCATTGCATAAGGAGTCAAGTTACATACATTTTTTTTTCTTCATACGCTAACCTAGGATCGAAGCTCAAAAACAAATCTTATCATTTTAATGTTCATTACACATAATGGTTAGCTTACAAACATTATTTAAATCAGATGCTGACCTAGAAGATCAACATCAAATCAGATAATTTTAATGCTTAGTATTTTTGAGTCAGCTTACCTACATTATTTATATCATATGATGACCCAGGTGCTCAACAACAAATCAAATAATTTTAAAATCTAATATGATTGAGGTCAACTTACACACACACATATATTATATCACACGCTCATCACCCTTCTACTTAGTGGAACTAAAAAATTATAAAATATTACAATAAGCTTAAAGACAACATAGTGTAAAATACTTTTGAACTAAAATAAGGTTGTAATATTTTGGGATTTTTATAAAAATTTAAAAAGGGACCCAAAACTAAAAAGGTTATTAAAAACTAGATCCCAACTTGAAATGACTTTTATTAAACTTTGGCTTAAATATTAAATTGATCCCTATTAATATTTATCACTTTGAAATTTATCCTTACATTTTTTTTTTGTTTTGGTCCCTGCTTTTTGGTTTTGTTTTGTAGCAAAAGGGAAAAACAAGGAACAAAACCTTTAGATATAGAAAATATGAGGATCAAAATCAAAAGTATATTTGCATTATCCATTGTTGACAATGAAGACTAAAACAAAAACAAAATGAAAAAAATAGGATCAAAACAAAAAATAAAAAACAAAAAAATAATTTTGAATAAATCAATATTTACATAGAAAAAATTGATATTCAAGCCTTCAACTTTTCTCATCAGCCTGTGTTCAAACTTCAAAGTGAGGAACCATTTTAATATTCACCGGTTCATTTTTAGTGGATCCATCCATTGTTCTTTTTGACCCAGTGCAGGAGGTTTTTAAACCTGATACAATTGTAAATACCCTAAAGTAAGCTACGTCTAATTTGTTCTCCCTTAAAGTGGAGCATGCGATGCTCCCCCTGAAAAACATGCATGTTTTGTTAAAATCCTCCCCCCTATTATAACCGTTGGATGATGTTTAAAAACCATCAACGGACCAGATTAATTCATGGATAACTGAAGAACAGGTAAAATAGCATATTTGCATCAAACCTTACGTCTTATTCAAGACGTAGATGTTAAAGTTATATATAAAAGCTACGTCTTGGTTGAGACGTAAGTGCTAAAAATTAACACTTGCGTCTTAGTTGAGACGTAGGGATTGAAAAAAAAATTAATACCTACGTCAAAGGTTAGACGTAGGTGTTAAAATTATATACAAAAACTACGTCTTGGTTGAGACGTAAAGGCTAAAAATTAATACTTACGTCTTGGTTGAGATGTAGGGTGTAAAAAATATTAATACATACGTCCAAGCTTAGACATAGGAGTTTAAAATATATTAAAAAGCGTACGTCTCAGGTGGGACGTAGGGTATTTAAAAAAAAATAATCCATATGTCTTAGTTGAAACGTAGGGTAACTACTAACTAACGCTATACGTCTCAGTTAAGTCGTATAATAGTTTTATTTACCGGTGAAAAGTCACCGATTACCGATTTTGACATAGGGAAAGCATTTTAACGAAAACTCAAGGGGGAGCAAATTAACATCTGCCTCCAAAGTAACAGGTGCAATATTTTGACAGTGAAGGAGTGATAAAATGCAAATATTTAGTATCAAAAGAAGAAACAAAACATACTTCTTCGAGCTGGTCCAGGACAGCATATCCATGACAGACCTCTTCCACAACTTCAAGTTGAGCTTCACAAAGAGGGAAAAAAATACTTCTTCCGATCCTATTTATAAAATCACTTTGGGGTTTTTTACTCCCATCAAGAAGAGTGGATAAATTTGTTAGTGACATTAGAAATGTGAAAATTTGATATATATTTTTTTTAAAACTACCCCTAAAATTATTATTGAAACTCTAAAAAGTGTTGACTTTATAGGGGTGTTAGTGGAAAGAAGTAATTAAATGTTATTAAAAATTGAAAAGAGATCTTATAAATAGGACCAAAATAAAAACCTCAAAAGGATCTTACAAATAGGAACGGAGAGAGTACCATGGCCGACCACCTATTAAGATAGCTTTTGTTCACAATAATGTAATTTGGTTAGATGCTATTCTTAGTCAACTGACTCACTTTTGATTGTAAACTTTGACTCTATCATTATTCAATAAACAAGGTTTCCATTAAAAAAAAAAAATCCAATAATTTTGTTGAATTTTTTTCCACCAAATTAGGTATTTATTTTGGGTTAATTAAGCTTTTTTCTCTATAAATAAAATAAGGTCGATTGTATTTTTGTTCAATTTTTTTTTTAATCTTTCACTCTTTGCAAAATTTTAAATTTTAGGTCTAAAACCTCACAACAATAATTGTAATGGCTAAATGCAAAATTGATCTTATTTGCAAGAAGCAAATTACAAAGACCAGAGTGGATAAGATTAGGAGGAATTATGATCCTAAACTATCATTCTTAAATGACTGTTCTAATTAACTAGCTTCAATTCATAATAAAACAAAAAGAGAATATAAAATTGATTTTTTTTTTATAAAAAGAAAAAGACAATTAGATACTATGACTTAAAAAAAATAACGGAATCAGTAATACAATTTGTAAAAAAACGGAAACACTGTGATTTATAAAATAAACGGATACAATAATATTTTTAATATTATAATTAATATATTTTAAATTAATTTTTTTTATAAATACTGGAAGTTACACTAATTTGAAAATGTAAATTGAAGAAGAAATTAATCAAGGGTTTTGGAATTTCCACCCCATACTTTATCCCCACACCCAACTTAAAGAGTGCAATTACATTTGTATCCTTTATTAAAAATTATCAGTTTTTATACCCCAATTGTTATCCCCACACCCCATGAAATTAATCCCACACCTCATCTCTTTCATCTTCCAAAATCCCACTAAATATAACCCCTCCAACACTCCAACACTTCAACACTTTAATCAAATCCTTATTTTCTTAAAACATCTCATAACCTCCAACCTTTCATCTTCCCATCAACCTCCCAACATTCTTATCATATTTTGCTCCATACCAAATTTGAAGGTTGCTTCTCTCGGTGCATTGCTCTTGTGCTCCTTGCTTCCTAAGGTATGTGCGTTTTTTTATTCACTGTTCGTTACTACTCCGACGAAACAGTTTCAGAAAAATAAGTGCTTTTCCGACTCGGGTATATCAGAATTTGGAAATTTATTTAAAAATAACAACTTATTATTTCCGAAAGTATGGTGTTGGTATTGAATATTTCTGATAGACGCAATTCGGAAATTTGAAACTATTTCCGACTATTAGTTTTCGGAATTTTCTGATATGTGTGTTTTTTTTCTTTTATCATAATATAACTCACTTGGAAATTCCCAACACCCCTTAACCATCTGCTTCAAAAAAACAGTTTCTCAGCTGAAAACCAAAAGGGTATGCACAAAACAGATTCATCCTATAAACATAGTTACTAGGAAGGAACGCAGTATGAATACGGGCACACATTTCATTTGGGCACACGGTTCATCTTTTTTATATTATTATTACAATACTTTTTTTTAATAGTAAACTTGATGCGCGAAGGCGAGAACCATAGTTATATGTGTGGAATTCACCATATCGCTTACCGCACACCATATTCACCTTACAGAAAGTCCTATAAATATAATGTAAAAAATAAGGAACCGCGTACCCGAATGAACCGAGCACTCATTCAGAACTCACACTTGGAAATTTTCAAATATCATATAATTTTCTGTATTAAAAGCAAAAAACACACATATCAGAAAATTCCGAAAACTAATAGTCGGAAATAGTTTCAAATTTCCGAATTGCGTCTATCAGAAATATTCAATACCAACACCATACTTTCGGAAATAATAAGTTGTTATTTTTAAATAAATTTCCAAATTCTGATATACCCGAGTCGGAAAAGCACTTATTTTTCTGAAACTGTTTCGTCGGAGTAGTAACGAACAGTGAATAAAAAAACGCACATACCTTAGGAAGCAAGGAGCACAAGAGCAATGCACCGAGAGAAGCAACCTTCAAATTTGGTATGGAGCAAAATATGATAAGAATGTTGGGAGGTTGATGGGAAGATGAAAGGTTGGAGGTTATGAGATGTTTTAAGAAAATAAGGATTTGATTAAAGTGTTGAAGTGTTGGAGTGGTAATATTTAGTGGGGTTTTTGAAGATGAAAGGGATGGGGTGTAGGGTTAATTTCATGGGGTGTGGAGATAACAATTGAGGTATAAAAACTGATAATTTTTAATAAAGGATACAAATGTAATTTCACTCTTTAAGTTGGTGTGTGAGGATAAAGTATGGGGTGGAAATTCCAAAACCCATTAATCAACTAGTGTGCAAGTGGGTCCAATACTGTTACAAGGCCCATTTCAAATTCCTTCAACCTGTCCACTAAAAATTAAACCATTAAGCCCTCCACTTTTAATTTGCTGCTTCCGAAAAAAATTATTGGTGAGTTATAAATTACATTTACAAATGCTTGCCCCAGATCTTATATACTATTGCAACCTGCTCCATAATTAACCGGTAATTCACCTCAACAGTTGATCATTAAAAGCAACTTATCAACCATTCAATAAACCATTGTAACCATCCACTTAAAAAAAACGGTGGACATTAAAACTCAACCAAAGTGAGAGTGTGTTCTTCAGACTCTGAACTTCAAGGTTTCCATAGTTTCCAAAAGGCTTATTTATGTCAGGTGTCCCTGTAGTTTGCACCTATTTTGTCAGACGCCCTTTAACTTTATTTTTCAACAAATATATCCCTAAAATTTGCTCCGGTGAGCCATATACCCCTGCATGTCATTTCCGGCCACCGGTGCTGACGTGGACCACCGGAGTCAGCAAGTGGTAGAAATAGGAGCCCTTCTAGTTTGAGTCTTTTTTGTCGGATACTCCTATATAACTTCAAAAATTCATATCTTCTAAATCGTAAGTCCAAAAATTACAAATTTTATATCAAAACGATCGTATTGAAATATAGAATTTTAATATGTAATAATTTTACTTTTATGGAAAGTTTTCTAAAAAGTTTTTTTTGGGAAATTTTCTATACGAATTTTGAATTTATGAATTACTAAAAATAATTTATGAATTGGATTGAACTAGTTTTTATTGTAGTTTGAGGAACATAAAAATCATGAGTTTTGACTATGTCAGTCTCCGATGATTTTAAATTTAGTTTTCTTTATAGCTTTTTTTTATAGTTTTTTACAATTTATTTTTAAAAGCCAAAACTCATGATTTTTATGATCCTCAAACTATAATAAAAACTAGTACAATTCAATTCATAAATTATTTTTAATAATTCATAAATTCCAAATTCGTATAAAAAATTGCCCAACAAAACAATTTTTTACAAAACTATCCATAAAAATAAAATAATTACATTTTAAAATTCTATATTTCAATACGATCGTTTTGACATAAAATTTGTAATTTTTGAACTTACGGTTTAAAAGATATGAATTTTTGAAGTTATATATAGGGATATCTGACAAAAAAGACTCAAACTACAGGGGCTCCTATTTTTACCACTTGTTGACTCCGGCGGTCCACGTCAGCACTGGTGGCGGAAAATGACATGCAGGGGTATGTGGCTCACCGGAGCAAACTGTAGGGATATATTTATTGAAAAATAAAATTAAAAGACATATGACAAAATAGGTGCAAACTACAGGAGCACCGGACATAAAGTAGCCTTTCCAAAATTCCATGCGAAATGAAGAATAAGGTATCCAAAGTGAGGGAGACCCCACCAAATTACTATTGTGCACTTCAAATTTTAACAAGCAACCAAATTACTAGTGAGTATATCATGTGACACTCAGGAGTCAGGCCATTTATTAATAATGGGAGAATTAGATCTTCTTACCAAAAGTGTACAACTTGAGTAAATATACAGAGTTTATAAATACTTTAGGACAAGTCTCTGCCATGACTTTCTCCAATTGATTGGAACCTGAAACTTTAGTTAGCCATCCTTTTTAGGTTGCAGTCTTAGCTCCTAGCCCTATCCTTTGCTAGCATAGCATGAACCGATGAAAGGCAACTATTGATGTTTCACTTTATATGTAACTCCCTTTTGATTGATGAAAGAAAATGAATTTAAAATTAGGTACTCTATCTCATAAAGTACTTATTATAGGATATGGGGCATTTGATCGAATTACATGTACTAAAAAAAAGTAGTTAATTTTTTGAATTACAAGAAAAATATTGTAATTATTATAATTTTACCATATTAATTTATTTTAAAAAGTTCATGCTCATTAGTAAATAAAAAAAATATGAATGATCAAATCATTTAATAAAAGTAAAGAAAGAAAAAGTAACAAATGATGCATGTAAAATATAAAGTAACTCATAATAAGAATAAAAACATCGTTTAGAAAGTGACCCATGATCGATAAGGATCAAATGGAGTATTAGTTAAATACTCTTCATTCAATAGTTCAATATTTTCTGATTAATAAAAATGATGAGTATCACATTTTAGAAAAAACGAATGTATAATCTCATAAAACAATAATAAAGAGAAGTCTCATTCCACATTACCTACTAGGCATGCCTAATGCAATGACGGTGTGAACGTTGAAAAGCTTCTATATAAATTTTAATTTGGTGGAAGGTCTAGTATCTATCAGCATTCACCTTCTCTTGTTCTTATTATTATAAACAAACCAAACGGAAAGGTCCCTTTTGAGAAACGGATGATGAACAGCCACACACATATGCATGCGGTAGCACAGAAATTTTTGGCCCATTCCACACCATTATTTTCACCATACTTTAATTTAAATGCTTCAGCCCCACAAGCTAAGGACAAGTCCCTTTAGCGACTTGTTGATTCTGCTTCTTTGGTTTATCAGCTGAACATACATGAATTGCAAAGACTAAGACCTCACCCGTGCCTTCGCTCAACGGATTAAATACTCTAACAAATCCAACACATACGCACATTCAATTTAATATCGTTATTATGTGAATTGTAAGCTAGCGGTGTCAGTGTGGTGTTCTTCTCATATTTGAAGGCCTGAAATTAACGGTTTAATCTAGATAAATTTATATAGGGTCTTATTAGTTTCAGCCTAAAAGAATAAGTATCTAAATGTAAATTGCTTTTTTTTAAAGAAAAAATTGTTGTATTAACAAAATTTAAATATCCATGTTTTTAGTCTAGATTTCTAATCCCCAAGCTGAACTTAAAAAAAAATTGAGTATATATATAAATATGGATGTTTCTAACCTATGCACTCGATGCATATATAGGTTAATCATGCTTTAAAAAGTAAAGTTTTGTTAAAAATTAAAATAATTAATGAATTAAAAAATTAATTGTTTAGTTCTCCGATACAATTTTACTATTTGTGTTATCTTATTATATGCATGAGATGCATAGGATAGATAAATCCATAAATATAAATATATATTGACGTACACATTAGCGCATTGCGCCATAACTATCAAAATTTATAAACTTCTTTGCTTTAGTTATAATTTATGGATGTGATGCACATGATATTTAACTTAAATTCTTAATCTTAGGCTTTTTGCTATACGTGATTTGTACGGGTCAGGTGAGGTGTTGTATGAATTTTCTCTGCTTAATGTTTGGCACTAACTTTTTCAATTTCATAAGTGAAACAAGGATTACATTATTGTGGCAACTGCCAAGGCTAAGATTTAGGTAGTACCAGAAGTTTTCCTCCAAGTCATTGATCAATGCACGTAGCTCTGTCTTAGGTCGGTGGCCTATTTATTGGGTCTAAAATTTGTCAGGAAATAAAATTGGTTCGAGAAAGAATGCAAGTTTTGTCCCCTCTTGTTTTCTGTTCATCGAAAAAAATTGCATGATTGAAGAAGGAAATGACATTTAAAAAACCAGAAAGATTCTTTCATGTCATAAAGTGCAATGGGAGAATCTCAAATATATTTTTGTCCCAAACTCTTTCAAAATAAACTCTTCTTGTTTTTTTTTTTGGGTGAACAACTCTTCTTGTTTTTGTTTGCTTTAACTCTTCAAAATAAGTGTAGCGAAATACCTTATCTCAAGATACATGTGTTTCTATAAATACAAGTAATTAGGGAAAATATTATAAATAATTTCACATTATTTATCATGATGATTCAGATTCATTATCTGCAAATGTACGGACAGGAACAATTTACTATCAAAACAAGGTTACAAAATACTCCCTCCGTCCCTAATTATAAGACACTATTTTGGTAGAATTAATGTCCTTTTTTATAAGTTGATTTAGAATATCTAGGTAGTATTAAAGAGTTTATTCCAAATACACCCTCATAAATGCATAGGGATGATAGAGTAATAATTACAATAGAGAGAAATGAAATAGAGTTGTAGAGTTTTAAATAGGGATATATTTGGAATGACAACATATATTTTGATAAATTTGAGAGTAATAATTATTTTTATTAATCTGCATGAATTAGGTAAAAGTGACTTATATTAAGGGACGGAGGGAATATTGTCTAGCCAACTCCTCCGACCAATAACCTTCATGATGAGCTCTACATATATTCCCCAAATCTAGATTCAGAACGAAGGAAATACATCTAATTAAACATTTCCTGTTTGGGAACTTGTTGGGAAGGTATAAAAGACAGAGTGTGTAAAAGTTCAGAACTACATCAATACATCTTATTTGTATCAAAACCTATTTTGTAATATTCAATTCATCAAAACTCAGTTTTGCAAATAGTTCTCATCAAACATACCCAAGATTGAAATGTACTAATTGTTATTAGTAGATACAAACCCAAATAGATATGTGGTAAGATGGCAAGATATTTATAGTTCTTAAATAACTTCTTAGGCATGCAAAACAATTTGTTGAAAGAAACTCTATCTTATATCTCCTTTAAGCTATTATGCTAATAAGTATTTGATTTAGGGTCTTGCTTAACAAGTGTTTTAAGGTTTTCCCAAATGAAGAAATATTACTAAGTTCTACTAATTTCTTCTTTTCTCTAAAAAAAAAAAACTATATTTTTCAACGGTTTTTTATAGCATTTAACTTTAAATTTATTTTTTTTAAATACTCTTATTAACATTTTTCTTTAATTTATTTTTATGATGTCCATGTTGACATATATGCACATTGAAATACTACTAATGAGATAGCACTTTTCACATTCTTATTTTCAAATGACGTTAGGTGCATAAAGACACATAGATGGACCCGTTAGAAAATTGCGGATTCTAAGCAATTCAATAAACATATGATAATGAAATATTGCTTTAAGAAGAGTTGATCTTCTGTTTTTCTGTGGTTGAGTTATCACTAATTGACTAGTAGTAATTGGTGGGATGAAACTAGACCCGGATAGCTATATTTTCCAGCAGACATGTTTTTACCAGTTTTCACTCCACATGGGTTGTCCTCACTACATGTTAAGTCTTCATCCCATTAGCATCTTACTTCTTGATGTCATATCCAGGAGTTTGGTCATTCTCTTCTTTTTTAATTGATATTTGTATAGGCACATACACATGCACCCGATCATTAAATTAAATAATGGCTTCAACATTTAATTTTATCTATACGTGAATATATAATTTATTTAGTGGTCAGTATTTACTCTCTTAAGTTTTATAATAAGACAATTTAGCTAGTGTCATATTCCATCCCGTCCTTAATTTTGAAAAAAAATTCATGTACCTCATCATAAGTGATTAATTTGTTAGTACTATAAGTATTGTAAATATTAGATATATTGTTTAAAAAAAAATTCTTAAGGTTCTCATGGAAAAAAAACTAAATGATTTGTCTCAATAATTTGGTGTGATTCGTAGTTTGACTAATTTGAATGCATAGAAACAGATTAATATTTCAACAGGAGTAGATAAATCTATATGAGGTGGTTAATTCCTTAAAAGTGAGGACTTGATTTTCGTTCAACGAGCTAGGAAATAATAATGTTTTATATTATAATAATAAATGGTGGACCGGGGGTTTAGCACCTTTTTTTTATACAAAATATTAAGTAGCTTGATCTATTATGTACATGGATTGAGTATCCCTATACTTTTCTATTAATTAAATTGTTTGTCTATAAAAGAAAAATATTCCTATCTTAATTATCAAAAGTGATGACATATGAATAATTTTTATCCATCTATTATGGGTAATTTTGAAAATAATTAATTAATATAATTGACTGATTAAAAAAATCTTATAAATAAGATAAAACATTTTTTTCTAAAAAATTCTTATATTAAGTACCCAAAGGAAATATGCTCTCTTATACTCCAACCTTTGCTTTCTTGCTTATTCATATGTATGTGCTAGGAAAAATTATCTATTGATATATATAAAAAAAAGTTATCAATATATAAGTAATTTCAAAGTTATAACACTACACAGAAAAGGAAATTTGGCTACCTCCATTTGCGACTGGGGGGCAAAGTAGTTGCTATTAGCTACTGTTTTTGTGACTGGGTCATGTAGTTGCTTTTCTCATGTTATTGTAAGTGTTTAATTTTCATGTTATTATTGAGTTACATTATATCAATATGATGGTTAGAGTATGTCAATATATTAGAGGATAGAAAACATCCCTACTATAAACTCACTCTCAAACTCTGATCCAAAATGTGTTATCAACTTTTGTTGTGGAATGGAGTCATTGGTATGTAGAATTTGGTCGTAAGTGTACCCCATGCAATGCTTTTCTTTGAACATGATCCCTCTTTCTATAGATCATATGAAAGAAATTATATACTCATCATCTATCTCTTGATGATCTTTTGATTCATTTGTGACTAGTCGAATATTGTTATACTAGTTCTAATTGTTGAACTTGAATATGGGAGAAAAAGAGATGAAAGAAGAATGAGATGAAAGAAGAATGAGATGAAAGCATAATTAAATTTTCATAGTTTTTGTTTCATGAAGGAGGCCTTGCTTGAGCTATAATATTGGTTTATGGGTTTCATTAATTTTAAGAACTGAGAAATTTTAGTTAAAGGAAGAACAATTTATTCCCCTTTTTTAGATTTCCATGTGCTTAAAACTTTGACACTTATTTTTGTTTGTGTTGATTTTCTTACATCTTGTAGAGGAATTTGACCCGTGAGGCAACTATCATTTTGTTGGTGTCAAGGCAGAAGATGTTGCATTGGTGATGACTATATCTCATCCACACTTTATTGCATTGCCTTTTGAGATATTAGTTTACGCATTAGTGACTACTTAAGTTTTATGTTAATGTATTTTGAAATATTGGACCCTTTGTTTAATTGCAATTATTGTATTCTCTGATTTTAGAATTAGATGTATAGCCATTTAATTAGTTTAATGTTGTTTTTAATAGTTTGCAGTGAAAAAAATAGTGACGAAATAATGGCGTTGCTATTGTTTAGCTGTAGCAAATAAAAAAAAATTGTGACTGAAATAGCGACGGAACAAAAGCGTCCCTAATTTTTTCAGTGGTCACATTTCTGGTGGAATAGCGACCAGAGTTAGCCATCGTTATTTTAACCGTCGTGACGGAAATTGTCTGTCACTATTTGTGACTGCCTTGCAAAACGGTTTGCAACCCTACATTTTGCGACGGACTCTTGGCGGTAGCAAACACGTTTTGCAATCGAATGCATCCTTTTGCGACCGTTTTTTCCGTCGCTAAAAAACGTTTTTTAGCTGTGTAATAAGAGGTTTCCAAGAATACTGTTAAAATGGTAAAGCTGTGAAATATAAAATAATATTAATATTGGATTCAAATTTCGGAGATTGTGTTTTCTTCCCTTTCCTAAAAAACAAAAGAAAAAAAATGTGGGGGTAATTCGAAAAGAGGAGGAAGAGAGTATGAAGGGGTAATGAAACAAATATGACAATTGACAGATATGCATGCAGTAAAAAAAAAAGAAAGCAGAGAAGGCAATGTTCAACATACCAGTGCACCCAGCCAACAATGACAGCTTAGAGTGTCGCTCAATAAATATATATATTTTTTAAATAATAGAAATGATGCATTATTGGTTAAGAAAGGGTGTGCGCGTGCATGGAGGTAGATCTAATAATCTGAATGTTGATGTCTATGGAAGTGCATGAGGCAAAGAGGAGCGTGTACTTACAAATTAAAGAAAATGACTTTTGGTAAAATCATCCCAGCTGAGACAGTACTCGAGATTGCAAGCCAGGGGCAGGTAATTGTGTTTGTAAGACCCGGACTCACGAGGGCGGGGAGTGATCGATGGTGTAAGATGCACGGACAAGGAGCGACTCCTGACAGACTTTTAAGGGAGGGGTACATGAATGAACCGACACACCGGAATGAGAGGGTGATCCTGAGATTATGTAGGAATGGGATTACATAGTACAGAAAGGCTTAAATGAATTGATTGGTACCACCCATATCAACAAGATGTATCTTATTTTCGGTAGTCCATCACTTAAGAACTCCATAGTTAAGCGTGCTTGACTTGGAGTAATTAAGGGATGGGCGACCTCTTGGGAAGTTTTCCCAGGAAGTGTGCGAGTGAGGATAAAGCACGCTGAAAAGATCGCTCCTAGCAGGCTTCTAAGAGAGGGGTACATGAATGAACCGACACACCGGAATGAGAGGGTGATCCTGAGACTGTGTAGAAGACTTCTTTTCGTTAGCCTATAACTTAAGAACTCCATAGTTAAGTGTGCTTGACTTGGTGTAATTATGAGATAGATGACCTCCTGAGAAGTTTTCTAGGGAAGCATGCGAGTGAGGATAAAAGACACTGAAAAGATCCGTGTTGGTATGTGGAAACCGTCGCAATCCATTTGTTTGCTAGAGCTTCTAGTAGGAAATTGAAGGGTGGGGTATTGGGGTGTGCATGGGATTCTTTCCATCCGTTGATTTAACAATATGTAAAGACTAAATAATCAGATTAGTCATTGATTTTTTAATACCAATCAAATTAGTTTTTAAAATTGTTAAAATTCTAAATTAGTCTCAGATATAGCAAAACGTGAGTTACTTTAATTATTACCATTAATGGTCCACAAGATGCCCACAATCTCAATACCTAATTTAATCAATAGTCATCTATCATTATTTTTGATTTTGGCCAAAACGACTTGACGTTAATTTATGTTAAGGACCATTGACGGCTATTTATGTCATTGACTAATGCGACTCATATTTTCCTTATCACATGAACCAATTTAAAATTTCGAAAATCTCAAAAACTAAATTGATCAATGTCTACAAATTCACATACCAATATTATATATTATTCAAATGTATATATAATCTGCATAAACTCTTAATTGTTCTTTGGAAAGGAACAATTTGTGTAAGCATCACTTCAAAAGAGGAGGCAAAAGAAGAAGGTATTACACTTTTTTACTTTGTGTATTTTGATTTTAAAAAAAAAAACACTTTCCTCCTGTATTATTAATTTTTACCCTGTTTATTTGGTTTTACTACACCGTCTTATTTGCTCAATTATATGTTAAATACTTTCTTTAGTTTTGAACATTAAAAAAATCATTAATATCAAATATAAGCAAAAATTAATTAACTCTATTATTGAATATACTATTTACTTTCAAAATTCTTTTATAAAGTAGTTATTTTAATTAATATTTTTGTTATTCTCAATACTATTTTTTTTAAATATTTTTATTTTTTAAAATAAATTTGAAAAAATTAAATACATTCAATTAAATTTATTAATAAATTTGTCAATGTGAAGTTAACTTTTTTTTCCCTTAAATCAAACACGGAGGAAGTACTTAACGAATCTCTGACAAGGCAAAGGAATTCGATTGATAAGCAAATTTTTATATACTTTTAACATGCATGTTTGTACTCATCAATTTCTATGCTTTTTTAGAGATCAGTTAAGTACTTTTTTTTAATCAAATATAAGAAAGAAAGTAATTTTGCATTTATTATTAAGAAAGTTAATTGAATGCATTTAATTTTATTAATTTTTTTTAAAAAATAGATACCTTAGAAAAATAGTATTATAAATAAAATATAAATTAATTGAAACAACTATTTTATAAAAGTATTTTAAGAATAATTGTATTTAATAATAGAGAGTTAATTAGCTTTTTTTAATATTTGAGAATAATGAAATTTTTTCTTTTTATATTCGAGACAGAATGAAATATTTAATAGATAATTAAACAAAGATGTTAGCGTGGTAAAACTAAATAACATATGGTAGTAAAGGGTTAAAATTGAGGATTTCCTCTCCCCTCTCTCTTTCTTTGCTTCTTCTTGTTTTTGTCTGTTGTTTTTTGGTAGGGGATGTCCCTCCCCTTGCTTTAGGAAAGTGTGTGGATTTGTTTTCCCCAGTTTATTTGGGTTTTGTCTTGCATTTGTGCAAATTGTTTTGTTTTGTGTGTTTCCAGTGGAGGGATGCCTCTGAATAGTTTCCACTTTCCAGATCTGATGGTCATCCTCTTTGCTCCAATTATTGGAAGACTACTCGTCGAGACAGATCTCCCTTTGTCGACTGTTGATTTGGCTACCGTCCAACGACTCTCTCGTTTAAAATATGAGATTCCTTGTCGTCAAACTGAGCTTAGTCCTAACATCAATGAGATTGTTATCTTGGAATTAAATGCTATTAAATCTCCTGTTAGAATCCGGTTTTGACAGTTGCTGATGATCCATGTCCACATGGAAGAGTATGTTGTTGCAGTGTATTTTGTTTTCCCTTTAACTATTATTGGTGTGAAATATCTTGTACTTGTAATTGTCATGTTTGTCATTACTTGTACGATTTCTGATCTATGAATAAAATACATTTTTCTCTTAAAAAAAAGTGTTAATATTGATAACACAGAGGGGCAAAATATTTTTGGTTCAAAAAATTGGATAGCAAAGTATAATTTATTCAAAGAAAAATAGTCTTATTTTTTTGCCATTTTTTTAAAATCCTTATGGTTATCAAGGAACAATGTGATCTTAGAAAACAAGGCTTTTAGATGGGGTAGGATTATTAGACTTGAGTAAGGTTGAATCGTGTTTTACTTCACCTCTTTTAATAAGGTGTTGTTTGTATCGTCGTCCTGTTGCTTGGCTTTTTTCTTTTTTGGTAATTACGAAGGAAACTTTAGTTCCTTTAATCCCTCATTTTGTAAGGAGCTTTCACTTTAGCTCTTGATTTTTCATTAATTCCTCTTTAATCCCTCACTTTGAAAAAAGCTACTCACGTTAGTTCCTGACAACTTTCTTCGTTCATAGACCTTGACATCTAACACACGTGGCGGTTAAAAATAACCTATATGACGTCAAGTTGTTGTGTTGCTACCACTGATTCATCATCTGTTGTATTTTCTGCAGCTGGCACAGTTTCAGCAGCTGCCTTAGTTTTTGCATCTGCCTCTTCAGCGGCCTTACTGCTTTAGCTTCTCTTTCTCCAATTTTTATCTTTTGAATTCAGTATCATGTGTGAGATATTAACGGCCACGTGTGTATATGTTATTTAACGGCTACGTGCGTAAGACGTTAATGTCTACGAACAGAGAAAGTTGTCAAGGACTAATGTGAGTAGCTTTTTTCAAAATGAAGGACTAAAGAAGAATTATTGAAAAATGAGGGACTAAAATGAAAAATCTTACAAAATGGGGGACTAAAATGACAGTTTAGTCTTTTTTTAATGAAGGAAGGACACTTGATGTAATGATGTTTTTTTTTAATTACACCTAGTATTCATCTTAATACATTTTAGCTTATAAATAAAATGAGATGTTATTAACACCCATTTTATTACTATTCGCAATCAATTTTTTAAAATATTTGTTTTGTGCTTACAAAATTAACCCTATTACCGAATTTAAACTTTTTTTTTCTCCATTATCTCTTCCATTCTTACTCACACCCAACATTCATATTCATACCCACATATTCATTTTCAACTTTCACATTTCTCACCCATAATCACCATACCAAGATCTTATGTGCCCCAAGCCCGCTGTTGCAGAGGCAATGCCTTCTCCTTTGAGTAAAATAAATGATATTAAAAACTTATCACCGCATGATATCAAGGATCCTGCAATGCAACAACGATGAAAACGTATTCATGAAAAGAACTTATCACCACATGATATATTCCTGCAACAACGATGTGTTCTTGAAAAGTATTGGGATTGCATTTTCCTGTATATTCAATGCCTTCTCATCTATTACTGTTCATTAAAAAAATGAGTAAAATTGATCTTCAACATTCAATATTATTAGACTCTTCTTATGCTTTTCCTCCACAATCATCATAGAATTATTGGGTTCCTCCATAAGGGATGTCATTCATATTCTTCACAAACAAAGGAGTATTTTGCGGCATTTTTTTATGAATAATTATGGGACTCTTAATTAATTTTTATGGTGTTGAGTGAGAAGGATGAAAGGTTGAAGATGACTATGCGAGTGTGAGTGTTGGGTGTGAGTAAAAGTAAAATATAAGATGGAAAAAAAGATTAAACTTTGAGATACGATTATGGGTGCAAATAATAGGATTAGGTATGAGTATGAGATATATGGTTGTAAGTAATAGTATAAGGGTAATATTGATAAATAAATGTAAAAAATTATAAAAATTGGGTGTGAGTAATAATGAAACGGATGTTTATATCAACTCCCTAAATAAAATACACTACTTTAAGGGTAATTTCATAATTTTGCTTCAATGGATCCAAATCATGGACCATGAATGAGTGTGAATTGAAAAAGTTCAAATTAAAAAACACACAAAATTACGCAAGAGGGTCAACAAAAGGTCACTATCTAAGAAGTTGATTTAATCTAAGGTCTTATTAGATTTTCATGTATCATATTATGTCATATAATCTTATCTATAAGCAATATTTATTAGTAAGGGTAATCATGCATCTTTATAAAGATTAGTTAATTCCTTATCTATAAAGTAAGAAGATATTTTTTGAGAAAAAAAAAAAGGATTGCATCTTTTTTTTTTTTTAAATAAATGTCTAAATAATTCTCAAAGTTTTTGCTCACTCTAGACTACCTCGCAATTTCACTTATGCTGCAGCTAATTGCTTGGTTTTCTAACTTGGAATTAAAAATAACACATTTTTTTTAACAAAAAAATGAATAAAAAATAACACATTTTTTCAGCATCATCAAAACAACAATGTAATACTACGTCTTCTTCAATCGAAAACCCTAGCTATATACTCCTCCATCCCATATCTTTTGACCTTTTTGGTTTTTTATTTCTATTCCATATCTTTTTTTTTTTTTTTACAATTCCAATGCATAAACATATTCTTTTGGTAAAACCATTAGATTGGTCCTGTAAGTTATTTTTTGGTTGCGATTTCGTCCCTTAACTTTTTTCGTTTCAAATGAATCCGAAAGTTTGTAACTTGTTTCAAATAAATCCTTCTGTCCAATTATGTCTTAACACAGTTAATGAGAGCCTCCTACGTGACAACCAATGGTCTTAAAAGGCTAAAACTTAACGTTACACCCCAAAACGATGTCGTATGAGGCCAAAATAGAAGCTTATTGGGTTATCCCTAACTATTTTGGTTTTCTCTTTTGGCCTCATATGCATGACATCATTTTGTTGTGTAACGTTGAGTTTTAGCCACGTAAGACCAATGGTTGCCACATATGAGGCTCTCATTAACGGTGTTAAGACAAAATTGGATGAAAGGATTTATTTGAAACAAGTTACAAACTTCCGATTTATTTGAAACGAAAAAAGTTAAGGGACGAAATGACAACCAAAAAATAACTTACAGGACCAATCTAGTAGTTTTGCCTTTTTATTTTTTCCAACTTTAACTCTTCACTCAATCATTTGTCTTACTTTTCATCAATTCTACTTTTATCATCTCTCTCATCTCTAAACCACTATATATTAATTAATGAACACACTTAATTAAATATGGATATTTTAAACAAAGTATATATAAAACTTACAATAATCAATATTTTTTAATTTATATACTCAAACCTAAAAGGTCAAAAAATATGAAATCACGGAAGTATATCCCCGATATAGAACCTTTCTTTCCCGATGCTAATAACAACAACTCCCACTTATCTAAATACCAATAAGTCCATTCTCAAGGTGTTTGACTATAATTACGAAAGGAGCAATGATTTAGAGACATATTCATAGGCCTACATATTAGGATTTTGACATTTGTCATTTGAGTTTTTTTATTTAATTTTTTTTAATTTGAAAATAACAAGTATCATAATCTTATATGTATGTTTGTAAACTTGTAAATCTCTAAATCATTTTTCTTACGAAAGAGTTTGGGATGGTGGATATGGTGGTGGTTTGAGACCATGTTAGCACAACTACAACACAAAATTTGAGATCAAGGATGTACTATATCTAGGGCTAACCAAGGATAATCAAGAGTGCTCGCTTTTGAAAAAAAAAAATTAGTCTTACTAACAAATATTTTAAGAATATTTTTTAAGATTATTAGATGGAAAAATTTAATCATAAATTTGCTACTATATTTTATCTCTTGGAAATCTCAAAAAATAAATTTTACAATAATATGATATTTAACTATATTTAAATACTTAACAATTAACCAAACGACATTTATTAGCATTTTTTTATTACTTGAAAATACAAAAGTAAACTATACCTTGACTGGCACTTATATAAATTAATTTTTTTTAACCAATAGATATATAAACTTGACCAACGCAAATTGATGATAAACTTTGAAAGTGGTGGTCCAGTGAATATCAAAAGTGCTCCATGGCTTATAATATGAGTTTGTTAAGAGTTTTTTTTTTTTTTTTTCCTCTCTTCAATAGTATCTGATTTGGTGTAAAGTATTCTTTTAGTTTCATTTTTTTTCCAATGTTTTGGAGGGGCTAAAAGATATACCCCTTAAGTTCAAATCTAACTTGATGTTCATAAAAATTATGACAAGGATGAGTATAATGTTGCCAAAGTTATGGATTTACTGTGACAGTGATTGTTTGGGTAAAAAAAGAACAATCCATTCACAAAAAGCTCAAAAATGCAGGGAGCTATTCCAAAATCATGACCAGAATGGAAAAATGCAACAACATGAAAATTTACTAATTGGTGAAAAAGATCAAAGAAAAGTGACTAAAATAAAGTACACAAATAATGAAGGCGAGAGAGAGGGGTGATCTGGATATTTTTTCTTATGTTAATCAAGCCTACTCATGTCTTATAGTAGTTAATCAACTCATCTCTTCTACTGTTGTGCTTTTTAGCAATGGTTGCTATATAAATCAAACTTCGACCTTATTTTTTAAGTCTAATGTTTTTATTTGCACTCTGGTATCCGGCCCACTGGGCCGACTAATCCAGTTCGAGGAGGGTCCCGGGGTTAAGATTTTATTCCTCTCCCAACGTTATTGTGGGGATCGAACCGTGGTTCGCCCTACCAAGTGCAGCCCCTGGCACCACTGCACCAACAGCTCGTTGGTTTTAAGTCTAATGTTAATAAGTACTTTTTGTTCCATTTGTTACAAATCAAATATATTGAAATATTATTATAAAATATAATTTAGTATTTTTAAATAAAATAAATAATATGTATTTATGATTATTATTTGAACTAAAGTTGTTAAGATAATTAATAAACTTACTATTATATATAAAAAAAAAGTAATCATAAATTTACATTTATTTTTATCCACAAAATATCTGAAAAAAAATATTGGATGCGTTTTTACTATATTAAAATCTTTAACATTTATTTAATAGTTGAGTATAACTTTTAAAAATACTGTGTTCTATAATTAAAAAAAAATATTTTTTTAATATCAGTTATTAGGGTTAAGGATAAACACCTTTAATTTAATTAGATAAATTTTCTTGAAAAAATAAAGATATAAGATTTTATTTCTCGTGAATGAATCATTTTAGGTAAAACTTAACTATTTTTGGTTCATATCTTCGGTCAAGTTAAACAAACCCTATTTTCTTAAATTTCATTTCTTTCTTAATATTATTTTTCTAAAATATTTATAAAAAATGGTTTTTTCATTCTCAATGTTAGTTTTCTAAAATATTTTTATTTTTTTTAAATTAAAAAAAATTATATTCAATCAATTGATTCTCATAACAAATGCAATTTAATTTTTTTCTTATATAGGAAAAGGAGTATTTGTTAGAAATATTTTTTATCACTCTCTCCGATTTGAAATATAAGAAAAAATTGTATTTTTTTATTTACGTATAAAATATAAACAAAAGTAGTTAATTTTCTTAAATATTGTTTGTTTTTTCAGTGTTATTTTTCTAAAACATAATTAAAAAATTGTTATCTCATTTGATTTTGTTTCATTTTCAATACTATTTTTTAAAATATCTTTATTTTTTTTATAAATTTTTTTAAAAATAAATTAAATCAGTTAACTTTTTAATAAATTTTATTTTAGTTTTTTTTCTTGGAGGGAGTATTTTTTTTAAAAAAAAGAAATTGAGTAATTGGTCAGATTGGTCTCTGACTTCGTAGGTTTCGATCAAGTTAGCCCATAACTTTATTGAAATAGCAATTTAGTCCCCGAGATAGGAGAATATCAGATCAAGTTAGTCCCCGCTGTCTCTATTGTAGGGATATATTTGCTTTAAAATAGGATAAAAACAGAGACATTTGTCAATTAATTAAAATGCTCTCTCAGAAGCTAAATTGCTATTTCGATAAAATCGGAAAATAACTTGATCGACGCCGATAAAGTTAGGACCAATCTAACCAATTACTCAAAAGAAATTACTGTTAGTAGTGCTACAGTAGAGAGAGAGAGCAGTAGATGAAGATTTGGATATTTGTGAGGGGAAAGAGATAGAGATAGGAGAATGGAGAATCCCAATGCTAAAGCTTAGAGACATAGACAGCTGAGGGCTACTGTTGTCACTCCCTGCCCCTCTCCTCTCTCCTCTCTCCTCTCTCCTCATGTGCTCTGCTCACTGTGTGTGACTGTCCCTCCTCCCATCCCATTTAACTATACTCTCTTCCTCCCTCCCTCCCTCCTACTAATCAAATAGACAAATACCATACTCTCTCTCTCTCTCTCTCTCTCTTCCTTCCTCACCCCTTCTCCCTCTCTCTCTCTAAAACCCATCTTCTCTACTAAATCACTCAAAGATCCAATCTTTCCTTCATTCATTTCTCAAATCTCAAACCCCATAAATCGATCTGAACCCCGAACCTCAGCCGGGTTAACGGGTCCGGGGCAAACAAAAATGGAATTCCACCAACCCTCCCCAGACCAAGTCCTCGAGAACGTTCTAGAAAACGTCCTCCACTTCCTCTCCTCCCGCCGCGACCGCAACTCCGCCTCATTGGTCTGCCGCTCCTGGTACCGTGCGGAGGCGCTCACCCGATCCGACCTCTTCATCGGTAACTGCTACGCCGTCTCCCCCAACCGCGCCACCTCGCGCTTCACCCGAATCCGTTCCATAACCGTCAAAGGGAAACCACGTTTCGCTGACTTCGATCTGATGCCTCTCAACTGGGGGGCCCACTTCTCTCCCTGGGCTACTGCTCTTTCAAAGGCTTACCCTTGGCTCGAGAAGATTCACCTCAAGCGCATGTCCGTCACCGATGACGACCTCGCCGTCGTTGCCGAATCCATCTCGGGGTTTCGAGAGCTTGTTCTCGTTTGCTGCGAAGGCTTCGGCACGCGTGGACTCGCCACGGTTGCCGGAAACTGCAGGTATAAATAAATAGTACTAATATATTCGTCATTTTTTGTTATCTTATTGGATCTTGTAATTTAGGTTTAATTAATTAAGGCTTTCATTGCTTAATTGACATTGTTGTGTGAATTATGAATTAGGGGATGGTGTTCGGAGGTAGATATGTCAGAATAAGACAGAACATGATATATTGAGGATTTTTTAAAATGGAATACTTAATAAATAGAGTGGAACAATGATAAAAAGATTAAAAACTCTAGAATATCTTGATTCTAGTATAAAGGAGGAATCAAGGTTTTAAATTGCGATCAAGATTTTCGATCTTAGACGGAATCGGAGAGAATAAAACATTATGTTTCATCTTATTTTTTGTTTATGGTTTGAATATGAATTGGATTTTGTACTGTGTGTTGGTTGGGACTTGGTGTTTAATTTTTTTGTGTTTTCTATTTTTTTATTTTTTTTTTGGTACAGAGTTTTGAGGGTGCTTGAACTAGTGGACTCTGTGGTTGAGGATGAAGAAGAAGTGGATTGGGTATCATGTTTTCCGGAGAGTCAAACACATATGGAGTCTCTTGTTTTCGATTGTGTTGATTGCCCGGTTAATTTCGGGGCATTGGAGAGGCTAGTGGCAAGGTCGCCTTGTTTGAAAAAACTTAGATTGAATCGACTTGTTTCCATTTCTCAGCTGCACCGCTTAATGCTGCGTGCCCCACAACTCACACATCTTGGAACAGGTTCCTTTAGTGCATCGGAGGCTGTGGAGATCGGCGATCAGGAACCAGATTATGCCTCAGCGTTCGCAGCTTGCAGATCATTAGTTTGTTTATCGGGATTCAGAGATATTTTGCCAGATTACCTTCCTGCCATATATCCAGTCTGTGCTAATCTCACTTCGTTGAATTTAAGCTATGCTGATATTAATGCAGAACAGCTCAAATCGGTCATATGCCACTGCCACAAATTGCAGACATTCTGGGTATAATGCGTTTTTTGTGCTATTCTGCTTTGTGACTCCATTGTTGTGCATGGTATTGAGATCTGAGTCTTACATTGGATTTTATTGTGCAGGCGCTTGATACAATATGTGACGAAGGCCTTCAAGCAGTGGCAACAACTTGCAAAGATTTACGTGAGCTTCGGATTTTCCCTCTAAACGCAAGGGAGGAATCTGATGGTCCCGTTTCTGAGGTAGGTTTTGAAGCAATTGCTCAGGGTTGTAGGAAATTGGAATCCATTTTGTTTTTCTGCCAAAGAATGACAAATGCTGCTGTAGTAGCTATGTCAAAAAATTGCCCGGATCTTGTGGTGTTTCGTCTCTGCATAATTGGGCGATATCGGACAGATCCTGTGACTCATCAACCCATGGATGAGGGTTTTGGGGCTATTGTTATGAACTGCAAGAAGCTCACCCGACTTGCCGTGTCTGGTTTGCTGACGGATCGGGCTTTTGAATACATTGGAAGGTATGGGAAATTGGTTAGGACACTCTCTGTTGCCTTTAATGGAGACTCTGACATGGGCCTTAAATATGTACTAGAAGGATGCCCTAATCTGCAGAAGCTTGAAATAAGGGATAGTCCATTTGGGGATGAAGCTTTGCGTTCTGGTTTACATCATTATTACAACATGAGATTCCTTTGGATGTCAACATGTAAATTGACACGTCAAGGTTGCCAAGAAGTTGCCCGAGCATTGCCACGCCTGGTTTTGGAAGTGATCAACAATGAAGATAGTGAAACTGACGATGTTGAGATTTTGTACATGTATCGGTCTCTTGATGGACCACGGGATGATACTCCAAAAGTTGTTACAATTCTGCATTAGATTTTTTTAATTCAATATGTACTTAGTTTTTTCCTATGGTGGCTGTGGAGTGAATGGTGATAGAGCAGGGGATTTTAACTAAACCTGCTAGAAGATTTATGCTATCCATGGCAAACAAAGTTAAGCTAACAACTCATGTTGGGCTGCAGTGTTGAAAGGCCACCAAAGATGCCATTCTTGGCTAAAGCATTGCACTTTTACCCTTGTTTATTAGAGAGGACTCAAGCTCAAGAAGGGAATAGAAAAATAGGGAGCGATAGGAGGAGAATGATGCAGAAGATGAAGTCCTACAGGTATTGGACCATTCAATGTTGTTGTATCACCACAATTTAAAAATTTATGTCTTTTTTCTTTTATATTCATTTTATCATAAGGGAAAACTGCCAGAGGAGGGGGATGGTAGAGATTGCTGTAGCTGCTCTGAAGATTGGTTAGCAAGTGTTATTTCATTTCCTTGATCAAAAAGATGTTGCGTTGGGAGCAGATTCAGAAGGATCAAAATAGAAGGTTTGGAGAGGTGACATTCTCTAATTTGCCCACCATTCCAGTAGAGAAGCAAAAGTGCATTCACTTTGTAAGGGAGTTAGTTAGTCTGTTATTTTGATTAAAATGGTAGTTAGTTTAAGCTAGTAGGTGTTGGTGGGAATTAAATTCAATCTCCAGGCTGATATAAAAGCATCTGTCTCCCTAATATCCAATGTTTGTTTCTTTCAGATTTGTTGCTGTATCACCTGACTGTTGAATTTATTGTTATTGTTAGCAATTGTGATATGATTAATAAATGCCAGAATATTCATGGACCATATGGTGTCTATATCTTTCTTTTTCTAGATGTTGAATGATCGACTGTGAGACCTATATTAATTATATGTGTGGAAAGTGTTATTCTTGTACACTTTGCAGGACCCCCCCTTTCTTTCCGTGGGGTTCCATTTTACATGCCTTGAAGATCCCTTTTAAAGCTAGCTTATCAGATCCTTATTATTAAGAGCCTGCGGGTTCTTTTCATTGCTCAATAACTTCATACCACCCTTCTTAATTAACATGCCTATTTTGTTATGTAAATGCACCGAATAATCATATATGATTAGGCTGATATGTATGCATATAAAAATAAATATAAACTGTTCACCAAAAAAATAATAATAAATAAATAAATATAAACTAGAAAAAATATAAACACAGCTTCCTGTATGAGGGGACCAATAATTTGATGACTTGTCTCACCCCCTGCGTTTTTGCAATAAAGTGCTAAAGTCCACTAACGGACTAGACTATCTCTTTCTTTCTCTCTCTTTCATTATTAGGAGAGAAAAATCAATCTCCTTGCCTTGTTGGTATTCAATCTGACATAAGGCAGAATGGTAAAAGCAAACACAACATAAAAGTGGGATCTGACTGTGCAAATAAGTGATGTGATGAACCAAAGCTTTGGCTGTCTTTCTTTCTTTCTTTCTTATCTATCCATTTGCTCTTGCACCGAGTGGACCACAGGCATTGCCTTCTCTTTGCCACTTGGCCCCTTTGCAATGACAATTGGCCATTTTCCCTTCTCTTTTCTGTCTCTGACCCCTCACTATATATCATGAATTAGATTTTTTTTGTGCTTAAGGATAAGAGGCTTGTGAAACTCACTTCTCATTACCTGTCTTAGCTTATCCATATTGCTCATGGTGGGAATAGTCTCATAGATGGCCAATACTATACTATAGTAATCTTTGCCTTTTAGTCATGTCCTTTTTTTTCTATTTGCCTTTCATTTTTCTTTACAAGTAGTACCCATCACTGTCCCCATGGAAAAAAAGAAAATAAGAAAACAAATTGATAATTGACCATACACACACTTGATTCAATTATAATCGTTGGATACGTTTGAATGACCCTATTGATGGTCCTGTCTTACCTACTGACCAGACTGCACAGACCAAGTCCATCACTTTTTCATTAAATATTTCATCAAATTGCATGGTCCTGAATGAATAAGGTAAGGTATCTGCACACAACCCAATCCGGCTCTCACATGCATTATACTGTACTGTTTACTAAGCACGCATAAATTACTCTTATAGTAGTACTATTAACAAAGATAATTATAATGAGTTGAGGTTCTTAAAATTAAAAATAATAATAAAACAAAAGCTAAGGTTGATTCTCTGAGCTGGTTGGTGAAGACCCATCTGGGGTGTGCCCCACCACCTGATCATTTAAGTATGTGGGCCACGTGTACGGTGTTGGAGTTGGGATACATTAATGGCTTTGTGCACATTAAGATATTATATAATCATGCATCTATAAATAATGATATCATGGTTGATAAAATAATGGTGAATGCAGAATCTAACGTACAAAATACTAACAAACAATGAAGCCAACAAGTAGTTGGCATTTGCAGTGGGTGTTGTTGGTGCCATAGTGGGGGAAGGAAATTAAAATTAATAAAAAAAGTCGGTGAATCCAAAAGAGTTTTTGGGTTTTCACGACTTTTGTCTGTTAATCACATTTCATGGCTGATCTAAGCACGAGGTCAACCACTAAAGTATGCTCTAGTGCCCTGTTCTATACCACTGGATTCAGCTCCTTCACTGTACAATCACTCCATCTTACTATATGAATTTAATTAATTAATAATTAATAATTAATCGTGCATTCTTTCTTAGCACTATTTCCAGGATTGATCTTCACCTTTTCCCAAGTGAACCAGTTTTTGCATTTTATTAGATATATATATGGACCATATCAGAATGCCAACTTTAGAAGAAAGTTGGATGCATTTTCAAGTGTAATGCAAATGAGTCTTGCTAGAGTTTTTATGAGTACTATCTTTATAATAACTTTTTATGCCTATGTATTTGCAAGCACAAACAGTTTGATGTACCAAAATCACGAATTGTTAATAAAGCACCATGACCATTCCCCAAATTTTTTTGTAATAAAAATTCATTTTGAAGAAAAAGAGGTAGCCAATGAGATTTGGTTCATTTGGACAGGTTATCGATTTCAAAACCTATAGGTATCGGGTTCGAATCTAACCTCAATAGTATGAGTTTGTCTCTTCCTAATTTCACCTTAGATTCTCCCCGATTTGTAAAGATGAAGTTTCCAAGATGGTGTCTCTCAGAAGGAATGACTTACTCCCTCATGCGATTTGCATTCATCAAAGCAATCGTAGTATCACAATGAAGATTAGATTTTTCCGAGTTTAAAAAAAAAAACAAACTAAGAGATATACTTCTAAATAAAAAGAGTACAAATAGAGCCAAAATAGCCATTCTCCATTAGTTTGATAAAAAAAAATGTTTGTGAACTTTTCTACGGACAGCTACTTCCGTATACCATAATTGTTTAGAATGTAGAAACTGTTGCCAATCAAAAAAGTATACTTGAAATAAAATCACGTGATTACATGAAAATGTTAATAGTATTAGGAAAACAATTGATCATTGAACGGTTCTTTTAATCCATTTACCGCAAATAATAAATAATAGTATAGAATAAGTAGAAGATTTTCTTTGCTTGAAGTTAAAATTTGTGCAAATGATTAATTCCTAAATTATTAGATTTGCTCACATTCCATTCAAATGATGATAATACTCTACGCAAAAAATTTCGAACGAATGTTTATTGGAAGGAGTTGTAATCATTAACTAATACGTTTATTAATTTTTTTTCCTTCAAAATCAAGGACTAATATGGTTATATTTGGTTTTAAGCTACTGATTTTCGTTTTGAAGCTTACCCGCCAAATTAAACGATGAAGAGCCTTTTTGGCAACACTTTATTCGAGCAGTTTATTTGATAGATTATATACCTTATTGATTCGGACAAAAAATCTTATAGATATGTTTGGTGAAAAAAAAAAGATGTTTGTTTTTTTTTAAGTGATTGTACTTTAGTTTTTGGATGCTAGGTTTTGAATAGGGGAGTTACTATCATGCAATCCAAAATTGGATGGTTGCTATGCAACCTTTTCTTAAACCTAGTTAAAATTAGGTTTTTACAATTTAGTTCAACATAAAAAGTAAATTAAAAATTTAATCTTTTGTACCTATAGGCAAATTATAACTTTTAATTTAAAAAAAATTAAAAGTAGTTAAAATTAGTCACTTGTGTAAAAAGGCTTAATGCAAGTGACTAAATTTAAAATTAAAAGTTATAATTTGTCTATAGGTACAAAGGACTAAATTTTTAATTTACTTTTTATGTTGGACTAAATTGCAAAAAACTAATTTTAACTACTTCAAATAATGACATGACATAGGTGACAACTTCTTATTGGTTTAAGAAAAAGTTGCATAGCAACCATCCAATTTTGGATTGCATGATAGAAATACCCTTTGAATAGCTGCTTGGAAAAGTTATAAGCCAGTGTTTACAACGGCCAATAATTGTTTTCTCATTTTTATTCTTTAATTTATTGACAAGTGACAATTTTATTCTCAAATTCAATCATCAATTTTCAACTATAATCTTACAACTTTTATATATAATATATATATATATATAATCTAGATTTTTTTTTTAAAAAAAAAGACTTTCACCTAAAATTTCATAACTTTCAACTCAACTAGTTTTTCCAATTAGAATAACCCAAATAAAGAGAGGACTCATCATTAATTAGAAATTAGGACACTTTGTTGGAATATCATTATCTGCTTTGAGAAGTGTTATTTGTAACACTATATACGATTTGTATATTTAACATCCACATAAAAAGAAAAAGGAGTATGTAAGGAAATGATAAGAATGAGATGCTACCGTATTTCTCTTTTCCTCTTCCCAAAATAATAATCTTAGAGAATGTTATATGTACAAATAACGTTACTATTTAATTCAGCTGAATCCGTGGTGTATAACAAAGGACGAAATTAAAATCCTGCCAGCAGCATTAGTTTATATGTCGCCCATCCAAGGGATGAGACATGCACTAATATTAAATGGCTCTTGTCCATAAATCACCCATAAGCCACCAGTCAAGTCAGATTGTCGGAATCTCTTTAATAAGTTGTTCATTTTAGCCCCTCAAAAGTTCAATCATAATACAGATAGCCACTAGAGAAAAAAAAAAGTTTTCAACATTTTCAAAAGAGAAAGTAAGTAGCATCATCCCCTGCCTCGGTATCTTTGTCCATTCCTAAACATTATTTGAACACTTTGGAAGATGAGTGTTTCTTCGATTGTGCAAAATCTGCAATAATTTTCAGTTTTTACATGATCTCTTTTTCCCATTCCCCTAATGAACTCTTAGTATTCTTGTTCCCACATACAAATATAGTACATACACTCAAAAAAAGTAAAGACGTGCTTAGCCTTAAGAATGCCATTAGGGCTCTCCTCAATTTGATGGACGTGGGGGGTCCCTTTTACAAAATTGACTAATGGGTCATCCTTAATTGATGATAGCTCTTTGTCTTGGGCTTTGATGCGGTAGAAATAATTGCATAGTCCCTTATCAATGTTAAACAACATATCTAAACCATTGAATTTTAATAGCCTCATAATTTGAACTTGTTATTACATGATCAATAGTTGAATTTGTTCGGAATAATTGATCTGAGATCATGCTTTATTTTTCACGTATCAATTTGTTGTTCAAATGGAACTAAGAACTTGTTATTCCCCTTAGAGCTAGTTTGATAATCACGAGAGGATAAATACATATATTATAGAGAGCAATATATGAATATGAAGGGATAAGCATAATATTTATTATCTTGTTTAGTGTTTAGTGTGCACGAGATAACGACGACATTGATGTGATAGTGATAAAGATAGTGTGAAAGTGGTGGGAGCAATGATGTTAATGTGTAGGATATGAGAAAAAAAAACTACATTATCTTGGTTCTTTTATTTCTAATATTCACTTTATCTATAAACCAACATGATAACATAACATGATAACATTTTCATATTATATTTTCATATTATGTTGGCTCATCAAATTCTGACTCGCTATATGATAAAACATACTATCATGTCCTACCTCTCATTTACCAAACCAACCCCAAATGCATATAATCAATAAACTCATCAATGAGATCAAACAGCTTCCCCAACTTGTGGAATATCTGAGTCTTCAAAGCCTTAGAACTCGAAATCCCATTAAAACTTAAAAGGGCGCAAATTTTTTTTTGGTCCATGATTTGAAAAGAGAGGTAAAGAGTGGTCCAATAATGCGTCCTTTAGAATATTCCATCAGAGCTCTTATTTTAATTAATTCAGTCCAATCTCAATACCTTTGTATCTTTCAAGCGTGATATCGAATGATGGTACCCGTGCCTAAAAAATTCTTTAGAACTTCTCAGGCACTGAAATTAGTATGTATTTGGTATACATATAAATTTGCTTAGCCATACTAGCTACAAGCTAAGTGCATATATTTTTAGAAGCACAATTGTTAATTTGAATGCTTAAAGGCATAAGGTTCCTATGCCCTATGCATTCGTATTTCATTCTAATAAAAATAACATGCATGTTTAGATAGCACTATCATTTAGTGAGAAATATAACATCAAAAGCACCCAAGGACGTAAGTTTAATTTTCAACTTCAGAAGCTAAGCCCAAACTATTAACTTTAAAAAAGAAAGTGGTGACAATTCATATCAGATGTCACTTTGTTTTGAATCAAATTAAATTAATTAATTGGCCTCTCAGATAAAGCAGCATGACTATCAATCAAGTAAAGAAAGAGGGGATGATAAACCTTCAACAAAAAAAAAGGGGGGGTTGAAGAAAATTGATGGTTTTTAAAAAAATTCATGGTGGAGCCCAGTTTGGTCATGATGGACCTTAACCTAACTAATACTACAAAATAATATCAAGAAAAGTCCATAGAATAACGATCCAAACTTTTGGAGAATCATAGACCTCCCCTAATATGAAAATGAAAAGAGGCCTCATTTTGATTAGGAAATGCTTAACATCAATTCTATTTTGCCAACGTCATATTTCAGCATGAGCCACTTTTGATATATATGTGCTGGAGAAGAATGTCATACGTTAATTGGTTGATTTATATTAGGATATAGACATATGAGGACAAAAATCATAGTGCATATTCACCCTCCATTTTCTGATGCCTTTAACAAGAACAACCTTAACTGGCAAAAAGTTCAGCACGTAGATCACTTTGGTTGATCACCTTAGAATCTCACAACAGAGTTTCTTAAAGAGAAAGGTATTTTAACAGTTAGTCAAAGATGTCGAATTCAAAGCCTCTCCTTTAAAATAATCAAAGCTAGCTATGGGTATTTCACTAAATGAATAGCATCACACTCTTTAGAAGATTTCATACAGAATACTTCAAATTCATGCATTTCCTTTCCAAGAATAGTGATAAGATTCCCAAGTTAATTAAGATGAGCTTAACAACTTGTCCACTCGGACAACAAATAGCCAAGGGTTTTAAATTGTGGTTAAGATTATGCTAAGCTATTGCAATTCAGGAGGATTCAATTGATATTATTATTGTTGCGGTTCAAGACCATAATAAATTTTAAGATTTATGTTATGCATAAAACAAAAGCGGGGGATCAAAAATTATCCACGACTTTTTATTGGAATTATGTATAGAATATGAAAAATAAATGAGAAACAATAATAACTTTATTTGTTACACGAAAAAGTTGTCTAATGTAGTCCTACATATATATAACATTTTTATAAATGTAAAACTATATAGTTTAGTATGAAGGGTCAATAGCGTGAACCATGCATATTTTGGATCTCAAGTGGCTATAGAAAGTAGCTAGAGAGTAATCAACAAACATAATAGCGATTACATTTATTTATGAATATGACAAATGCATGCGGAGAGAAGAATAAGCGGAAAGGTGTATTACGAATATTGCTTGCTTAGCTTTCTTCCATTGCAAATACTTCTTGACATGTATCATCAAAACTATTGATTGGCTAATTGCTTAGACAGTGAGATTAGGCGCAAAGACTATAGGAACCGAATTTAGGCCTTTCATGAGCTTCTTTGCACCGGGACAACATTTGATGAACCATGTTAATTAGGAATATGGTACCCATGATTTACCACTTGCCGACATAAAGCACTACATATCACTCTAGCTAGCAGAGAGAGCAAATAATATCAAACAGTAAGTAACACAAGGTGTTCGTTTACATCATCATCATTATGTGTGTTTATACAGGACTCTGCTTTGATAGATATAATGAACAGTGGACAACGATGTGGACTCGCAACTTAAGTGAATAGTATATAATTAAGGTTAATTAATTGAAGCTATCATGATTGGTGATATCAAATTGAAGCTATCATGATCGGTGTGTACTTGCAACGGCCAACGGATTTTATAGGGAAGCTAACAAATGTGTGAATCATCCAAGCTAATATTAAGTTTTTTAGCTTTTTTAAATTTAAAAAAAAAAAAATCTTCGCTCATGGGACACTGGGTCTTAACCTCCTGCGTCTGATCAGGATTCCGATGTTACATGTATTAGGGTCAGAATTTGTATTAGGGGTATATGACAAACCCAGAAGTAACTTCGGGAGTCAGAAATTGAAAAACAAAGTATAAAGGTATCTCACAAAAATACCCCAAACTTTAGAGATTTATGACATAATTAATTCTTTCAAATATATAAATTTGGACTCTTAGCCCCATTTAATATAATATTTAAAAAAAAAAAAAAAGCATTGTCACAGAGTAACTCGACAATAAATCCAACGAAATGCTACGAAGTTTAAACTATTCAATCATAAACAAATTTCACAGTAATTTTAGGAGTTGAAAAAGTCAACTTTATTAAAGTAACATTGTTCTTGTATATCTACGAAAAACAGATATGTAACATGGGGCATTTCGATAAAAGAATATTATGTTCAGTGCAATGGGCATTTGGATTCTTTAACTTTTTTTTTTTTTTTTTTTTTGGAGTGAATGAGTTTCCAAGTTAAAAAATTCAAATCCTTGCATTGACATTATATAACGGCTCATCCTGATTATTCGTGGATCTTAACTTTGCGATTGTCCATATAGAGCATGGCCAAAAGATGAAGCCCGAGCTTAGAATTATGTGGAAAAAAAAAAAGGGTTGTATAAACATAGGAACATCATGAGCAAGGTAATGTGAGTGTGCGAGTTCATAATCCGGGATGCGCTCCACATCTTTTTTTCCCCTTCCACTACTAGAGCTGGTATAGCTATGCAGATTAATTTTTCCCCTTCCACCTGATTTATATCTTTTTTACTTTGCTTCTTTCATTGTTTCATATATACTACTGTATTATACTTGTTCTTTAGTTTTCATGAATATTTGTTGAATTTAATTGACTTAGGGGGAATGAATCTTTTTTTTTTTTGATAGGAGGGGGGAATGAATCTTGAGTGATGAGTATTCAAAATGAAATATATATATATATATATATATATATATATATATATATATATATATATATATTGGAAGATAAAGGAAGATGGGAGTGAATGCTGTGCCAAATTTGTTGAGTATAAAGTAGAATCCTATGGAAGTACTAGTAAGTAGTAACTAGTAGTCTAGTACTACTAACTAACTAATAATTTTTGTCAAAACAAAAATTATTCCAAAAAGAAAAAATTGTGATCTCCAAGCTATGGCAACTCAATAACTCATTTCTTAATTCAGACACATTTTCGAATTTTTTCAATGAAATTCATCACGGTCTCCACGCTCTTATCATCTGAAAAATAAACGAGAAAAGTATTCATATCAATAACTCAACACAATATCATTTGAGAAGAAATGAATGAAATATGAAACAAGAACTTATGTGAGTACCTGCATGAATACAAACAGATAACGGAGATTAATATATAGTAGTAGAAAAATAGCTTACCTAATCTTGGTATAGTGTGTCCTTTGGGATGGTGAATCACCACTGGTTCAACACAGGATTCTATTAGTTCCATTGAATATTGCCTCAAAAAATCTGTCTCGCCTGCAGAATTTAGGCATGGAAATTTTCAGGGAATGAGTTCATTTTCCTGGCCAAACACTGCAATTATTTTTCTAACCAAACACTATAATGTAATAATAATAGTAAGTGTAAGGATTCATAATAGGAGGAATGATATTATGGAAATAGCTTGCAGAGTAATACAACAGTGATAAAATTGTGATGAACCAATAAAAAATAAACATGTAATGAGTGAACAATGCAAAATTGACAAAGAGATTCATTCGTAGTAAACTAGTAATGTTATGTACCTTTCCACTGTTAATCAACCAAGGATCAAAACTATTCATCTTGAGCATAGCCCAAATGATGAACAAGAGAAAGTAGCCCAATTGAAATAGACACATTACATCAATCCAAACTCTTAACACAACAAGATCAGAATCAAGTTGTTGGTTATTGTAACCTTATTGTAATGGTTTGAGTATTATCTTTATACTCTTTATCAATGAAATTTTTGCTAATAAAAAAAATAATCAAATTGTATGATGGTGTAACTTGAAACTTGTATTGCAAGTAATGTATTTATCAATAATTTAGTTTCAGTGTAGTTTATCCGATTAAGTCTAGTCTTAATCGGATAATAGAGTTAATTAGGTAGCTTTAAGTAGTTTCATCCTTGGCGCCTATTCTCTTGATTGCTAGTTGGAAGTCCAGCCGTGTAAAAATAGTTGTTTTGTCGAAGTTGGCCAATAACATAACTTCATTTTCTTTTTCACATTTTTCTTGCCTCTCATATTCTCTTAATTCGGTTAAATTCATTCAAGTTTTTCTCTGTTCTTTAATTTCATTTCTCAATCCAGTTCAATTTTTGTTACAAACTAATACCCCAATTTATCATTTCGCCATCCCAAAATATAGGGAAAAGGCAAAAATACCCGTTATTATTATTATTATTATTTTTTTTTTGAACTAGTAATAAAAAAATCTTGAGTCATAAGCCATCTGACGGCACCGCTCTATGCAAATTCCGATAACCCCCCTCCTGTTCATGAACCTATCCCATTCTCCTCTTCATATTTTTTTCCATTTTGTTGAGTCTTAGATTCCAAACTCCACAAAGTATTCTCAAACCCCAATTTAATGTGTGAAATGATAATAATATCCTTTATTAAAAAAACATTATATTTTGAACCCAAAAACTATTCTCACACCCCAGAAACTATTCTCACATCTCATCTTTTCCCTCCAAAGCAACCCTAACCCTTTCATATTTCTCCTCATGCTCAACTTATACACTAACCTCATTTCATGCCTTTATTTCATAAAGGCACTAAAAATATATATACACCCATAACTTTTTATCTTCCTACAAGTTAGTTTGGTACTTTCGTTTTTTTCACTGTTCGTAACGTTTCCGACGAACCAGTGTCGGGAAAAAAAATTACCAACACGGGATTCTCGAAAAATGTTTTTTTTCATTGAAATATTTCAGTGAAATTTTTTTTCGGGAATTCTGTGTTGGAAAATTTTTTCCGATACTGGTTCGTCGGAAACGTTACGAACAATTGAAAAAAAACGAAAGTACCAAACTGACTTATAGAAATATGAAAAGTTATATGGGTGTGAATATATTTTTAGTGCCTTTGTGAAATAAAGGTATGAAATGAGATTAGTGTATAGATTCATCATTAGGAAAAAGATGAAAGGGTTAGTGTTGCTTAGAGGGAAAAGATGGGTTGTGAGTATAGTTTCTGGGATGTGGGGATAGTTTCTGGGTTTCAAAATATAACATTTTTTAATAAAAGATATTATTATCATTTTGCACATTAAATTGGGGTTTGGAAATATTTCGTTGAATTTGAAATCTAAAACTATGGATCATGATAAAAGGGGTATTATAGGCCCGACGAATCATAGATGTGGTGAATGGCAAGTTCTGTTGTGGGCTTCAAATCCCAATCCCTTTTCCATCAAAATATTTTCTATTTTTTTCCACATATGGTCTATCAACTCTATAAATGAGAGCATTTTTTTTTTTTTTTAAAAAAAAAACTCTATAAATGAGAGTCTAATTTTTCAAAATAGTGTTAGGTGCCTAAAGTTGTACTCCTAGCAATAAATTTTTGTATACTACATAAATTTAAGATTCAAACCTAGAATCACGTGCTTAAAAACCTTGAACTCATTATACTTGAACAAACACATAAACACAAATGAAAATATGCTTTCATGATAAAAACAGATAAAATAAAGTAAATAAAACAATAATGTATATAAACATTTAAAACCAAAATCAGCATTCAACACCTATTTTTTAAAAAAATAAAAAAGATAAGGTGTATGGAAATTTGGAATGACTTTTATTTATTTTTTTAAAAAGTTAATTGTTGAATGTTGATGTTAGATTTTGATGTTTATCTAGCATTATTGTTGTAAATAAAAAGGAGGCAAGGAAGCTAAGTTACCTAAAAAGTGAAGGGAGGGGCAGGTGATGGGGGGAGAATATGCTTTCTCATTCAGAGAAGGTGACATAAACTTGGCCCCTCCTATTATTATCAGGAATTTCACTTTGGGAACCTTCGTGAGTGCCACGCCCTGCACGTACATTCTAATTTCATTTCTATATAAACTCTGAACTCTAAGTATAATATGTCAATGTGAACAAGAGAATTCAAAGGAACCTTCAAAAAAATTTAAAAAAAAAAGAGAGAAATTATTCAAAGAAATTTAGCCACATACCTTCTCCTGAAGACCTGGCAGTGCAGCTGATAGTATCGCCCCCTAATTTATCAAATTCAAAATAATAAAATTTGTGGCCAGTATGGTATTTCAAATCATGTATATCAACATATATCACAAATAAATTATAAACCAATCCAGCATTTTTCTTATAATAGTTCATTTATTTGAGTTATTTTTCCAGAGGAGACAAGATTAAGAGTTAGTTGTTACCTGTGAGAAACCAAGAAGACCATCAAAAGGTCCGTGCTTAATCATGCAATCCTCTATGTATTGCAGGCACTCATCAAAGTTGGTATACAATGTGAATTCCTGTTGTGAAAAAAAAAAACAATAAAACAAGAACAAGTTAACTTATGATGTACAAGGTTTTAAATTGTGGTCAGCAACGCTACTATATGGTGATAATAAGTGCGGTTGTATTGGCTACATTTTCTCATCGCAATCTCATAAACCAATTACTATCATGACGACAATTTAAAGTACATGTTAAATTGATAAATGCAAAAGCCAAATTATGAAGTAAATGTGAGAAATTGAGAATACACATACTGAGGGAAGAAAAACAAAAGAGAATAGAACCTTGTTAAACTGGAACCACTCATAGTAAGGAGGATCAAAAATGCCTTCAACATCAGATTTTCCTTGGCATGGAAAAGGGGCATCAACAAAGACAAGATCAAGATTATCTAACAAGGATTGAGGCCACTTGTGTATCTGTTTCTTTAGTATTTCTGCACTTGTTCTGAACCCATGAAGGCATAGGAATCTTGGCTTCCTTACCTTGTCATCGCTCCCACTTACCATCTTGTGATAATAGGAATGAATGAAAAGATTATAATTGAGGATGGAATGGAACATCCAATGTCAAAGATGTAGATGATTGATTGTTACAAACACTGTTATTTTGTGGTGGCGCTAAACCATCCAATTTAAAGGAGTAATTCAGGGTCTTTTTTTGCGCGTGCCTTCAATTATGTTTAGAGTTTCACACTTTTACGTGTGGACATTGGTCATTTGAGTGTAATTCCATTTTGGTTGCTTACTATGTTTGGTACCGTGTAAGGCTTCTAGAGCACGTGGAAAATTGGACTAATAATGTGAAACCACGTTGGCTGCCTTATTACCCAATGTTCTTAAATCAGAATCTTCTAGTGCATAGGTGATGAGATGTCCATGTAATCTTTATTTATCTCCTGTGAATGTGAACAACATGCACTTGTCGGGGCTGATATGTTTCTAGAATAATTAAAGTAGAATGCATGGATTGTTTTCACTAATGTTTTGGTATCTGTGATTTTATTTTATTAATAAAAGAAAACTAATAATAAATGTTAATTAGTAAAAGAAATATTGGGCATTGATGAAAAACTTCTTCACATATTTTGTACTGTACTAATCAAAAACAAATTTAACCTCAACTTTTGGATATGCAAAATTTTGATTTCTTTTCTTCTAAAATACATCCTTCAAAGATTTTTTTATTTTTTTTAAAAAAAAATACTCATTTCGATCCTATTTATAAGACCCTTTTGGAATTTTTATTTTGGTCCTATTTATAAGACCTCATTACAATTCTTAATAGCATTTAATTACTTATTTCCACAAATACCTCTATTAAGTCAACATTTTTTAGATTTCCAATAATAATTATAGGGTAGTTTTGAAAAAATATATTAAATTTTCACATTTTCAATGTCACTAACAAATTTAATCATTTTTCTTAATGCAAGTGAAAAACTCCAAAAGAGTCTTACAAATAGGACCGGAGGAAGTATAAATTAATAGTATTCATTTTAGATATTTTATCCATTTTTTTATTTTTTTATATCAAATGGGATGAAAATTCTCTATTACAGTATTATATTCCTATTTCCCTTGTTTCTTCCCCTTTTCCTTTTTTTTTTTTTTTTTTTGTTGGTATCTATATTAAAATATTTTGACCGGTTTCTCCCCTTGTTCCTTCTATTTTCCCACCCTTCATCCATTACCCAACTACAAAGGGATTATTGAATGAAGGAAGGGTGGGTGGATTTCGTTTAGTTTCAGAATAATAATAATAATATTAATTAATATCATAAACCCGCCACCGATAATTAACCAATCGAATTTGGGATTCACAGAATTAGGTTTCTTCTTCTTCTTCTTCTTCTATGGCATCCAATTCTCACAGAGCAGGCACTTCCTACGGCGGCGCCGACCCTTACCGATCGAGGTACCTCTATCTTTCTTCCTTTCTCTCTCTCTCTCTCTCTCTCTCTCTCTCTACGCTTCTGATTCATGTCATATGCCCTATTCTTCTCAATTGCTTGGAATTCGTCTTGTTCAATTTTGCAGAGAAGGGCTTAGTACCAGACCCGTTGCTGCTTCCGACGAAATCCAATTGCGTATTGATCCCTTTGACTTGGACGATGAAATCACCGGTCTTCATCGCCAAGTTAGAAGGTTAAGAAATGTATCTTCACTTTTTCCTTTTTTTTTTTTTTACTTTTTATAAAATTTACTATATTGTTTTTTTTTTAAAAGATATATATATGTGCAATTTATTTAGGGATGAGTGGCCATACTAGATTTGATTAAGAATAAATGCATTAGTGAGAAAGTTGAAGCATCAACTATTGTTGGTGATTTGGACATGTGTGGAGAAGACATGTAGAAGGCCTGGTTAGAAGAGTGAATTAGATAGAGGGTAGCTCGATCACTAGAGGAAAAGGGCGTTGAAAAAACTATAGGTGAAACTGTTAAGAAGCTTTTAGATGTCAATGGTTTGTCCATAGATACAATTTACAACTGAATATTATGGCATAGTTTGATCCATGTAGCCAAGCTCTACCTAGTGGGGAAAAAAAAGGCTTGATGGTTATTTGTTATACATACAGTTTAATCACCAATTGCTCTACCTATTGCTCTCATTTGAGGCTTCTGTGTTATTGTTGAACCTGTAGTAGGTATAATCACCAATCAATTGGGGCAGTTTACACAATTGTTCTTGTGTGTAATCACTATGCTTTTTATAACTGCCTGCTTCATCATTCCTTTTATAGTTGATCTGGATTGGAATGTTATCTTGGTTAGAATGTTGTTTGGACTGGTCCTCCTCGGTGTACAGTAGCTTCAGCAGTGGAGTGGTGGGGGTTGTTTCTGTAAAGAAACTTTCGACACCCACGTCACAGGAAGAAAAGTTACATGAATGAGAAAGATGGTTGCCTGGGATGTGGATAATGGTATTTATAGCAGGAGACCCTGCAGAAGTCCAACCGAGTTGAGCAGTGCATGCTTATCGTGTTGGGTGAATATATCACCCATTGGCTGCCACAAAAGTGGTGTTATCTCGGTCATAAAAAAGGTTGTAACTATCAGGATGTTGTTTGGAGTCAGTTGTACTGGTCTCATTGGTCGGGTTGGTCTCCTTTGGGCCCTTGACCACCTGCTCGGTCCAAAACAAAAAGATTTCTTCTTAAATTTCTTTTTTCAAGGGTGGGAGATTGAGCTTTAAAATTGTTCTCTCTTTTCTGAATTCCTTGTTAATATTAGGTTGCAGAAACGACTGGTGGCTGTAGTAGTTTAGGTTAAATCTTAATACTAGCAACACCAAACGGCAATAACTACGTCTTAGAGGCTGCTTTTAATCTTGGAGAAAAAATGCGTATATTCTTGACCCAAAAAAAAAGTAAATGAAGTTAACTGTGTTAACATGCTTGTTGACTTGTATGCATTGCCTTGCTTTTTCCTTTAAAAAAAACGTTCCATTTCACAACATATTCCTTCTTAATCAATAGTAGATACAAGATTTGAATATTTGATAATGGATGCTTGTAGGTTGTATCGATGCTGATTTCTGTTCTGCTAATTATTCCTTTAATTGGAACTAGTTTGGTGAAACTATATAATGTTTCAAAACTTGTATTCCTTTATCTTTCCCCTTTCGTGTTACTTTGTTCTCATTCAATGTCAAATATTTCTGGCACAGGTTGCTGAGGAGATAGGGACTGAAGTGAAGTATCAGAAAGATTTTCTAGAACAGCTGGTACATAATTTCTTGGATATCTGTCTCGCATAGTATTGTTATCTGTTGCTTGAACTTGTGTTTTCTCTGAGATATCTTGACTTTAATCTAGAGAATTGACTAGATTTTGTCTAATCTTTTATCTAGTTTCTGTTGCTTGTTGATTCCCAGTAATTAATCAGTTATATCTCCGTTTTTGACGTTTTAGTTTTATCTGTTTCAATACAGCAAATGACAATGATGAAGGCTCAGGCTGGGGTGAAGAATAATTTAAGAAGATTGAACAAGAGTATAATCCAAAGTGGTTCAAACCATATTTTTCATGTCATTCTTTTTGCCTTAGCATGTTTCTTCATAGTATACCTTTGGTCCAAGATGTCCAGAAAATGAAGGACTTGGGAGTTTGCTGCCAAGCTCTGTGGTTGAAACACTACCCTTAAGGGCTTCTTTGGACACTCATACGATGCATTTTTTAGTTGTGAAGCAAAGCTCAAGAATCCATTAGAGTTAATACTTAAATTGTATGAGAATTTTGAGTAGAATTAATACTTAAGTTGTGTATGAGTTGAGTTATGGTTATTGGATACATGGCAGAGTTGAAGCAGTGATCATATGTGAAAAAATTGATGATAATTTGCTTGCTTAATAGTTTGCACAAGTTCTCCTTTTCTCTTAACGTGCCATCTGATAAATAAGGTTAGCACTTTGCTAGCAGATCCCACGAACTGACCTCCCAGTTCATGAGTTGGCCTGTATGGAAGGGTTCAATTCATTGAATTGATTAATGAGTCTGATATTCGAGTGAATTTCGAGTTGCTCAAGTCTTTTCCAATTCGACTGTAATCAATATGTCATGATTTTTAATAATTTTGCTTGCTCAATATTTTATTGTGATTTTCAAACATCACTTTGAAAAACACAAAAAACTTACAAAAGGCAAACCAATGCTTCCTCGGCTGACAGAGTCTCAAACACCTCAAGACCCTATGTACAAAACAATGACTTCTAATACGAATTGCCAAAACAAATTTTCAAATTCAAAATGCCAAAACAATTAAGTGAACACATCCGGCGCTATGGGAGGTGGAACTTGTTTCTGCAGTCATGTTTCCAGAATTAAAACTTTCCATAGAATGTTACCTAAAAGAATTCCAAAAGAACAGAAGTTCACTAAGTTTTCACAAGTGAAATAACATCTTTTATTCATATATAACAATGCTCCAGCTAGAGCAAAAACACGCAGCTCAAATTAACGTTATATTTACATGTTCTGTACAACTATCTGAGTTTTCTCAACTAATCATTATTAGGTTAAATGAGTAAAGGGACGTGAAAAGAAAATACTACAATCAGATTCAGATCTCACACTTGAAAAGAACCTGGCACCCAGGTCAACCCAATGTTGGGTGTTATCATGTAATCCACTTTTGCCAACTGTAGAATGTGCTGGAGAAAGTAAATTATAAAACTTCAGTCCCCAGCTAAAGCATTCGAGATAGTGCTGCATGTGGTGTCAACCTGTCAGTAGATCAAAAAGCTTTACAGAGGTTAGCTTTCATGTTAGATGAACCTTGCTGATCTATTGGACTTGAGGGACCCCACAACTTGCTCCTCTTTGGCTCAGATATCCTGACATGTGAAATTGCAGTGGCAAGCGCATCAATCAATACACAATCATCCTGATCTTCTGAGTTGCAACTTTCAGAGGATGAAACTGGGTTTGAAACCTTACTTAGGAAGCCATCATTTATCTTGTTTCCTCCTAAACCGGGTTCAAGTGCAGTGCCGAACTTGTGGCAAGCAGCTCCATTATGGTGCTTCAATTTAGTTTTAACAGGCAGCATCTTTGATGTACGTTCTGTGTATAACAGTATCCACGGATGCCCTGAAATTGAAATAATGAATGTTATTTTAACATGCAAACAACTTAAAAACTGACAAAGCTTCAACCAGATAGTAGAGAAACATGTAATATAACAGATATGTTGAGGGATTGGAGGCTATATTGCACGGAATTACTCTCTTTCCATGTTTTTTTTTAATGTTTTGTTCTTTTGTTTAGGCTGACTCCTTATCCTCCTCAAAGAAAATCAAATGGAGTACCACAAGTCTTCAGTGAGTGTCATTAAGGAAGAAAGATATAGCAAGCAACCTAAAAAACATTCATAATCTATCATAAACTTACGAAGTACTTCATCAGCTGTTATCCTTGCTGAAACATCCCTTGTCAGCATTCTCCCAACAAGATCTCGTGCAGGTTTAGATATTGATTCCCACATCCCTGTTTGAAAATCTAGTTCGACATTCTTAATAGCCTCAAAAACTGCTTGCAACGAATCTCCATTAAATGGAAGACTACCAACCAACAGAGCATGCAGGAGTACTCCGGAACTCCATATATCCACCTTCTCAGAATATTTGCCTGATAATACTTCTGGGGCAACATACGCAGGGCTTCCAGCCAAACCTGTCAAGTTCTGACCTGCAATACAAATTTTTAGATAATGAGACAAAACATTGACAATATAATTGACTCCAGCATATGAAAGGCTAATGGAAAATTTATATGTCAATTGCATTGTTGATATTTTCAAATGCTTGAAATGAAAAACTAAAACAAAGCCCAGCGGTAGGGAACGGTTGGGTTCAAACTGACCAGCATTTCCCCAGGACCTCTTGTGCTTAGATCGCCAGCAGATTTACTCGATGACAAATGAACATAGTAACCTTAAGGGAGACAACAATCTGAATTCTCTCCAATTTTCACTCCCATGGCTAGGATAACATTAGTAAACTTAAATGAATACTGCGAACAACTGTTTCAGTTGAAAGCTCATGACAATGAATTTCTTCAAACCTTTTTCTTGATGGAGTCATAAGAAATTACAAAAAGTAAATACACTATAAAGGAAAGAAATACATGTAATTCAGTAAACTTGCATATCACCTACACCTAAATAACAGGCTGACTTGGATAGAATTTGGTTATGGAATCGTATGAATTGTGAGTCAGAAAGCGGTACATCGCGATTCATGAGGCTGGCCATTCAGATCTGGTGTCGAATTGAAATTGCACCAGAGTCATGAGCATAGCAGATTTCATCATGAAATCGCGATTTGAGGCCATTCTGAGTAATTCACACATGACCGGGTCAAAGACAAACAGGTCGGGTTGCATTATGCAACCCGGTTATGGGAAAGGCAGGTTTTCCTGTTCATTTTAAATTAGTGGTCACATATCCTGTTTCTGTAAAAAAAAAAAAAAAAAAAAAAACAAACAAACAAGCCTTTTAAATTATAGCCACTTAAATTTTGGTTTATTTTGAAGTTTCTATAAATCAAAACAACTCATTATGTCATAATATATTATAATGACTTAAACTCTATATGACTTTTAAATGCTAATTTCTATTGTATCTTTATGTGATAACATATTTTTTGCCATTTATAATTGTAATGTACCTTATGATGCATGATTTGAATAATGACTCGGACAAAAAATAACCATAGTTAATACATACATGGTATATTGTACAATAGGGGAAAAAAATGTCATCCAAACAGGTTTCACATATTACCATCAGAAATTCTCATGGCCAGGCCAAAATCTGCAAGCTTTATTTTCCCTGAGCTTGTGAGCAGAATATTCTCTGGTTTGATATCTCTGTGCACAACTCCCATATCATGACAATACTTGATAACCAACATCACTTCCTTGAGTACATTCGCGGCACGCTGTTCCGAACACGGTCCTTCCTTAAACATTTGATCGATCAACCGCCCACCAGAGCACAATTCCATCACGAGATGAAAGCACTCAGCTTCCTCGTACACCGCCTGCAGAGTCACAACCCCGCGATGCCCAGACAAGTGCTGCATTATCTCAACCTCTCGATGAACCGTCTCCTCCCCTTTCCTCAATGTCTTGCACGCATACTCCGCACCACCAACCATGGCCCGACACAACCAAACCGACCCAAACTTGCCTTGCCCGATCGTCGCCCCTTTAACATAATCATCCTCGATATTCTTCCTCCTTCCCATCTGAGAAGCCACATCAATGCAACCTATCTTCCTCTTGAGCCCTCTCCCCGGCGTGATCAGCGACGAAATCCCGCACGGAGGGGCAGTTGCGATTCCCGCAAGCCTGCTCTTCTTGGACGCAGCAGATGATGAGTCAGCGTGAGCATGTTCCGTACACCTCTTCTTCAGCCTGGAACAATCTTCCAAAGAGTAATGTGATTTCAAATTCGAACGAAACAACTCGGGAAAGTTCAACAATCCATCATTCTCAGTTCCTTTTCTCTTCTTCCTCATAATAACAACGCCTTTTGCGAAACCAAAATCAATCACCTTCACCACCACTGTTGTTTATGTTTGATCACATTCCCCCAGTGAGCACAATATCAAATTCTACATTTAAAATAGAAAATAATACTACTAATAATAATAATCAGTGTACAAATTAATTTCGGGAATGTACAGTCATATCCACACTAAAAACTCTAATTTTATTTTATATTTTTGTCGGTTACAGCGGAATGGCGCCAAAAAAAGCAGCATTACATGAGATGCAGATGCAGGGCGAAAGAAATTCGTAGTAATTGAGAGTGATCGTTGATGAAAGAGAAGATGCTAGAAATTGAATTAAAACAGAGAGAGAGAGAGAGGGAGGGATAAGATAAGAGGAACCTTGTTGTGAATGGAAGTTAGGAGAAGTAGCGAAGGGAAGGGAAGGGAGAAGAAGGAAGAAAAAAAGAGGGAGGGGGAATTGGAAAGATGGATAAGAAATATATATATAAAGTGTGGTGCGATTGAATGGAATGGGTGAGGGAGGAGAAGGAAGAATATGCAATCAAAGATCATAGAGAGAGAGTGTGTGTGTGTGAGTGTGGTGACTCACGAGAGAGTAAGCAGAAAGAAAGACGGTGGTCTGCTCCTTCAGTCTTTGTTTTTTTTTCCCCCTTTTTTCTTTTGCTTAGCTCATGGGATTTCATTGAATTTAATATAGGAAGATCAGTAGAAGTTTATAAATCTCACTTTTTAGGGCCCACCCTGTTTTTTAGGGGGTTATATCGGAATATTTTTCGATATCCTTAACTCGTAAAAATGCATTTTTTCGAATGCTCGTTTATTAAAAATGAGGTTTGAGTTTTTATTTTGGTCCTATTTATAAGATCTCGTTTCAATTTTGAATAGCATTTAATTACTTCTTTTCACAAACACCCCTATTAAGTCAACACTTTTTAGAGTTCCAATAATTATTATAGGGGTAGTTTTGAAAAAGTATATCAAATTTTCACATTTACAATATCACTAATAAATTTAACCACTTTTCTTAGTTGAAGTGAAAAACCTCAAAAGATTCTTATAAATAGGATTGGAGAGAGTGTATATATATATATATACTAGCTCTTACCTGGTGCAATGCACGGATTATTGATATTTACATTTTTTATATCAAATATTTTAACGTAAAAACTATTATTGAACAACAATAAAAAATAACCATACAAAAAGACTGAGACTCAAATCAAACCCTATACTTTAAAAAAAATTAATTTAAATGAACTTGTTAAGGAATTTTTGTCCTTCCTTATTTAATTAATGGATAATATAACATTTGTTATATGATTATCAAGTTTATTATGATGAATTTAAATAAATCAGAATTAAATATTCTAATTTTTTTTGTTTGATGGTATTATGAGCAAATTGAAGGATAAATTAGAATATCCACTATTTTTTTATGATAGTATATCCATTATTTCATAGGACATGAAGACGACATTGAATTTTTTTTATATTTAATATTATATTTGTTTATGTATAGATGAGTATTAAATATTTAAAATGATGTTATTTAGCTAATGGATGAATTAACACGTTTTTAAATACCATTATTTCATTTTTATATGATTAATTAAAGTGAAATCAAAATTAAATTTTTCTATATATTTTTTTGTTTGATGGTATTAAGAGTATATTAAAGGATAAATCAAAATATTTCATATTTCAAAGGATACGATAATTTAACATCTTTTGAATATAATAAATCCTTTAATATGAAAAGTCATAATTAAACCAAAATTATACATTCTGATTTTTTTTATTTCGTGATATTGTAAGATATATCTTATATTTATTTTATGGATAGATTAATATTATTTTTTTACAATTACCATTTTTTTATAAATATGATTATCACATTTATTAGTAATACTCATATTTAAATATTTTGATTTTTTTATCGTTTATCTTATCTCTTATCTCAAGTTAATCATAAAATTTGATTCTAAAAAATCTTTATCCTAATTATCTGAATTATCTTGAAATAATTTTTTAGAAATATCTTTATATAAAACTATAATCGTTATATTTAATCATATATCCATATTATTTATAATGTTTGAAAAAAATATAATTTTTTAATTTGTTTTACCTTTAAAAAAATATTGGGATACTCTCAATTTCAATATTGATAAAATATTGTTTTGTTTGTTATAAATAGTGTGTTAGGAAAAATTGTCTCAAGTAAAGCTCAAAAAAGGAGCTCAAAATAATAAATAATATAAGTATTTCTTATATTTATTTGACCGGTAAATTAATTTATTTTTTTTACAATTATATTTTTTTAATATAATTATCACATTTATTAATATTCATATTTTAATATTTTGATTTGTTCTTCGTTTATCTTATCTCAAGTTAATCATAAGATTTGATCCTAAAAAAATCTTCTTTATCCTAATCTTCTAATCATTTTGATTATTTTTTTACTTTTTGAAATGCATGTAACTTTGTATTTTTTTTTTTAAGTTTAGCTTTTTGGTTGACGTGAAGGGAATAAAAGTTCTACTATACTACTTATAGTTTAAATAAATAGTTTATATTTTATAATTTTTATTTACATATCCCCAAGAATAATACTTATTATATATATTGATAGATTTTATTTATTTATTTATAAGGGTATTGAAAAATATATTTTTTTAAGAGGAAAAAAATTATTATTTTTTATCAGCTCCCAAATCCGAAAAAGTATATCTATCTCATTCGTATCTCGTATTTTTTCCCATTTAATGATTTTTTTCATTAAAAAAAGCTTAAAAAAATTAAAAGACCCACTAAAAAAGGGCATTCCATAATAAATAAACATTCATCTGCAAATATATGTCACTAAACGGTGCCTCAATAAAAAAAATATGCAAATCTAGAAATAAGAATTAAGAACACCTGATCCAGGTTAAGATCTTATGCAAAACATGTTAATAGGAAAAGAAGAATGTCGCAACTACAAAGCATCAAAGATATCATGTATATAAGCAAATCCTATTATATACAATTGTGGAAAACTCCTCTATAATCAAAATTTATTACAATAAACAAAATTAATTATAAGCAAATGCTATTATATACAATTATTTTCATCTATTACGTTGCAACATGCAACTGCGGCTTTCCTTGCGTTACAATTCTGTATTGATGTTGATCTGGTCACAATTCCTCCTCTTTTAGGTCTTCAATTGACTCCTTCTCATTAACACAAAGCAAAGAGAAGAGCTCTTTTGGGTTTTTGCGAGGAGGACAGACACATTGGAAGAGGAAGTGATTGATAAACAATAAAAAATAAAGGAGAACGATGAAGGATGTGACTTTCATGATTATGGAAGCCATGAATATGTGTAGATTTGAGAAACATCATATTTATAGTTTGAAATATGTGATAACTAAAAAGAGTTATATATAAATAAACTTTTGTTAGATTTTTAGGTTTATCATGAACTTAAGCCTCGTCTCTTTGGGTTTATCTTTTTGAGGATAATGATTATTTTTTTTAACAAAATGAGGATAATGATTTCAAATATAGATAATTTATTTAATTTCAAATTATAATTTTGATTAGCGATAATGTTATTTACCTAAAAATACTGTGGTTCGATTAATCCTTAAGCGGACAAATGTGATGCAAGTATTCCTTAAGCGGACAAACGTGGTGCCTCGAAAAAGGATCTTTTTATATAAGTATAGTAGATATATGCAAGAGCAAATTAATTTTGTATTTCTAATACAATTATTTTTAAAATATCTATAAAATTGTTGTAATATTTAATTTTTGTTTCATTCCCAATGCAAATTTTTTAAAATAATCAATTTTTTTATGAATTTGATAAAATTAAATATATTCAATTAACTTCCAACTTATCAAGTTAGTTTTTTTCTTATAATTGAGATTGAAGAGTGTAAGTCTACAAAATCAACATATAAATAAGTTTATATCTTAAGAAACTGATAAATGTTACAACTTATTAACTAAACAATAGTAAATAATTGACAATTAGGTATTTTTTTTTATTGTATAAATTTATTTGTAAGTTAATTTTGTAACTATTTTTTATACAGGAATATGCTGTCGGATATTGCAAGTGTACAAGGTAAGTATTCCTATTTAGTTAATTAATCAGTAAAATAAAATATAAATATAAATATAAACTCCATTTATTGTATTTTTTATTTTAATCTTTTTTCAATTGCCAGAAGGGTGTGACTAAGCAAAAACTTATGAGAGTAGAAGCACCTAGCTGAAATTACTCATATATAGCTAACTTAAGAAGTTAGGAGGATGGTTTTTTTTTAACCCGTTATCGATTTTTTGTCCTCATTCCACTTTTTAATGGACTATTATGATCTTGAATATTTTTTAATTTCTGACTCTAAATCGTTGGAACAATTATTCCGACATGCTTAAATCGGAAAAAAATTAATTAAAATTCCAACTTGTCTAAGTCGGAACCTTTCCGACTTGACATAGTCGGAAATTAATTCTAATATTAGAAATGAACTTTCTGACTTTCCATAGTCGAAAATGATTGGTAGAATTCTATAATGCGGGTCATTTACTCATTCTCAATGTAAGGTTTGGGAACAATATTGACAGAATCTACCATGTGGGGACTCTCTAGTAAGTAGTGGACCATTCTAGATTTGAGAATGAACCAGAAAAAAAAAAGATAAACAAATATATACAGTATAAATAAGGCCCTGTTCGTGGTGATTTTTAATTTTTGAGTTTTAAAATTTTAAAAAAACCAAAACTAGTTTACGTTTTATAAATGTTTGTTTCAATTTTTTTTTGTTTTCAGTTTTCAAAATTATTTCCAAAGTTATAATTTTTATAGCACTCTTATATCATGTTATGCATCACCATATACAAAATCATTTTATATATTATCACTATTATTTAATAACAACTTCCATATGGTTGTTGTTATTATTAGTTGGAGGTGGTGGTCATAGTTATAGTGGTTGCAGTCTATAATGGTAATTTTTGTTGTGTTGGTAAAGGAAGATTAGGTGGGGGAGGGGGTGACGATGTGGCGGCGACGGCGGTGGTGGTGGTGTCATTGAGGGATAGCGGTAGTTGAGTTGGTAATGATGGTAGTGATGGTGGTGGTGGTGGTCATGCGAGGGTAATGGTGGCCGGCCGGGGTGGTCACTATGATGGTGGTGGTCCGAGTGGTGATTATGGTGGTAGAAGGAAGGACAATCATAGCAGGTGAGGATGTGGTGACAGTTGTGGTAGTTATAAGGTGGACGGTAGTGGTTAGGGTGATTGTGGTGGTTACGGTGGTGGTTGGAGTTTAGACAATCATAGTAGTGTTAGTTGGGTGGCAGTCATGGTGATAATAGTAACCGCAACGATTATGGTAATGGAAATAGTGATGATGGCGGTAGTGGTAGTAGTTGAGTGACACAAAATATGAGGTTGTATAAGTTTGCAACTCAAGACTAAAATTATGAAACCATTATTTGTTGTTTTGAGAATAGAAGTTAAATTGTTTTGAAAATGAGTAAAAAACCATTTCAACTCAAATTTTGCCGAACAGATTTTGTTTTGAAAATACAATTTCAAGACCAAAAACCAGCAACTTTTCTTACAACCATCCTGAACGGGCCTTAGTCTCACATGTGATTATGTTTTCCAAAATTCTGTTATTTTTTTTAAAGAAAAATATAATGCACATGACCCTCATATCCTTCGAGGAAAGGGTTGATGGTAAATTGAAGAAGGTTAAATATTATTTCCAACTTTTAATAAAAAAAATTTAAATAGCTAAAAAAATTAGAGGAGATAAAATGTGTTATAATTAGTATATATGATGGTGATTAAGGCTTTGTTCGGCATGCCTAGCTATGAATTTTTTAGGTAGTCAGAAACATTTAGATTTATTCAATAAACTACTAGTCTCATTCGATGAACGAGAATTAGAAACTATTTGTGGCTTTTAAAATATGAGCTTGTAACTTTTGAAAGCTATTTTTTAGAAAGCTATTTCATGTACTCCCTCCGTTCCTATTTATCTGTCATATTTCAAACAAAACACACCCTTTAAGAAATCTAATCATTACCCAAATTTTCAATACATTAATTATGTTTTTTCCTACTATACCCTTTCTCTCTCTATAATTATTAATTTTTTTTACTACTTACATAAACCAAGACATATTAAATAGGGGCAAACAAAAAAATCTCTCCAAAAAAACGACAGATAACAAGAAATGGAGGGAGTAGCTTTTAATAAACTAAACTAGTTTTCAATAATTCATATACAAGTTATACCCTCAATAAATTTTCACATTAAGGAATTTGTGATGTATGGATCTTTTTCCGTTTCTTTTTTTATTTTTAACACATATATTATTTTTGTATTTGATTGTTTCTTTATTTTCTATAGTACAAGAATTTTTTAAGTATAGGTTATATCATGGTAGAATAATTTGATTCCATAATTTTTTTTGGTGTACACCAACCGATATCCGGATCTGGTTTACCCAGAATCCGACTCATCCGATCCGACCCAACTGAGCTCGCACTAAGCGGTAGGGGTCTCCCAGCGGGGGTTGCTCCATACCCAAGACTCGAACTCGAGACTAGTTGGTTAAGGGACCAAGTGAGCTACCACTTTACCAACCCCATGTTGGTTGATTCCATAATTTTATTCTTTGGAGTTTTGTGAACAAATTAAAATGCATTGATGACTATTTAATTTTTAATTAATTGTGTATTTAATCAATTATTAATTATAATTTAATATTTTATATAATTTATTAGTTAATTAACTATTTATTCAATAAATCAAGAACACAATGAATAAATTAAAATAATTAAGTATAAATAATATAATGTTGTGTATCTTTTTTCGGTCATTTAATAACTTTCAACTATTTCAAAAGCTAGTTTTTGTCAAACAACACTATTTCAAGCAGCCAGTTAAATAATTATAAGCTTGCAACTATAAGCTCCAAATTCTCAACTACAAGCTCTGAGCACTCAACTAGTTTCACATTTATAAGCTACAAGTTATAAGCTCATATCTACAAACTAGTTTTGCCGAGCAGATCCTAAATTCATCAATGGTTTCAAAACATAATGCATTTAATTTTATCTATTAGAAAAATTCATCTTTAAAATTATTATTTATTTACCAACAAAATACCAAATGTTACTTTCTTCACATATAAAAGTCCACTCTTAAGACAAGAAGAGAATTCATCATCACCAGATCTAACAAAAAATGGACAAGTCTTCTTTGGTTAAGCTGGGTTTCATTATCATTCTCCTTGTATTTGCTTCAAGTAATTTTCTTCTCTTTTTTCACAAAAGATTCTTGCCGTTCTTTTTTATACTTATATTTTACAAAATACAATATATTTTCTTAATTTATTTTAATTCCATGGTTTTTGAGAACATAGGGAATGAATTTTATCAATAACTGTCTATTAACTTATGAATTGCTTGTTATATAAAAATTTATATTAAATGTTTATGATGTTGTTATTCATGTAATGTATTAGGTGCAAATATTGTCGAGCTTCTCTTGATCCCATCTAATAGTATCTGGATAACAACACAATTACATTGGTGAGAATTTATATTTATATAAATTTATACAAGTTGATGAGATTTTTTAATTGATTTCAGGTTTGGAGAAGTTTGAAGCTAAGGATCAACAAGTAGGAATTAGTGATATTAAGTATGGAAGATGTAGAACGAGCGAAGACTGCAGGCCTTATGTTAAGTGCAAATGGTGGTTTTGCTATAATTGTTCTTGCTTCCTTAATCGTTGCCTTTGCCATGGAGCCGAAGAAAAACTTCCGTTATCCTATGCACATGTGAAAAATAAAATCTCATGACAACATTGTTATGTATTTTATATGATTATATGATGAGATTAAATGATATAAATGGCTTCATAAATGAAAATAAATTATGAATATTATGTCCATCACAACCAAAAAAGTGTTTCTTGTTTTTTTACTTATTATTATAGACATTTATGGATTTATGGATGACGGTAAGTCATGTTATCCTATAACAATTTTTTCCTGACAACAGTGATTAAAACGAAAAAAAAAATTTAACATTTAAGGATCTTGACTAGTAAAAAAAAATAAATGCTAAAATCAAAACTTTCTTAACCAAATTAAGCCTTTATTTTAATCTTTTTTTTACAACGGAATGGCGCCAAAAAGCGCCATCACATGACATGCAAGGAAATAAATTAGTATTTGAGAGTGATCGTTGATCAAAGAAAAGATGCTAGAGTTGAGAAAATAATAAATAAAGAGAGTTAACTTTGATGATTAGAAGTTTGGAGAAGATGCCAAGGGAAGGGAGAAGAAGAAGAAAAAAAGGGAATAAGAAGAATGGAGAAAAAAATAAATAAAGTGTGAAAGGTTGCGATTGAATCAGCGAGGAAGTCCTTCTATTTAGTTAATTAATCAGTAAAATATAAATATAAATATAAACTCCATTTATTCTATTTATTTTATTTTTTTAATTGCCAAAAGTGTGTGACTAAGCAAAAACTTATGAAGAGGAGAGACACCTAACAGAAGTCACTGACACGATTAAACAAGATCTTTCATGGTTTTTTTCCGAGTAAATTGTCACTTTGGTCATTGAATTTGTCACTCGCTTTCAGTTTGGTCCCTAAAATTGTCAAAAATGCTTTTTCATCCCTAATGTTGGCAAAGTTATTTCACGTTAGTCCTTCGGTCCCTCTTCTGTTGATGCCCGTTAACGCTTGAGTGACGTGGCTGTTAGTGCCCATTAAACGACGTCATTTTTTGGTAAAAAAAAGGGAAATCCACGTGTTTGGTGCCAATGTCAAAACCCAACCTTTTGTCTTTCTCCAAAAGCTTCTTCAGAAACACAAACCCACTTCACTCTCTCACTTCAACACATAGACCCACCACACCGTCGACACCCATCATCCAAACCCACCCACAAAAACCTCCAAGTCTTCAACACACACACCCACACCCACATCATCGACACCCACAAACAAAAACCCTCTTTAGGTTCTTCAATTCACTTTTCCGGAAACCGAGTGTTACTAAAACCTTTCTTTTCGTAAAACATTCGCTTCCATAAAAGAACTTGGTTTCAAATCATCTTGACAGTTTTCAAAAACTTTGCATGAATTAACTTTGCATAAAGATGTGCTCCACAAGTCAAATTAAAACTTAGCTCAATTACATAATGGCTCATGGCATCGGTAATCCTTAACTCCACACTCATCACAACCTAAACTAACCACACTATCCTTAAACTATCTTATTGAAAACAATTGGGTGAAGATCCTCCTTCTTCTTGCGTCCTTGCTTCGCTTTCGAAGACGATGCCCTTCTTGCTGTTGTCCCCTCATCGTTAACGAATCCCGGCTCTGCTCCATTGTAAGTGGTAGAGTTCCTTTTTGTCGCATACCGAATCTTCTCTTTGTAATTCTTATAGCCTCGTACGGTGACTCGTCCCAAGTGCGACTCCAGGTTAGCTCCACTAAGCTGATGTTCCGGATCTGAAATCACGATCTGGGTATAACCGGTCCATATCCAGCCGCATGGGGTGCGCTTCCAACCTCTCCCGTATTTACTACACGCGGTGACATCCATGCAACACTCTATCTGCCCTTTGAGATACCAGCAGCACCAATATGCCAACGAACAGGAGAGAGTAAGCGATCCGAACGACGAATTGTTGACGGTGTGGAATTACGATAGGCAAGATAATAGGACCACACAAGCACACAATACAACATACAGGCACACAACGATCAAGTATATCATCCTCATTATTCTCTTGTATTATCATCATCAGTCTTACCCTCATTATTATTATCCTCTTGCTAACTTACTATTATTTCTTATAAAACACTTTTTCTTTCTCTTTCACTGATACTCTTAATTTCTTCTTATTCCGTCTTATCAGTTCACACCTTTCTCTTGTTTTGGGAATTATAGAATACCATTGTCATTTCTTCCGTTCTCGGCTATCACTCACGTCTACATCTCCTCGGTCATCCACCCAGCCTAGTCGGAAGCAAACAGGAGTACAGGACCTTTACCGTGCGGGCACGACAGCTGTCTCAACAAATAATTGGTCCCAGACCAGGAGGACTCAGCCTCAAATCAATTCAATTCAATTCACATATATATCAAGGCACACTGTCTCACTGTGGCAAACAAGATGCCCCACTCCAGTCCCTCTCACTGTTCTAGATTTGCAATCTAGGGGGCGACAGTATATTTCTAGTGGGCCCGCAGAACTCACCACGACATTGGACCCAGTCCCTACCACGTTCGTATGCCACATGTGGAATCCTTTCTGCCTAGAAACATACTCTAGACTTCTTGACGTTTCACCGTCATCGTCCTCCCCTAATGCAATCTCCTCCTAAGTATCCGCAGATACTTATGGTTTCTTCCTCTCCACTACTTCGCACTCTCATACCTCACCGCGTATGTCTTTTAAGTCTTTTATCTTTTTAATTATCCTAAGGTCGGCTCATCCTTCGTGCATCCCTTCAATGAGTCCCGACCACTAACTTGGCACAATCTTTCTCTCATAATTTCTCACATAGCACAGAGCTGGGATCACATCAATGAACTCTCAACTGATATCTCATTTCACAAAATACATTTCCTCATCTCTCTTAGCAATCTCATTCCACAATCTTTTCTCAAAACAATTTTTTTTACAAACTTTCTCAAATACCATTTTAAAAGCTTTCACAAAACCTCATTTCATAAAATTCCCTTTTGTAGATGTTTTCAAAAATCTAGTTTCACAACTACTCAAAATCTCTTTTCAAAGACTTTCTTAAAAATATCTTTTCACAAGTTTCTAAAATCTCTTTTCACAACCTTTCACAAAATTTTCCTTCAAAAACTTTCTTTGAAAATATAATATTTCTCAAATACCTCTTTTCAAAAACATTTTCAAAAGAATTTCTTTTCACAGACCCTCTTCTAAAATTTCCTTTTTACCGTTCTCCACAAAAACCGCTTTTTCACGAATCTTTTTCAAAACTCTTCTTTCACAGATCTTTTCAGAAGTCTCTTTCCAAAAATCTTTTCGAAATTCTCTTTTCAAAAACCTTTTTCAAAAACTGCTTTTCAAAAACCTCTTCAAAATTTACTACTTTGCTGAGCGCTAATGGAGGAGCAAGCTCAACTCAACACTAGTCCCAGTCTAAAACCAAAAACAAAAGGAGCCCAGCTCCGTTCAAATCACATCTCATTCCCATAATCAACATCACTTTCCCCTAAGCTCTGGCTCGTTCTCAACATCATCATTCGTTCTTTCCCCGATCTTAATTCTTTATTTCTTTCTATTCTCTCTCATACCTTTCATCATTATATCTTCACTTCCCATTTCATTACTTTCTCCACTTATTCCTTTCGTTTTCATTTCTCATTCAGGACGTGTCTATCAGCATATTACTCATTCAATTTAGCAGCAGTAAATATCATCAGGCATAATGAAATAAAAACATAAAAGCATGCTATCAGTCACACACTCATCACACAACAACAATGTGGCCTTTGTCACCTTCGTATAAGTGGCCACACAACACAAACAATTGCCACTTATACTACTGACTCCGAACCACTCAGTTCCGATCTTTGAGATGATACGGAACGTTCTAATACATCACCTAACTACCACGGTGTCTTAGGAAAGCTTCTCTCTCACCTGAGGCCCAGCAATGTAATGTGTACCGTCTCCTCGAATCCTTTTTGTTGCCGGTTGCCCCAATCCCTTGTCTTTAAGATTTCCTCGTACTAAATAAAATACACTTACGTTATTATCTTGTATTAAGAAAATCTTTTCTTAGTTCGTGACACTTTCCGTTCTTAATCGAAAGACTTAAAACACTATTGTTTTATCAGAACAATTCTCATATTTTATAGTACTTTAATTATTTTTAAAACCATTTGAAAACATTTAATAAAATGGTTTAAATCGTTTAGTTTGGTTGCTAGTCCGTTTTGGACAGCATCATAAACATGTTCGAAAACACCGAAAAATTCGCCGTTTTTAATCCGGGTTTTTCTTAAATCAATTATCATTTGAAAACCACACTTTAAATTACATGAAAACATTTTCAAACACAAGAAGCATGTCCAAATAATTCTGGACAGCAAAGAGTTATTTTATAAAAATCATTTTGATAAACTCCGAAAACATCGCAAAAACACTTTTTATTTCAAATACTTCTTTGACTCGAAGTTAACATTTTAAAACTCAAACTTTTATCATAAGACAAACTTTGGACAGCCCTAAACATAATTTAAAAATCTCAAATAAAACACAATGAAATTTTCTTAAAACCAGTTTATTTCAGACTAATTGTGCATTCACATATTTTTCAAACATTGACTAACACATACACAACAAGCAACACTTCATCAAGCATATAACCAATTAAATCAATCATCAAGGCAATTATACAATTCACAAACAATTCATAACACAAAACACTTAGGCATACATGTATTAAATCAAGATATAAACCATTTACTTTGAACAAGTGGAGTCCTTTCAAAAATCATCATGTGAAATTATTTTCATGCAACTAAATTCCCTAGACTCACCTATACTACATGACCGAATGCAATCAAGGAAAACAAATTGAGAATCACAATTTAAAACACATAAATCAATTTGGTTTATTTCAAATACTTAAATTCCACTTTCTTTTTCATGAAACAAAATTATTTAGTCTTCCTTTTACTATTAACCGAATACACACACTCACACACATATAAACACAATACTTTTTCAAAAATCATTTAATTTATTTATTTATTTCCCTTATCTTTAATTAAAACCGAATAAAATTAAATATTCACAACGTAATTTTAAACACATTAGTTTAACAATATTTTTCAAGACATACTCATTACTCTAAGTCAATTCATGAGAAAAAGAATCCTAGTCTACTTATTGACCTAGGCCGAATCTCATCATGACAAAGGCAATGGTTTTAGGTTCATTTTTCAACATGCAAAAACACAAGATTCTTAAATCAAAAGAAATTAACATGCATGTGTCCCTTTTTATGGAAACAAAACATGATTTCCTAACTCTAGACTTAGACCGAATGCACATCATCATAGATCAAGGTTTAATCTTCAAATCCTTAACATGCAAGAGCATTAAACTTAGATCAAGTTAGAAATCAATTTTCAAAAGCTTATTTCCTTTAGTTCTTTATAAAACCGAAATGACCTATAAGGAAGATCAAATCCTTTTCACTTAAAAATAACATGCATGCACCTAAGTCTTGTAGGTCAAGCCATACAATCCATCAATTGGTACAATCAAAGGTGAAAATCATTTTAAGTTGAAAAAGGATCAAAACCGTGACATGCATGGAAAGAAAAGTTAAGGCTTTTTACTCCAAGATTACATGCAAGGCTTTAGAACAAAACTTTTCAAAGATTAAAGCAAGGATCAAGACATTTTCAAAGATCAAAGTAAAAATCAAAGCTTCATCAACATCAATCAAAACCAAAGCATTTCAACAACTCAAATCAATTTGTAAAGGCATGCAATGACTTAGATTAAATTAAAAAGCATCAAGGCTTAGTTTTCTAGTCAAGGCCGAATCACTTGGCTCTTGATCTAGGATTTTATAAGTTTATTTATTCTTAAAAATTTAAGATCAAGGCATAAACAAGACATGCATGTACTCAAATCATCAAGATCATCATCAAACTATCATGTAACACCAAAGATCTCAACATTATTACCAACCAAGTTTAGATCACAAATTTATTCATCAAGTAAACTTTTAAACACATCACAAATCACGGTTTTTAAGCAAGAAAATTAAACATGCAAAGAGGTTTGCTTAAAGCTTTACAAAAATCTCAACAAACCTTTAGATCTTTAGGATTTAGTTTGGAAAACTTTGAGATCTTTCATGAAAAACCTTAAACAAGTTATAGAGTCCGTTGATTAGAAGTTTACAAGTTATTTTTAGCTTTGAAAATTTATGATAAAACACCAACACACTTGTACTCGTCATTTAAGCTTGGAAAATTAACATGCAAAGAAAAAGAAGAAGAGAAATTACAAGATCAAAGAAAAATCTAGCTATTACAATTTTCCTCCATGATTTTCGAACTACCCACCAATTCAAGGTCTTCTAGCTTCTATTGTCTTGGTTCTTCAAAGAAAGGCTTAGGTTTTTGGACTTGGTCTCCTTCTTCTTCCTCTCCCTAACTCACGGCCTCTCTCTCTTTTTCTCTATGTGTTGAGAGCTTGATTTTTTTGCTCTCAACAAATGTGTTTGGAAGGTGAAGGGGAAATAAAGAAATGAAGGGTGGAAATGAATAAATGAAGTGGCCAACACTTCACCCATTCGGCCATATATAGGCAAAGGCAAAGGCATGAGGCTTATCCTCTTTTGCCCTTGTGAAATTCGGCCAAGGGTGTGCAAATGGGAGGGGCAACTTTGGCAACTCCATTTGTTGCATGGGTGGAGGTTATCAAGTTTAAAGGGACAATAAGGAGTGAATCAAGGAACTAGGTCTCTTTAGGCTTAATTACCCATTAGTTTCTAGTTAGGGTTTTCTACTCATTTAGTTTGGTCATGGTTAGGACTTAGCCTATTTGGTTCCTTGTCTAACACTTAGGAAAATTCTAGGCTTTCCCCCACATACATACACATACGTTACACACACATATACACATATATACACGTGTCACACACCTAAACACACATTTATGCATAATTATATTTTTCTACTAATTAAATTTTCATGTAATCCTAAGCATATACATACATACCAAAACCGTGCACAATACACACATATGAATAGAAATAATTCTTTCCATTATAAAATGACTCATACAAAAATTACAAATATCAAACACATAGATTTTTCTCCAAAAACTCAAGTTCTAAACTTTTGCCATTATTTCAGGAAACCCTTTCTTTAAAGCATGAAAATATTGAACACATAATTATTTCTCAAGACTCAACTTTAAAACTCATAACTTTTGAAAACCATTTCTTTAAAATCATTCAACACTTTGAAAACGTGAATTGGGAAAATTATTTAAGAAAATACTCTTTCAAAACACTTTTCTCAAAAACAAATCTCTTTAGCATTTTAAATTAATACGAGGAATTTGCGGGGTGTTACAAATTATATTATGATTTTCTTCCATAATGGAAAAGTGATTCGAAGAACGTGCCCCTGAAGTCTGAATTAGTTTTTATGAGTTGTACTTGATATGTGTTATAACTTGTGTTGTTTCTCGGTCAATTACTACCTGGTTATCATGGTAACTGTTCTGTTGTAGAACGTTTGGTACTTGAACTAAGCGGTCAATTGTGTCAGTATTCTACTGTTTACTTTCAAATTGCAGATAGGCACCCTGATTACCAGGATACCAGCTCTATTGTCGTTCTTAGTTTGGAGGGTGGTGTGTGTGTTTGTGTGAGATTGAAGGATGCATACCTGGTTACCCTCTGCTCTCTTATATAAGCTGATCACCTTACCGTTGGGTTTCCCTCCTCATCAATGGGTATTACCGAATTACCGCTAACGGCAGGAGTAAAGTGGACATTAATGGATTACTGCTGCTCATCATTGTATAAGAATCCGAGGAAGACCTTCTTCATTGCTCTGTCCTCTGTGTAACCGCTATATCGGTATCACGAGGTAAAAGAATTAATCTTTATCTATTGATGACAAGTCTTCTTCTTTGTCAGTTTGGGGGGAATAGAGGATTTGGGCTATTAGTGGGCCTCCTATACCGGTAAACCGATTTCGTGAGGCATTGGGCCCTTAAAGGGACTCTATTACCGGTAAACCGGTTTCATGAAGTATTGTGGCCCTTAGGAGGCCTTTCAACCCGGTAAGCCGGTTTCGTGAAGTATTTTTCTGGTCCATAACAGTTGCCCCCCAGACCAAGGTTTACCCTTGTAAAGCATGGTATGAATAATTCTACAGGATCAGAAAATACTTTGGTTGTTTAGCCGATTTGTCTGCGTATAACCGGTAAACCGGTTTACATTGGTTTGGACTTTCTTTGAAGCCTCATAAAGCTGGTATACTGGTAAACGGGAAAGGACTTGGGTTTTTGAAGAACCTTGCCGCTAAACCGGTAAACGTGCCCTTATTTGGATAATTTGCAGTATTTCCGGTATACCGGTTTCTCCACGTACATGTCATTCAAATTTTCTGGATTTATGCAAGCATTATTTCTCAGAAATGTACTTTCTTCTCTTCTTTATGAATGAAAAAGTATTGCCTTTATTTAAACGTGCTCAAGTCTGGTATTCAATTTGTGCCCATACTTGGTAGAGATTTAGTAATTTCTCTTCTAGCCAGCGAAGGAAATTCCTTTTAACCTTATTAGACTCCGAAAAAAGTCTAACAGTAGTCTTACCATCAGTACATGGGTGGTGTCTCTTATTGATTTTTAGGACATCCTCTTACCCATTTCACTCCCTACAAGGTGGCTAGATAAATAGGTGGTGTACTTTAAGTTGGTCTTATTAATTTCCATAGGATTGGAAAATCCCCTCGAAGTTGGACTTTTGAGCGTTGATTTTGTGAGTTTAGACTGATGTTTCCTCAAAAGTCCAAACCGTTAAACCGGTTTGTCATTGTATTAAATGCCCGAACTACACTACTAAACCGTTAAACCGGTTTTGTGGAGTTAAACGACGTTAAACCGTTTAATCGGTTTATGTAAACTATGTTTTATATTGCACTTCTAAACCGTTAGTTCGGTTTAATGGTGATAAAAAGAACTCAACAAATGTCAACTGAAATTCTTGTTTATTATAGCATCAAATCTTTATAACCGAGAAAGCATTCACACTGACTAAAGACAACAGTGGCTCAAAAGGCCTTATTGGAATTGAAATATCCTAAAAACTGCTTTCTCTTGTCAATCCACTCAGAAGGGGGTTTTCAATTGTAGTAGATTCGAAGTCTAGATGCATTCCAAAGATTTTTTATCCTGAATCTCCTCTCCCAAACTCCTTCTCCTTACCAAATCCTCCAGGGACGTAATTATCCTGGGCCCTCTGGTATTCCTCAAGATTGATGTACTTCTCTGCCCTTTTCATGACTTCATCCATGGTTCTAATCCTGTGCATTACCAAATGATCAGCAAATTCACTAGGTTTCAAAGCCCTCATCAGCAAGTGAAGTACCACAGAGGTTTCAATGTCACTGGTAGACAAATATTCTGAATTGAATCGAGTGAGGAAGTCCCTTAGTGATTCGTCTTTTCCTTGCTTAATTTGAGACAGGTGATGTTCATATTTCGGTTGTGCCTTACTGGTGGTGAAATGACCCAAAAACTTTGCTGCCAAATCCTTCCAACATTTGATAGAGTTGGGTTCCAGCTTTGAATACCATCGTAACGCCGCTTTCTTCAGAGTCAAGGGAAAAATGCGACACTTATACGCATCTTTAGCCCCCTGACAGGACATTACCACCAGAAAACTATCAATATGTTCCTGAGGATCTGAATTCCCAAGTCTTCTTCTTTGTCAGTTTGGGGGAATAAAGGATTTGGGCTATTAGCGGGCCTCCTATACCGATAAACCGGTTTCGTGAGGCATTGGGCCCTTAAAGGGACTCTATTACCGGTAAACCGGTTTCATGAAGTATTGTGGCCCTTAGGAGGCCTTTCAACCCGGTAAGCCGGTTTCGTGAAGTATTTTTCTGGTCCATAACAGTAACATAAAACTAACTTCACTTTACAACAATGAAAACAGACTAACTTCGGTTGAGAAAAGATGAAAGTTACGAGTGTTAAGTTGAAGAAGCGTATTGCTGAGAAGAGAGGAAAGAGGCTGAGGAGAAGATGAAGGTTGAAGAGAAGAGGAAGGCAGATGAGGCTGAGAAGAAAAGAATTACTGAACTGGATAAGTTGATTGAGATTAAGCTTAAGAAGAAAGTTTCAGAGAGGTTGCAAGAAGCTGAAAGAAGGAGAAATGAGAAACAAAAGAATAAAGAAGTTGAAAGGAAGAGGAAAAAAAGGGATGATGATAACAGTGAAGGGGGAGTAAAAAAGGTTGCGGTGGGGCAAGAAAAAGGAAAGGAGAAGGTGGATGATAATGATATGATTGAAGGTGATGAGTATGAAAGTGAAAGCACTGAGGATGATAGTGAGGGTGAGGATAGTGATTACAATATAGATGAAGCTGAGTTGATGGAAAGTAGTGAAGATGGTGAAGACAATGCTGAAGAATTTGACCAACATATGGGGCATAAGGTAACCTATGAGTTGTTTGCTGTTTACAAACCAAGGGCAGAGGATTCATGGGTGTCTGAACAGCTTATCACTCCAGGTAACAGTGTAATGATTCTGATGATGATGCTGTTTCTAAACAGGTTTACCCTCAATTTAATGAAAATTTTGCATTTGATAATGTTAGTATTCAGCTAGGCATGCAGTTTGTTAATATAGAAACTTTCAAAAAAGCTGTTAAGGATTACAATACAAGACTGGTGGGTAGGTCAGTGAAGTGGGTGAAAAATGACAAAATTAGGGCAAGGGCAAAATGCATAACTGAGAATTGTCCATGGTTGGTATATTGTGCATGTAGTAAACCAACTAGGAGTTTCCAAGTTAAGACATTTAACGGCACACATAGCTGTTGTAGGATGTTCAAAAACACACTAGTAAATCAAGAATGGGTTACAAACAAGTTGATTGATAAGCTGTTTTTATTGCATATGCTCTTGATTAAACTGAATTTGTTATTGTGCAAAAGGTAACATTTGACCTTACCTTGTGTGATTTCAATAAAACTGTCATACTATATGTGTTAGGGGTAATAATGTAATAATTGACTAAATTCAAGGGACTATAGTGAATAACTATTTGTACCTTAGGGACTAAAATGATTTTTTTTTTGTAATTTCAAGGACTTATGTGAAATACGACAGTTTGGTTTGTTTGGGGTTGATTCCTGGAAGTGGACTGTATACTCTGATTTGTATACATTGTTATCAACAGAACAAGATAAGGATTGATTGAACACACTCATATTAGGAGCACAATTGAACACACTCATATTCCATTCACTAAATTTACAATCATACATACTTAACTAATTCCTCCAATGCACTTACACACAAACTAACATTCCTACTACTTTCCTAACATCATTACAACCAATAAGTTAGTAATAAACATCATTACAACCAAACCACACAAGCAACACTTTAATGTCTTCACTTCACCCTCTAATCTAACAATCTTCATAGCCAAATCCATCCTCCATTCATCAAGACTTGTTGTAGCTTCTTTATGCTTGCTGTCAATTGAAAAATCATTGATGTCTTCCTTATCAACCCAGCAAAAGAAATTGCATTGTTGACCATACTGCATAAAAACAAAAATTTCATTTTGGTTTCAACTAATTACCAAAACTTATGGACTTTAAATCAGAATAATAAACACTGACCTTGTACTTGGGACATCCAAAGAATAATCTTCCAGGATTAAGAGGAGTTTTGGATCTCTTCACTTCACTTTTCAAACCACAATAGCATGTGGTTTGATTCTCAGTTTGCTTCCTTCAAATCCTCTCAACCTTGAATGCTTCGCTTATGCTCCAATTGCTATCGCCACCCATATCTACAGCTATGATGTTTTGGGTTTGGGGATTTCCACTTTCGAATGTGGGGATTTACAAATCCAGCGGATTTAGGGTTTCTATTATAGAAATTGTGTGTCAATTTGGGGGTTAGGGTTTGCGACAAACCACTCCGACCTCGACAATGAAGAAGAAATCACCAATCTTGAGAAATTTTCAGTGTAATTTGGGTTCCTAATTTTCAAAACTAGGGTTCTTAATATCTAAGAATTGGGGAAGAAAGTAGTCGTTACCCTAATCGTTATGCTTGGCTGAGTAGGATGCCACGACTAAGCAGAACGACGTCGTTTAATGGGTACTAACAGCCACGTCACTCAAGCGTTAACGGGCGTCAACGGAAGAGGGACCGAGAGACTAGCGTGAAATAACTTTGTCAACATCAGTGACGAAAAAACATTTTTACAATTTTAGGGACTAAACTGAAAGCGAGTGACAAGTTCAGAGACCAAAGTGACAACTTACTTCCCCCCATGTAATCAATTTGCAACTCTATTGTCTTCACGAAACCCATGACACTCTTGTCAAGAATAAATGAGCATCTGATTATGAACGAGACTTGTGACACCTAAAGATGATGTTGATAATGAGTATACGGATGAGATTTGTGTTATTCGAGGAATTATTGTATGGTCCGGGACCAATGGTCCCGAACACATCCACATCATTGGATGTATTATTAATTAATTAAAAATATAAATATTTAATGAAATCAACGGTTTGGATGTGGTCGGGACCAATGGTCCCGGACCATACAATAATTTCCCGTGTTATTCGGTGTTCACCAACTTCGCTGTAATATATTTCCTCCGTTTCATAATATTTGTCATTTTAGCCTTTTTTTTTTTGTTTCATACCTTTTGTCCTTTTACAATTCCAATACATAAACATATTTTTCTTTCCAATTTTAACCTTTCATCCAATCATTTCATTCATTCCTCATTATACTTTTATCATCTCTCTTATCTCTAAACCACTATACATTAATTAATGGACACACTTACTAATAAAAATTAAATACTACTACAATTTTCAATAAGGATTAAATAGGGGCATTTTCGACAAACTATACATAATACTTACAATAATTAATACTTTCTTAATCTATGTGCCCAAGTCCAAAAAGACAAATATTATGAAACGGAGGGAGTAATACGTAATCATTTCTAACCATAATTTTAGGATGAAATAATATTTTTATTTCGGTTTTTAATGATTGGTATTTAGGGTCGAAAAATGAATAATAATTAGTATTTACCAATTGCATCAATATGTTTCACCAATCTTATTTGAATATTGATTATCAAATTAACTAAATATTTTCATTTTCTAAGAAAATATAGACGATACCTTCACTGATTTACAATCTCCTTTTCACATGTTTAACATAGGCGGTAACAATACCTTAAAACTTCTCTGTTAAAACTAAGGAAAACTCTAAATGCATCCAAAAAATCTATACACACCGAAACCTTTATAATTTTTGCATCTTAACCTCCAAAAATACCTCCTACAAAATTTATTTTTTTACATTTTTACATTTTATTTTTTTCCTCTCTTTTCACTTTTGACTCCACACACCCAACATTCACATCTCTTCTCTTCAAAAATTTTAACAATTTTGTAATACTACACTAATTAATTAATTAATTAAATATGTTATTAATAAATAAACAAAAATAATATAATATTGCATGTCCTTTTTTATCATTTGGTAACTTGCATATACTTCTACTACTAGTTTTTTTAACAACCTTATTTCAAACCGTTAGTTAAATGCTTAATTGCACTTTTTGGTCTCTCAATTTTGTCAATTTGTCAAATTTAGACTCCTTACTTTTAATTTGGCAAAATTAGTCATTCAATCATCAATTTGTGAAGATATTAGTCAATCCATATTTAACAAAATAACACATATCAACACCAGAGTTATTTTGTTATTTTTTTTTTGTTTTGAATCAAAAATATCCTCCACCGATAGTTAAAAATTGAAGTGGGTATATATTTTTTTCAATAAAGCATTATCTATATCCATGAAAAGAGTCGAACTTATGATATTTATTTATTTTTTGGTTGCCCACCCGGTTCCCTAAGTATTATCTAGGTACATCCGGATCCGACCCGGGTCGCGTGCCTGACTATGGCTATGATATTTATTTTTAAAAGGGATGCATATGATAATATAACATAAATAGGAAAATTCTATTGAAAAACTAAATATTTATCAAATTCTATTATAAATTTCACAATTTCGAATAACATTTTTAAACTTGTATATAAATTATCAAGCATATATATATTATAATTTATAAATAGTATAGGAAAGATAATAAAAAAAAAAGAAATTACCCAAAGTGGTGGAACAGTGAGGGACGGTGAGACCGTGAGGGATGGTGAGAGAGCGGTGGTGAGCAGTGGCGGAGCATGAGAAAAAATCTAGGGGATGCCAAAATTCAAGGAATATGTGATAATAAATAATTTATTTAGCATGATTTGATACATGTGTCTTAGTAGTTTAGTGGCAATGATATTTTGCCTTTCTATATTTTTGCCAATTATTTTTAAAGAAAAAAATGAAGAAATGAACTAAATATGTAGTTAATGGCAAGAGGTGGGAATCGAGACCTCACCCTACCTCTAAATATTGAAAAGCATTACCACTAAGGCAACAGACTGAACATGATATGTGTTACTATTAAATAGTACATAACTTACTAAATCTCAGGGGGAGCAGGTGCTCCCACTTGCTCTCATTATCCTCCGCCACTGGTGGTGAGGGACGATGAGAGAGCAGAGCAGTTGCGAGAAGAAGACCGTAAGGGACGGTGAGAAGCGCAGCAACAACAACGCTACTGAAACCCCCTTGAAGTTGCTACCGTGCTACCGAGAGAGAAGAAGAAGACAGCCCCCTTGAAACTGCTGAGTAGTGAGTACTAGTTCTAAGGTTGGGACCTTGGGGTAATTTTGTAAGTATAATAATTATAATTATAATAATATATGTAAAATTACGAAAAAACCTATTTTTTTTAACTATATAAAGTTTAAATATTTAAGGGCATATCACTAAAATAGGCGGAGACGAGGAAACCCCCAAGAACAGGGGAACCAATCTCATTTCCCGCCTCGAAATCTGTTCGGGATAAAAATCTCTCCATTCCCGTCCCCCGATGGAGAAAAATCCCGGAACTCGGATGTCGGAGCATTCGCCACGGGGAGAGTCTCCCGTTGCCATCCCTACCCATAAGTGTGAAAACGCAACCCTATATTCCCGTCCCCGTGCACTAGTTTCAAAGTCCTTCCACTTCCACTTCCACTTCCACCACCAAACGCAACGCCACCCGAATAATAATGGCCTTTGCGTTAAACCCTTCCAAAACCCTCAATCCCATAAACCACTCCACCACTTCCATAACCCGATTCTCATTCAAATCAAACAACTTCCGTACAGTGATGATGATGCCAAGTGGCGTCCAAGGTCAGCATCATCAACAACCGTGTTTAGCGGATGCCTTACTCTACAGCCCTCGCAAACACCAACTTCTCGAAGCCATTGGAAAAAACTCCCTCTCTAACTGCCTCTCAGAAACTAATCTCCATTTAACCGTTCCCGGTCTCAATTCCAAAATCCCTGGCAAGGTATACTACTACTACTACTGTGTTTGAATTGCTTGTGTTCTTATTTAGATTGTTCTATTTGGTTACTTGTTTTGTTAGGAGTCATTCACTGAGTAGCTTAGAAAGAAAGCTCAGTGTGGTAGTTAAGTTACAGAGACTCTCCTGTTTAATGGACTAGTTTTTTGGGTTGGGCTCTTCTCGTGCTAAAGTTCTGACATTATGTTTTTGATGCAGGTTCGAGATATTTATGATAGTGGGGACTATCTTGTTTTAGTGACCACTGATCGACAGAGTGCTTTTGACAGGATTCTTGCTTCCATTCCTTTTAAAGGCCAGGTTTGTTATTCATCTTTTTATTTATCATCGGGTTTGTGTGTATTGGCTTGGATCACCTTCTATTCCTTTGGGCAGTAAGTTAAGAAAGATATAGAAACAATTACTAGCTGTGTTTTAAATTGCGGTTGTGGACCTTTATTTAAAACAACTACTAGTGTCTGTTGGTCCCTGTGGCAAGGAACTTATTTCGTATATGCCTCCCGGGTTGCGTATGAGTGGAAAAATAAGACAGCAAGAGAACTTTGCCCCCTTTCTTCCTGGCTTAACTCAGATTAATTGGAGTCCCAGGTAAATTCTAAATGCCGGGTCTCGGGTAAATTTTTCTTAGAGAAACAGCTTCTCATCGTTATCTGGACAATGTCTCCCGGTCACTGATTTGTGCCTTTCTCTATCTTTGCATGACGCTGTCCTGTTTTGTAAATAAGATGATTCAAAAATCCTTTGCTTGATTGACTGTGAAATGGAAAAGCTGTTGATGGAAAAATTGGATTTTGAAAAAATAATTTGTATCTGGTAGACAGGTGGTTAATATAATGCTGCCAGTGCTTGATGAGTGATTATATTTGATGACCTGGTTATTTGTATTTACGCATGCAGGTTCTTAACGAAACAAGTTTGTGGTGGTTTGAAAAAACTAAGCACATAACTTCTAATGCAGTTGTATCTGCTCCAGATAAAAATGTTATGATAGCAAGGAAATGTTCAGTTTTCCCAGTGGAGTTTGTTGGTGAGTTATTTGCTTATACGAAGAGCTATTATTTGCCCTATTTAGAGACTTAATGAATGATTCATTTTGTATATTGTTTTGTAGCCAGAGGGTATGTGACTGGAAGTACTGATACATCATTGTGGACAGTCTACAATAAAGGGATTCGGAACTATTGTGGAAATGCCCTTCCAGACGGTAAGATTTCTAGTTTTGAGTGCCATTCTTAATATTTTTTACCCTGTTGTTTAATACGATATTAACACATGACAGGAATGGTGAAAAATCAAAAGTTGCCTAAAAATATACTTACTCCAACAACCAAGGCTGCAGATCATGATGTTCCTGTTACTCCAGATGAGGTATGATGCTTAGTATTACCATTTGCAGTAGCCTTTTTCATTATTATTGAAGTTACAGGATGAGCTGCATAGGCAAAAGAGATGAACAGAGAGACTGAATATTAGATTTGGGAGGAAAAAAGAACAGGAAAACAATGAACTATTCTCTGTTTGGCTTGTAATTTTATCTCACCTTAAATGGATTAATATATAGGGGTAGGGAACTATTTATCTTAAACCAATTGACTGCAATATCTCTGCAACAGCATCATGACTGCAGTTGCAGTCTCATCAGCCACATTTTCCCACAATTGGGGAAATGCAATGCTACTGCAACCACAACCACAATCTTATCTTATACTCCGTACTTGTTCAATGCGGGCCAACCTGGGAACTTGATTAAAGGAAACGTGACCAAGATCCTAAGATGTCCCCTCGATTATTAATCTAATATTCATTTGGTAACTGTCTTCTTGGAATTATCGACCTGTGATAATAGAATTCCAACAAATGGATAATCCTTTCATAACATTTTTTCCTCAAATTCTTACTTTTTTTTTATGATGCATTTTCGCTGCAGATTATAGAAAAGGGACTAATGACTCGAGCTGATTATGAAGAAGCAAGTGCTAAAGCATTAAGCTTGTTTGAATTTGGCCAGGTAATGAGATTATTTTGCAGAGTCATTGTCATTCTTTTTTTAATTTTTATGAAAAGGTCATTCCTACCAGTAATATCTCACTTTCAACTTATGATATAATTTTTTTTGCTTTCTCTGAAAAGGAATTAGTTACATAATGTGATATTTTTAGTGTAGCATTATTTTTTTATTTAAGTTGCATAGATAGTGTATTAGACACTCATTAACATGCTGAAAAAGAAAGTGAAAACGAGGGACAAAAGTAATTTGGTTTAACTTGTCAATTCCATCTGTTCTTTAGCTATGGGGTTATGCTCTTAGGATCAATACGTGTAGGCTAGTAGGCTACCACCAGTGGTCACTGGTCCGTGTGAAGATTGTTTTTGCTTGGGGGAACAGAGTTCCATGATAGTTAATAGTGTAGGGATTCACATCTTCTTTCAAGTTATATTACACCATTAATTAAGCTCTTGGATCCTTCTCTCTATCCAGGGAGAAACCATGAAGGCTTTGTTTTTTTCGTCATGAACTATTTCTATAATTTTGATGTTTGAACATTTGGTAAAACGCTTAGTAGAATGTTGTACACTTGTACCCCTTCATGAATTGGATTAAGCTCTTGGGTGGTTCTGTCTATTCAGGTAAAAAGCATGAAGGCTTCACTCATTCCATAGGAAAATATTTCTTTATATTTCAGTCATTGAATGAAGCTTTTCAGAATGTTGTAGTATTTTTTATGTGTTCATCCATGGGTACTTAGTGTTCCCTAGTCATTCATTTGATGCCTTCCTAGGAATATGGATGGTTGATAACTTGATCGGTTCCTCAGTCTTGTGTGAACTGCACATTATAAGTTATTTTCCCCTTGCCGTTTGCCTGCCTGACTTGTCCATTTGATTGACTTTGCAGCAAGTGGCTTTGGAACATGGCCTCATATTGGTGGACACGAAGTATGAATTTGGAAAGGCAAATGATGGTTCAATTCTGTTGATTGATGAGGTTCAATGCTGTCCCTAATGCATTTTGGTTACTGACATCACATGCACTCACATAAAGTATATCAATGTGTAATAAAGTTTCTCCATTTACCACTCCAGGTCCATACCCCTGATTCAAGTAGATATTGGATTGCTGATTCTTACTTGGAGCGTTTTCAAAATGGTCTTGAGCCTGAAAATGTTGACAAGGTGTTTTATGCATATAATTATTTTTGTTACTTCATAAAATTTGTTTTGTTTTTATTGTTTTAGATTTAATGGATATACCAGCTTCCATCTGTTAACATTACTGTTTATAAATTATAGATAGTAAGCGATTTGCTAATATATGATAATCCTATTTTTAGGAGTTCTTAAGGCTGTGGTTCAAAAGTCACTGCGACCCCTACAAAGATGAGGTATTTTACATTTTTACCACTAATGGATTAGCCTGTAGGCTTAAAAGTTGCACCAAGTCACACTGAATTTTCTTTAGGTCCTACCTGATGCTCCTGAAGATCTTGTCTGTGAATTGGCTTGGCGGTATGTTTACTGGAACTTGTTGCTTTTACTCTTGATGTATTTTGCTTTGAGCTGTATTTAAAGAAACAACTTGAACAGTGTGGCTTTTTCTTTGGGATCTGTGACTGCTCGTAGTAGTAATTAGTAATTATGCTATGATGTTTCACTCTGAGAACCTTGCCAAGATTCAATTGTTGGTTCATCATATTTGTAACTGATATATTTTGTTCTTATGTACAATTTGGAGTAGATGAGTCTTGTCCATGTATTTTTCCTCTTTTTAAGAAATTCATTTTGGAGGATAAGGGATCTTCCATGATGAAAACCTGAAAAATAAAACTAAGAAAGAAAGAGAAAACATCAATGTCCTATCTGTTGCATTTGTTATTCTCATGCGTAGCATTTTTAAGTTGCCTATGCTCTTCCATGCAAAAATGTACTTGTGATGACTACCAGTCGATGGATTGGATTATCTGTTACTCCATTTATTTTCAATTACATGAATGTTCTTTTCAATTTTTTTAGCTTATAGCTTTTTGGTTGCAAATGAATTAGAAGTGATTGAAAGTTGTATTGTTTAAATGCTTCATCAGAACACAAGTATGTCACACTTATGGATGATTTTTAGTGCACGGTTTTATGCCTTGTCATTTAATTTTTAATAAGTATTATACAATTCTGCTTGACAGATACATTTTCTTGTATGAGACCATAACAAAGTCAAAGTTTGAGGTGCTATCAACTGAGGTAATCCATATACCAGTTTTAATTTTTTAATTATCTTGTCTAATGCAATCAATACTGAAAATTTAATTTTGTCTTCCAGGAGCCAATACATGACCGGATTTCACGAAATGTCGCATCTGCACTCTCATCTTTAAAGTAACCCTGGAACTTGGGGCACTATTTTAGCTCTGTATTTTAAGGATCTCTTACTGAAAACTATATTTAAAACCTAGAATCAACGGAAAACTTATGCAAACTAGGTTTTTCTTTTACCTAAAGTAAAAGACTGAATCACGGAGCATTACATGTGCTTAGAAATCAAGCTTGTCCATAAATTTAACACCTTGTGATATCTTCTTTTCCAAGAATGAAGTGCTATTTTCGAAGGATAACCTAATGTGTCCTTTGCCTTGTATTCTGTAAGAAGTAACAATTATTTATTCTGAATGAGAAGTAGCAGTGTGTTCTCTTAATTACATGCTGCAATATTTTTTCTTTATTTTCTTATTTTTCTTGTGTTTATCAGCCATTCAGCATGAGGGGGAGACAGGGCATTAATATTTGTTACTCCTCTTTTATATCACCGTGCTTGCTTGTTTCAATTATACAATGTTATTTTGATATTATGATGATAATGTATTTATATTGATTATGTTAACTCAAGAATATTCAAGTGTTTTGAGCATTTTAATTCATTAGCGCCTATGGACAATGAATTGCTAAGGTTCCCTAATTAGATGTTTAGGGAGTCCGTGCTGTATGAGACTTGAATCCCTCATCGTAAGTATGGGATTTTGATGTGGGGTTTATAGGTTTTCGGGCTCTCCCACTACAGTAGCTAACTTTTGTGGCGAGGTTCTCCTAAAATCCTTATCAATTGGTATTAGATTTTTCCACCAATTCTTCTTAGCTATGCAATTGACAACGCAGATGGTGATGCTAGCATAATAGTGTTCACCCGGAACTAGTTAAAGAAGTTAGTGCAAAGCCAGTCCATGTGACGCTTGGGCTCTAAAGGGTGATGGAATGTTATAATCACAATTGCAAGGTATGAGACTTGAGTATAAGGTCTTTGGCTCTCTCACTACAAATCTACAATAGCTAGTTTTTGTAGTGAGGTTCTCTTAGGATCTTTATCATTGAAGTTACTCCAACTTAATCAAACTGACTTCTATAATGACAATTAATCATGTATTGGAGAAATCCTTCACATTCATTATTGGAGTTGAAAGCTGGTGAGCCTCATCTTGATATGCATATCTAATGTGGGTGTGTATATATATCTAATGGTGAACTAACTATCACAACAAAAGTAGATGTAGATGAAGGTAAAATTGTCTAATTGTCCAACTTTGTCATCCAGTTTAGAAAATTTATTGACAATAATTAAGGTCTTGCTACTTGCAAAAAAAAGATGGTGTTTAGGGAGTACCACATTCCCCTTTTTATCTGGGGAATGATACATCATCTTCTTCAATCTTGTTAGAGAAATCGTTATCCAGTTGGAGATTAGTTTTCTTGTGGGTGACAGAATGATGTTCAATGCAACCTAGAAATGAGTTCATACAATATTAGTGTAACCTACCATGTGATACTGTTTTTAGTTTTGTTTAGGTCTTTTCGTATAGTTTTTTTCCTAAATTTCTTCATTCTCAATCAAAATTAATAATTTTGGTGTCATTGAATTCAAAAAGACTAATATAATTAATGAGTTCGGTATTTTTTTTAAAATACTTATACCATTAAAAAATGGATTTTAAAATAAAAAGGGTACAGAACTCCTCCTAGTTTCATGCAAGACCAAATAAAATAAAAGGAACCTTTCACCCTTTAAAGTACTGCTATTACATATGATGCAGATGGGGCATGATAAAAAATAGGAAGAGAACAATAGGAGATCAAGGTAAAGAAGTCAGTCAGGACTCAGGACTAATCGTAGAGATGCTTCACTGCTTTTTTTTTTCTTTCAATTCTTGTACTACTAAGAGCAGCCATAATTTGTTGGATCGGTCTTGTACTAACTACTAGCAATTTTTATGTCATTTAGTGATGCAAGTAAATACTAATTGCTGGACTTTCACACAGCTGCTGCTGCCAATTTATATGAGCCGTTCCTCATACTAGTATGTTTTTTGGTCCTCTGAGATATTCTTTTTTCTGAATTCATTCACAATAGCATAGTTTTCGATTTTAAAATTACTAATAACATAAATTGAGATCTCTACCTGCTTTATTGTTTATGCCTCCAAGCTTACCTGTTGAGGCAGTTATAATTTCTGCCATCATGACATAATTTCTAAAAAGTATATGAAGTTCTTTTAATATATTTTTGAAATCAGTTTTTGAATTTTTTTTTAATGTTTTGGGTTCAAGAACTTTGCTTCAACATTTGGAAATCGTGATTTCGTCGCTTAAATGATATGTAGTCGACAACATGCCACGTCATTTTCATAACATATTGACATGTGATGTGCTCTGTGGTATCACATGTCACGTGACACCATGTGGATTTTTTTTAATTAAAAAAACAATTTTTTAAAAATAATAAAATGTTCAATTTTCTTTTTAAAAAATGCGATTTTTTTAATTATTTTTAATGAATTTTCATTTTTTTTTAAATTTAAAAAATTTGCATGGCATCGCGTGGCATGTTACTCCCTCTGGTCTATATATAGGTCACCTTCTAGAAGAAATCTTTGGTCCTATATATAAGTCATTTTATATTTCCTATGCATCATTAATTGTTTTTTCTCTTTTTTGCCCTTATTAAATGTTTTGACTAACTATGTTTTTTTGCTATTCATTAATGAATGTAAACTTTCCAACAAAAGTGGAGGGGGGTAAAATTGTAATGTTACAATATATTCTCATAAAATTCACAAAACTAACTACTTTCCTTGATCCGGGGAATACGGTTAAGTATGCCCTATATATAGGACCGGAGGAAGTATTATTTATCAAGGTAAAAGTGACGTGATATGTCGTTAATCATATCATCACCTAAGTGATCATTTCAAACAAGTGATCATTTCCAAATGTTTGAAGTACTTTGGACAAAGTTTAGAAATCTTAAACATTAAAAAAAACTAATTAAAAAAACACCTAAATTCATAACTAAAACTTAAATGAATCTTTCCATGTTCCAAAAATAATTAGTTTCTTCCCACGTTTCTAGTGTTGAAACTTGTGAAAATTAAATCAAGGAAAATGCTAAAGAGTGCCCTTAGGACATTTGTTAAGAGGCTAACAATGGTTAAAAGTCATGAAAAAATACACTTTTTTGAATTCTAAAAAAATAAATAAATTGAACTTATGAGGTTTTTTTCCCTTTGAAATCCGCAATAAGTGCCTATATCAACTGCATGTCTCTTAGACCTTCCAAGTTCCACAAAGGACACTACTTGCAAATGCAATAAATGAATTCAGTAGTAACTCTTGCCAGAACCAAACAACCATATGGACAGAAGAAGAGAAAACTAGGTCAACTCTCTCTTTGTCTTGACTCTTTACCTTCCTACTAAATGAAATCAGGAACAACTCTTAGGAGAGCCAAATAACAACATGATAATTTAGAGATCTACAAGCCAACAAACTTATACATAAGATTATGACACTTGTTATTTTCAAATTAAAAAAAATTAAATAAAAGAACCTAGATGACAAAGAGAAAATAGTTTGTAAACTGACACTGTAAAGGTTTTTTGCACTGTCAACACATCATCCAACATCCAAGGATGTATGGTTATTGACTTCTAAATAAAAATAATGCAAATGAACGGTGGATGATGTACCGACAGTGGCAAAAACTTTACACTGTCAGTGCGCACATATTAAACTCAATGACAAAGAGAAAATAGTTTGTACACTGACAGTGTAACTGTCAACACATCATCCAGCATCCAAGGATGTATGATTATTGACTTCTAAATAAAAGTAATGCAAATAAACGGTGGATGATGCAGTGCACACATATTAAACTCAATGACAAAGAGAAAATAGTTTGTACATTGACTTTTTACACTGTCAACACATCATCTAGCATCCAAGGATGTATTGTTATTGACTTCTAAATAAAAGTAATGCAAATGAACGGTGGATCTGTAAGTGCATACATTTTAAACTCAATGACAAATGTCAAGATCCTAATGTGTAGGCTTATGAGTTGGTCTCTTCATATAGGTCTCTCAATTATTGATCTAACCATATACTCTAGGAATCAAGCAATTTCATTTTAGATTTTTTTTATCCTCAACTCTTAGACTATAAAGACTACTGTCTTTGTATTGAACTTACTCTCTCAATACATTTTTTACCACTTTAACTCGCAAACTCATTTAATTAATCATTTGTCATTGCTTACAAATCTTGACCCCTTGGCGTATTCTAGGCTTCTAGCTGCTTTTGCAACAAGTTGCTTAATTAAGAGCTAAGAGCCTAAGATTATTCATTATTGGGCTTGTTTGTTTCGTGGAATCACCCAAAGAAAGATAAAGGATATGGTCGATGTTAGTCATGTTAATAAAAAGCTACATCCAGTAAAAAGGGATTTGTTTGCTAGCAGAGACAATTGATGTGCTTGGAATTTATTTTCCTGGTTATAATCTTTGAACCAGAATAATTTCTGTTTAACTAGCACTTTGCTTTTCTACTTGTGCTTGCATTGAACATCTTTCACTTTTGAATTCTCCTCCATCTTTAAATATAAGGAATTTTTAAAACTTTTATTTTTATCCTATTTATAATATTCTTTTTATGAAACAACCATATTTATTCAACACTTTAATTAGTACAATTTTTAGAGCTCAAATAATATTTATTCAACCATATTCAATGACAATTAAGTAAATCTTTTCACAAATAATCGTGTTTATTCAACACTTTTTAGACCTCAAATAATATTTATAGGAATAGTTTTGAAAAAACATATCAAATGTTTATATTTTTAATATCACTAATTAAATTAACCAATTTTCTCAATAGACGTGACTTGTACCAAAAGAATTTTATATATCAAGACAAAGGGAGTAATATATATCTTATTGTATAAAGAATAAGTTACTAAATTTCATCCAAATAATACTAAGGATAATTTATTTCCTTTCAAAGTATCTAGTTACATGGTTGAGGGTGAGCCTTGACACAATAGTAAGGTTGTTACTTAATGACAAAGAGATCACGGGTTCGAATATTGAGAATAGCCTCTTTGGTTGTGCACCAAGTGTTCCTCTATCCAATAACCGAAGACCTATGAAGTCCTGAGTAGTTAGTACGACACGAATACGGGGATACGAGAATTTTTGAAAATTCAGGATATGACACGACATAGGATACATGAACAGAAATATATATGTATATATAGACACACACACAGAGATATATATATATATATATATATATATATATATATACATACACGCACTAAAAAATTAAAATAGAGATTGTAAATTGGTAATTTTCATTCATGTTGTCATTAGTTCAAAATGACATTAGTACATAACTATATAATAATGATCACAATTTAGAGAAAATAGATAGTGCACCGACAATGTAAAGTTTTTTTAAATCATTAGTTCATCTTCCACCGTTCATTTGTATTACTTTTATCTAGAAGTCAAAGACTATAAACACATAAATGGTGGATGATGATGGACTAATGTTAAAAAAAACTTTACACCGTTAATGCACACATATTAATCTCCACAATTTAAAGGACATAGAAAAGAAGGTTTTTTAATTTTATTGAAAATACTAATTATAGGAAAAAGTTACTTTTAGAAAAAAAAATTAAAAATTTCAAAATAAAGTCAAATAAGTATATATATATATGAGAACTATCCTAAAAGTATTTTTTTTAAAAAATAATTAAAATTAAATAAGAAATAATTGGATACTTTTGGGACACGTATCGAGAAGTATCATACGCGTATCGGTATCAGACACGGATACGACACAGATACTTTTTCATTTTTGGAATATCTGAGCTTCATAGTCGAAGACTAATCATTTTTTAGACGTAGAGATCATCAGAACGTGTTTAAAGTCTTTTCCACACACACAAACATGTGTTTAAAAAACTCATTGGACTTTGTTGATACTTCCCTTGTCAGTTTTATCAACTCTCAATAATATATTGCTTTTAGTTTCTTAGAGAAATTTCACCATAATACGTGATAACATTACTCATGGCTATTGTTACTAAATTACTACTACCATTTATCTGCCGGCCGCATCTATTTTTTGAGTTTTTATTTCCCTTTGTAATGCAGCCAATCAATGCAGGGCATGGAACTTTCTGATCTTGCGATGAAGTTGGTAAACAGATTTCCATGATTGTGTATACTAATTAACATTAAGGTGAGATTGACCAAAGTGCATGATGGAGATGTGTTACACGAAGGTTTTGAATTATCATTTTTTCTTCAAAGTAATAGGAGTATATTTTAACACTCATACTATGCTCGCTGCCTCGTGTATTTAATAAGTTCGTAGAGTCACATAGGGAAGAAATACGCTTCTTTTCTGCTCCCACCCTCAAACCACAAAATAGCTTGTAGCCTCTTGTTCCTCAACAAAATGAACCCTTTTTCTCTCTTGTTAGCTATATTTTCGTGGATGCACCTTCACATGTTTCTTGTCATAATTTTGAACTCATTGTCGTTTAGGCCGAACCAAACTGCATTTGCATCAGGAAACCATTCAGATCATTCAGCATTGCTCAAATTCAAGGAATCAATATACCAAGATCCTTATGGAGTGTTGCACTCTTGGAATAGTTCTACTCATTTCTGCAATTGGCATGGAGTCACATGCAATAATCTCATGCATCAAAGAGTTACGCAGTTGAACCTTGGAGGATATAAACTGCAAGGAAGCATATCCCCTCACGTTGGCAATCTCTCTTTTCTGTCAACTCTCAATCTCATGAACAATGCCTTCTACGGAAGAATCCCACAAGAGTTAGGCCGTTTATTACAACTGCAGCAACTCTATCTCAAGAACAATTCTTTGGATGGGGAAGTTCCCACAAACTTGACAAATTGCTCTGAACTCAATGACTTGGATTTGTATGGGAACAATTTAATTGGCAAAATACCAATTGAAATTGGCTATCTCAAAAAGCTTCAAGTGTTGATCTTTCAGAGTAACAAATTAACCGGACAAATACCAGCATCTCTAGGAAATCTTTCGTCTCTTACTATTCTTGGCGTCGGCCAAAATAACTTGGAGGGAGATATTCCGCAAGAATTAGGCCATTTATTGCACTTGCAGGTACTTGATCTAGCCAACAATTTGTTCCATGGGGAATTCCCTACAAACTTAACAAAATGTGCTGAACTCAAAAAGTTAAGCTTGTACGGAAACAATTTATTTGGAACAATACCTGTTGAAATTGGCCATCTTGGAAAGCTTGAATGGTTGAACATGGCGAGAAACAAATTCACTGGACAAATCCCAGCATCCATAGGAAATCTTTCATCCCTCGCCCTTCTTGGCATGCATGAAAACAAATTGGAGGGAAATATTCCACAAGAAATACGCCATTTGAGAAACTTGACAATGATATCACTGCACGTCAACAAATTGCATGGTATGCTTCCATCTAATCTTTTTAACATGTCATCTCTCACTATGATCTCATTTGTAAGTAATCAATTTAATGGCTCTCTTCCATCCAACATGTTTTACACCCTCCCCAATCTAGAAAAATTTTACATTGGAATGAATCAAATGTCAGGTCCAATCCCCTCTTCCATCACAAATGCGTCTGTCCTTCGAGAGTTTGATATCTCTCAAAATTATTTCGTAGGACAAGTTCCTAGTCTAGGGAAGCTGCAATATGTGGAGCGTATAAATTTGGCAAAAAACAATTTAGGTGCCAATTCATCTAAGGACTTGGACTTTTTTAAAACATTGACAAATTGTAGTGTGTTGCGTATTCTCTCTATATCTTACAATAATTTTGGAGGTTTTTTACCAAATTACATAGGCAATTTTTCCACCAAAATGAGTGCACTACATCTTGGTTATAATCAAATGTCAGGAAAACTTCCTCCGGAATTAGGAAATCTAGATGGTTTAATACTCTTGAGTATACAAAATAGCCATTTTGATGGAATTATTCCAACAACTTTTGGAAAATTTCAAAAGATACAAGTGTTAGATTTACGTGGAAACAAGCTATCAGGAGATATACCAGCCTATATAGGCAACTTTAGCAAGTTGTTTCATTTGGATTTATCACAAAATATGTTCCAAGGAAATATTCCTCCAAGTATAGGAAATTGCCAAAAGTTACAATACCTATCCTTTTCACAAAACAACCTTAGTGGACTCATACCTCCGGAGGTTTTTACTATTTTCTCTTTAGTGTTGGACTTGTCACACAACTTATTGAGTGGTAGCCTACCTAATAAAGTGGGAAAGCTAAAAAATATTTATTATCTTGATGTTTCTAACAATCATTTGTCTGGTGACATTCCTGAAATCATTGGAGAATGCACTAGCTTGGAGTACCTTTATTTGCAAGTGAATTTCATTGATGGAACCATACCATCCTCATTAGCTTCACTGAAAGATCTTCGAGAATTTGACTTGTCACAAAATCTCTTGACTGGATCAATTCCTGAAAGTATGCAAAACATTTCTATGTTAACATATTTGAATGTTTCTTTTAATATGTTGGATGGGAAGGTACCAACAAAAGGTGTCTTTCAAAATGTAAGTGCATTCACCATGTCCAATAATAGAAAGCTTTGTGGAGGTATTCCGGAGCTACATCTACCACCATGCCCTGCCAAAGGTAGAAAACTTGTAAAACACAACAAATTTACATGGTTGGTAGCAACAGTGGTTTCTATTGTTGCATTTCTTCTGATATTGTCATGTAGCCTAACTATCTACTGGATGAGGAAAAGAAACAATAAACCATCACCCGATTCACCAAGAATTGATCAGCTAACTAAGGTTTCATACCAAAACCTATACCGAGGAACCGATGGATTCTCAACTATAAACTTAATAGGATGTGGGAGTTTTGGTTTTGTATACAAAGGAACTCTTGAATCAGAAGATAAAGTTGTTGCAGTAAAGGTCCTAAACCTTCAAAATGAGAGAGCTCACAAGAGTTTCGTTGCTGAATGTAATGCATTGAGAAATATTAGGCATCGGAATCTGGTTAAGATTTTAACATGTTGTTCAAGTATTGATTACAAAGGTCAAGAATTTAAAGCTCTCGTTTTTGAGTTCATGACAAATGGAAGCTTAGAAAGTTGGTTGCATCCAGTAATAAATGTTGGGGATCATCCCAAATCTTTGGACTTTTGGCAAAGATTAAGTATTATTATTGATGTTGCTTCGGCATTGCATTATCTTCACTATGAATGTGAGCAAGCTATCATTCATTGTGATCTAAAGCCTAGCAGTATACTTCTTGATGATTGCTTTGTAGCTCATGTGAGTGATTTTGGCTTAGCAAGATTGGTCTCAAATATTGGAGTCTTTCCGAAGCAAAGTAGCACAATTGGAATCAAGGGAACTATTGGTTACGCTCCTCCAGGTATGACATGTTATCATTTAGTCAAACCATAAAATCTTTTATGTTTCACCATATGTTTTTGGACTTTTTTTCTTTTTGAGTTAATATTTTGATAATGACTTAAAGTATATTAATCATTTTTTATATTACATTTCAGAATATGGAATGAGTTCAAATGTGTCAATTGAAGGCGACATGTATAGTTTTGGAATTCTTATTTTAGAAATATTAACGGGAAGAAGACCCACAAGTGAAATGTTTAGAGATGATCAAAATCTTCATAATTATGTCGAAGTTTCAATTCCAAATCATCTTTCTCATATTGTGGACCCAACTATTCTTCCCGCGGGATTAGAATGGACTGATGACGGTGATGAGACCTTGACCTTCATGCATCATAATATAAAGAAATGTTTACTTTCACTTTTTCAAGTGGCACTTGCTTGTTCCGTGGAAGCACCAAAAGAAAGAATAACTATGGTTGATGTCATGAGGGAGCTTAATTTCATCAAAAGTTATTTACCTGAAGATATCAATGGAGTTTACATGCTACAAGTCTAACCATTGAACTAGGTTAGATGAAAGTTGAAACTTCACTACTGCTTTGATGGATTAATGTAATAAACGTTCATCATAGTCAAAGACGAAAGCGATGAATGAAAGTGAAACTTATTTAATGTAAAAGACTAATATAATTGAGTAGTTTTCTCATTTCATATATATATATATATATATATATATATATATATATATATATTTATAATTCCAATGCATAAACATATTTTTTTTAACTTTAACCTTTCATTCAATAATTTATCTTACTTTTCATTCATTCTACTTTTATCATCTCTCATCTCTAAACCACTATACAGTAATTAATAGATACACTTCCTAATAAAAATTACTCCCTCCGTCCCTAAATATAAAGCCTCTTTGGGGGATTTCATGTCCATTAAGAAAGTGAAATAATTTAGTTAATTGTATTGGAAATGTGAACTTTTGATATGTAGTTTCATAATTACCCCTATTAATATTATTGGGAATCTAAAAAGTGTTAAATAAATAGGGATGTTTGTGAAAAAAAGTAATTAATGATCATTGAAAATTGGTATGAGGCTTTATAAATATGGACAAAATAAAAGTGTCAAGAGGACTTTATATTTAGGAACGAAGGGAGTAAATATTACTACAATTTTCGATAAAGATTAATGGGAATATTTTATAAAACAAATACACATAAAATTTATAATAATCAACACTTTCTTAACATGTGTGTCTAAACCTAAAATATTAAAGGTTACAAGCGGTCATTTTTATAGTTTTATTTAACTTGCGCAAAAATAACATTGTTTTGAGACACATAACAGAAAAATTATTAGTTGGTCCTAGATCATGGTGGTCCAGATTCATCTCAACCGTTCATTTTGTTAAAAAATTTTAAAAATAAATAATAAATGACAATAATTTTCTTAAACCATGTAATCACGAACCACCTAATAATTTCTCCACCCAAGGACAGCAGGAAAAAAAAAAAAAGCCACCCAAAGGAGTGAAGGACCCGTTACCCGATAGAAAATAAGTCCCACTAAACCCTGAACGGCAGAAGTCGTAAAACCCCGAGAGCGGTGTGAGAGCAGCTCCGCCGGAATCTGTCAGCTAATCGGAGACAGCTACTTCATCATCGTCTTCCCAATAAGCAGAGTCACCACTTCAATTTTCACGGTTGCAATCTTATTCTACTCCATCTCAACTCCAATGAGAAGGTTCACGTGGTTAACGCCGGTGAGTCCAATGCGAATTAATTGTTCTCTATTCTTATTCATTCTTTCTCTCATCCTCACTTCTTCCAATGCAGTTTCGGCGCCATTTCCTTTCCGAATCGATTCTTCATAAACGACACTCCTTCGCCAAATTCTTGTCCTCTCCCCAATCCTTGTTTCTCTCCCGAGGCACGCTACAATTCTATTTATTTATTTTTTGCCATTATAATTAATCATTTCCATTTTTATCATATTTTTTTCGTTTTTTGTGGTTAAGTTATTGTTTTTTTTTTTTTTTGCTGTACCAGTTTTGGCCAGTTACAATTGTGTCACAAAGACGGAGGAGTTTCTGATTCCGAGAATACCGTTCGGATATCGTTATATACATGCCAGAGGTTCGTATTTGAATCCATTTATCATCAGTGTTTTAAGTGGTTTCGTTTTATAATTTTGTTGTTGTTGATGCGGTTTCAGTGTTTTCTACTTCCGTTGAGCGAGACTATTATAAAACTCTTGGTGTTCGTGAAAATGCCAGTCAGAATGAGATAAAGAAGGCATATTACTCGGTGAGTGATTGTTAGGAATCCATTTTTTGTTTTTGTGGCATATGTAATTGTTGATTGTAGCTATGGTTGTTAGAGTGGAGCAATGATGATAATCAAGTCAATTGGAAAATTGCAGCATTTTTGAAATTAGGATTTTTCAATTTTGATCTCGAATACTTCTTATAGAAAAGGCGAAATTTTGTTCATGTAGCATGGTAGTACTTGGTAGGCGTGACAGACAGAAATGACAAACTAAAGGATATTCTTGTAACTAAAATTGTCTCACTAGTCAGCAGTATAGTGGTACCAAACCAAGTGTAACTGTGAGGCTAGGGGCATTCATTCATTATATACTTATGTTGTTTTCGAGAACAATTTTTTTTACTCTGGTTTTTACGTCAATAACACCTCATTTATAAGAGGAAAGCCTTAATATGAATGGAACATCAGATGGTAGGCATTCTCATTTTCATTTCTTCATCTTTGCTCTTCTATTATGCAAGCATATATCATGATTATATATACTGTTTCTGCCTATGCCAAGCTCGTCACAGTTCTTGCTGATTTACATTTTTATGCTATGCATAATCGTGATATATCTAGCCACTGGTTGATCAACTCATTGTCACTTTGAATTACGGACTTTAAAGACTCATGCATGTAGTGATTCGGCTGGGAATAAACATTTAAATGCCATGAACTGTAAACACATTGAGTGGAGAGATATTTTCATCTAGATGATAGGATGACAAGTTGTCACTAAGTCTTCTTGAGGGCGTTTAGATGTGGAGAATATTAACGAATTCTGCTTTTATCCCAAAAATTGATTTCCCAAACTCGCAAAACCTAGTTAGTGAAGGATATAGTTTCCTACAATATTATCAAATGGTTATAACTGTAGGTGTAGAAGTCCTTTTGTTCTGCAATTTGATTTAATCTGATACAACTGTTTTCGGAGTTTAGGGCATACAGACAGGAAACAACAGTTTGCCTAAGGCTTTTGGTTTCAAATCTTGATAGATTCTGTCATCATGCTCCTTTGACTCAAGGTGTTCATTTTTAGCTAATGCTGCATTATGACACTTTTCTGCCTTGTGCAGCTTGCTAAAAAGTATCATCCAGATGCAAATAAGAATAACCCATCTGCAAAGAGGAAGTTTCAAGAGATAAGAGAAGCTTATGAGGTCTTTATTATATATTTATTGCAGTGTAATTCTTTTCCTCACATTTCCGGACATGTTTAGCCCTCCTTTCTTCTGCTAGGTTGTTTATTTCAAACTAATTAATCAACAAAATCATATTTTCACTTGCCTTCTTGCCATGTAATTTCAGATATTGAGAGATTCTAAAAAGAGGGCAGAGTATGACCAGGCAGGTGTTTTTTTGTGCGTTCAAAAGTGCTATTAAAATTTCAATTTGGTTTAGTAGTTACTCTATGTTGGATAAGTCTGGAGCTTCTGTTGATCAAAGATGTTTAAAATTTCTGTAATTCATTGCATTCACTTTGATTTATGATGTGACTAACATTTTTCCATCATTTTCTCCAATGAACCTCTTTTTCAACTGAAGATGCGTGCTTATGGTTCAGAGAACATAGAGTATGCTGATGATGATGCAGAAAGGTTTAGAAATGCTTATCGTTCTCATTTTTCTGATTCATTTCATAAAGTATTCTCTGAGGTAATTTTTGCTCTTATTCTCAGTGCTATCTAATATGCTTCTATCTCATTTTTTGATTCATTTTGTAAAGTATTATCCGGAAAAAAAAAAAACTCATAATATGCTTGATCTTGATAGATATTTGAAGAAACTACAACTCAGTTCTCGTCAAACATAGAGGTCAGCTTAACCATTCTTTCTCTGTTGTTGTTTGACATGATTTCCCACTTTTCCAACCTAACTATTTCTATGTTGTTTGCATAATAGGTGGAGTGTTCTCTTACTTTCTCAGAATCTGTGAGAGGGTGCACCAAAAATTTGTCATTTGATGCATTAGTTCCTTGCGATGATTGCGGTGAGTAAAGTTAATATTTTTTGGGATTTTGGAAATGCCCGAGGGGAAATATATCTGTACTAGAATTGTTTAATAGTTATTTCCATATAAATTTTCCTGTTAGGAAATGGTAAAGTATTGCCTACACCCGAATAAATTTTGATTGTAAAAGAAGTTTATTGCATAATCTTGTGTATGTTCCATTGCAATAAAAACATAAAGTAGCGTGGGATCCCATGTTTTGTTGTATTGTAATCTCACAGTTTACCATCTGTCTAAGAAAGTAGCAGAAGGCAGTCTGATTAGCAATTTTATGTTCCTGTTTGACTAGAATCATACTTGGAGAAATTATATGATGAATCCTACTGAATGAGAGAACTTAGGCCTGAAATATATGGCTGCATTGACATGATGGTAGCTCTTCTACTCTCCCCTCTCTTGCATAATTGGTGAGATTAGTGAAAGATGCAGAAGTTATTACTAATGAAAAGAAACCTTTGGAATCAGGTTTACTAAAATTGCTTGCTTGCTAATCTATTACAGAGAATTTCTGTAAGCTGCAGCACTGTTTTGAGGAAATAATCAAAATTATGCCCCCCTACATATGTGAAATTTTGTCCCACTTGACATCTAGCTTATATGATGTTCCCCTTGATAAGTTGATATCATGATAAATCCCATTTGATGCCTTTTTTCTTTTTATTAATCCAGATGGACTAGGCTATTCAGTAGATGCCAAGGCAAAAGTTTGTCCAACATGCAGGGGCTTAGGTCGGGTAAGTGCCTTAAAAGATCCATGTTGATTATTAATATTGCAAAAATATTTTCAAGCAGGATTTGAGTCATGCATGGGAATTTCTTTTTGTTGAATTGGTGCTATCAGTTAACACCAATTCAACGAAAAGAAATTCTCATGCATGCCGACCCGAGCTAGTGTGAATAAGGTTCGGTTGTTGATGTTGTTGAATTGGTTTTATCAGTTATTTACCTATTTTATTCTTGGTTGAAATGATTTTCTGCCAGGTTACAATCCCTCCATTTACATCAACATGCATTACTTGTAAAGGATCAGGCCGCGTCATCAAGGTCTTTCATAAATTTCAAATCAAGCAATATTGCGAGGTTGGTTACGTTGTATATCTTTTTTTTTATTTTTTTTTAATCTATTTTGTGCAGGATTTTTGTATGTCGTGTAGAGGATCTGGGGTGGTTGAAGGAATTAAAGAGGTTAAAGTTACAATACCAGCAGGTTGGTTTTTAATATTTGTGATGAAGTCATCTGGAACTGTCATTTGGCTACAACACATCAATGTTTCTGAATGTAGTGGAATAAGACTTGGTTATTGTTTTTTACTCAATCTTGAAATTCTTTACCTACAGATCATCAATTCGACCACCTTTTCATTCACTTTTCTCAATTTTGTGTTCATACATTATGAACTGTATCCATCATCACTAATTATCTATGATGGGATAGCTTTTGGTTCCTGTGAAGTTGTCTATTATTATATATATCAGAATATTTTTTTAAATGGAAAATTTTGTCCGTGCTACATGCCCTGCATAGATTTGGTTTACCTTCCGCCATATTATATTTAATAAGAATAATTTTATTTGCTTTAGTCTTATCATAGTCTTCCATGAATTGGTAGGTGTGGATTCAGGTGATACAATCCATGTGCCAGAAGCTGGGAATGCTGCTGGAAGAGGAGGTCGACCTGGAAGTTTATACATTAAAATAAAGGTAAAGTTTTTCATTTTTTAAATCTCTAATTTTTCAGTGTAGATCCCACACTAACATGTGCTCGCTGGCTGGCCTATGAAACAATGAGTCCACCCAAACTTTGCACTATTAAAGGAAAAAATCGACACTGTTAGACCAATACAGGGAAAGACGGTCATTTTGCCAAGCTGAGGCCAAGGCCTCTCCAAATTCCTCAAAAAACTATTACAGTGCATTTTTTTGTTTGTTGAATACAGGCTTGCTTCCCCAAAGTAACGATTCTCATGAAATTTGACCAATTTCTTATTTAGTTTAACAAAGTTGATAGCGTAATTACGGGTGTTCAACATTTTGTACCAGATTTTGTACCAGTCTAGCTTGTAAAAGTTTTCAAACTTGCTACTCAAGATTATTGTCCCATTGTATTGGTTTGTTTGTATATTGTTATATAGACATCTGTGTTGTTCATGTGCATGGAGACATCGTTATTAACATGACTGGAATGGGCAAGTCTAATACTATATCTGTGTTGTTATATCTCTTGGAATAAGCTTACCAGGAATAAGCTTTGCTACATGCCTACATGTATCGGTCATGGTTAATCATGTTGTATACTTATATTCTCACTGGAACATCATTTTTTTCCTGGAGATATAGGTGGCTGATGACTCGGTCTTTGTCAGAGATGGTGCAGATATCTATGTGGAATCTAATATCAGCTTTACACAGGTTAGAGATAAATATTTTTTATTCTCAAATGTCCTTCCAGTACTTTTGAATTTTCTACTATAAAATGATTTATAGGCCTTGTGAAGATGAGCATGAAGTTACACTACACTGTGTTTTGTTTGAAATCTTTCATTTTAATTTTAGCTTCATGTTTGTATTTATTTTAATTTGATTGGAAACAATGTCCTTCCTCTCCTCTTACTGGAGAACTTAGAATGGCCACGACAAAATTCATCTTACCTAAAAGAAACTTATTTAATAGAGTTGTGCACTTAAGAAGTGGATGTACATGTAGACATCAAAGAATGCATTGAAATAAGTGTCCCACTTTCCCTTCAGTCCAATGGAACAGATGTGCACAGATAACATGTAAGGGAGATAACTTTGGCTCTTCTTAAGTTAGATTTCTTTTCCTATGCCATTGCTTGTCTTTTGTTCGGATGACCATGCATTTCCGTGAAAGGATTGTTTGAATTGGTGCATTCCATGACAACATGCACATACCATGTTTTGCACCTTGATTATTTGAGTGTTTGTGCACCCAATGCTGTATCGGCTTTACTAATGGCATAAAGTTTTCACTTTTTTCAGGCTATTCTTGGTGGCAAAGTTGAGGTGCCCACTTTAACGGGGAAGATGCAAGTAAAAGTAAGACATGATTTACTTTGTCAGTGTAGTATTTATTCTTTCCTTTTTTTTTTTTTATTTTGTAAAGGAAAGTTTTGGGGAGTGGAGAATGGAGATTGCCCCATTTGAAGAACAAGCCTCAGTTAAGACTTACATTGGTACTTACAGATAACCTACCTATGAAAGTTTGCCAGTGAGAATAGAACCTAAAACCCTTTTGTCAATCCTATTTGATCCTGCCAGTTGAGTCAACCATGTCACTGTTGCTTTTTGTAATGATTTTGGAAAATGAGAGCTTTTCTGCTGATTGTTGAGTTTTGCTGCCAGTTGATCTATCGTATTTTAAGTTTCCGTTCTCAATCATTGTGCTCAAAATGGATTTCTTTTGGTTGGGAAAAACAATCCTGGCTTGTTTTTTGCAATCATTACCCCCTCTATGACTTTAAACTCCCCACGCAAATATTTTTCACATAACTGCTTGTTTTGACCCTATTTTATCTAATGTTGTGCAATTATGTTCCCCCTCAGATACCCAAGGGTGTTCAACCTGGACAGGTTCTGGTATTTAGAGGCAAAGGTTAGATCAAGAGTCCCCCCCTCTCTCATTGACAGTTTTTTGGATAAGTACATTGTCTTTTTATCTCCTGGCACTTAAAAAGTATGTTTCCTATGGTGGTCGATGCAGGACTACCGAAGCATGGGTTTCTTGTACACCATGGGGATCAATATGTGCGTTTCCGTGTTAACTTTCCCACGTAGGTTCTTCTCATGTTACACTTTTTTGTTTATTTAACTTCATATACCTAGAATGTGAGCCTTGGCGCAATGGTAAGGTTGTTGCTTAGTGGGCAAGAGGTCACTGGGTTCGAATTTTGGAAACAGCCTCCCCATTTGCAGGGGTAAGGCTACGTACATCTGCCCTCCGCAGACCTGAGACCCCAGAAGGTGGGAGCCTCGTGCACTGGGTCGCCTTTTTTAACTTCATATACCTCAGAGCCTTGAGGAATTTTTTATTTAGCATGTAAAAAGAAACACTGAAATGTTCTTCCTTATCATGTTGCTCTGATCTCAATTCCTTGTGGATGCTGGTTGATATTATGGCATGATGGAAAATGGATTGTTTTCATGCTGGCTCTCCTTTTTCCTGTTAGCTGTCTGCTATTGACATTAGCCAATAAGGAAAAGGGAGGAAAAGAAATTGAGTAATTGGTAAAGGAGCAGGATATTATTGCTGCACTTTTTCAGTGTCTTTTAATGGTGTACAATTTATTTGTTATTGTTACCATTTATGGTTATTTAGATGATGCTTGTCATTATGGGTGTGAAAATTGCTCTGTGGAATTATTGAGTTGTCTGAAAAAAGATGTATTCTTATCAAATTTGCTTTCAAGTGATGTTTTTAAGTGGTTAACATTTTTCCATTTAAGCTAGTGTCTGCGGATTGCTGCTAAGTTGCATTTGCATCAACTCACTTCTGGTCCACTCATCCTTGTTTCAGTGCAATCAACGAACGACAACGTGCCATACTTGAAGAACTTGCTAAGGAGGAAATTAAGGAGGAAAACAAATCATCGTTTGAAGGAAATTGGTATGCCTTTTTCTAACTTAGTTCCCTCTATATCGTGCTAGTTTTAGCTGCCCTATGTCCAACTAAGATTTGATGGTTGCATACTTGCATTGCATGACTATTTGGATTAGGCAAGTCATTGATACCGACATACTATTATTGTGGACATCGGCAGAAAAAATATTTTAAACAATATACTTGCCTAAACTCTATGGTCCTTTGGTGGTAAACGATTGAGGACAGGGGACACATGTTCATTATGTAAGCCTGTTCCAGTAACTGCTTTAAACTTATCTTTTTTTTTTTGTTGTTAACCAAGGGTATCCCTCCACTCTATGAGCAAGGAACTAATCCTTTTCGGGGTGTGTGAGTGCTCCTCCTAGCAAGTGTTGCTCCTAGGGATAAACCTTGGCCTTTGTCCTTGTACGATACTTGGGGTTCCAGCAGGGCCTTACACGACACCAACTCCTTGTTGGTTTTAAAACTTATCTTGGGTATGAATTGCATGATCACTTACACCGGACCTGTATGTGTACAAGTTAGGCACTTAGACTTAGACCTTGATTGGTTCAGTTGATATATTTGTTAGCTTGCTTGCTTGATTTGTTTACATAAGTTTTGTATTATTCATCTATGCAATCTAGTGATATCTGATTGTAATGGAGATCCAAAATGGATAACAGGCTTTACCAGCAGCTATCTACTGGTTGAACTTACAGGTGGCAGCAAATTCTTGAACACGTGACGGGTCAAAAGTTTATGGTGGAACTATCTATGCTGATATTAATCCTTGTCCTCATTAACAAAATGTTGAGCTGATAGCTTGTTCGAAGTTCAATCATGATTGCAGCGAACACTTCCAGAACACAAATCCATGCGATTGCTGCATTCTTCATCACCTACGGACTATGTCAAGTAGATGGTACCGAATTTAAGCATTGGCCTAACAATGTGGAATGTCAGATAACTGTGCTTGTTCCTCACATTGTCCCTTTGTGGCAGTTTACAGATAGAGTGGAGCAAGTTGCATCAGAGATCGATTGAGGAATGAGAGTGAACAGACTACAGAAATAAAGCTGTTGCTGAATCATGCTATTTTTTGGCGCCTAGTCATTTTTCATGTTATCAAAGTATCTATCAATGGATGATAAAGATTGCTTGTGAAACGTTGGTGAGAACTTATTTCATGAGAATCCTTCTGCTGATTTATGCCAAGGTTATCATGGAATTCAAATCAAATATGGGAACTTTACATATATCTTTTTTCATTTTTTATTTCTCAATAGTCAAGATATACTTGTGCATTATTCTTGTAACACCTCCTCCGGGGTGGGATTCTTTGATGTATACTTTTAAACTTCAAATAATATACCACAAAATACAAATTACATTCTGCCTCTCAACGAATGAAGCCTGTCAGCTGCTGTGCATTGAAAAGAGAATCGTAACTTTATTAGAGGTGGAATTGATAATTTATGTTGTATGCATGGTTCTCAAATTCGAGAGTATACGTAGACTCGTTTTGCCTAGGTAAACTCGAGTCGTAAATTCGTTTCGCAAACTCGTACGAGTTTACTTAACAAAAATTACATCTACTTTGTAATAGTCTGTGACCTATTAATAATCAATATTCATAATTTCAAATTTTAACGTAATAAAAAAAATATGGTAAGATATTATTCGTTGATACTAATAAGTGATATAAGATAATTTATGGCTTAATTATGTTACAAGTCTTTGAAGTTTGGGATACTTTTGTCAGATACCCTTATTCTTTTTTTCTCAATATTTGACTCCCTGAAGTTACTTTTGGTTTTGTCATATACCCCTATTACCAATTTTGGGCAATTTTGCGCAGACGCAGGAGATTGGCCTTGTGGTACTGCGTGATGTCACATGGGCGAAGACGACCTCTTTCTTCAATCCTTTCTTTTCTTTTTTTATTTAACTAAAAATATAAAATATTAAGTTTTTTAGTTTTTTAATTAAAAAAAAAGGATTTTCGCCTACGGGGCACCAGGTGCCTAACCTCCTGGCTCTCTGACCAGGCTTCCAATGTTACATGTTAGCAAAATTGGTCAGAATTGGTAGTAGGGGTATATGACAAACTCAAAAATAACTTCAGGGAGTTAGACATCGGAAAAAAAAATAAAGGTATCTGACAAAAGTACTCCAAACTTCAGGGACTTGTGACATAATGAAGCCTAATTTATCCATCAATATTCAAACTTTAAATTCAAAACATAATAAGACAATATCCGATATAATTTTAATTTCAAACTCAACATAATAATGTTTAAAAAAAATAATGAAAATTAATTATCAATTTTTAAACAAGTGATTTTTGTAAATTTCGGTCTCTATCTTTCACAAAATCTTCCTTGTTATTTATTTTTCTCATATAACCCATTATTTGTAGATCAAACACTTTGAACCTCGTGTTTGAGATTATATACAATTTTTTTCATTTGTCACTTACATTTATTTTTAGAAAAATCAAAAACTTCAATTGTATTATTTTGAATAGAGTGAAATAGCAACTTCGTTCTTAATGTTTTTTTAGCGTATCAATTTAGTCCTTGAAAATTTATAAATTCACATTTAGTCTCTTAAGATTTTTGGATCTACTAACTTGGTCTCTCAAAATTTTCATGTTTTAAGGATCAAATTGGTACATTTGAAAATTTTGAAGGATCAAATTAGTACATCCAAGTTGGTATTTACACTTTTCGAGAAACTAAGATGAACTTGACATATGATGCGGTATACGTAATATATGTTTTTCTACATTTTATAATCAACTACAACTTTTTTTTAGTTAAAAATGAAGAGACTTGTAATTTTTCCACATTGTTATCAATGTATTATAAAATAGGTGAAGTATGAGGGCATTTTTGTTTTCCCTCCTTAATCCCCATTATTTTCCCTCCTAATTTCTCACTTTCCCTCCTAAGTCCTCTTTTAATTTCAGTCATTCAATTGTAAATGCAATAATCAATCATAGCCGTCCATATCCATTGGTAGATTAAGTCTTTTCATTTTCTTTCATTCATTCATTTTTTAACTGTTATGGTGTGAAAGACATATTACCAACATCAATTAGTAGTTAGTGGTAATAGTAAATTAGTAGAATCACGATCAGGAAAAGGCAACAAAAATAAATTAGAGACCCAGCAAAAAGAAAGCATATGGATTTGAAAACATTGTTTTCACCTCTTCTGTTGCAGGTGTGAAACAGGTATGAGCGTATGAGCAATTTTTAAATTTTAGTTTTTTTTTTTAATTTTTAATTTTTGTTTAGAATAGGTTTTTTAATTTTTGTACAAGTATGTTTTTTTTTAATTGCATAGTTTTCATCTCTTTTATTGCAGGTGTGAAACAGGTATGAGCGTATGAGCATTTTTTTAATTTTAGTTTTTTTTAATTTTTAATTTTTGTTTAGAATAGGTTTACTATTAATTTTTGTACAGGTATGTTTTTTTAAAGAGATTTTTATTTAAATTTTTGTTTTTGAGATTTTTTTTACTCGAATTTTGTTTTGGGATTCTATGTTTGAACAATCCCTTTTCCTTCTTCTCAATTTAATTTCCATTTTTGTAGTATTATTTTTTTAATCTCTCTGATCTGTAATATTGTTTTATATTACTTAAACCTGGGAGACATATATTACTTGCTTCAGGTTCATGGGAAATTGGTGATGTTCAAATTCCAAGAAAGTTTTGTATTTACCATTTCTAATTTTTTTTCTCTTGGATATTTGTTCTATATTTTCGCTGTTATTTGGTTTCTATTTGTTATATTATTTTCTTCATTTCATTATTGCTTTATTTATATAAGAGTTGTGGTTTTTTTTTTAGAATGATATTTTTATTATATTTTTCAATTTTTTCATTAGTAGGATTGGACAAAACGTGTCTAAAATTATTGTTAATCTGTAATTGATGTTGTTGAGATTGGTGAAAGACAGAGGAAAATTGGTGAGATTCTCAGGGTCAAACCCTTGGCTGCATTAGCCATGATTGATGAAGGGGAACTTGATCGGAAAATAGTTGCGATTTTATTAAATGATCCAAAGTCATCACTTGTGAATGATGTTGATGATGTCGAGAAGCATGTTCATAGTTGTTGTTGTTACTCGAAAGAAAGATTATCTAAGTTGCATTTTCATAGTTGCTTTCTTTATCTAAGTCTTCTAAATTGTAGTTATTAGAAAGAAAGGTTACTTAGTTGTTGTAGTTTAGGTCTTTCTCTTTCCATTTTGTGCACCATTTGTCTTCTCTGTTTTTAATTTGTAACTTTTTCAGAGGATGGTGATTGGTGATATAAAGCTTTCGTGGTGATGATGTTGTAAAAATAATAATATTTTATTATTTTAAAAATATTTATTTTAAATTGAATTTATTAATTATTAATTTGGGTGGTGGTTACAAAAATTTATTCTTATTAAGTTGGGTGTTTATTACCATTAATTCTTATTATTTCATTACTTATTATTATTAATTATTCTTTCTAACGGTTTCTTTCCGTTAGAGTATATATATACTTATAGTAGTATATATTTTTAGCTCCAAACAGCTACTAATAGCTATATTCATATTGTGTATATATAGTATACAGTGAATGCTATATAGAATATATGTACGATGATGAAAATTATATATTTTTATATTATTTATTCATAGTCCTTCACTTATTGATAACTAATTTTTTTTATGTTAGATAGACATTAAGATAACCATAAATATTGAAAAAGATGCTTTTTTTTATTTAAATATTTGAACATTTCTTGCGTTTGTTTTGTATCTAGCTATTTTATGAATAATATTTATTTGAAGAATTATTTATGTAAAGATTTTTTTTATTAACATGCTAAATTTTAATTATAAGTTACTTACATTGATGCGTTATTTTATACTTTAGACAATATACAATACAGTCATGAATTCAAATTTAAAAAAATCCAAAAATTTATACAATATGTTGCAATTTAAATTGTGAAAAATAATGATGCATTATTTTATACTTTAGACAATATACTTATTTACAATTATGAAGTTTTAATACAAGCAAGTAATTTGAAAGTTCGAATCTTATAAACACTAATTATTTAAAAGTGTGAAAACAAGTCTTATATTTTGGGACAGATGTAATAAAAATGATGATGATGATGATGATATATATGGCAAAAAAAAATAACTGCATTTGGACTTGCAAAACGATTTACTAACAAAATGCATTTGAAATGATGGATTAAATAAAACAAAAATCAAAATGAGTTGGATTTTTTTTAATATAAGAAATTAAGTTGTTAATTAAGATTAGAAATCGCATAGTTGATACATTATTAGTAAATTTTTATTAATGAAAAAGTTGGTAGCTGAAACTAGATTCAAAGGTTAATGTTTATGATTATTCATTTCTAAATACATGTAAATCATTTTTATGAAAAGTTCATATTAACATATTATTTAAAAAGACATATTTCCAAAATCTATAATCAATTTCTTTTAAAAAAAAAAATTAAACCCGTGCGATGCACGGGTAAAATTACTAGTTGCTATAATAATAATAATAGCAACTACAACGCTCAGACACCGTATATGGTTATATTTATTTTCACCAACTTTTTAATTATTTTATCTTTGTTTTTTAATAGAAAAAACATTAAACACCATTTCAGTGACCAAGATTTTGTATTCCCTTCCGTACGAATTATAAGCAAAATTAACTAATTTTACGCTTATTAAGAAGGTTAGTTGATTATATTTAATTTTCTAAAATTTATAAAAGAATAGAGGTATTTAAGGAAAGTTGTATTGAGAATGAAATAAAAATTAAATAAGATAACAATTTTTTAGGGATATTTTAGGAAAGTGACATTGGGAATAAAATAAAATTTAAAAAAATTGGTTAATTTTGATTATATTTTAAACCAAGAAAGATATGTTTTTTTTTACTTGCATTTGTATTTGGGAGTATCTTTGAATCGTTTTCCTTATAGTAACACACTATAATGCAACATATGTTGGGGATCCATTCTCCTATTAAAAAGCATTCTTGTATAAGGATAAGGATATTGACTGATGCCTACCCTGTTTTGAAAGCAAGGAGGTGCTGGCTTTGCCTTAGTCAAGGTGGGTAGCAAAATCTGACCTTCTATCATGACTATTCAAATTTGGGGGCTGTCTTCATTTCACCCAGGTGTAAGTTGCACCTCTAATGAGACAAGAAAACTTTAAAATTGAAAAAAATATTTTAAACTTCACTTTTCACATTTTAATAGAGGTGTAACTTGCATCATAATATGCATGGCGTATTGAAGGACTTGCAGCTTGCAATCATGGAGTAGAAGAAAGAGTTTGTTGAGGCAGCTCTGTTTCCTGCGGGAAACCTTCCATGTTCTTCTTCCTTTCTTGTTTTATCTCACCATAAAAATATGACACAAACCCCCAAAGAGAGAGTACCAGAGCAACCCCCTTCTCAGCTTGAAAATTCTCTTTGTAGAAAACAACAGCCAGGGCTTGTGTAACAGGAAGAAACACAGCAATTATTATACCAGACAATAAAGACGATGAGCAAAAGATAACCCCCATTGCTCCTAAGTAGAAAAACTGCCACGTTATAGCACTCCACACCAACACAACGTAGTACTTAGTTTCCCCAAGCTCATATTCTCTTGCTTCTCGTGCAATTACCTGCAATACTCACACACCCAAATAAATTAAATCATGCTACTCACATAATTCTATCCCAACTTTGTTTTAATTTGAAGTTGTATACATATATTCAATTATTAATCAGAAAATAAAGAAGTTTTGAGAAATATTATAGGAGTAGCAAAGATTTTGATGAATTGAGAGAAAGTGAAGAAACTAAAATTGAAAATTCTGCACATATAATAATAATAATAATATGAAGCTTATAAGGACTAGCTAGAGAAATTAAAGTAACCAAAGTAGCAAGTAGCAACTAATAAGTAAGCCACAAGTTCTTGTATTCAAGAATGCAACTGTATATTAAATAATAAATTCGATTTTGTTACTTTAATAATGATTCTGGTCCAACTCAAAATCGGATTATTCATTAAAATCAGATTCAATTTTATATTTACAAAAACCAAAAAAAAGTAATGAACAATATCTATAGTTAGTAATTTATACCTTAAAGTCATTGTTTATTATCATGCCAATAGTACAAAACAAAGTTGCAAAGAAGCTCATAACGAGTTGAAACTCCATGACCAAAGAGTAAGTGATAGTTTGCTTGCTCTTCTTGTACACCAACTCCACCAACGGCAAAACAAAACCATACAAAGCCGCAGCCGCCACTATCATAACAAAACCTATCACATACTGCTTGGTGGACTCACCGGCTGGACGATCACCACTAGAATGAAGGCCCAAAACCACCGCCGCGACGGTAAGCAACAAGATGGAGTTGATGGAGTAGGGAGTGAACCTTTGCTTCACCAAGATGAAAGCAAAGATGGCAGTGAAAGCGAGGTGAGTGGCTTGAATGAGAGAAAAAGTGGAGACCGGAAGAAGAGACACGCCGTAGGCGTAGAGGTAGTCGTCGAGGCCGGTGAGGATGCCAACGGCGGCGGAGGCAAAAAACAAAGGTGGTTTCATTGAGACAAGGTTCGGTTTTGTCGCTCGGGTAGCAATGACGTGTTGATAGATGTAAGAGATGGCTATGGGAATGAGAATGATGGGGAAGCCCGCGGTTTCGAGGAGGCTAGAGAGCCAAATGCGTTTGCCACCGTGGATGAAGTAGAGACGCATTACTAGTGCACCACCGGAGGTACCTATGGCCAGAAAGATGGAGTTTAGAATGAGAAGGGCTTTCTTTAGGGTTCTTTTGTGTTTATTTTCTTCCCTTCTTTCTTCTTCCACCATGGCTAGTTAGCTCGATAGATATTTTGTTTTATGCTTCTCTTTGATAGTTGTCATATGATGGAAGTGAAGTGTTAACTTAAGTGGCCAAAAAATCTAGGACAATCATTGAAGATGTATGTATATGGCGCAAGACATGGGAGTGAATGGATGCAATTTCATTGGATGTTAGCCTTTTCAGTTTTCAAACATACACAAATATATACATACACATATATATAGATAGATAGATAGAGGCTGAAAATGTGAAATTAAAAAAGATAGAAAGAGATAGAAGTCACTATAATTTCTAGTACCAAAATATTTTTTATCCATACTACATACATTGATATTCAATTTCATACTTAATGAACTCAATTATCTATTATGGGAGGATTTGTTGGTCACTTTTCAACCTTATAGTTCACAACGAGTCAACAATAGCTACAAACTTAAAATCATTTGGGCTCATGATTTTATAAAAGGTCTTTTTATGTGCATAGGTTAATCATATCTTTAAAAGTAAAGTTTTATTGGAAAATGAGATATTCAATAAATTGAAAAATTAATTGTTTAGTTCTCTAATACAATTTTGCTATTTATGTTATGTTATTTTATGCATGGGGTGCATAGTATAGAAAACCGTTTTATAAATAATGAGTTCTTAAATTGAGCTATTTTAACTGATCTCATTCTTAATAAACTAATTTATAAGTTAATTGGTAGAAAATAGCATGTTGGATTAATGAGAGAGCATCAATGTGAGAGCTAGATGATGATGATGATCATTGATCGAGTGAATGAATTAATAACAAATTGGTGAGAATGAGTGAATGAGTTAGAGAATATGAGAGCAATTTGAGATTTTCTTTTCTTTATTAAAAAAAAAATGGGGTTCACACCTAATATCATGGGCCAAAAAATAAAGCTACTTAAACAGAAGTATATAAACATGGCCTGTGAGTTTTGGTTCTTTATCCCCATTTTTTTTATCTTCCGCTTCCAATTTTATTTTATTTTTTAATGGAGTTTCGATCAGAATATTTTCCGATATTCCTGAATAAAAAAATACATTTTTCAACTCTAAAAATTATTTTTTTAATAAAGAATAATCGAAAAGAATGCATTTTTCGATTTTAGGATATTCAAAACGTTTTGACTAAAACCCCATAAAAAATATGGCAACCGAAAATAAAAAAATAGAAGCCGAGTAGGGTGTTCAGAACCGAACCGGACCAATTATAAACCGCAAAACCGGACCGAAAAACCGAAAATCGAAAAAACCGCATCTACTGGTTTTTTTTGGATTGATTTTCTGTAAACCGATCGGTTCGGTTCGGTTTTCGGTTTCAGTTGAAAAACCGAACCGGTCCAAATCGAACCGATCCTTCCTATCAGTACACATGAAACGCAGCTTTGTGTTGTGTATTTTTACATTTTACTTTAGGGTTCATTCTCATTTATCTGCTCTAGTTCTCTACTTCTCTCAGTCTCATCTCAGATACTCAAATACACACTCACACCATCGCTCCTTCACCGCGTGTTCCTGTCGCGTCTCCTTTCCTGTCGTCGCCGCTCCTTCACCGCGTCTCCTTCCTGCCGCCGCCGCGTCTCCTCATCATCTAACGCCGTCATCATCTCATCTCATCGCTGCAAGCCTGCAATGGAGGTAAGATTCCTTCCGACAAGCCTCAGTTTTATAGATTTGTAGATTTATTTTTGGCTCAGTTTTGATTTATTTTTGATTTGTTTTTATAGATTTTTGTTTTTGGCTCAGTTTATAGATTTATAGATGTGTTTTTGGCTCAGTTTTGATTTATTTTTTATTTATAGATTTTTGATTTATGGATTTGTTTTTGCTTCATCCCTTTGTTTATTTTTGATTTATAGATTTTTGGCTCATCTTTTTGTTTGATTCCTCTCTCATCTTCATTCTCTGCAACCCCCCTAACTTTCTTTTTCTGTAAATTAGAGAGTGAAGTTTGAAACTTATTTTAATTGGGTCAAACACTTATGAGGAAAAGTGTGGAACTTTGGCATGAGATAAGAGAAAGAGGAAAGGATTTGTAACAAAAAAAATTAAATAAACAAAGGGATGAAGATTCAGTGTAACGTGTGTGAAGCTGCAGAGGCTATGGTTATGTGTTGTGCAGATGAGGCAGCACTGTGTTGGTAATGTGATGAGAAGGTTCATGCAGCTAACAGGCTCACTAGTAAGCACGAGAGAGTCCCTCTGCATCTCAAATGCCCAAGTGTGACATATGTTAGGTACCTACCATGAATTTTATTCACTGATCTTATTCAATTAATATATTGAATTATGTATTGAGCATTTATGTCTATCATTGTTTTTTTTTTAGCCTTCAACAACTAGTGTTTAGAATCAATTAACTGTGCTAAATTTGTGGAAAGAGAACATAGGGTGGGATCAGAAGTGAGTATATTGCATTTTAAATTTTGTAATATTTTTACAAGGTTACTATTGCTGGCTTGTGATACTTATGCTGCTGAATTTGCACCCAGTACATGTAAGATTAATATTGCTTTCTCTTAGCTGTTACTCTGTTAGGGGTACCTAAAATTTGGATTGATATGTTTAAAAGGTCTTTTACTTTATAATCCTGCTTTATATACTCTACTGTTATATGCTCATACTGTTATATGTTACAGAGTTGTCTTGAAATTTAAAACCGAACCGAACCGAACCGAAACCGCATGATTTTCTTTGGATTGGATCTAATTGGATTTGTTAATATAATGGACCGATCCAAACCGAACCGCACGTTTATTTTGTAATCGGTTCGGATGATATTTTGCCTCAAAACCGAACAGAACCGATCCGCGAACACCCCTACGAGTACCAATACTCATGGTCTATTTGGGTTTAAATGAGTTGCGGCCTGCTAACCAGCAGACTGGTCCACAACCGGCTGCAGAGGGTAAGTCCATTAAGCCCTCGCTATTTAATTTTTATATTTTTCGGCTGTTGACAGTTGTTCATTGTTCGTTAAGTTCTTCCGAGTTTTACTGTGACTTTCTGAGTTGGTTCACTTGGATGTTATTTCAATTTTCACCCTTGATTGAAGGACTACTGGACCAAATCATAGCATGTTCATCACAAGTTGTCATTTTTTTAAGCGTGATTCACTAACAAAATTGTTATTGGGCTTTTGGAGAAAAGATGCAACTAGTGTTTTTCTTAATATAACGTGGGGTATATGTAATATGGTTGATTAAATATTATCCATTTTATAGTAGAAAAAAGTTCAGGGAGTTTGGTGCCAGCCACTGAGATTAGTGAGATACAGACAGGCATTTTTTCAATAACGATAATGGATAACCAAATTGCTCTTCTGGGATTTGAGCAGGCAAAAAAAAACCCGGTCCAGTCAGGCTTGCCTGAATAAGTCCGATTTTAATGCGGGTTTAGACTTTTAAAATGTAACCCGAATAGATCCCGGACTTTTTTAGCTCGAATTTTAAAGCCTGAACCCATCAAACATTCGGGCAGCCCGCCTAAAAAAAGCTCAATTTAGTGTAAAAGAATGTCCTGCTCCCAAGTTAAATAAGGTGGTTTTTGACCCGAATTTTATCCAGGCTTTTTTAGCCTGGCCGAATAGCCCGAGTTATCACCTCTATCTGGGATCATATTTTTGCACAACCGTTTTTCTCATTACAAAAATCAATAATATTATTTGAAAATTCACGTCTAACGACACTTCCTATTTTGATAAAGGTGTAAAAATAAAAAACTTAGGATTCGTTGACACGGATGTAAAACTTGGTTATTTACACATTCACATAACTTTTTATGTATTATGAAATTTGTCGATCCAACTGTTGAATTATATGTTATTATCATGACGATCATACATACCAAATTTCATATTATTCGGAGATTCATAGGTACGTAATCTAATAATGCATATTTACTTATATTTTAAATGACATATTATCCGTTAAAATAGAATAGTCGGATGAAGTTTCAAATCATTTTTATATTTTATGAAATTTTGTAGACTTGATCTACTTGATAATAGCATATATAATTCAATGATTGGATTGACAAATTTCATAATATATAAAAAGTTATGTGAATATGTAAGTGACCAAGTTTTACACCGTGTCAACGGATCCTAACTTAAAAAATAATATGAAATATAAATAGATGGCCCACCAAGCTTTACTCAAAATAGCAAGTATTAAATTTAGATGTTAAATATAAATGTTGAAATAACATTATTATTGAAAATATTGGATTTACTGATTCTTTTAAAAAAAAAAAAAAAAATTGGATTACTGTATATAGAAACTTACATGAATGCACAAGTATTTGAGAAATTTCTTATTTTGGTATTGAGTAAATATGAGATTAATTGTTTAGGGTTAGATTTCCATATAACGTAGTTGGATCATAATAAGAATACAAAATACAGACACAGAAGAAACAAATGGAAGGCGCCAAATTAGTGAAAAGCAGGTAAATACAATGAATACAATACAATGCACTCCCAATTAAACAAAGACCATAAAGTAAAAAAACGGACGCACTCACAAAAGATCGATAAAGACAAAGGAGCTGAGGGTGTGGACTACTGTGGAGTGAGTCCTTTCTTACTTATCGGCTTAAGAAATTTGTCTCATCACTCTATTTTATTGAAAATTAAAAACAAGAGAGTAAAATAAATATTTAGCAAGCAATCTCAGTTCAGCAATTGGGTGGTGGTGGTGGAGAATAATGTTGATGACCATATTGATAAGAGGGGATTACTGGTGCAGGAGGAAGAGGAGGAGGAGGAGGAGGGGGGACCACAATCCTCTTCTTTCTCTTCTTGGCAAAGCAGACAAGTCCAACAAGCAGGAACGCAAGGAAGAAAGCACCGCCAAGTGAGGCACATATTGCAATCACGGTGGTATGGTTGTTGCTTTTTCCCCCTGATGAGGGTGGTGATAACTTAGTATTGTTATTAGAAAATGGCGGTGGTGCAAATGCAACTGATGACCCATTAGTTGGAGGTGGTGAATAGATTGTTGGGGAGTGAGAAGGAGGAGGAGTCTTTGTTGGAGGGGCTCTCTTTGGGGTAGGTGCTGGGGGGTATTGATCCTTGGGTGGGTTTGGTGGTGATGATGGCTTAGTTGGACCCTTTGTTGGTGCTTGTGATGGTGGTGATAAGTTGTGTTTTTTTGGTGGTGGTGCATTATTGGAGGGTGATGGTGGTGGTGAGTTGTTTATGGGTGGTGGCGCGTTGGAAGGTGAGGATGGGGGGTTAGAGCTTGGGGGAGGGCTAGGTGGAGATGCCTGCTGAGGTGGTGGGACATTTTGACCGGGTGGGGTTGGTGGAGATTGTGGTGGCGGTGGTGGTGGATTTTGAAGTGGAGAAAGTGGTGGTTGAGCTAAGGGTGGTGATGGGGTTGGCGGCGGGTTGGGATAGACTTGGTGATGGGGCGGCGGTGGTGGTGGAGAGCGGTAATAGTAAGTCATAACGAAAAAAAAAATAATACTCAATAATAAGGGAAGTACTAGCTAGTTAGGATTTGATTAGTGCAAATTGGTAATTAGCAAGGCAGAGTCCAGCTTAAATATCAGTTTGATCATGACAACATTATACATATTTATTGATTGTTGCACATTGATTAATATGTTATGGTTGTTAGACTTTTTTTTTTTTTTTCGAATTTCTTGCAAAACCATCGATATTCCCAAGAGCACCCTTAATGTCAGGGAGTCTTTAAGACTAATCCGGAGCAAGCTGCGTGGTTGGCTCTCCCAACGGGATGTTTTTAGTGGGAATCGAACCCGGAGCTACTAACACCACTCATTCCCAGGATTTCAGTTGAGGTCTTACACCAACTAAACCAAGCCTCATTGGTTTAAACTGTTTTTTAAATTACCTATAAGTGACCATTTTCCAACCTTAGCTTTAAGGCACATGCGGGGAAAATGTATATCATACTACTCCATATGATATGATATGATAATGGTTGGTGAAATTAAATAATACTCCCATCATCCTTATTATAATAAGATATTTTTTAGTTTTTAATAAGGTGCAGTTGTAACTGTCGGACATATTACTTCAAGCGTTGTCTCAAGCGCGTTTCATTAAAAAGGTTCATAGTAGCTAGTACTTCTAGTTTTTTGGGTGTCAAAACAAAATTGCTAATCGCGTGGTCCCCTCAAAGTGTTTCGTTCAACCTTAATGTAGACGGCTCATTCAAAAGGGATGTCCGTGCTTCAGCTTGTGGTGGCATCATTCGAGATGCGTCGAGTAGGTATATGTGTGGCTTCTATTGCAATGTTGGTTCTTACTCATCAACTAAAACGGAGCAACGAGGTTTGTTATGGGGCCTTAGCAGGATGGCTAGGGATCTAAATATTACGGCTTTGGAAGTATATATGGACTCTAGAATAGTTATTTCTCTTGTCACTAATCATTGTGATACCTCTCATCATTGTTTTCCCCTGGATTAGGAAATTCGGAATCTCTGTCGTTGGATTGACATATTCCCTCAGTCACATTTATGGAGAAACTAATCGGTGTGCAGATTTTGTTGCGAATTGTGATCTTGGTAGTGATTGTAGTTGTACTTTTTAGGTTGTTGTCCCCCTAATTTGTTTCACCTAGTATGTGCGGATGCTTGTGGGATTGCTTTCCCCAAACTAGTGTAGTTTGTTTTGGTTGTATTCAGGATTTTAGCCACATTGATTATATATATATATATATATATATATATATATATATAAGACATTCTTTAAAGACTTTTTCCTTTATTTTAAAATATCTAATTAGTATTAAAAAATCTATTTCATATATGTTTTTCATGATTTTATTTTCCTTTTAATTACACCCTCGTATTCCAATAAGCTCTTTAACATTTCCCATATAAAAGAGAATGATGAATAAAGTTTAAATAGAAACAAATTTAGAAAGTATATATATATATATATAAAATTGAAAATATTAACTACTTTAATCATTTTTTTAAATATATGTAAAGTAGGCAAAAATTATTTATAACAAGTGACAAAGAAAGTAAGAGTTTTTTTTAAGAATAAGTATGATGAGTTTATTTTAGATTATTTATTAGGATCAAAATACCATACATTTTCGTTTAAAAATTTATGATACATTTTATCAAATTAAGATAGTATATTTTTCTGGTCTAAACCTTTTTGACACATTTTATTCATCGTAAGCACTATTCAATCCTATTTAAGTGGGTAAAATATTATGGATACAAAATTTATTTAACAAGTATTTAACGCGTTTGTATTTGAGCTTAATATTTGTATTTTGACGACCTAAAATTTTTTACACTGTCGGTGCATCATCTACCATCAACATGCACTACTTTTATTTATAAGTCAACCATAACTAACCAATCAACAGTGGATAATATATTGACAAGCAGTGACGAATTCAGAAATTTTTAAATGTGGGGGCGACACATATATAAATATAAAAGATTACAATTATATTTCATCCGTTCTTACATTAGGTCACATTATATTTTTTTGGAGGTATTTAATTTTTTCACTAAATTATTCGTATTAAATGAGTGTTCTGATTAACTAAGTTTAATTTATCATAAAAAAAATAATGCAAGTAAAATAAGTAAAAGTGATAAATAAAAATATAAATAAAAAATAAGTAAAAGTGAAAAATTGATAGATATCTTTTTGCTAAAAAAACGAGTGAACTGCTTATCTTAATTCATGTGTTTTGGTTAAGTGTGATTTATAAATATTAACGAAGAGAATAATATATTGCTTATAAAACAATATAAAATATAATTAAGAAAAAACATATTAATTTCTAGTGTCATCAAAGAGATATTCAATCTTTACAAAAATGTAAGTCATATAATAATAATAATAATAATAATAATAATAATAATAATAATAATAATAATAATAATAATAACATTGTGCCACAACAATACAATTTCAAAATAGAAAAATATCCAATCCAAAACTAGTTTTATAATTAATCTAGTAATAATATATGCATTTATTTATTTATATATATAAGTTTAGCTAGTAATAATTATATTAAAAAAAATTGTCCGTCCCTGTTGACAATGTAACAAAATTTTACCCTATCAATGCATAAATTACTTTCTCTTAATATTTTTATATTCAAGCTCTAAATATCTCGTAAGGTGAGAATAATCATATTTAGTTAATCTACGTCTTTACCGGTAAAGTAAAATTGTATATGCAGTGACATATTAACTTTAAAAGAATAAATTAAAAGGGGCATTTCCTAATTGGTTGATGTTGGAAATAATGGGATATTAAAATTCAAAGACATACATACATACACACATATATATGATTACCTATAAAATGTTTATTCAATGCGAATGTATTATTTTCTCCTTTCCACTTTAAGTGATTTTTCTTGGATATATTGTTCAGATTAAGAAATATAATTAATTTGGTTTTTTTTATTAAATTAATTAATATAATATTTATCTAATTTATCCATTTTTTTTTTATAATTATAGTATTTACTATATTTTTTTATGTATTATATCTATCTTTTTGTTTAGATGAAATTAAAATTATAAAAAGAATAATTAATGTTGTGTAAATTATAAAAAAAAAAATTAATATAAAAACAAATGTTTTATTAAAAAAAAACACTTAAAATAAAACGCAGCGATTAGTCAATTATCGGTTTTGCAAGCTCGAAAGTCATTGTTTAATCAATCCAATGATATGGTCATATGGATAAGCTTGAAATGGAAAGGCGAAATAAGACAAGTTGATCAAAGTATCAAACACAAGAACTCGAAAGGCCGAAACACACGCAACAAAAAAAAAAACACCAATTGCTGACTACTTGACCATGAAGAAAATAAAAGTAAACTGAACAAAATAAATAAAAATAATTAAACTAAATTGAGTTCACATCAAATTAAGTACAAACAACAAAGTCCTAATTATTTATTCTCTTTATTATATATGGCACATTATTTAACCGAATCATATAAACCAATAAAATTAGTTTAAATTAATTAGTTTTTTTTTATTTTTTACCAAATATTTTAACTTTACAATTGTTCTAAGGGTGAATAAGAAACAAAATAATTAATGTAGCATAAAAAATGTAAAATGACTTATTAAAAAATCATAAAAAAATTCTTAAATATGACTTATAATAAAACACGAAAGGAGTATTTGATAATTAAGAATTTCACAAATGTATATCTACGTTAAATCCATGAGATATGAAAATTAGATAGCAAATACTAACAAGTGTGTGTTCTAACAAATATGTGTTCTAAATGATATCTATTGAAAAATTTAGCTTTTTGCTTTTGCAGACGGAGCTCCCTTGAAGATGAGAGATCTCTCAACGAGTGTTTGTCCATACCCAAAGTTCGAATTCGAGATCACTGATTAAGGATCCTAGTGAGCTTACCACTGAACCAACACCACGCTGGTGTGATATTTTTTTCATTTACAAAATTTTTAACAAATATCATTATGACACTTTGTTATTAGCGAGATAAAAGCCTATACCCTTCCATCCTCATCTCTTTTGTACATCAAAATCATGATATTGGCGCCTTTCACATGGTAAAGTAATGTCACCACTCACCAGTCATACGCGGATTCTTGCCACAAAGAATCAACACAAGCCTAAATATGAGTTTATAATACTGCTCCGTCCATAATTATAAGATTATTTTGGGTAAAAAAATTTGGTCCTAAATATAAGACCATCTTTTAATTTTTTCCAAAATTACTCTTACATCTAATCATTGTGGTTTAAGTTTTTGTGAGAAAAAATAAATAAAATTGTATTGGAATATGAAATGGAGCTTGTTTAATAGAGCTTGTTTAATGTTGTAAATGACTTGGAAATTGATTCACTGCATTAAATATAGATGATGGAGTATCTAAGAATTAAATTAATTATTGAAAAATGACAAAATTTATTATGTTCTAATAATTGGTAGAGGGTAATTTTTGGAAGAACATATCAATTATAATGTAGAATTTAACAACATTGGTGGACGTAAAAATGCTCAAAAGAGCCTTATAATTAAGGACGAAGGGAATAGATCGGTTTTCTTAATGTCAGATTTAAAAGTTAATTATAAGCATTAAAAATCTTTAATCAATACTCCATCTGTTTAATTATACTCCATCCATATATGTTCCTATGCATTGTATATAAAACATTTTTCGTAGATTTCACGTTTATTAATAAGAAAATTTTTTAATTTAATTAATTGATGATATTGAAAATATGAATATTCTCTCTATCCCTTAATATAAGTCGTTTTTATCTCATTCATACATATTAAGAAAAATAATTGTTACTATCAAATTTATCAAAAAATATGTTGTCACTCCAAAGTTACCCCTATTTAAAAATTTACAACTCTATTCATTTCTCTCTTTATTGTAATTATTATCATATCACCCCTATGTAATTATGAGGGGTGTATTTGGAATAAACTCTTTAATTCTACCTAGATATTCCAAAACTACTTATAAAAAGGGACAAGAAATCTTCCAAAATGATGCCCTATATTAAGGGATGGGAGGAGAATTTTATATTTATTTTCAAAATTACCTCTATTAATATTATTGAGAATCTATAAAGTGTTAAGTAAATATGGGCATTTGTAAAAAATAATAATAATAATTAACTGTCATTGAAAATTGATATAAGATTATATAAATAGTGACAAAATAAAAGTCTCGTACGGGTCTTATATTTAGGAACTAAGAGAGTTTTATTTTAATAACATGTCAAGTTGTTTTAAAAAAATCAATATTCATATATATATATATATATATATATATATCTTTATTTATTGGAGTACATTCTCTTTTTCATGATTAATTTTTTTATTTATTTTAATATAGTTTTCACAAATTTATTACTTCTTTTTCTTCAATTAAAAAATATATTTTAATCAAAATATATCAAATTTTTACATTGTTAAGTTACTACTAAATCATCGTGAGGTTGGTCAAGTGGTAGCTCACTTAATCCATTAACCAACTGGTCTCGAGTTCGAGTCTTGGGAATGGAGCAACCCCCGTTGGGATGCTGGGAGACTCCTACAGCTTAGTGCTAACTCAGTTGGTTCGGACTGGATGATGAGTCAGATTCTGGGTAATTACTACTAAATCAACGTAAGGTTGGTCAAGTGGTAGCTCACTTGATCCATTAACCAACTGGTCTCGAGTTCGAGCCTTGGAAATAGAGCAACCCCCGCTGGGATGCTGGGAGACTCCTACAGCTTAGTGCTAACTCAGTTGGTTCGGATTGGATGATGAGTCGGATTCTGGGTAAACCAGATCAGATCCGGGTACCAGTTAGTACCAAAAAAAAAAGGTTACTACTAAAAACTAAAAACTAAATAACTTATAGAAGTAAGTATTAACAAACTTTGTGGCAATTTTCAACCAACAAGTTTAAAATTTCATTCCAGCAATGTAAAACAAATTATGATATATGAAAGATATGCATGATATAGATACATACAACAAATAATGCAACCATACTTAATCAAACCAGTATTATTAATTGTAGTTTTTATTGTTCATATACGAATACGATCCAAGCATGATTTTCCATCTAGTTCATTGCTTTGTTGAAGCTGCAAGTAATCTCTATATTTAATGCCACGAAAAGCTGATGGATTATCCTCGCTGACGAGCTCCGGTGCAGGGCTCACGGTGGCGTCAAGTGGTGGTCCATGTGCGGTACCAACAGAAATTCTAGTAGCTTTCTGGTTCACCACAGCACGATGAATAACGCTCTTGTATTTCCCGTTAGTCAGTATCTGTATGTGCACAAAAATCATGCATACATTTTTAAATCTTCCATGTGCTCGATCGTTTATTTTCTAAGGAGAATAATAATAATTTTCTAGTTCATATATAGTTGGTAAAAATGAATGATGAGCAATATATATTAAATTAAACAATATATTATTTGAACAACCAATTCAAACATTGCTTCAACATAAAATATTTGCACATAGAACTATTCAACATCTTGTGTGTGTTTGTTAGTACTTCTATAATTAGATTATAATTTCGAAAAAAAAATAGTGTTGAGCTTTTCATTAAAGTTTATACAAAAATGTTGTTTTTAGAGCTAAAAACAACTTAATTTTTAATAGGAGGTCAATAAAATAATACATTTTTCGATTTGGGAATATCGAAAAAAATTTCAACAAAGTTCAATAGAAAAAAATAGGTTTCTGAATTAAAAAATAAGGTTTGAGAACTAACAAAAATATAGTAAATTTGGTTGCTAAATGAAGTGGTTTTACCTCCATGTGATCCCCAGTGTTGATGAGAAAGGAGTTGGGTAAGGGGTGTATAGGAATCCACTTGCCATTATGCTGAATTTGAAGCCCACCAAGCTCATTTTGCATGAGAAGGGTCAGAAGCCCATGGTCTGTGTGGGCAGGTAGGCCCATTGCAAGCTCAGGCTTAGGACAAGGTGGGTAAAAGTTGATAACCAACAACTGGGAGCCGGATTCAACATTCATCCTTTCATGTATGTAGTTTTCTTCTAGACCCAAGCTTTTAGATATCCCTTTTAGCAACTCTCCAACCAGCTCCCTACTCTTTGTGGCATATTCCTCCAAAGTTTCACTGCAAGCATTGAAAGAGAGTCGATGATTAAGCAACAAACATTTTATGTAGTTGATTGGGTGGGTTATGTGTGGGGAAAGCACTAGGGACAAATTGTATGGCCTTCTCATAAGAAATATTCATAATTTGAAGGACCAGAATCTAAAGTGTTCTTTGTGGGGAAGAAAAAGTGTAAAATAAATGTCATATAAGATGATACTACATCTACCTTATTGTACCTCTTAATTCATTATTAATATTATGTAAAAAAAGAGAGAGAGAGAGAGAGAGAGAGAGAGAGAGAGAGAGAGAGAGAGAGAGAGAGAGAGAGAGAGAGAGAGAGAGAGAGAGAGAGAGAGAGAGAGAGAGAGAGAGAGAGAGAGAGAGAGAGAGAGAGAGAGAGAGAGAGAGAGAGAGAGAGAGAGAGAGAGAGAGAGAGAGAGAATTAAGAATCATTAATTTTCAAGAGAAGTTTTTTAATCAATTTTGGAGTAATTTTTTTAAACAAAAGCATTATGCATTGATCGCGTGGTAAGTTTGATCCAGCTAAAGAAGTGATTTAGAGTTTGAACCATGAAAATACACCTATGTGAAATAATTAAAAAGTGAGCTTTGTCACTTATTTTATTTTTTATAAACTTGTCGCTTGTTATAAGTTAACCAATACCCTAAAGTCACATGTTAAAGAATTAAAAGTGATAAAAAAAATTCCTGAAATATTTAGCTTTTAATGTTTTCGAGAAAAAAATAAACAGCGATTTGTGTTTTTTTTTTTTCACTAAGAGAACCTTAAAAATACCCTTAAGAAAACTTTTATTGTTTTATGCCAGTTGAACTGTCTTCTACGAAAGATATTGGGGATCTCAAACGAAAACGAAAAGCATTGGATTCGTATAATGATCACATGATTATCTTGTACAGCACTACGAGTGGTACACGTTTGAATAAGGAAAAGGCATAAGTAAGGTCCAGTGATCACTCTAGGTTTACTAGGATAACACGGAACACAAATCCAAGAAGAGATTTATGTGTCGCAACCCCCCCCCCCCCCCCCCCCCCCCCGGTCGGATTACACCTGAACACGTTTTTATTCCGTTATCTTTCCTCCACCTTTAAATGCACCGAAATGCTAACATGTGTCTTAAATGTATTAATTAAACATTCAAATATAGTTAAATATTGTTGATAAATCTTTTTTTTAGTTTCTTGATGAATAAAATACTATGATGGATTTATCATTAAATTTTATTTTATGGTAATTAGAGATACCGGCCTACAGGGGTTTATGACAAGCCTAATAACAGGTCACATCAGGCTTTTTTTGTAAACAGGTCAGACTCATACTATTAAAAAAGCCTATATAATCTAAACAGGTCAGACCCAGACTATGTAAAAAGCCTGTTTAACTTAACAAGTCGGCCTATAAATTTTTTATTTTTATTATTATTATGTTTAAAAAAATTATTATATTCATATTTATTTTTAAAAAATACAGTAAAAAAAAACCTTATCCAAGTCCCACATCGTTTAGCATGGTGCATGCTCTCAGCAAAAGGAATGTTTGACATGAAGGTATGAGACTTAATATATGCAACTATGCAAGTCATCCAACAGACCGCTTCTCTAATGTGGGACTTAATATGTCCATGTGCATTATAATTGCCTTGCGTTGGTTCAAGCTTGGACTTGGGAATGCAAACAAGTCCCACATTGTTTCTTCGTGAAGCATAGCATGTTCTTTAAGCTATTAAATGAAAAGCAAGCCTGCTTTGTCAAGTCATATTGTGTTGAACGAATAGATAACCGGTTTTGAGCGGTTTTTCAGTTCTCACTGTTTCACCTGGTCCATTGCCGGTTCATTAGTTGAACGGTTCATTAGTATGCAGGTTTATAGGCCAAGCTAGGGTTTTCTAGGCCAGGCTCAGGCTCGAAAATAGAGTTAAATAGGCTAATAGGTCAAGCTCAGGTAACAATATTTTATATAGGTCGAGCCTGCTTAAGGCCAAAATCTGGCTTGGCCTGTTTCCACCCCTAATGGTATTCTTAACAAATATCCTTAGAACATTTCTTAGCAAGATTTTGGAAGTCTTTTAAAAAAAATTAAAAAATTACTCCTTTCGTCTCTAAATATAAGATCCATTTGGAAGATTTCACGTCCATTAAGAAAGTGAAATAATTTAGTTAATTGTATTGGAAATGTGAACTTTTGATATGTATTTTCAAAATTACCCATAATAATATTATTTGGAATCTAAAAAATGGTAATAAATAGGGGTGTTTGCGGAAAAAAGTAATTAATGATTATTGAAAATTGGTAAAATGTCTTATAAATAGGAACAAAATAAAAGTGTAAAAAGGGTCTTATATTTTAGGGACGGAGGGAGTATTATACTAATTTTTAAGAAAATTACTCATTCCGTTCCTTTTATCTGTCATATTTCAAACAAAACACACCCTTTAATAAATTCAATCATTACTTAGATTTTTAATACATTAAGTATGATTTTTTCCATTATACCCTTTCTTTTTCTATAATCATTAATTTTTCTCCACTACTTACGTAAATCAAGACTTATTAAATAGGGGCAAACATAAAAAATAACATTTATTACACTCTTGAAATTCTCAATAGGACAGATAAAAATAAACAAAAAATCTCTTCAAAAATGGACAGATAATAAAGAACGGAGGGAGTAGTTAATAATATTAGTAATATTTGATATATTTTTAAATTATTTCTATAATTATTATTGGAACTCCAGAAAATAATAAAAAAATAAGTATATTTGTGAAAAAATGATTAAGGTAATTTAAAATTGAGAAAAAAACTTACATGAAAGATTTAAAAAAATACTTCAAATGGGCTTATTTTAATATTGGAAGGAAGTTTCAAAAAATATTCGTATCATATTTTAGTAAGGAAAATGCTAATAAATATTTAAAAGGACATTGTTTAAACAAGTAAAATTGATATTTTTACTTTGAAAATTATGCATTTAATATATTAAAAAATGTGAACTTAATATTTCAATATTAACTTACTTATTTTGAAATAATTAAATAATGTCCTTAGATATTTGTAAACTCAACCCGTTTAATAAACATGGTCATTTGTTGTCTCATTCCAAACGAAATACTGTATGCCACGAATTAAAGTAGCAACAAAGGAAGAGGATGGGACAGCAGTTAATTCCAAGTGGATATGATGCTTAATTAGCTTTGAATCAAACAAGTGATACATTCAAAACCTTTTGAATGATGCATTATCAAATTCGAAGACCACATACAGTTGCCTGAAGTGCCGCGCCACCGCTTCCTTTTGCTGCCACCAGAACAGCCAAATTAGCGTGATGCTTTTCTTGCGTTTTAGATTTTTCCTTTTACAATTGAAGCATCATTGTTTCAAGGATTGTTTAACCTAAGGGCTGAGGATAAAAAGATAAAATGGGTAAGAGTATACTGAAAAACTAAATTTATTATAATTAAAGTATTAAATTTTTAGTTTTTCAATATACATATACTTTTTTTTACTCCTCCGTCCTTAATTATAAGGTCCTCTTAACACTTTTATTTTGTCTCTATTTATAAGGCTCTTTACTAATTTTCAATGAGCATTAATTATTTTTTTCCACAAACACTCCTATTTATTTAACACTTTTTAGATTCCGATAATATTAATAGGGATGATTTTGAAAATACATATCAAAAATTCACATTTCCAATACAATTAACTAAATTATTCCACTTTCTTAATGGACGTGAAATCTTTCAAGAGAGCCTTATAATTAGGGACGGAGCTAGTACTCCCTCCTCCGTTCCTATTTATCTGTAATATTTCAAAGAAAAACACGTCCCTAAAGAAAATCAATCATTACAATAATTATCATTAACTATTTGGCATTTTTAATAATATACCCTTTATCTACATACTCCATGTTTCTCTCTTATTAAATGCTTACGTTGGAGTACTACAGTATATGGAGTGATGGATGAGGATGGCCCTTGTACTACTCCAGTGTTGAAAGATATGGAGTAAATTGCTTTTGAAATCTTTTCAGTTCCCCGGAGCATATGGTACCGGAGTAGAATCTTGGACTTTCAAAAACTCATTTACAAAGTATTATTAGTAATATACATTGGTACTACGTTAATAAATAAGGGTAAAACGAGAATAAAAAAATTATTACTTTTTGAATTTTTTAATATGATAAATAAAAAGAAACAAAATAATTCTAAAAAAACAACGTTTAAAAAGGAACGGAGGGAATAGTCTTTTATCTATGTTGAGAAATTCTATATTTTAAATAAAAGTGCGCACATGGCAATTATGACCGAAATATTGGGGTTTCAGAAATCTATGCAACGGATTCTTCATCAAATCCATACTTCGTTCTATTTATATGTCCTATTTTAAACAAAATATACTTTTTAAAAAATCAAATTATTACTTACATTTTCAATATATTAATTATATTTTTTCCACTATACATTTTCTCTTTCCGTAATCATTACTTTTTCTTCACTACTTACGAAAACCAATACTATATTAAATAGGGGTAGACATGGAAAATAACAATTATTATACTCTTGAAATCATAAAAGGACAAATAAAAAAACAAAAAACTTCTCAAAAAAAGACTACTCCCTCCGGTCCTATTTATAAGAACCTTTTGGGGTTTTTCACTCCCACCAAGGGGAGTGGATAAATTTGTTAGTAGCATTGGGAATGTGAAAATTTGATATACTTTTTCAAAACTACCCCTATAATTATCATTGGAACTCTAAAAAGTGTTGACTTTATAGGGGTGTTAGTGGATAGAAGTAATTAAATGTTTATGAAAATTGAAAAGAGACCTTGTAAATAGGACCAAAATAAAAACCCTAAAAGGATCTTATAAATAGGACCCGAGAAAGTAATAAATAAAAACGAAGGGAGTAACAAATGCAACTTAACCGCAATTACGTACAATTGCAATTATCACAATTTAAAACACTTTCAGTGATGGTAGTGGATGCTGGTTTGATGGCTCATTGCTAGAAAATTCAAAATGTGATCTTTTATAAAGTCCCGCATCATAAAAGAAGACTGATTTAAAGGTGACATAAGTATTAAACCCAGGTTGCATTTGTCAACGGAATTAGAGCACTCAATTGAGTCATCTTTTATTGATCTTGGGTCATGATGAATTTTTTTAACTTAAAAGAGTGATTAAAAAATGTTTTAAAAAATTGATTTTAGTTGTATAGCTTTTATTCCCTCCGTTCTTATTTATCTGTCATGTTTTAACTAAAACACATTCTTTAAGAAATTTAATAATTATTTGAATTTTTAATACATTAATTATGTTTTATCCCACTATACCTTTTTTCTCTCTATAATCAATATTTTTTCTCCACTATATACATAAACCAAGACATACTCCCTCCTTTCCTAAATATAAAGCCTCTTTGGGGATTTCACGTTCATTAAGAAAGTGAAATAATTTAGTTAATTGTATTTGAAATGTGAACTTTTGATATGTAATTTCAAAATTACCCCTATTAATATTATTGGGAATCTACAAAGTGTTAAATAAATAGAGGTGTTTGTGAAAAAATGTACTCCCTCCGGTCCTATATATAAGACCTTTTTGGGGTTTTTCACTCCCATCAAGGGGAGTGGATAAATTTGTTAGTGGCATTGGGAATGTGAAAATTTGATATACTTTTTCAAAACTACCCCTATAATTATCATTGGAACTCTAAAAAGTGTTGGCTTTATAGGGGTGTTAGTGGATAGAAGTAATTAAATGTTATTGAAAATTGAAAAGAGATATTATAAATAGGACCAAAATAAAAACCCCAAAAGGGTCTTATAAATAGGACCGGATGGGGTAATTAATGATCATTGAAAATTGGTATGGAGCTTTATAAATATGGACAAAATAAAATTGTCAAGAGAGCTTTATATTTAGGAACGAAGGAAGTATTAAATAGAGACAAAAATGGAAAATACTCCATCCGGCTCGAATTATAAGCAAATCCAACCACTTTTACGCTTATTAAGGAGCTTAGTTGATTGTATTTAATTTTCTCAAATTTATAAAAAATAGAGGTATTTTAGGAAAGTAGTATTGGGAATGAAATAAAAATTAATTAAGATTACAATTTTTTAGAGATGTTTTAGGAAAGTGGCATTGGGAATGAAACAAAATTTAATAAAGTTAGTTAATTTTGCTTATATTTTAAGTCAAAAGAAGTATGTTTTTTTTTCTTATAATTCGAGCCGGAGGGAGTAACATTTATTACATTCTTGAAATTCTCAATACGAAAGATAAAAAGAAACAAACAATCTCTCCAAAAAACGACAAATAATAAGAAACAAAGGGAGTATATGTTATTTTACATAATTGGTTACAATTATTTAAAAAAATATTTTTAAGTTTAATTTCTCATTTTTTTTTTATATAAGAGAAATTAAGTAAAAGGGGAAGTAGAAGTACTCCTATAAGACGTACAGTACTTCACAAAAAAAACCAGATACAATTGTTTGTGTATTTTACCCCACCAGTTAACAGGGGTAGATCTAACAAAATCACCACAATACCCCCTCCCCCCAATCAAAATGTTAACAACGTAAAGGGAAAAAACAGCTCATAAAAAATTCTCATCTTATCAGCGTGGGGTTAGTCAAGTGGTAGCTCACTTGGTCCCTTAACCAACTGGTCTCGAGTTCGAGCCTTGGGTATGGAGCAACCCTCGCTGGAAGACCCCTACCGCTTAGTGCGAACTGAGTTGGGTCGAACCGGATGAGCCATACCGGTTGGTGTGTACAAAAAAAAATTCTCCATCTTACATGTTTAATTTGCTTTAACCCCTATACAAGAAATGCAAAAACACTATAATTACATAACATTAATTTCTCATCTTTTGTAAGAGCTTTTTTTAGAAGCCGATAAATATAGTTTCTCATAGAATTTTTTTTTTGGGGAAGGGTAGTTTCTAATAAAGTTGAACCTAGCTTCATTTATGCTTTTGTTAAAGGGTCTTGCTAACAAGTGCCCTTCCTAAGGGCACTTGTTAAGGTTACTACATATGGAAAAAAAATCATAAGTCCACATTCACCACTCTCTCGAAAACATAAAAAATCACACTTTCCAATAATTTTTATCTATGATTACTCTCTTAACAAGTGCCCTAGCATTTTCCTTTGTTAAAAGTCCATCTAAGTAAATATGTAAAGGCCAAAAATGTTTTTATTATAAAAAAATCTAAAAAATGCACGTAGAGAACTTATTAAAAAATCAAATAAGGTAAAAAGTTATGGATGGGAAAAATGCACTTTTTAAGTTATAGAGAAAAGAAATAATTTTGACTAGCTAAAGAATTTTTTCACTTTTAATAATTTTAACAAATGCCCAATATTTTTTTTGTGTGTACACCAACCGGTACCCGGATACGGTTTATCTAGAATCTGACTCATCCGATCCTACCCAACTGAGCTCGCACTAAGCGGTAGAGGTTTCCCATCGAAGGTTACTCCATATCCAAGACTCGAACTCGAGACCAGTTGATTAAAGAACCAAGTGAGCTACCACTTGACCAACCTATGTTGATAAATGCCCAACCTTGTTGGCAAGAAAAAAAAATAGCACCTCTGTTTTGGAAAAAGCTTAAACAACGAGCCTTTTTTAACTAATAGATGAAATAACATTCTATACAAATCTATTATTTTTTTAGTTTCCATATTCTAATTATTTACTTCTATGATCCATTCATTATTTATCGAAAATAAAGGTTCTATTTCCTTCTAGATTTAATTTCTCCATAAAACTATGATTAAAAAAGGGGAAAACCTAAAACAATAGTAATTAGAACTATACTTTTAAGTTAATGAAGAAGACTTTGTGAGTCCAAATCAAATTTCTAAAAAAAACGATATTATATTTTGAGAATCAGATATGAAAGTAACATGTATAGAAAAGGATAGAGGGGTGTATTAAAAAAAAGTGACATATGTGTATTTAAATTTATGAGCTGGCTCCTCAAAATCTTAAGAGCCTCCACACCAATGAATCAAAATTTTGTCTCTAAATGAACCTCACATTATTTTATTATTTTTCACACTTTCCTACATTTTTAGAGACAAACATATTTTCTCTCCACACCCATAAACTCACTTTTGTCCTTAAAATTGAGACCCATATACTACCCCACACTCTTAATATTTTACAATAAATTAAAACCACTATCAACTAACTATAATTTTTCCCACCAAAACTACACACTCTCTCACACCTAAAATACATAATAATTTTGGACTTTTATCACTCAAGTTTATATATTTTTAAACGGTTTATTTAAATTTTTAGTTCCTGAACTTAGGTGCTCTTTCGGAATTGGTCGATAAACTTTTTTTTCCATGTTTTGAGTCCTTAAACTTTGCTCAAATTTTGGAAATGGTCATTTCATCACTTAAGTGGTGATATAACTGAGGATATGCCACGTCACCTTCGCCACATCGATAGGTAACATGTCAGATGATGCCATGTGAATTTTATAAATAAAAAAATTTCAAATTTATTAAAAATAATTAAAAATTGTATTTCTTTAAAAAAAATCGAATCTTTTAATATATTTTAAAAGAAATTATTTTTTTAATAAAAAAAATATGTAGTCTCCCGTGGTCCTACATAACACATGACTCTTTGATATTGTGAAAGTGACGTGACATATCGTCGGCTATATCATCATTTAAGTGAAAGGACTATTTCCAAAAATTAAACAAAGTTTAGGGACTTAAAACATCGAAAAAAAGTTTAAGGACCAATTCCAAAAAAATACCTAAGTTCAGGGATTAAAATGGTAAATAAGCCCAAAACCTTTTTAAACTACTTCTCAAGTCTCATTATCTTGATAAAAGTCAAATAAGTCAATAAAAATAAAAGAGTTTGTTTAATATAATGCATAATTCACTTATCAATTACAAATTAATATTACACAAATTTTCATATCATTGCAATTAATACATAATTACATATTGCAATATTGCCTCTAAAAAATCTTCAAATGTGTTTTTCTTACTTATTTATTAATCATCGATACGATATACAATTTTTAAAAATTTTCGTTTACTTTAATATGGAACAATTTTTTTTTATTTTTTTTACCAATATAATGGAGCATCACATAAGTTTTAGTGAGCCTCGTTATTTTGCTCAACGTCTATCTCGTTATGACCTTTTGTCCATTTATGAATTTTTTTTGTTTTTATACTATATATGCAAATAATTATGAGGTAGTAGTTGATGGATGAAAAAGAAGAAAGGGGAGAAAATGTGACATACAATGAATGAATGAATGGTACCTACCTAAAACCAGAGGGCTTGGAAGGAGCATGGAATTGAGGGTGAACATGGCATTTGAGATAATCTCTCCAGAAAAGGGTTTTGTCCACCCTGACATTAAAGCTTGTCCCACATCGTACTGGATCAAACAGATTGCCTCCTCCGTACTCTCCTTTTTCTTCCTCCGTTAGATCAAAGAAACTTTGGCTTCCTCTAAGCAGCTCATCCCTCAGTGTCTCCGGCATCCCGTGATTAATTAGCTACACAATTCGGTCCCAAATTTAACAAGACAACAAAACTTTTAAAGAGACACATGCTGAAAGAACTCAAAGATCACCGGAAAATGATACTACTAATATACTTATCTCTGTATTTTTTTTTATTTTTTTTTAACTTAACCTTGTAAAGAAAGGGTAGGTGTATCACTGAAATTATTTTGGAGGCAAAAATATTTGTTGATGTTCCAAAATGATAATATGCAACGGTTTGAATGTGCTTGGCAACAACATATAAGCTATATATTTTTAAGGGTCTTTATAACTTATGCATCAAGTGCATATGTTAATCATACCTTAAATAAAAATATTTTGTTGAAAATTGAAACATTTAATGAATTTAAAATAATAAATATTTATTTTTCCAATACAACTTTAATATTTATGTTATATTATCCTATGCACGGGATGCATAGGATAGAAAAACCGTATTTTTAGTTAAGATTATTTCTGGATAAGAAAATATAGAATTTTAAGGTGGATTTTTAGCATTAACAATGTGTTTGGTTTCAGACTTCTGAATGTCAAAAAGTGGTCCAGTTTTAATTAAAGATTATGTTTACTTTCACCCGAAAATAGTTGTTATAATATGATTATATTTTTCTCACAAACATCTAATAGGATTAACTGAACTTGTTTAAATTTTGACCTCCAGTGACTATTTTTATTTTTCAAATTAATCTGAATCAAAAACACTCTTAAGTTTCTTATCCAAAAAAGAAAACACTCTAATTGTATTACACTATTCCCAAATCCGAACCAAATACATTCAAAATTTTCTTCTTCTTACTCCGCCTCTTCATCTTAGATGATATATAAAATCATTTCAACAATTTAAGTTTAAAAAAAAAATGATTCTTGACATGGTCAAAGCATCTATAACCAATTGATTAGCCAATCATGAGTTTGATCATTACCGTTCTTATTCTTCTAATAAAAAAAGAATTCTTCGAATAAATAATACTCATACTCAATGGTTATATTTCACCGCAAGTTATGGTGGGCATGTGCACAATTCACATGCTTCAAACCCAAAGCAAACTTATGGGAAAGTTGTTTCTTGACACTCTATACTCTTTACTACAAATCTTATGGCTAAATGGAGAAATAAATAAAAACATATATATATATATATATATATATATATATATATATATATATATATATATATATATATATATAGGTTGAGAGCTTGAGGTTGAAAACTAAATGAGTACAATAAATACCATAAAGAAACCCCAGTCGCGGCATGCATCTCCGAGTTGTTGGATTGCCTTGGAGCGCTCATTGGGATTGGCAGAGGTGAGTTGAGAAAAGTCAATTGTTGGAATAATATTCTCATCAGTTTCTTGCAATATGGAATCTTCTGGTTTTTTAAGGCACATGTATTTGGAGGGAATAGACCTCAGACAATTCGATTCAACTAACCCTTTAACGGTAAACATTTTCCTTAGTATTTATTATTAAGGTGAGTGAGGTTCTGATATATTTATTTCTGGGTTTATTTGGACAAGACTAACACGAGAATAGATGGAGCTAGATGGATAGAGTTGGTTATATTTCATCGCAACTATGTGTGTAGGGTGGAGGCTTTATATAGATAGACGAAAACATTATTGGAGCTGAGCCGCGTAACAACAACAACAACTAAGTCTTTGTCCCACTGGGTGGGGTCGGCTACATGGATCAAACGACGTCATAAAAGCCTATCATAAATCATGTCTTTTGACAAGGCATTGATTGTCATATCTTTCTCAATTGTTTCGGCTACGTGGAGCTGAGCCGCGTAAAATAAATTTAATACAATTTCAGAGGTTGAGAGCATTTAGAGATAAAGGTGGCACAACTCCGCAAGGACATGCATGGCCTACATTAGATTCACCACATGGTGCTAAGAAAGTGACAAATCCACCTGAAGCAAAAAAATAAAGGAGATAAATTTATTTTTGAGAAAAACAGATCGAAAGCTCAACCTCAAAATAAATTAGACTATTCTTATATGAACATTCAGATCAAATATGTCGATTTAATATTTGACTTTTTTTATAGTTAAATTTTGCAAATAAAGATTTAGGCGTTCATGTTGTTGTCAATCACACGTGTTCACAAAACATTTTCTAATAAATTATTATTTGATTTTAGATCACTACATTTTATTTATAATATAAATCAATAAAAATTCGACTGGTGATAAAATTAATTACTCTTTTATTTAGTCTCTCTTACTTTTTAATTAAATTTTATTACTTGTTAAATTTTTATTCATATGTTGGACCATGTATGATGTGATTGTTCAATACCAACTAATAATTTATTACCGTATATATGAAGTGTATTAGCCACAATTAATAGGCATTAATGTCTTAAAAATGTTTTAAAAAATTAAGAAAATGCTAATCCATTCGGTTCTATATATAGGTCACATTCTAGAAAGTTTTTTTGGTCCTAATTATAAGTCACTTTATATTTTCTATGCATCATTTATTGATTTTTCTCTTTTTTGCCCTTATTAAATGCTTTGACTATCTATGTGATTTTTGTTGTTCATTAATGAGTGCGAATTTTCCAAGAAAAGTTAAGGGGGTAAAACCGTAAAATTGTAATATTACAATATATTATCATAGAATTCATAAAACCAAGCAATTTCCTTGGTACGTGTAATTCGGTTAAGTATACCCTATAATAAGGACCAGAGGGAGTAACAAGTATTCTAAGAGCATTATTTAAGCAAGCAAGATAGATATTTTTATTTTAAAAAATGATGCATTTAATATATCGAGAAGTGTTGAACTTGAGTTTTCAATGAAGATTATTAGCATAACCCAAAAAAATAATGCGCTATTCTTTAAATTTATCAGTAGTAAGGATTCATTATACTTGCTTCATCTTTTAATAAATTTGTTTTATAAAAAAAATATTACAATATTTTAATTTTATTAAAAAAATCCTTCTATTTTTCATTTTCATATTTTAAATTCATATATTTATAGTTAAGAATGAATTATGAATTTAATATAAAAACATAAAAATTCATATGCAATCTTTATTTTTTATTTTTTCGGTCATACTGTATTACTATTATAATAAAAAAAAATGTTTTTATTAATCTTTCCTTTTACGAAACAAAAAAAATATCAAAACTTTTACTTGAAAAAAAATCAAATATTTATTCTTATACACAAAAACACATTATAAAAATTTGTTTTTAAATTAGCATAAAGTAAAATACAAAATTAAATCTCATGTATGGTACTTCCTCCGGCTCGAATTAGAAGCAAATCTAACCATTTGTTACGCTTATTAAGGAGGTTAGTTGATTGTATTTAATTTTCTTAAATTTATAAAAAATAGAGGTATTTTAGAAAAGTAGTATTGAGAATGAAACAAAAATTAATTAATATTACAATTTTTTAGAGATGTTTTAGGAAAGTGATATTGGAAATGAAACAAAATTTAATAAAATTAGTTAATTTTGCTTATATTTTAAAACAAGAAAAATATGTTTTTTTGTTGCTTATAATTCGAACCGAAGCGAGTATAGACCAACTTCCGTAGCTGTGTTAGAAAAATTCAAGCCTCGTACTTGAAATTTGAAATTTTTGAGGCACCGCCAACTACGGTTAGGTCAACTAAAAAATCAACCGGGAAGAGAAGAAACGTCAAATGTCTCCCAAGAGATTGCAACCAAAGCGTGATTCGATCTTGTCATGCGCTCCACTCTAGAACAGCTTTGTGTGAGGGGTGCTTTTTGGATGCACCAGTTTTCAGTGTTTCCGCTTTTTTTTTTTTTCATATAAATCTAATATATTAAAAAAAATGTTTTAAATTTTTTGTGTTTATTTTTATGTACATGTTTTTATTATTCGGATTTGAGTTTTTTTTATTATATATTTTCTGATACACTTAAAAAAAATTATACTTATTAAATATGTATTACAAATTAACATATTTTAATAAATCTGCATTAAAAATCTGTATTAAAAAATATTCTGAGTAAATATGCATTAAAAAATAAAATGAAAATATATGTCTGGAGCATTATAGAATTTCCCTTTTTTAAGTGGATTCTGACTCATCAGTTCTCACCTTTGTCAATGGTACTACCGGAAAGGAAAATTTATTATGGAGGACTTCATCAATAGTTCCATTATGATTGATTTGAAATACTCCGTATAGGAGTATTACTATCCCAACTTTTTCCTCTCTCATTTTTAAGTAAAAATAAATAACTTCATATTTATTAAGAAAAATAGTTAAATGTATTTAATTTTTTCAAAATCATAAAAAAATAGACTGAACCACGTTACGAGGATATGTTAGAAATGATTGTATTGAGAACAAAAAATTAGTTAAATTTTGCTTATATCAGTGACATGTCTTTTTTTTCTTATAAATGAAACCAGATTGAGTAATTGTTTATAAGTCAATTTTGGTAGATTTTACCTTGATAAAAAAGTGGGTTAGTTTAGTTAATAATATTGAAAATATGAATATTTGATATGTATTTTTAAAACAATCTCTATTAATAGTATTAGGAATTTAACAAGTGTTAAGTAAATGGAGTGTTTGTGAAAAGAAAGAATTAATTGTTATTAAAAATTGATACATAATCTTATAAATAGGAACAAAATAATTTTTTTGGAAGGAAAATGTGTATTTTATTCATAGATAAACCGTACAAGTAATGACAAACATGACGATTACAAGTACAAGATAATTCACACTAACAATAGTTAAAGGGAAAGCAAAATACACTGCAACAAAAAACTCTTCCATGTGGACATAGATCATCAGCAACTGACGAAACCGAACTCTAACAAGAGATTCAAAAGCCTTTAATTCCAAGATAACAATCTCATTGATGTTGGGACTAAACTCAGTTCGGCACAAGGAATCTCATATCTAAAGCGAGAGAGTCGTTGGACGGTAGCCAAATCAACAGTCGACAAAGAGAGATTTGTCTCGCGAGTAGCCTTCCAATTATTGGAGCAAAGAGGATGACCATCAGATCTGGAAAGTAGAAAGTATCCAGAGACATCCCTCCACTGGAAACGTACACATAAAACAAAACAATTTGCATAAAGGTAAGAAAAAACCCAAACAAATTGGGGAAAACAAACTCACACACTTTCCCAAAGGAATGGGAGGGACAAATCTCTCTCCCTATTATTAAACATCAAATGAAAACAAGCCAGAGCATAACAAAATAAATTCTTTTAAATGATCATACATTGAGAAATGAAAAGAGTACTATTAAATAAGGATTATTTTTTAATCTACATGCTAAGTATATAAGATAAGTAAGTATAATAAGTATATTTGTATTGAAAAGCTAAATATTATTTTATGATTCCATGAACGCAGTATCAATTTTTCATATTTAAGGTAGAGTAAATATTCAGATTAATCTTTTGATTTTATAGACATGAGTCAAATTAATTATTAAAATTGTCAAAATTTTAAAGGGCCTTGCCAAGGGAACTTGTTAAAGTTCTTTTAGTGTAAAAAAATCACAAGTTTCTATTTATTCTTTTCTCGGAAACATGGAAAATTACATTTTTCAAGAGTTTTTTTTATCACTTTTAACTCTTTAACAAATATCATAGGACACTTATTACTCCCTCCGTCCCTAATTATAATGTTCTCTTATCACTTTTATTTTGCCCATATTTATAAGGTCTTTTACCAATTTTCAATGAGCATTAATTATTTTTTTCCACAAACACCCCTATTTATTTAACACTTTTTAGATTCCCAATAATATTAATAGAGGTAATTTTGAAAATACATATCAAAAGTTCACATTTCCAATACAATTAACTAAATTATTCCACTTTTTTAATGGACGTGAAATCTCCCAAAAGGGTCTTATAATTAGGGACGGAGGTAGTAGCATTTTTTAATTTTAAATTAATCCCTAAAATAATAAAGCGTGAGTGCGTGAGTCACGTAACTCCTTGAAATTTTGGAATGTCAAAACCAGTTTATATCATAGGAGAAAACTTACCTACAGTTCTAAAGGTATGGGTTGCCCTGTTCACGTATCACAGCATGACACATAGGAAAATAAATGTGCACTCATAACACTTGATCATCGCCTGTCTCCTTCTATATTTTCCAAAGGCAAAGAGAATATCCACTGTGTTGACTGTTGAGTTCCCATTCAATGAAAGCTTCCAAATCTATCGGTCCTTCTTCCCTCTCAATGCCACAACAATACCAGTTTCTCTTCAATTCTGTGTTTGTTTTTTTATTCTTGTTGTAGGGTTAACCAATAATAAATCCTACCGCTAAAGGATAAGCATGAGCTCTCTAGTACAGGATAAGGGTGAATAACTCATCCTTCTTATCCTCTAAGAGTCACGTCAACCCTACTGGGCCGAACAGGCCCATAAGGCATCACAACACAACTTCCCCTATAAGTATCGTCATGTTATGGGGGCTAAGGTATGTTCTCTCATCCCTACTCTCAAGAACTACGTGTGGCTTGATCCCCTTATCACTGGAGGTACGTAGGACCGGGGTCACCCTCGTCAGCTGCAACAACCACCAAAACACATCGTGGTGGATCTATTTCTCAGATCCACTACATTGGCGCCGTCTGTGGGAAACGATAAATTTCGATTCCCATGCACAATTAAAAAAAAATAATTACAAAAACCCCACGTCCAGCAAACATCCTTTGTCGATGAACCACATCTGGTTTTGGATTGGCGGCTAGCAGCAGATGAAGAAAGTCAATCACAAATCAGATATAGAGAAACAGGGAAGCAAAATCCTTTCCTTCTGACCCATTTATTCGTTTAATAAAGAAACGTTCAGGAATGTAATGTTACATCGGTTTACTATTTTTATTTTTCTATGATATATTCACTGTACAACCCCATTCCTAGATGATTTTTGAAACACAGCACCTAGAACAGGGAAGAAAGAATCAATAACAAGAAGCATCTGTGGCGGCTTCTCATCTTCCATTGTTGTCGCTACCGGTGCATGAACGGATGGTGAGGTCAGATCCAGATCAAAGTCTTCACATCCCACAAGCATGGTTGAAGTCCCCCACTCCCCTAGAAACGTCGATTCTGTACGGTGGAGGGTGAAGGCAACATCTCCGCCACCGCCGCGCCAGCACACCATAACCACCAGGATTCGAACGCCATCTCTGCGCCGCCAACAGCCACCGTGGTCGGAACCGCGAACCATCTCCAACAGCGACTCGAGCGCCATCTCTGCGCCGCCAACAGCCCCGTGGTCGGAACCGCGAACCATCTCAACTCTGCGACCTTCGCCGCCATTTATATCGAGGGCGCGACTGCCAGCAAATCCGGTTTCCTTCGCCGCCGCCGGTGTGGCCGCACCACCCGTGGCGATCCCCTGTCCCTATTCAGCGCCGCTGCAGCATGCAACATAGCAGCATCAGCCCTGTGCAGCGCAGCTGCTGCAAACCAGTAGTAGGCTAGTTTCAACCCTAACGGGCTATTGGCCCAATTCAACAAAAGAAAAAAAAAAGGAGTGCAGGGCTCAACCGGCCCAAAAAAAAAGTTTTACGGGTTTATTTCAGAGAGGCCCAAACAAAAAAAAAAGGCCTGCAGCCCAATTAAAAAAGGAGAAGAAGCCAGCAGCAAAAAAAAAAGGGGGCGTACAAGCCTCAACAGGCTTAAACCAACAAAAAATGTCTTACAGATTTATCTAACATAGGCCCAAACAAACAAAATGAGACAAAATGTAGCTTCACACCAAGCGTGGCTAGGCACCGAACAAGCTCAACACTACTTAACAACCCATTTCGAAATTCTCGTCAATGGGGAAATTATTTTTTGAATATTACTCTATTTGGAACATGGTGATAAGGCAAGGACCCTATGTCAAGTTTCCCTCTTTGACCTCGTGTTCGAGTATAGAGAACCTCGTGCTCGTTTCCACGCTCCGGATACATGTGCCAACTGTGCGGAGACCTTCGACAGCGTCCCCCTTTTTGGTATCTCATACATCCGGAATGTCAAGAACCACGCACTACTCCTCTCTCCTCGGATTTATAAGACGATTGCGTAAACCTTGCATCATGTTCCCTACTAGAGTCTTTCATTCCGGTTCAACTGCTTAACGAAACCCGCTTGGAAAGGATTGACAGAAGACTTCAATCTACTTGAGTCTCCTATTATGGGCCAACCGCTCGGCGAAGCTCGTTTCGAAAAATTACCAGAGGACTTCAACCCAACAATTTTCGATCTGACATTCCACACCTCAACGAATCAGGGAAGGAATCCTCGTTCCTATATTACTTTCCCGTTTACTTGGCATTTTACGTGATTACTTTGCACACATGCTGATATTAATTTACCTGATGCAGTACTTTTGACCTGTGCTTCTAATGCTTGATTCCTCATAACTTCATTACATGTCACTAATTATTTGATATTCCCTAATTATGAATTTTTTGTATACATGCTGATACGTGGCATATTGTTAGCCAAATTTCTTTGCTACTGAATGTTTTTAAATGTCTGTCTTTCCTGTCGTGATAGGATAATAACATTTGATATACATTGCCTTTCGAATGACATTAGGCAGTTTCCGACAATTGTGCATTTTTCATGGATAAGCTTTCATCATTCGATTTGTTGTCATTAAATGCTTTGACATATTTATAAATGTCATTCATTACAATTATTGCGCGTGATACATCATGCATCTTTTCGTAGACAATCTTGCAGGATTTACGAGCATTTAATCTCCAATAATTTTCATTATCCTATTTATTACGTGCGATATTTTTAAATCACACTACTTCTATTTTATATCCACCTGCCAATAATTTTCATTATTGCAATTCCCTTATTATAAATTGTCAAACGACAACCGCTAAAATTAATTTTTATGTACACATATACGAGGTACATGGTCCGAGCTACTAGACCACCCATTTCAAGATTTTCATCAATGGGCATATTATTTTCCGAGCTCTGCGAATACAATTATGTCACTCTATTCGGAACATGGTGATAACGGCAAGGACCCCTCGCGCCAAATTTCCCTCTTTTACCTTGTCCCCGAGTATAGAGAGCCTCGTGCTCGGTTCCCCACTCCGAATACATGTGCCAACTGAGCGCGGACCCTCGGCAGCGTCCCCCTATTGGTATCCCATACATTCAGGATAGCGAGAACCATGCATTACCTCAGCTTCATAAGACGACTGTGGAAACCTCGCACCATGTTCCCTAGCTAAGTCAACTGCTCGACGGAGCTCATTTGGAATGGAATAACAGGAGACTTCAATCCAACATTCCTCACCTCAGCGATTCAGGTTCAAGAAAGGACGGTCAAACCTATCAAAATTCATGGATAGTCCCATAAAGACTAACAGGGAAAGATCTTTCTCATTACCCCATTAATATTATTTCAAGTACATGGTTTAATTGTCATATTCATTATTATTGAGTCACTTACCACATGACATGTGTTATCTTAGATAATAATCGTAATTAACAGTGAATTAATTCATACTTCGCTAATTAATGTCATTACATATCATCTATTACATGATATTCTAATCGTTGTTTTTATACATCATGTAAAGGTACAAATTTGATGGTCGGAAATACCGGGCGCGATAGCCCGAGCACGATGGCCAAAAATGATTAGAGTGTTTCACGCATAACCCAAGTCAGGATTCCTATCATCCGAAAATATGCACAAGCCCATTGTATTTACTGCTTCAATTAAATAAAAGTTTTGTTTCTGAATTCATTGTATTTACGTACTTTTCCTCATAACCGATTAGCCACTGTTTATGATGCGAACGATTATAAACAGCTCGAACAAGAGCTTATAACTCGTCAAGTACTTTAAAAAGATTCCCGATTCAAACATGATTTCTTAAAATCATTTTATACATCGCGGATAGAGGAACCCACCTCGGCTAAAGTGCTGGAGTTCCGAGGTCTTTACACTTGAATTCTTAACAAAAAAGAACAAAAAAAAGCACAAAATCATAACGGATATTATAAATATTCACTCATTTTGGATCACGTCCCGACGCACTTGCCTACGATCTCGGTTGGCCGACCAGATCGGCGTGGCTACAAGTGAAAACGGGGATTGCTACCTCGATAACTTGGCCATAGGCCAAATACGTCGCAGGATCGAGGAATGCACCTCGGCCAAGGCAGTCATTCCGACAGCATCCCCCGTAGACGCTACGATCCAATTCATGATATTACTTTTAACACACCCCGATGAGAGAGGTGTTGAATCTCCGAATCGCGATACTCTTCCGAGTAAAAGACCTCGGCTGCGAACATTCTTTTACGTCACCACCAAGCCTCAGAAAAGAACGACTGATCGACCCAAAAGGGCTCTAAACTCGGCACAGAGTCTCTATGACTCTTCCCGAGCTGGGGGACTTATGTCGTGGACCGGACTCTGGTCCGACCTACTCCCGTCTTAACCGACCGTACGTCGAACTCATTCCGAGATCTCCGCCAGGATTCAGGATGCGAAACTACTCGACGGTATTGAGGAAAGAATCTTCAACTGCATGATCCCAGTTATAAAAATTCTCTTTGGCTGCCCTTTTGTGCTTAAGAGCTTTCGCTCTCATTTTGTCTAGAGATGCTCGGAGTCCGGCGGCCTCATCTTTGGCATCCTTGAGTTGCTCTCGAGCCACTGCGGCATCCTCCTCGGCTTTCCGAGCCTTCTCTGTAGTCTCCCGAAGAGCTGTGGCATCCTCTTCGGCCTCCTTCAAAACCCCTCAACTTCCTTCCTTCCACGATGCACCAGTTGGGCCAAAGGCCCATTAACCCGCTCAGCCACCCACATGGAAAGACGTGGCAGTTATCGGAATTACTTATTCAAAGTTTGAAATTATGAATGATTTGGCACAACTTACAAGGATACGCGCCGTACCTAGAGAACCCAAAACGTCACCTCGAACAGGCTACATGGTTACAGTTGTCGCACACTCCTGAACTAAGACATCCGAAAAGGTCAACTCTAGACACTTGTTACCTCGCCACAGACTTTCCAAGTCTTACGAGCTGGGGGGCTTGTAGGGTTAACCAATAATAAATCCTACCGCTAAAGGATAAGCATAAGCTCTCTAGTACAAGATAAGGGTGAATAACTCATCCTTCTTATCCTCTAAGAGCCACGTCAGCCCTATTGGGCCGAACAGGCCCATAAGGCACCACAACACAACTTCCCCTATAAGTATCGCCATGCTATAGGGGCTAAGGTATGTTCTCTCATCCCTACTCTCAAGAACTACGTGTGGCTTGATCCCCTTATCACTGGGGGTACGTAGGACCGGGATCACCCTCGTCAGCTGCAACAACCACCAAAACACATTGTGGTGGATCTATTTCTCAGATCCACTACAGTTGTATGATTAAAACATGTAATACAAAGTTTTTTGAACCTTTGTTAAAACTGAACTGATTTGATAAAAGAAATCAAAAACAAAATAAAATCGGCATTATATAAACACAATGTCCATTGATTCATATTCATTGATGCATGAGACAAATTTCCTTTTTATTCTTTTTGGCAAATTTTCACCCCAATCTATGCTTATTTCATGCCCCATATTGACTTGGCCATGGGCTTTATCTTTATTTTTCAAATTAGAAATCAATAAAATGAAAATGGAGTAGGTACACCATGGTGACATATTCAAGATTTGAACAGATCAATTGTCCATATGTATTTCTTGACAATTAATCTTGTTGCTATTATGGGATAAGGATGGAAAAGGGGTGGTGATTTTTAAAGGATGAGGTTCGGTTTGGATGGAAATGACAGAAAGAGGAGAGAAGCAAAGACCAGCGAAGAAGAAAGACAGGCGAGGATAAGATGTTACGGGTTTAAAGTGTGTTGCACACGTGTCATGTTATAATTAAGTAACAGTACAACCAGTATGTATGGAACTCCATATAAGTTTTGTCCTTTATCAAATACTACTATTAACAATGGAATAACACATGATTGGATGGGGCAGTAAAAACTTTGGGCTATTTAAAAGTTGAAGATAAGTAGTAAAAAAATATTTTAAAAATAAATATGATACTTTTTAAAATATAGTACTCTAAGTTTTTCGATACAAGCATATTATTTATAACTTTTTATTGTCGAGCATTAAAAAATTGGTATTAAAAAACAGGTTTTTATACTATGCATTTCATGTATAAAATAAGATAATTCAAATACTAAGATCGTATGGGAGAATCAAATAATTATTTTTTAATTCATTAAATATATTAGATTCTCCAAACACATTCATTTTTAAAAGTTAAATTAACCTATGTACTTTGTGCATAAGTTAAAAAGATCCATTAAAAAAAATCACAAAAGCTTTTACAATTACGACAAATTTATTCAATGATACAACAAAGAAGGAGGAACACGTGATGATCGAAGATGAGAAGACTTAGTTCCTAGCTTCTAATTTAATTAATTGTAATTAGTTAGGAGTTAGTTAGGATAGTTTGTTACAAGTAGTTTGGGGGAAAGCCATTTTGTTAGTTGTTGATGCTCATATGTATAAGGTCATGAAGCTTCTAGATGATTGGCACTTGTATATAAACACTTGTTCCTTTTCTTCTGTTTAATGAAAACGAAGCTTTTCTTAATCATTTAATTGAGAGCTCTGCTGCGCCATCCTCTGATAAGATTCATATTCATCTTCTCTATTCAGATTCTAGATTCTTCTTCTCTCTTCAGTACTCGAGCTCATCATTGATCCTCTAATCTTCGATTTGAAGCATCAATTCTATTCAGATTCACATTCTAGATTCTTCTCTCTTCCTTTCTCGAGCTTATCATAGATTTTCATTCTTCGATTTGAAGCATTGATCATCTTCATCAATCATCTTCAAGTTTCGAATTCTGCAAAAGTTATGTCAGAATCAAATTCGGAAACTGTTCTAGATTCTTCATAGAATCCTACAAGTCCTTATTACTTGCATCCTGGTTGAATCCAGGAGCTGTTCTAGTTTCACCATCTCTTGATGGAAGCAATTATCATTCATGGAGTCGCAATATGAGGCGAGCTCTTGTGTCTAAAAAACAAATTCAAATTTGTTAATGGAACTATTCAGATGCCTAATTTTTCTAATCCTATGTTTGATACGTGGGAACACTGCAACACTATGGTTGCATCATGGATTACCAGAACTCTTTCTCCACAGATAGCTCAAAGCACAACTAGTATCGATGGAGCAAAGGAGCTTTGGGATGATCTCAGAGAACGATTCTCTAAGGGAGATCATTTCAGAATTTCAGATCTTCTACAAGATATTCATTCAATTAAACAAGGTGATGGAATTGTTTTTGCTTATTTCACTGATTTGAAGATACTGTGGGAGTAACTTGAATCTATGAGGCCGATTCCTACTTGTTCTTGTGAAATAAAATGCACTTGCAATTTAATCAAAACAGTTAAGAAATATAGAGACACTGAATATTTTATATGCTTCCTAAAAGGACTTGGAGAACATTTTAGCACTGTTAGAGCACAAATCCTTCTTCAAGAACCTCTTCCTTCTATCAATAAGACTTTCTCACTTGTTTTACAACAAGAAAGACAAATTAATGGTACTTTGATGAATGATAATAAGGTATCATTGAATTTTGTACGTACTTCTCAGAAATGGAAACCTACTTCCAATTTTGGTAATCAAAATAGAAATGCACCTTCTTATAATCGTGATTCAGTTGCTAAAGGCACTGACAGACGAAATGGAGGTACAGGAAGAGGCAATTATTCTTCCAATTCCAAAGGTTTGCACATTTTGTGGAAGGGAGAGGCATCCTGTGGAAACATGCTATTTCAAGCATGGATTTCAACCACACTATTTTAAACAGAAATCAAATAGAGGAGAAGGAAATGTTAATAGCGCAGTTGTAACACCCTGATTTAGAAACTTGAAATTTTCTTTTTATTTAATTCATCAAAATAGGGTCAAATTTTTGTTTTTTACATTGATGACGTGGACATGGGTTCATTGTTGTAACTACATTTCTTTTTCAAAAACATTTTTATTATAAATAATTCATTCATGTTCCACGTCATCCATCAAGTTCCAAGTCGAGGTGCTATCAACACCGCGCTTTGGGACCCAATTTACCATATTCAAAATCATCACAATATTATTTCAGTTATAAAGTCCAGAAAACATTATTACAAGTACGAGAGTTACACGGTATCCAGCAAGGTTGTCAAAGTACAATAACATACATGACCCATAATAACGTAACTGAAAATAAACTAACTAATGATCATCATCACTTGATGCTGCAACAGGCACCTCCTCTGGGTCATACTTCCAAACATCCGCATCCGAATACTCCACTGGAGACGATCCCTCACTAGGGTCCGCTTCAATCTCGTTTGGGTCACTCTGGGGCAAGGCTTCAAAAGCATCATCAAGAGGCTCAATGGGATCCAAATCCTCGTACACTTCCACCTCTTCAGCTCCAGGGTCAATGCGTGCAGGCAGTGGTAACAGATAACCACCATGGTAGTTTGCTAGTCCTCTAGTCCGAAGATCCACCAAAGAGAATCGATAAACACGAGTGTTAGTCGAATCTCCTCGAAGCGTATGACCTGGGTCTTTAATGATCACCTCTGAACCACCTCTCCATTCTCAGCCTTGACGATTCACCTCCCACTGACCATCGTGGTAAATCTCAAAGATAAACTTGACCGGGTCCACCATTTAATGGGCCATCACAAGGCCGAAAGAAAACCAAAACAAAGAGATACAGAGAGAGTCAACTTTTCCGGGCGGATAAGGCGACAGTGTGGAATTACAGCAGACAAACATATTAAGATAAACAAATAGACAACAACACATTAAACATGCCTCCACATCTCATCATTCCAATTATTATTTCCATTATCACCATTTATCTTTATCCTTTCTTTATCGTGCTTGGCATTCCAAGCCTTTTCTTTGCCATTAACTTGAATCATCTCCTTGCCCGAAGGCTCCCTTAGTACCGCATATTTACATAACTCTTATCTCACTTAAAAGGATTATGCTTGCATCTTCATACAGTTTTTCTTATTAAGTTTTATTGAAGCGCATCCATCGATGACAGGGGAATTAGGGCATGTCATCGAGGAGTTTGGTTAGCACACATACATCTCCTCCAACCTCCCGAGTCTAGGCGGAAGCAAACGGGACGTACAGGAACCCACGCAGGTCGAACAACCGAGAAATTCCAACAGTATATGTATGTCAAAGCCACAACCGTATGGGACGGCCATCATGACAATTAATATCTCATTTTACTTGATATCACAAGGGCCCAACAACCATTTGACTTCCCACCTCGTTCGAGTTCCCTCTCACCGTTTCGAATTTGATCAAGGGGGTGACAGTACTATTCTAGTTTGCAGTGTGGAACATGCTACGATCCCTTGGGTATCAATCCCCGATCACATATAGGCTTGTTCCACCAAAATAACACTCTAGGTTTCTTGACGTTTCACCGTCATCACCCTCCCCTATCACAATCGCTCACCTGAATATCCGCAGATAAACAGAGTATCTTCATCTCCACTACTTCACACTCATCTCACAGCGTTATTTAAAGTCTTTTAATGTCTTATCAATGTTTTATTAATATTTGATTAATCTTAAGGTTTGGACGAGTCACCCTTATACATCCCTTTGGTGATCTCGACCTCTAATTATTCATCTTTTACATTAATCTTTCCCGACAATACTTTACTTAACATATCAGGGCTCGGACACAGGGCATACTACACACGTGGTCAACACATACTCAATCTAAAAAGCACGAAATCCACCTTGGTGCACGTCAGGGAGATTTATTATCATATATCTATCATATCCACAACATCTCATTCTTTCCAACTACGTTTTCTGTACTTTCATTACTTCTAAAAATGACCAGTCTTTTCATCAAGTACTTTTAACATTTTCACATCATTTCCATCAACATCATCATTTTACTTTAATATTTAAAGCATGACAAGTATCTTACATAACATAATTACTTTCAATTTCAGATAAAAGTTCAGCAGGCATAGATCAGCATATCATAACATCTCATCATCATAAATAAATAGCATCATGTCATAATATTATAACAGAAAAGGGATGTCTTAGTCCTGCGCATAAGTGGCCAAACATATACACTCAACTGCCACTATATGACTGACTTGCAGACCCCACGTTCCGGCTTTTGATATAGTCAGGAACCTCTTAATATATTACCTACACACCACAGTATCTTAGGAAAGCTGCTCTCTCACCTTGAGTGCAGACAAAATCCAAAGAGCTTTCCACTGGTGCGGTCCTCCGACACGCGTTCACAGCTGATACCTTCTCGGTCCTGAAAACAGACATCACATATTAATAATATAATCTAATTCAAATGTCTACCCAAAATTAAAAATCATTCTTTGAAACTTAAAGTGAAATCCTTTGAGTAAAAATCAAAACATCAATCCTTCTTTCCAAAACCGTTTCAAAACTCTTTAACGTTTTAAATTCCTCAATATCATTATAGTACGATTAGCAAAATCATTTTAAAATAAATAGGTTAGTGGCTGGTCCGTCTCGAGCAGCAACTCACTCGGACCCAAAAACATCGGTAAACTTCCAATTATACGATCTAGCTTTTCCTGTAGCTTAAAACACTTAAAACTCATACTTTTAAAAACTTGTAAGCATTTTAAAAATTGAAAACATCTCAATTAAAATTCTGGACAGCCACAACATGGTCCCATAAAAATCACTTTTCAAACATCCGAAAACACCGTAAAACCGTACGTCAATTCATAATACTTTTAGATAAGATAAATTCTTAAAAACAATTTATTTTCAAACCACATATTTTAAATAATGTTTGGACAGCCATGAAATAGTTCCAATATCCATGAATTTATTTAAAACCAAACATCTCAAACCAATTTATATTCAACGGCAATTCACCAAGTTAAGCACTTTGCACGTACTTATTTAAAACAAGAACAAACATATCATTTAAACCGCATGCATTTATACACACAACTCATTCTACTAATCATGCAAATAATTCCATACAAGTAGCATATAGTTTAGCAAATTAATCACACCAATTCCATAAACTTACTTTACCCAAAATAAGCTCACTTCTAATTCAAGCACTCAATTAACATGCCTTAGATTACTTTTAAACAAATCCTATTAGCAATCATACTTCTCAAACTAATTAGATTTTCACAACTACATATTACTTAAACAAAAACCGAAACACAAAAACAAACCAATTAGGGCATACATTTTAATCTTAAATTCATGGAAATCACATAGCACACAACCTTACTTTATGAAACACAAGTTAATCTCCTACACTTATTTCATCATATCCAAATATCAAAATAAAAATAAAAATGCATCCAAGTTCATCAAGGACTCAAAGCACCCCATGCATCACTAACTATCAAATAATGCACTAAACCGGACACGGGAAAGACAAGAAGATAAAATCCAAAAACTAAATCAAATCAACTCATTTCAGTCTCAAACTTCGAAATACACTTAAACACCTATTAAAGTTCCTCACATAAAATTTTCAGGTTATTCCAATATCCAGAACACAAGCTTTTATTCAAATTTGCCCTAAAATCCCAATCAGTTGCAACCTGAAGCAAACATGCATTTGTTTAAAATAGAAAACTAACTCCAATTGGCACAAATTTGGTACAGATCGATCACCTTCATACATTCAAGAACATCTCATAAAAATTCCACTGTTTTATGTTAAATAAAACACTTTTTCGATTAAATTCCTCTCTAGTTCTGAAAATCCTGAACTAAGTTTGTTCACTGTTTTATGTTAAATAAAATATCAAATCAACTCTAAAAAACCTCAAATTTTACAGAGAGCGTCCTTATATATGTAAGACCTTACCATAAAAATTTCAAGTTCATTAGAGTAGCACAGTTTCAAAAATTCAGTTTGCCTTTAACCCGAAAAACTTATTTTTCCGAAATTGTTTTCTCAAAAACAATTCTTGAAAAATTAATAAACTAAGCCCAAAAATCATACAAAAATTCAGAGGCATCCAAAATAGCCTTATTGAAACAGTGAAAAATCCTCAAGTTCACTAAACATGTACAAGCATTTTTCATGCAAACCTTTTTCAAGTAAGAGCACTAAATCATCAACCAAACCAACATACATCAAAACATCAAGACAAGCTCAAATTAGTTCAAAATCACTGGAACATATTCATATGGCAATTAGCATGACACAAAATAAGATTTTCCTCTAATGATTATGCAAAACCTAATAGTGCACCTTAAAGGAACCAAAAATCCATTTGTTTCCTAAGAATCTTCAAGGCACAAAATCAAGCATTTTCTCAAATAAATTTTAACACATACTAACTAATCAACACATGTACATCACTTAGGACTAAAACAAAAATTATTCGATTTGTTTTTACATGCATGGCCGAATTGTACAATAGAGAAGGTTAGGAAATTTTGCAAAACATTTTAACATTTCTAATTGTATCAAAATTGAAGTCACTTCAGCTATTTTTCATGCTTTGGCCGAATCATGTAATAAAGAAAATAGATCACTCCATCAATTCCTTCATGCATCACCAAAACAAGTTCATCTCCCTAGATTATATACCAACGCCAACACACACTAAGCAATATAGATTTGCAAAATAACTCAATGCACTATTATTTCCAAGAAACAAAAATTCATTTAGGCACATATACATGCATGACCGAATCTCCTCATTAAGGACCACAAAGATTTTAGGTTAACCAACTCACGCATGCTCTCTAAGCTTAAACCTCCTAGCACCAAAAATCAACAAATCTATACAAAATCTTCCAAATACTTTATTTCATATGGAAACCGAAAAATGCATCAAGGAAATAACAAAGATGGACAAATCAATGACATACATTTAAAGACAAAAATCATTTCCCTCATTTTCTCACTGAGGCCGAATCATGCAAGGAAAAGTTAAGGACTTTTTGCAAAACAACTCAACACATACACATAATCCTAACTCAATTCTCATTCACTCAAACATCAACTAAATTATGGAACCAAATCAAAGTCTCTTGAACCAAAAACTACAACAAAACCGTATAGCACTGCAAGTACTCAAACTTAGATAAAAATCAATTTAACAATTTATTCTCATAAAAACCGAAAATACACTAGAAAACAACAAAGATTAACAAATCCTCAATCATGCATCAAAACAAAATTCATTTCCCCTAAGTAAAACCCTAGGCTGTGGCACATTTAAGGGAAAATTGGGGATTTAAAAAAAATAAAATCAAAACAATAAAATATACCATAAAATCAATTAAAATCAACTCATATTTACTCATTCCAAACATAAATTACTTCAAAGAAATAAAACAAAATATAAACCAGTGGGACCAAAATAATGCAAAAACCGTGGGGCCCTCGAAATCCCTAAATCAAGACAAAAATCACTTAAAACTTATTTTCTTGTGGGAACCGAAAACACCCTAAGGAAATAGCAAAGATTCATCAATCATTAACATGCATGCAAGAACAATTTTATTTTGAACAAAAGGGACCAAAACCGCGGGCTCCATTTCATGGTGCATGTTCATTTTTTTTTTATTTTAAACTTCAATCTATATATTTTCAAGCATAGAAAGTCATGATGAAGCTTAAAAAAATGCATGCAAAAGCTTTTGAATTTCAAATAGTAAAAATCCTCCATAAAACCAAAGATAAAACCGAAAAGAAAAGGAAAGAAAGAATGAAACATAAGGTTAGAGAGCACTACCTAGGTAGGAGATGAAAATGGGGTGAAAAATCAAAAGTCGCCCCTTCTTCTTCCTTCTCCTCTTCCTCAGCCTCACTCTTCTTCTCTCCCTATCTTTTTTTTTTGGTCTAAGTGTGTGTGTGTAAGAACAAGAGTATGGCTGAGGGTCATAGAGGGGTATTTATAGAAATAGGTGGGGTGGGGTGTAATTTATTAAAGGGGGGGGGGGGGGGGTTAAAACTAATTGGGGTGGAAGAGTGTGCAAGAGATAAGTGGGTAAACATCCTATTGGCCGAAAATCTCCCTAAGATAGAGTCATTAATTGTCAGTCTTAATTAAGGTGGTTTAAGAGATAGGTTGCATTAATTGGGTTGCCCTAGAGTCTTGTGCACTAATAAATGGATGTCTCACAAATTCAAAATTCAAATGCATAAAAATATACCAAAACCGTGCATCACACTTAAATAGGAGAAAAGAATATTTTTCCAATATTGTTAATAATACTTAAAATAATAACTCAATTTTCTCAAATAATAAAGCGTTATAATATTCCCAAAACAGTGAAAATTTCGTGGACTGCAAAATAAATTCCAAACTTTACAAAAATAAATTTTATATTTTATTGCGATCGTTTTGACTGTAAATTTGTCGGATTCTGATTTACCAGTCAAAAGTTATGAATTTTCAAAGTTAATTAAATTAAAGAAATCCATGAATAACAATTTCTCCCAAAACATAAAATAAAATAATTTATCATTACAAAATAAATTCTTTAAATCAATAAAACACAAAAATCAAATATTTCATCAATATAAAATAATTTCCTCATTTTCACGTATTATCATAAATCAAATAACACATATATATATATATATTTTAAAAGAATCGACCAATCAGAAATCTCCAAAAATCGATTTCTTAAAATGTGGAAAATTACGGGTATTACTGCAGTTGTTTGTGATGATGAAGATGATGTTGATAGTGACATATCTAGTGTGTATGGAGGCTCTGATCATCAGAGTAATGAACAACAAGTGACTCCAGGACTGAGTTTCACACCTGAGCAGATTGCTCAGCTTACTGTTATTTTTTATAGCAACAGTGCAAACAATGGCAATGGTTCATCTGGTCATGCTATTAATCAACTCAACAAGTCTATATCCAAAACTGATTAGCATGGTAATCATCATCAGCTATCACAACATACAATCTCTGGTAAGGAAATTAGTCCAACTACTTGGATATTGGACAGTGGAGCCACAGATCACGTGACTCATAACATGAACAATTTCTTTGCATTCATAAAATTCAGACCTATTGTGATAAAATTACCAAATGGGGACACTACTGTTGCAAAACTCTCTGGCACTATAAAATTTTCTGAGGACTTCTTACTATACGATGTTTTATATATTCCTGATTTCAAATAAAATTGATTTCCATTTGTAAGCTAGCTGATTCATTGGCATGCGAGCATACATTTGACAATTCTTCTTGTTTGATTCATGATATGATTACCTCGAAGATGATTGGACAAGCTGAAGTTGAGAACAATCTCTATGTTCTCACTAAACCAAATTATCCCCTCAAATGTACTGACACCTACATAAATACCATTAGTGAAAATAATGTAGCCTTTGATTTGTGGCATTTTAGACTTGTCCATCCCTCTGATGATGTATTACATAACATTTGCAATTGTTTCCATATGTAAAAGCACATTCTGATATTGTATGTGATTTTTGTCACTTGGCTAAGCAATCGAAATAACCTTTTCCCCATAGTGATCATGTCAGTGTTGTTGTTTTTGACTTAGTTCACATGGTTATTTGGGGACCATTGGTTATGTCCTCTATTCATGGGCATAAATATTTCTTGACTATAGTAGATGATTACAGTAGATATACTTGGATTTTCTTAATGAAATCCAAATCTGAATGCAGACAACTTGTTCAGGATTTTATTCATATGGTCAAAACCCAATTTGGCAAAATTATCAAAGTGATTAGAACTGATAATGGTTTAGAATTTTTCATGCCTCAGTTTTATTCACAACTTGGTATTTTGCATCAAACATCTTGCATAGAAGCCCCTCAACAGAACTCAGTGGTTGAAAGAAAGCATAAACATCTTTTGAATGTTTCTAAATCTTTTCTCTTTCAATCAAAATTGCCTAAAACCTTCTCGTCCTATGCAGTTTCTTATGTTGCACATCTTATTAATAGACTGCCAACTCCTGTTCTACAACTGAAATCACCTTTTGAAATGTTCACGGGTGATCCTCCTACTTTATTGGAGCTTAGAGTGTTTGGTAGTTTATGTTTTCCTGCTACCTTGGTGCAAAACATAACAAAGCTTGATCCTAGGGCTAGAGAGTGTTTATTTCTGGGATATAAACAAGGCACAAAGGGGTTTGTTGTTTTTGACTTGTCATCTAGGGAAATATTTGTATCAATAAATGTTGTATTCTATGAACGTGTATTTCCTTACAAGTCATCTTTACAACCTATTATTGACAGCTCTCATACTGTTCCAGAGTCTACTACATCTCATTTTCTTGACTTCTTGACATATGATGCTCATTTTCCTACTCCTCATCAACCTCCATCAACTCTTTCTCCTCCCAATCTTGTTGTTGTTCCTGACCCTGATCCACTTAATCCTATACCTTTGAGAAGATCACATAGACCACATAATCCTCCTTCATACCTAAAGGATTTTCATGTGAATGTTCTCACTTCTTCTTGTGGATCTTCTTCAACAGGTATCAAACATCCATTGTCCTCAGTTCTTTCTTATCATGCTTTGTCCTCTTCTTATTTATACTATACTCTAACCATCAGTGTTCATGAGGAACCCAAGTTTTACCATGAGGCAGTCAAATCTGAGCATTGGGTTAAGGCAGTGCAGGCTAAATTGGAGGCTCTTTAGGCCAATCATACATGGACTTTGGTTGCTTTGCCACCGGGAAGCATGCAATAGGTTCCAAGTGGGTTTATCGCATTAAATACAAATCTGATTGTTTCATAGAGAGGTACAAAGCAAGGCTCGTGGCTAAGGGATATAATCCAGACTGTAGGGCTTGATTATTTTGATACTTTTGCTCATGTAATCAAGCTCACTACTGTCAGACTTCTTTTAACAATTGCAACATCTCAGAATTGGATTTTACACCAATTGGATGCTAACAATGCTTTTCTTCATGGTGATCTTGATGAAGAGGTTTATATGACAATCCCTCAAGGAGTTTTTGGTGCTGGTCCTGGTCAGGTTTGCAAGTTAAATAAGTCACTTTATGGACTTAAGCAATTTAGCCGCTAGTAGTTTGCCAAGCTTTCCAGTTCTTTGAAAGGCCTTGGATTTGTTCAATCACATCATGACCACTCCCTATTCACCTAGAAAACTCTTGGCCACTTCACTGCCTTAATGAAATATGTTGATGATCTTATACTTGCTGGTCATGATCAGGCAAAAATTGATTCTGTCAAATTATTCTTAGATAACAAGTTTAAGATCAAGGATCTTGGTCCTTTGAGATATTTTCTTGGCCTTGAAGTTGCAAGGAGTTCCAAGGATATTGTTCTCATCCAGCGCAAGTATGCGTTAGATCTTCTATCTAATACAGGTCTATTGGCTGCTAAACCAGTCTCTACTCCTATGGTCAAGGCTGTGCGTTTCTCTCAGCAAGATAGTGCTCCTTATTCAGATCCAATGCAATATCGCAGGCTCGTTGGTAGACTTCTTTATCTTAACAATACTAGACCTGATTTAAGCTTTGCAGTTAAGCCAGTTTATGGCTGCTCCTACAGTTAATCATTACAAGGCTGTTACTCGTGTTCTTCGATATATTAAGGGTAATCCTGGTCAAGGATTATCCTATGATTCTGCTTCAGCCTTGCAAATTAAAGGATTTTTTGATTCTGATTGTGCAACTTGTCTTGACACCAGGAAATCAGTTTCTCTGTATGTTTCTTGGTAATTCTTTGGTTTCCTGGCGTTCTAAGAAGCAAAACACGGTCTCTCGATCTTCTTCTGAAGCTCGGTATCGTGCTCTTGCTATTGCTTCTTGTGAAGTTCAGTGGCTCACTTATATGTTGCAGCAATTATGTGTTCCCTTTGTCACACCTGCCTTATTGTATTGTGACAGTGCTTCTGCTCGTTACATTGCTGCTAATGTTGTGTTCCATGAGCACACCAAGCATATTGAAATTGATTGCCATGTGGTGCGTGACCGTCTGAATTCCAAGCTTTTTCATTTGTTCCCCATTTCTTCTGCTGAGCAGACTGCTGATATTCTCACTAAGGCATTGGATCCCTCTCAATTGAATCGCTTATTGTTCAAGCTTGGAGTGCTCAGTATCCACACTCCAGCTTGCGGGAGGCTATTGAATGATACAACAAAGAAGGAGGAACACACAATGATTGAAGATGAGAAGACTTAGTTCCCAGCTTTTAATTTAATTAATTGTAATTAGTTAGGAGTTAGTTAGGATAGTTTGTTAGAAGTAGTTTGGGGGAAAGCCATGTTGTTAATTGCTGATACTCATGTGTATAAGGGCATATGAAGCTTCTAGATGACTGGCACTTGTATATAAACACTTATTCCTTTTCTTCTGTTTAATGAAAATGAAGCTTTTCTTAATCATTTTTCACTTTAAAATTCAAAATTAAATTCATTAACTAAACGAGCTAAAAATTAAAGTAAATGTGCACATGCAAATTAATTAAGCATTTCTCACACTTGTCACGTGTTTTCCATATCTTGACTTTTGAGCAGTCCTTTTCCTTTGTTTTTTGTCTACTCAATCAACCACTGGCATCCGAATATGCTATAGCACGGGCTTTCTTTGATTTTTAATATTAGATGTTGCTAATGAGTTCTGTTAGCATATTTGTTAAGGTTATTAGCAATGGAAAAATAAATCACAAGTTACGGTAACATTTTTCCATGTCTCAAAAATATAAAAAATCACATATTTTTATATATTTTTACTATATTTAACTTCTTAACATAGCATTTGCCTTTAATATAATAAGAAAAAAATATATTTATCTTGATTTTAAATATAAAAAAATTAATTAACTATTTAATTTTAATATAATTTTTTTAAAAAAAAATTAAAGAGTGATTATGTCATTTAATTTTTGTTTTATTTTCAATACAATTTTTTTAAATAACTATTTTTTATCATTTAAAAAATAAATATAATCAATTAAATTTCTTAATAAACATGAAATTATTTTTTATATATAATAAAGACCGGGAGAATGTGTTACAAAATACCGTATAACAATTAATAGAACACGTGCAAATTGCAAATTAATCAAGCATTCTTCACAAACTCCACGAGTTTTCGATCTGGTGGGTATAATTTTAATTTCATTATTTAGACTGAAATGATTTACCTAAAGACAGTTTGATGAATTCTTTAATTGATTATGGAGGTATGGTAGAATACATGAGCAATGTCGCAGATTAATAGTTAAAAAGCTCCCTAGTTTCCCTTAAAAAAAAAAAAGGATTTTCTTAACCTCAGTCCATAGGCTGAGGATAAGAGACTAAAAAAAGTATTTTTGTATTGAAAGATTAAATGTTTAATACTTTAATAGTTAGTGGGTTAGTATTCCAAGACTTTTTTTCTATTTTTTTACCTCTTATCCTCAGCCCTAAGGGCTGAGGTTAAGCAAACCAAAAAAAAAAAGCTCCCTAGTTTTTGTTAGTGTGCAAAATAGTCATCGTTCATTATTTTAAAAAAAAAAACTAAACTTTTTAAGAAGTAAATTTAATTTTCATATAGGTGGCAATTCGTACTATCTGATTATATTTCAGATTTGGTCCGATCCAGGTTTGGACCTCGATCATGTAATGCTAAAAAAAAAGCGTGGTTATAATATTGGCATTAAATTTGTTGATTAGGTACTATAATTCATTTATTTTTTTTGGTGTACACCAAGGGTATCCCCTTGTCGACAGCCGAAGACTAATCCCCTCCGAGGCGTAGAGATCACCGAAGTGGGTTTTGCCTCTACCAACAAAGTCTTTTCCATGCCCACGGCAGGGATCGAACCCCTGACATCATGCTTAAGGAATCCAGCTATCTACCAACTATGCTGGGCTTTGTTGGTTAGGTCGTATAATTTAACTTGTTTATTCAAGTAGACACGATCGTGTTTGCCTTTTTTGTCGGATTTTATGTTATTTAGCTAGCTTATTTGAACCCGGCCAGTCGTACCGTTTTTTTTTCCTGCTTTAATCTTTGAACTTAAACAAAGTGTAAAAATAGACATAACTCTAGTTTGAATGTAGTGTTTTCACCCGACACTTAGGGTTGTTTGTTTTAAGGGAATTTAATTAAATGATTTTCGGAAATATAAAGGTGGTTACAAAATATTCGTATGTTTGTTCTAAGCTTAAAAGAATTATTCTCAAGAATAAATTATTTCTAGGAAATTAGTTTTTTAATGTTTTGATCACTTTTCATTCTCACTTCCCAAGAATGGTATGTTCTATTTCCATGGTAATGTATTAGTGAAATCACAAAATGACCTCACTTTTTTCAATTTCTTCACGTAGTCATGTCCCAATGCAAGTTTAGATTTTATCGCAATTTTTTTTTCTCCAATTAAAAAACATAAGAACTGTAAGCAAGATATATAGATATATAACTATTATAGGAACAAATACTCATGATAAATACAAAAAAAATTATTATAGATATTAATCTTAAATTAAATTTAATTATACACTTGCATTTTATTACAATAATGCTAATAACATATTTATATTTTTATGATATAAAATATTATATTTTATATATTAAGAAATTTTTTTTGTTTAATTCTAACAACTACAATAAAAAATAATAGCTTAATTACATTTTTGATCCTTTATCTTATTTTCAAGATTCACTTTGTTCTTAATTTTTATTTTAATATATTTTTATCCTTTATCTTTTTTCAAAAAATTGAATATGGTCATTCCATAATAATAATGTTAATTTTACTCGTAATATTCACACTTATTACATTCAATTGATAGAGTTTAACAAATATTTATACTACTCTATCTCGATCCTAATGTCATCTCCGTTCAAATCTTTAGCACATTGTCATTTTTATCCATATCAATCAAGCATATCGCCAACCAAATTGTTCCATCATTTGCGAATCAGTATCACTGTCCTATTCTTATTGGGTGGTGACTTGGAATATTTCCAAGTTTCGGCAACATTTGTCATTTTTCGATTATGGATGTGAATATTTCGATAAAACTAATAAAGTTATAATAAAAAGACCAAATTGAATTTTTTTAAAAAAATAAAGAGCCAAAATAAGTTAAAAAAATTTATGGACCAAAGTAAATCTTGAATTTAGCAAGAAGTATTTGTTATACTTCTTTGCTTTCCTTTGGAATGAACTTTTCTTTAAAAAAAAAAAAATTGCAACCCACAACATGAACATTTCAGATAATGTTGCAAAGTAGTGAAATGAAATTCAAAATTCCCATCTCTAGATACTTATAGCTATGGCGAAGCGATACTCCCTCCTAACCTATATATAAAACATACTTAACTGTATTTCCTGGATCAAGGAAAATGGTTAGTTTTGTGAATTTTATGAAAATATATTGTAATATTACAATTTTACCCTTCCACTTTACTTGGAAAGTTCACGTTCATTAATGAATAACAAAAAAACATAGTTAGTCAAAACATTTAATATATAAGGGCAAAAAAGAGAAAAAAACAATTAATGATGCGTAGGAAATATATAGTGCCTTATATATAAGACCAAAGATTTATTTTAGAAGATGCAATATATATAAGACCAGAGAGGTACTATATTAAAATTAATCCAATAGTGACAATCTTATTCTGTTCCCATATTCACCTCCATACTCCATTATCAGCTATGAGCATTCACACGCACTGTCCTGGCTGGAATATAATTTTAATCGTGGACATGGCCACGCCTGGGTCGTACGTCCTTGTTCTTCTTCTTTTCCTTCTCGTTATCATTTCTCGAGATGCCTCCACAACCAGACCCATTTGCAAATTAAAGCTCAAGTTAAGTTGAAGTGAAATTAAGTGTTAAGACCAATAGAGATGATGTCTTGAAATTTTGGGTTAAGATATGATATTAAATTTACTTGATGTGTTTCTTTATGAAGGGTTTATTAGGCAAAATTAATTTATAATTGTGAAATTGTAACTTGTAGTTATGAGCTTATAACCGTAAAGCTAGCTACGAGCTTTTAATTGCGAGTTTATAATTGTTTAACATATTATTTGAAATAGTGTTATTCGGTGAAACTAACTTTTGAAGTATCTGAAAATTATTAAATGACCTAAAATGACATACAACATTATACTATTATTTATATTTTATTATTTTAATTTATTCATTTTGTTTTTTATTTATTAAATAAATGATTAATTAATTAAATTTGTTTCTTTTTTATTTATTAATTATGTAGTTAATTAGAACAAAATTATTAAACTATAAATAATAATTAATTAAATACATAATTAATTAAAAATTAAATTTTCATCAGGGTAGGTAAATAATTTTGAAAATTTTTTGAGGATACAATTGGTATATGAATTATTGAAAGCTTGTTTAGTTTCTTGACAAGTAGCTTTCTAAACCTAACTTTCAAAAGCTATAAGTTCCTCTTCGTTCTAACAACAATAAACTCTTTCTAATATGTATTTATCAAATGGGATTAGTAGCTTACTTCTTCGATTCCTATTACTACTTCCGTCCCTAATTATAAGGCACTCTTGAGAGATTTCACGTCCATTAAGAAAGTGGAATAATTTAGTTAATTGTATTGGAAATGTGAACTTTTGATATGCATTTTCAAAATTACCCCTATTAATATTATTGGGAATCTAAAAAGTGTTAAATAAATAGGGGTGTTTGTGGAAAAAAATAATTAATGCTCATTGAAAATTGGTAACGGGTCTTATAAATAGGGACAAAATAAAAGTGTTAAGATGACATTATAATTAGGGACGGAGGGAGTATAAGAAAAATGGTGCATACATATTTTGGTCATAAATATAAGAAAAAATTAACTAACTTTATATTCCCAATACAATTATTCCTAAATTGTTTTTAGAAAATAGTGATATCATTTAATTTTTGTTTCGTTCCTAATGTCTTTCCAAAAGTAGTCATATTTTTTATGATTTTTAGAAAATTAAATACTTTCAATCAATTTTCTTAATAAATGTGATTTCAGTTATTTTTTCTTATACTCCCTTCGTCCCTAATTATAAGGCCCCCTTAACACTTTTATTTTGTCCCTATTTATAAGGCTCTTTACCAATTTTCAATGAACATTAAATATTTTTTTCCACAAACACCCCTATTTATTTAACACTTTTTAGATTCCCAATAATATTAATATGAGTAATTTTGAAAATATATATCAAAAGTTCACATTTCCAATACAATTAACTAAATTATTTCACTTTTTTAATGGATGTGAAATCTCCCAAGAGAATCTTATAATTAGGAACGAAAATAATAATAAAAAACGAAGGGAGTATTAACTAAATCTAAAAACTTTTAATTAGCTTAAAAAAAACTCATAGGTAAACGGTCCGAATAGACCCTAAGTTCATTTATTACCTATCTTCCTTTATATCTTGCTCCACCATTCCTGACGGTTTATAAGATAAAAAAGTCTAATAAAAGTAAACTATTACAGAGAATGAAGTCGAAAATTAAAGGTGCATAGAAATGATATATTTAGTTTTTCAATAAATTTTAGTATTCTATGTGTCCCTTAATATGAGTCATTTTTACCTAATTTACGTAAATTAAGAAAAGTAATTATTACTCTCAAATTTATCAAAAAATATGTTATCATTCCAAGGTTACCCTTATTTAAAACTTTACAACTCTATTTATTTTTTTTATTGTACTCCCTCCGTCCCTAATTATAGAGTCCTCTTGGGAGATTTCACGTCCATTAAGAAAGTGAACTAATTTAGTTAATTGTATTGAAAATGTGAACTTTTGATATGTATTTTCAAAATTACCCCTATTAATATTATTGAGAATCTAAAAAGTGTTAAATAAATAGGGGTGTTTGTGGAAAAAAGTAATTAATGCTCGTTGAAAATTGGTAAAGAGCTTTATAAATAGGGACAAAATAAAAGTGTCAAGAGAGCTTTATAATTAGGGACAGAGGGAGTAATTATTATTCTATCACCCCTATGCAATTATGAGAGGTATATTTGGAATAAACTCTTTAATACTACCTAGATATTCTAAAACGACTTATAAAAGGGACACCAATTCTACCAAAATAGTGCCCTATATTAAGGGACGACGGAGGGAGTACTCCGTACTTGTGTTTGTTTATCTTATAAACCTAAAATATAGATTAAAAAATCCTTAATAAAAATGTGATATATATATATATATATATATATATTTATATATATATGCACACACTTATATAGAGAGAGTAATAAATAGAGGATGCATTGATAATGTAAAGATTTTTTATATCAGTACATCATTCACCATTAATAGGTGTATGATCGTTGATTATTACTTCATCCATTCCTATTTATCTGTCATATTTCAAACAAAACACACCTCTTAAGAAATCTAATCATTACTCACATTTCCAATACATTAATTGTTTTTTCCCACTATACCCTTTTTCTTTTTGTAATCATTAATTTTTCTCCACTACTTACATAAATCAAGACATATTAAATAGGGGCAAATATGAGAAATAACATTTATTACACTCTTAAAATCCTCAATACGACAGATAAAAAGAAACAAAAAATTTATCTAAAAAACGATAAATAATAAGGAACGGAGGGAGTAGATAAAAATTATACAAATAAATGGAAAATGATGAATGGATATATATTATTATCTTAATTATAGAACTTTTTAAATATAGATGTCTGCTTTTTCTTAAGTATAGATTTTTGTTCAAGTTATATATATATATATATATATATATATATATATATATATATATATATATACTCCCTTCGTCCCATTATCTTGGTAAAAAAATGCAAAAAATTTTGTCCCATATTAAAATAAAAAAAATAAATGAAAAATCTTAAAGATTATATATTGTATCAATGGTTGATAAGTAAGTAAGGAAAACATATTTAAAGATTTTTTTAAAGCAATATTGCAATGTGTATTAATTGTTGTGGAATATCAATTGGTAATTAATTAATGAATGAATCATGCATTATGTTAAATAGATACTATCTTATTTTCATTGACTTGTTTGACTTTTATCAAGATAATGGGACGGAAGGAGTATATATATATATATATATATATATATATATATATATATATGAAAAAAAATCCAACAAAATATCTTATACATACATGTTTTCTCTTAAATAATATAGATTTGGGTTCGAGTTTTATATTTGGAAAAAATCCCAATTACTAAAATAATCAATCTCATTGGACTGTAGATGTCGATCTAGATGATATCCCCAACTTGAATGATTATTGCTTCCATAAAAGAATACATGTAGCTAGAAAAATAAACTCCTTAAAGTATAATCTTTAGAGGCAATAATATAGTTTATTGAGTCACCGAATTTGAGCGTGAGTGCAAGAGTTTAAATTTTCACAACATACTCCACCCACCATTGATGTATCTTGTGATACTCCCCTTTATACTTCTTTAAAAATCATAAGCATCCAAAAAATTCTATCTTTATTTGTTTATAAGTAAAAGAATGAAAGTTATAGGAGCATTAAGGTGTTCAACCTTTATACAATGAATAGACTAAAACCAACAAAATATATTTCATAAGGATGATCATGAAATTCAAGTCTATGGATATTACATCATTAAGCGAAGTCATAAAGATTCCAAAAATGCAAAGCACAAAACCATCTTCATGATTGAATTTGAATTAAGTCCATAACATACATAAAACTAAATTTCGTATTAAAAAAATCACTTCATTACTCATGAGCTATATGAACCAAAACCACTGCGAACCAAAAACTTTTCCAAATTAAACTTGCCCCAATATTCTAATACCATAGGGAATATTTTGAAATGTTATGTAATAGAGTCTGTTGGCGGAGAAATCATTAGTTGGTCCTGAATAATCAAGTCATTCATGGTCGGGCAATAATAATATGATACGTATGATTAATAATTACCCATGATTTTTATTTTTTTTAATTTTTAATTTTATTTGAATATTTGATAAATTATAATTGGCCTGAACCATGAATGACATGATGATTCAGGACCAACTAATAATTGCCCGTTAGCAAGCCACATGTGTACCTAGAAATTTTATCTTAAAATAATTTGGTATAATCTTGGATAAGCACCGTATTAGCATGTTGGCCAAGCAATGATATAGTTGATACTCTTTTCTATAAATACAAATCCAGGCTATCTGTCTCGCCATTAATTAATTTATTATCTAAAATTAGTATGTGTTGGCCTTCAAAGTCCATCGCCCCATGATTGATTCGGCCATCATACGCACAATTTATCCCATTTCATTATTTTATGATTCGAATAGAGTTTTTCAGGACGATGCAATGATGGATATTAAGAATGGAGCTAATAAATTAATTAAGTCAGTAATCGTTTTAAATTTGGCTATGAGCATGTTTTCCACTGAACCTTTTTAAAAAAAAAAAAATTAAAATACATACATATATATATATATATATATATATATATATATATATATATATATATATATATATACTGCGAATCCTCATGAAACAGATACGCTAGAAAACAATATATCAACAACAAAAATAAAATAAAATAATTTCAAATTTCTTATATCATGTGTTTTTTCCTCTCGCACTGCACTCTTATTACTATTATTTTTTTTGTACAGTGAAAAAAAGAAAAAGGCTACAATGTATAAGGAACTCCATCCTCGTATGATCAGCTGCAATAATTTATCTCATACTAGGAGGAGGGGAGTTGTACACAATAAGATTATCACTATTGGATTAATATTGGTTTAGTATCACTTTCGCCATTGCTATAAGTATCTAGAGATGGGAATTTTGAATTTCATTTCACTACTTTGCGACATTCTCTGAAATGTTCATTTTGTGGGTTGCAATTTTTTTTAATAAGAAAAATTCATTCCAAGAAAAACATACTTCTTGCTAAAATTAACGTAGTACAACCACCACAGGTCACAACTTACATAATGTTCAGACCACCTACGCCAACATAATAAAACTAAGAAAGGTAGGAGCAACCAACCCCTGTTCTAATAATCATTCAACTCCCATATGATTGTAACAACCAACCCCCCTTACGACAAAAGAGTAACGGTAAGGCAATATTAGAAAGTGTCAACACCATTACAGAAATAAAATCAGTAAGGCATATCTAATAGACTAATAGTCCCTCCATCACACCTACTTGCACCATCCAAACACTCAAACTTCAAAATTAATCATCCTTTTGAATTTAAATGCAATACGTATAGAGGCAGAGCAAAGGATTGGAATGTCATTCAGAGAAACACGTTCTTCCTTTCGGGAAGGGAGGATTAGGAAAATCCTATTGATTGCAATTTTCTCCATACCACTGGAAAAAACATGAAAAAAGGCTCGAATGGTACGATCCCGTCGACACCCCATAATGAAAGGGGCGATCTCGTAGTTCTTTGGTCTGTGAAGATACGTTGTTAGGTGCTTCGTTTTTTTTTTTTCCATTGAGGCTCGAGGATGCGGTTAAAATACGAACCCGCTTATAGTTTGCACCAGTACAAATTGTATATCTAACGGATGTCAAAAAAGGAAAATGATGGACGATCAAGATTGAAAGGGATGGCAGAAAAAGCTGGAGCACGTGAAAAGCTATACCGCATCACTGTTCATCTCCCTCACGAACACTCTCACTGCATCTCCATTGCCATGCCATTACCAGTTGGCCAACTACAAACAGCAAATGGCTGGCTTTAGTCAACTTGGAAACAACATCTTTAACAGAAAACTTGCGATCTTTGACAAACCACAAGGAGGTTATGGTGTTCTTTTTCAAGCTTCTATTTCGCTGCAAGAACTAACTGCAGAATAAATAAATAATATTAACAAATTTGCAGTTACGCAAATTTAATTACATTTTAATTCCAATCATAATTTAAGCTTTTGGATAGAATGAAGCGTTTGAAGTGCGGTTGTGGGACTTGAAACGAAAATTGAAAGAATATTGGGTGACGGTGGAGGAGCCGTCGCGTCGGAGGTTGTCGGTTAGATCGTCGTTTGATGTTGCTGAAGAAGATGAATGATGCTTTTCTATGGTGCCATTTCAAAACATGTTGCTTCGATTCTCATTTTCAATCCAAAACATTTTTTACTCACCTTACTTTTGGTCCGTAAGATCTGCAGTTTGTATTGGTCCGAACCATTTGCCAATACGTATTCTAAACGGATCCTATGGTATAATTTAGGCAACTTCCTTTTCGTTTTATCCACAAGTAAACAAATAAGTGCATGTTTGGTTGCAAATTGAATCGGGTTAAAATCATATTCACAATATAGCAAATACAGAAGCTACAACATGTTAAGTTGGCCAAGACGCGCGTTTAGATAACAGTTTTTAGCCAAAAAGAGCATGATTTTTTGGACAACCATAATTGGGAAATAACCACAAGCCAAAATAACGACCAAGAATTTTGAAACAATTTTTTTTTAAACTGAATTTTGAAACATATTGAATAACCTAAAATATTCATATGTAGGCTCATTGCAAAATATTCGCGTCGAATAGATGTGCTTGAAAAAACAGAGAATTAGTCCCCAACCCCTATCTTATAGTCACAACCCTCATTTTAAAAACAAAATGATGATCATAATATTTCTAGTTTTTATTTTTTCTTCCAAACCCCAAACTCTTTTACTTTGCTATTCAAACCCCAAATGCCAAACTCTCTCACCTTCCTTAGCAAATTTCTTCTCAAACATTTTTTATTCTAACCCCAAACTTCTTAACGTTCACCTTCACTCACGTTTCGAGACCCTTCCATCGAAATGTGTTCAAGTGCGTTTACCTTTTCACCACTGATGCAATTCTGTGTTGAAAAAGTATTAATTTTACGACACTGGTATGTTATAATTTGTTAACTAAATTCCGACAACCATTTCTCGAAAAGAAAAATCTTTGCATTTGGACAGCAATTCCAACACCTCTGTATTGGAAAATAGTTTTTCCGCTATTGATTTATCATAAATTAGAAATAGTGGCCATTGATCGAAAGAGACAAACGAGCGTGGTAGTGTTGTCCTTCTCCAACTATGAAAACTTCCAGTGAGTGAGAGAGGGGTTTGAATGTGAGAGAGATTCGAGTGTGGGAGAGAAGTGGGGTTTGAAATTTTTAAGAGAAGAATATAAAAAATGACATTTTTAAGAGTAAAAAAATTTTTGGGATTTGAAAATTAAAATGTGGGGTTGAGAACTAAAACTCTTATGTGTTGTTGGACTTTTAATTAGGGATGGACTTTACCTGCTTGTCCGTGTCGCAGTGTGTTTTTCCTTCATTTCATTTTTTTGAGAACCAATTTTCCCACCCCACTTCAACATTCTTACACCCAACTTTTTTTATCTTTCCCAAAATGGGGACCCACCCCTTCTCACACACACCACCACAACACCCCACCCCCACACACCCCACCCCCACCCCCACCCCAGCCCACTGCACCCCACGACACCCTTTCCCTCACCCCCATCAGCACCACACCACACTCCACCCTTTCCCTTTTCCCCACACCATATAAACATCCACACCCGCAACTGACATCGTCCCAACACCGACACTCACGACCCCAGCCACGGTGGCTACCACCCTTCGTCATTTTTTTTAAAAAAAATTTCGACCTCGAGTCATGAGGCCCCTCACCACCGGGGTCATGAAGAGCCTCACAACCACCTCATTAAATAGGTAGTCTATCGTGAGACACCCCATTATTATAGGTCGTGACCCCTTTCATGGCCTATACAATGGGGTGGGTAGTGAGGCTCCTCACGACCCCGGTAGTGAGGGGCCTCACGACCCGAGGTCGAAATTTAAAACAAAAACAGAGAAAAGAGGAAGAAGAAGGAAGGGAAGGGAAAGGGTGAGGTGGAGTGGGGGTGGTGCGGTGGTGTGGGGTGTGGGGTGTGGTGGGGCTGGTCTGACGATTGGGGGGTTGTTGTGGCGGTGGATCGATGGTGTGGGGTGTGGGGTGTGGTGGGGCTAGGGTGGGGTGGTGGCGTGGTGGAGGTGGTGTGCATGTGGGGAGTTGGTGGTGGGTGGGGAAGATGAAGATGAGGATATTTTGGAAAATAGAAAATAAATGGGGTGTGAGTATTAGGGTGTGGGATGTGTAAATTTTTTCTCTTTTTTATTTAGAAATTATTTTGCATTTTATTTTTTTACATTGTTATTCCATTTAATGTTGTTTAATTTCAAACCCACATTATTTCATAGCATTGTTTAATTTTTTTAAGGCAAATACTAATAATTGTTTTTGGTGCATTTATTAAGTAGTCAAATATAGTAAATAATAATTGAAAAATGTATTTTTTTTAAATTCTTGAGACACAGAGTAACGCACATTTATGATTAATTTTTTAAGTATAGAAACTCTAACAAATATCTTAAAAATACTTGTTAGTAAAACTTTTTTTAAATAAAGAAAAATTCCATTCCCAAACTCGTTGAAGTATAAAGTATGCTCCTTGTAAAAAAATAAAAATAAATAGTCTAGGTACAATTATAAAAACCAAATAAGTACATGGTATATTATTTTTAGCCAACAATCGGTTGGCTTAATTAGTTAGTAAGGATTAAGGTTGTGGTTTAAGAAAGATTTTGTGTTCGAATTTTACCGAATGCGAGAACAATGTTAGACCCTGGTATTCGGCCCACTGGGTCGACTAATCTAATTTGAGGGAAGTTCCGGGGTTAAGGTTTTATTTTTCTCTCAAAGTTGTCAATGTTGATGCGCGCGCGGGGGATCAAACCGTGATTCGCCCTACCCCTGATACCATTGTACCAACAGCTCGTTGGTGTCATTATACAGAATATGATAGCGTATAGATTATTTTTATCTATCTCTCACAGAATTTAATCTTTTTTATACGCACATTTTATTAAAATACAATAAAAGCAACGTTAGACACCTAATGATATGTTCAAGTCTTGACATGAAGACTCATTTCCTAAAATTAATCACACTAAACATGCTTATATTAGAACGGTGCAGGTCCTCAATAAATAGCGAAGATAACAGTGCTGCTGAATATAAAATACAAACACTTAAATTCGATCCATGATAGCTGTACGAATTTTCTCCTGAAAAATTTTTGAGTTCCATTGCAAGTTTCTCTTAAAAAAATAGTTTTATTTTAAAACATATTGAATTTAAAAAATCGAATAATGATGGACTTTGATTTTCATTGCAAGTTTCTCTTAGTATACTGTATTTTTTAAACAATGCTCTTAGAGAACAAAACCCATTTTTTATAAGAAACTCCTTAACTTAAATTATTGCCGATGATAATATCACAGAATTTGTGTTGGAAAATTAAACTTCCTCCATTCTCTTAATTTATTATTGTTGATGTATTTCTAACTTGATGGCATTTTTATTAATAATAATAATGTTATATATATGAACATCTAAAATCAATATCAACATTTAACATTTACATTTACATTTTTTTTAGAAAATAAAGGAAAAATAAGACGTATGAAATTTTGAAATGACTTTCCTTTATTTTCTAAAATGGTAGCAGGTATTAAACGCTGATATTGGATTTAGATTTTTACGTAATATTATTGTTTCATTATATATGAATCTCTACATCCTATAAGTTATAGTTTCGAGATGTTGTAATTTTAATGAGTGTGCTTAGATCTATTATATCACATGCATCATGTATTACTATAAGAGCATCTATAAATACTGATGTACTTACGTATGCATTTAATTTGCTAGAAAGCCAAAATAAGCTTTTCAAGCTAAGTAAGCTAAAAATAAAAATCTAAAAGCAAAAAGTGTAAATTCAAAGAAATCAATAAAGTGATATTATAAGAGAGTTTAGCATCCTCCTTCACCACATATCCCTCCTTAATTATTTCCTTCAATATGATGCATACATGCAAAAGGTTGCTAGTGTTCTTAATCTTATCTAGCTAGCTAGCTAGCTATTAACATGGGTCTATCTTTCACAAAACAAAACATTACCATGGTCCATAATCATGCTCGAGGTAACCCTATGGGAATGATGCATGATCCACTTGAGAAACATTAAAGTTTGATCATTAATATCTACTTGGGACACAAGAGATCCGAGGATCTCTCCCCAACATTATTATCATCATCCAATACCACCCTTGTACCCTGAAAATACGATTTTCTCCCCGATCTATTCCAATTATTCATACCGAAAAATGGCGTAGTCAACGAGAACCTCCATTGCTCTTCGCTTCCACCACTACTAAAGCTTCTTGTCCTGTAACCCTTCCTCCCACTGCTCATTCTCCTAAAACTCATGCAACTATTTGTACGCTTCAGCACTGTAGTGTTCAACATCAACATCTCATCTGGTAACCTCAGAGTAAACCTTTCAAAGTTCTCCTCAGAGTGATGACGACCCATCGAGTTAGACCGCCGTGGAAACAAGACATTAAATAAAAAATCGGTTGATCTTGATCGTGGTAATCGGTTATGATTCATAGTGTGACTCCTCTTAAGAAAAACGTGATTCGATGCTTCCGTATCATTATTATTTTCGGTTTTTATGCCTTCTTCTTCGACGATAACGATCGCTTCCTCGTTCGGAATCTGAATGGGCACCATCGGAGGCGTGTCTTCGGGTCTTGGAACTAAGTTTGCACGGCAAACAGGGCAAGTGGAGTGAGAAGATAACCAAACATCAATGCAACTAGGGTGGAAAACGTGGTTGCATTTAGGGATCAAACGCAGCGTTTCATCATCCTCGAACTCATTTATGCACACGGCACAAACCAAGGTTTCTTTGCCAATCTTTAGTCCCTTCACGTTGGAGTAGAGGAAAGTTGGGAACGTGTCAATGATCTCTTGGTCGAGACCACGAGGCTCGCGGCGGGATCGACCATCGCTGTCTCCGGTGGGGAGAGCGAGGTTGATCCTGCTTAGAGTTCGGGTTCGGCCACCCGAGCATTGACGAGAGCAGAGGGAAACGAAGCCTGAGACGAAGAACATGACGACCACGATGGCCATGACGGCGAAAACAGAGGATTTGTTGTTGGTGTTAGGGTCCAGTGGTTGTGCTTCTACGAACTGAGCAGTTGCTGGTGATGAGGTGAGAAGAAAAAGAAGGAGGAGGAACAAAGAAATAAAGGCATGGCTGTGATTGGAACAGTAGATTTTGATTAGGTGAGTTTGCTTTTGGAGGCTCAATTGCTGAATTTTATTGTTTATGAAGCATATATTTGCATGCATGTCACCCATTGAATAAAAGGGAAGGGAAAGTTATAAGATGAAGTGATGAACCAAAAAAACAATAACATCAAAGCACAAACTTTTAATTTGCTTCAAGCTATGGCCAGAGGAGAAACCGGGGTTGTCGTGATACTATTAAGTAGTAGTAGTTTTTTTTTTTTTTTTTTTATGTTTTTGTTTTAATTTGCTTTTAATTATAAATCTTCTAGCTAGCAAGAGGAATCATATTAGTGTTTAGGGGGTGGTTTTGGTAGAAAAACGTGGGCTTTTATGACCAAAGAGATGATAAGAGAGTTTTGTTTTGTTTTTAAAGTTAATTTTTCATGAGTTTGGGAAGCCATCAAGAATTGGCTCCTCTCCCTTGTGCATAACCAAAGGATAACAAGGTTTCTTATTTGTTGGGTGAGAGTGAAATATTATGGTACGAACCCAAGGCGAAGAGAAGCAAAGAAAATATAAAAACAATATTATACATTGCTGGCTAACATATTAGAATATTTCTACCATGCAACCAAATTTTGGATTGTTACACAATAATCCTTTTATGAACTAATGGTTGTTTGACAAATCATCAAATCAATCTATATCATTACCATATTAATATATATGTCAAAATTGAATTCTTGCAATTTGATCTAATATCAAAGTTGAATTATTTTAATTTAGACCTTTTGTCTCACATATAGCTCATGTTACAATGACGCATTTTCACGGGATGATTTGTCAAGCAACTATTAATTTATCAAAAATTTATTTGTGCATCAATCCAAAATTTGGTTAGTATGTCAAACTAATTAACTCCAATTGATACTAGTAAAAACGAGTTGATTCTTAAAACAATGTCTCGGTTAACAAATAAGATTAGAGGAGACCGAAATATATGCCGATCATTTTCAGTCCCAATCTAGAATGTTTAATGGAAACAAATGGGGAATAGTGATGAGGTTCAGCACCGAAAAGGAAACTTACAAGCTAAGGTTGTCTATTCTTTCTAAGCAGCTAAACAATTAAGGGCATAACTTACATTACATGTGATCAAATTTTAAATTGTTACTTAATAACTTTTATTAACCAATGATTGTTTGACAAATTATTCAATTGTTTGACAAATTATCCCGTGAAAACATGTACTTGTCACATTAGCTTATGTGAGACAAAATGACTAAATTGAAATAACTCAACATTGATATCGGGAGCAAAATGCATAATTCAATTTTGACTTATATAGAGTTGATGTAACAATGACATAGATTGACTAGATCATTTGTCAAACAACTATTGATTCATTAAAATGTCGTTTTGTAACAATCCAAAATTTGGTTACATTATAAAAAATATTCAACAATTAATTATTAAATTCAACAATTTGGTTACATTATGAAGGCTTGATTTTGGCTTACGGGTCGTAGCAACAAACCTTCCATGTCGCTGTTCGAATGGCTTACCAACCAAATGGAAAGCTTGAAATCATCATATTGCTAGCTTTGTTTTTGCTATCAATATATTTTTTTCCTATAAAAAAATTATTATAAGTGTTTCGTCCGGCTATGCCGTTAATTATTTCAATTTGGAGTCAGGCCACTACACAGAGAAGTTGAATGGGATGATGCGTATCAATTACGAGTTAACTAACCCATTTTTTCTAGCTAAGACAATATATATTTGGAATTCTAATGCTCCTTTGAAATCAAAAGCTTTTGGTTGGAGGATCTTAATCAACAAAATTCCCTAAAAATAAATTTGGTTAGGAGGGGCATCGACTTATTTTCAGATCAGCGCCTATATATTTTTTGCAGGGAAGAAGTTGAAACCACAAACCATCTCTTTTTTGCTTGCAAGGTCGATCACTTATGGGATATGTCAAGATTTATACAAATGGTTTGGCTTATCGTCGGTCCTGCACAATGAGGTACCTGCACTTTTTCACATCACAAGCTTTTTATTAAGGAAAAGAAACTTAGAACAACTTGGTCAATGCTTTGGCTCCTGGGGTGTGGTGTATTTGGCTCACTAGAAATCAAATAACTTTCAATAACAAGGCTTTGCACAATGAAGAACTGATGGATCAGATTAAGATGAAGGCGGCTTGGTTTTGGTTAAATGCACGTTGTAAGAGACCCTCTATGTCGATGTACGAATGGCTAACGAATCCGGTGGAAAGCTTAAAAGCATACCTTTAATGTACTTTGTTTAATTTGTTTTTACGGTTGTCATTTGTTGGTGCTATTCCTGCTATCTGTTTAAGCAGTGAACATTAGGTGCAGGGTGTTGTTTATTTGGTGTCTTGAATACTATGCTTTTTGTACCTTTTCCCAGCCGGTGGTAAACCTCTTACTATTTGGCTGAGGTTTTAATCAATCTTTTTTTTTCCTATAAAAAAAATATATGTTTATATATATATATATATAATATTTCTACCATACAACCAACTTTTGAATGTTGGTTGAACAAAAATCCCCTAGTAAACTAATGTTTGCTTGATAAGTTAACTATTAAATTCATGTCATTTTCACATCAGCTCTAAATCACTGCTATGTATTAGCTAAATTTATTAAGTAACTAACCATTGATTCATTAGAGAGTTGTTGTACAACCATCCAAAATTTGATTACCTAAAAATAGTGCAATTTTTTTAATTTACCATTCTTAGCTAACTAGATTGCTAATACTCTATGGAAAGGCGGGTGGTGAAAATGTAGGTTATACTAGTCTTAAAAATGTGCCCTAGAATATGATGGGTTTGGGATTTAGATATTAGATCTATATGTAAAAATAATAATATTATTATTAATCCAGTCCCTAGATTAATTATTTTATTAGGTTGTAATTTAAAGCATTTTTTGTTTTTCTTATTAGATTTAGTAGTTCTAGCCTTTTAAGCATGATGTTAAAGTTTAATAAATATTATGTGTATGGAAGACTTAATTAAGTTAAAGGTTCTTTTAAAAATTGAACGAATTTAAAATATGCTTAAATATTCTTTTGATCCTTTAATTTATTTTATTTTTAGGTTTCAGTTTGGTATTTTATTTTTAAAGAAAGTCATTATAATCCTTTATATTTTTAACATTTGTCAATTTCATCATTTCGTCATGACGGTGTTAAATTTTCACCTCCGGAATATACTGATTTTGCTTAAGATTCCTTTTCCAATCACCATAATCTTCATTTTATCGCCATGATTTGAAATTTTAAAACAAAATAGGCAAACATGAGAGTGAAATTTCACCTAAAAAATTAGAACTACATTGAAATTTTATCAATCAGTATGTCAAATATGTGGAAAAATGCACATTCAACTAACTGAAAGAACAAACATATGATAAAATCATTATATTTCAGTGAAAATTTAACATCATCATGATGATAGGATAAATTTGACATGTCAAAAACATGAAAGACTAAATTGACTCTTTTTAAAAATAAAAGATCAAATTGAAACCTAAAAATAAGATAAATAAAGGATCAAAGAAGTATTTAAGCCTTTAAAAAAAAGAAAGGAAGGAAGAAAAATATAGATAAAGTCATAAACGTAAAATACAAAATGGTAGTAATATATGATTTGTATCTAGGAAAATTTATGTAATTAGCATATCTTTTATATGTAATAATATGTTTTGTAAAAATTAATCATTATTCAAACTAAAAAATTGAACTATTTCAAACTAAACAATTCGCGAACAGTTCTCGAACTCAAATAAAACCTAAAAATTAGATCAACTTAAAGTTTATTTCGAGTTCGATTTGAACTATTTCTTAACGAACTGAACCGAGCTGAACTAAATTCAGTTTCATTTGCCTCGTTTCCGCCCCTAATTTTGGCCCACATTCAATTTTTTTTATAAGAATTATAAATAATACAAGAGGTAAACTAATCGGTTATAAGAAATTAATTATTTCAGTTCAGCATTTCTGCATTTGTCAATACAAAACTTTTAATTTTCCTACTTTTACTAAGCACTTAATTAAAGCAGCGTCGGGTTTAAAAATTTTATGATGAGATAAAAGAAAAAATACCATACATTTATAAAGGTTTAAAAAAATGTTTATAAGGGAAAAAACAGCATATATATATATATATATATATATATATATATCAATCAAAGATGATAAAAAAATATCATATATAATAAAATAAATAGCAATTGTTTAATGAGTGCATTATTTGCCTTCTCTAACATGTATGTAGGTAGATGTTAATATAAGATTTTATGGGAAATTAAAAAAAATTAGTTAATATTATTAGTAATATTTGAAATATAAATGTTTGATATTTTTTTAAAATTATTTTTTAATTATTATTGATATTTTAAGACATTGTAAATAAATATAAGTATTTTGTATTGACAAATTCAATTCAGTGCATTGATTTTTTTCTTTTCGGAAGAAGCACGGATTTATTTATTAAAATTTTTTAAAACTTTAGCGTCAAAGCAAGTACCTTCCATCTTTCAGGAAGTGTTAAAGGGTAGTTTTGCCTATATTGACTTACTCATTTTATATTCTTTAATCAATTCCCTTGAAGCACTTACTAACACAACCCATAATATTTTAATAATTAAGATTTACTGTTTTGCTTCTTACAAATTACAATCAATCACTAACTACATTACCAGTAGCAAGTCCTATTCGTACAGGGCCATCCCTAATATATTGGGGGCTCTAGGACAAATTTTTTTATAAAAATAGGCCTAATTTATTAAATAAAGTTATCACATATAAATTAACGAAGACTTTTCTAAATTTCAGCCATAAGAGCTAATTTGTAAGATAAAAATGAATTTAATATTTCGAAAACGATAGATTTAGTTTTGCCATACATATTTATTTATTTATATATTTTATTGACCATAAGGTTGAAGTTAAACAAAATTTTTATTTTGTTACAATAAATAATAACAAAATTAGTTATGAAATAAAAAAAAACTAAGCATAGATAGTAAATTAATTTTTGAGTGAAAGCCCAATTTAGTCTCTCAAGTTTTTCGACTGGGACACTTTAGTCCTTCAAGAATTATAATTCACTTTTAGTCCCTAAAAAATTTAAAAAAATACCACTTTAGTCCATTTTTTCATTCCATTAACTACTATCACTATTTCCAGAAGCACTAGAGACATACATTTACTAGGAGGCCATTAGCACCTAGGAATGAAATGTTACATTGTATGCCAATAGTGACAGTAGTTAACGGAATGAAAACATGGACTAAAGTTGTATTTAATTTTTTAAATTCTTTAGGGACTAAAAGTGAATTATAATTATTGAGGGACTAAAGTGTCCCAGTCGAAAAACTTCGGGGACCAAATTGGATCTTTACTCTTAATTTTTTTGAATTCCTTTTCAGATTGAACCTACAATCGCACCCAGACCCAGACCATGCTTTTGAGATAGCGAAGTTCGTAGAGTGTACAACAGTCCATGGCGTTGCTAGCACTACTTGAAGGCATTTAATGTCTCTTGAAGAAGCATGCACCCTTAATTTATTTTATCTTAATCATAATTAATATGAGGTGTTTGAAATTTGTTATTTATAATTCTTATAAGTGAAAATTTTCTCACCTCAGATGCTATAACCATAAGATCACAAAGCTCCAGCTGGAGCCAACGATAACAATTTTCCGCATCCAGTAAATTAATTTAGACCCGTATGAGTAGGTTCAAATCTAAATTATTCTAGTCTTATAATTACCCTTTGCTTAACGACATCAATTACAATATTCTAATTAAATTAAACAATAACGTGATTTATTATCAGTAAGGCTAACTAATAATTGATGCAACGTTTGAAATTGTTGTCGTTTGAAGTAATTATTAAAGGGGGAATCCTGCAGAAGCATGGCACGTCATGATCAGGGATTGATCGAACATGATCTGCATTATTCCAAGAGATACCATTGAGTACGAATGTCTCAGGCTTTGATTCGGAGTACTGAAGATTGAAGCATCGCGAATCTGCTTTAACTTTAAGGATCTGCAACTGATAATTGAGTTACAATAGCTGATGATGAATTGGTAGCTTCGATATGATTTAGCCATGTGACACTTGTTTCCGTCTAAATATATAGCTGAAAATAAAGTAGTGATGGACTCAAAAACTTCAGAAACTATAGCAGGGGCAAAGATGACATATAAATATGAATAGTCACTGCGATCGGCGGTGGATACTCCGGTCATGGACAAAAAAAAAAGATGACATGTAAATATGAATAGTTCTTTTGAATTTTGATGATTTAAATGTCTGAATATTTAAGCAATTGAGGCAAATATAACGTACAAATTGTACATTACAAATATACGAATAAAAATCTAACCTAAAATTGAAACAAAATCTTTTTGTTTTTGCCTTCACTATGGTCTGATTGGATCCGTTCCTGTCAATGAGTTATGAAGTTGACCATCAGAATAAATAAATAAATATAGGCATAGGCAACATAGGCATAGGAAAATGTTAACCTTCACGGTTCTAGCCTTCTAGAGCAAAGACATAAACATTGTAATTCTATAATGTTTGATAACATCACTTAGCAAGTTACATAAGTTAGCTAATGAATTTAATTGTTCAAAAATAATCATTAGGTGGTATTTATGTCAAAGAGCTGCAAGATTAGAGCATCCCAATGCTCATACAAGCATATAAGCTTGTATAATAAATATACTTTTTGTTTTATCTTTTAAAAAAAAAAGTATATATACTTTTTGTTTTTGTTTTTGTGTTTGTGTTTTTTTTTTTAAAAAAAAAATTTGTATACTTTTTGTTTTACCTCTAATACTAATTTTTTATAAGCATATATGCTTAGTCAAAAACAACATTCATTCCTTAATTAAAAGTTGCACAAGTGTATGTTAAGAGTATATAGGTCTTCAATTTAATACGTGGGATTCCTCTTATTATACAAACTACAAAGTGTATGTTACGATTAGAGTGTTAAATTAGGTAAAAAACATATGCAAAAGAATTGATGACATAAAAAAAAAAATAATACTATAATAGTGAGTTTTAAGCATATATGATATGTGCTTGTACTTGACATACTCTTATAAGATTCAAAGTTTGGCGCCATCTTTTTCTCTCAAACAAAAATATTTGTCTTAAAAAAATAAAACCAACATATCATATACTCTCTCTAGTCGTATACACCTAAGAACCTCTAGGCAAAATTTGGATCCACAAAAAAATAATTAATGTTGTTGGCAGCATTAGAAAGGTAAACATTTAATATATTTTTTCAAAATTATCCATATTATTATTATAATTATTATTGAGATTCTAGAAAGTATTAACTCAATAGATATGTTTTCGGAAATAAGTAATTAAATGTTATTAGAAATTGGAATAGATTCTTACTGACCATTTTTTTTTTTTCTTTCTAAAAAGATTGAGGTAGCAACCACTTAGCTTGACCTCGAAGATCAGACGTACAGAATCGAAGACAAAGTTTAGTAAAAGGGTGGCAGACAAACAACAGCTTAAAGTGCCAAAAGTCGAAGCAGTGAACCCAAAGTTAGATGCTGTTAGCCTGTTAATGGTTATGGTCGGCGGTGCATGACGGCACATGATATTGAAGAACCCTGTTCAGACTCGAGAACCTTGTGCATCAAACGCCAACATATAAAACACAATACTCTCATGTTCCCAGAATTTGAGGTACTCCTTCGCAGAGATTTCCTTAACAAGTCAACAATTCTATGAGCCAACAGGGCTAGCCTTTAGCTGATTAATAAAATCAAATAAACCAGTTGGCTTACCACATTATTCTATACTACTACCTATATAGTATAAATTACAAGTACCTTGTGCCCGGATGCCTCGGTTGGAGTTGCTGGTAGCGTGTTTTGTGCTTGAAGCACATGCAATTAATCAACTTAGCACACATAATGGCTAGTTAATTAATAATTAATTGCTACATTTTATATTCTGGATTGCTCTGTTTTCATTAGGAGCAGCCGTGTGTCTCATATAGAGACAAAAATACTTAGGTGTTAGTATAGAATAGATTAGGGATTACGCGTTTAAATTGCCATGTTAATAAGTCGTTACATAATTCAACTTTCATATACACCAATCAACTCAATTTAGGAAGGATATGACATCTTTAATCTATATCGGAATAGCAATGATATGACGTCTGGCTTGCATAATACGACCCACGAGTTAACAATCAATTTCTCAAGCATTAGTTAAGTAACAAAATAATACTGTATATAATAAGTTTTTTTTTTACAAAAAATTCAGTAATTAGACAATATTTCATATATGTATATGCAGGGACGGAGGCACATATAGAAAAGTGGGGGCACGTGCCCCCACAAAATTTTTAAATAGAATTATTGCTAAACTTATATATATAAATAAATATATAAATGCATATATTATTACTAGAATAATTATAAAACTAGTTTTGGATTGAATATTTTTCTATTTTGAAATTGTATTGTTGTGGCACATTATTATTATTATTATTATTATTATTATTATTATTATTATATGACTTACATTTTTGTAAAGGTTGAGTATCTCTTTGATAACACTAGAAATTAATATGTTTTTTCTTAATTATATTTTATATTGTTTTATAAGCAGTATATTACTCTCTTTGTTAATATTTATAAGTCACACTTAACCAAAACACACGAATTAAGATAAGCAGTTCACTTGTTTTTTAACAAAAAGATATCTATCAATTTTGCACTTTTACTTATTTTTTATTTATCACTTTTACTTATTTTACTTGCATTACTTTTTTTATGATAAATTGAACTTAGTTAATTAGAACACTCATTTAATAATAATAATTTAGTGAAAAAATTAAATACCTCCTAAAAAAAATATAATGTGACCTAATGAAAGAACAGATGAAATATAATTGTAATCTTTTATATTTATATATGTGTCGCCCCCACATCTAAAAATTTCTGGATCCGTCACTGTGTATATGTGTGTGTGTGTTAGTTTTCCTATAAAAAGAATAAAGAGTGGGTTGAGTACTTGATGAGTTCATCACATGCAGCATAGCATCTCAAACAATTGGCATATTTATTTGTTAAAAATTATTGTTGATTTATATATGTACTAGCGCAGCTGATCTGAATTAGCAAGTTGCCCTGTAGTTAAGACTTAAGCAGTCATCGAATCCCATAATCTATAACTTTTTCTGATACATTCAGAGGAATGCCAGTTGGGTTTGGATTATTCTGTACTAAATTAATCATCTTGTACTCGTAGATCAAAGATTAGCAGTGGCTCTATATAATATTTGATGGAATAACAGTATAACACATCGGACCCAAAAAAATAATGATGGAATAATAACACGAATTGAAATTGGTTCCACTCACAATGGTCATAACAAATATTATGGTATTTGCAATATTCAGAAGAAGGGAGTCCCAAGAAAAAAGGGACGGAAACGTACTGAATACTGGAGAACTGGAGATGTGGTCAAAATGTCAAATGGTTAATTAATAAATTCGTGTGTTTAAATTTTGATACTTATAGTATTAAAGTATAGTTATCTTAAATGATCATATAAAGTTTTGAGATTTATCATGGTTGAACTTTCATTTATAAGTAAAAAATAATAATAATAAAATGCTTAATTATGTCTCAAGTTGCTGAAGTTTGGGGTACTTTTAACAGATACTTTTATTCTTTTTTTTTTCATTGTTTTACTCCCCGAAGTTACTTCTAGTTTGTCATATGCCTCTACTACCAATTCTGACCAATTTTGCTGACATGTAACATCTACTGATCAGACACATGAGGTTAGGCACGTGGTGCCCCGTGGGCGAAGATTATTATTATTATTTTTTAAATTAAAAAACTAAACATTTTTATATTTTTAGTTAAATAAAAAAAAGGAAAAAAGATAGAAGAGAGAGGTCGTCTTTGATCGTGTGACATCACGCGACACCACATGACCAATCTCTCGCGCCTGACTAGGATTCCGATCTTACATGTCGCAAAATTGATCAGAATTTGTAATAGGGGTATATGACAAAAGCAAAAATAACTTCGGGGAGTCAAACATTGAAGAAAAAAAAGAACGAGGGTATCTGACAAAAGTATCCCAAACTTCAGGGACTTGTGATATAATTAAACCTAAAAAAATGTTAATAAGTGCTACTCCATCGGTCACACAAGGATGATAACAAATTGAAAAAGTCAAAAAATTAAAAAGATATAATGTTTTATTTAACACATCAATAAATTATCGAACACCTAATGATCAATAAATCACAATTCAAAGTTTACAATTTTTAAGTTTTGCATTAATTACTTTGAGACAAATTTTTTTTGACATTTTTAACCATTGTGATACGGAGAGAGTTCAATATTTAATTTAAGAAAACAAAAATAATTATTAAAAAGGATAAATTTAACATATAAAAATGATTTAATTTACTTTATAATTTAAGTATTAACTTGTTCATTTTGTATTAAGCACTTATTAGCATCTCATAAAGTAACAGGGACGTTGGAGAGAGTAAGGAGCATCGTGTTCAGCATAGATGATGACAGAGAGTGGCCCTTTGTGTGGTCACATGAATTCCTCTGAAGCCGAACTTGTCCCTGCGCCTGAACTATGTTTTTTGGCTGTTGTTCTTTCTTTATATTTGCTCTGCTTTGGATCTTCTTCCTCTGAATCTCTGAGATATCACCCGCTTTTCGTGACCTTTCTCTGTTCCATGGCCAAGTGTCCGACCACATTATTACCCAATGAAACCATACGCATATTTAATTGAAAAAGAAAAATGTTGTAATAATTGAATGCAGGTTTGACTAATAAGTGTTCTAAACAAATAAGTTAAACATAGGTGGAGGATAACAGAGAGTTAGTAACTGAAAGTTGTTGCCACTTAACTAAGTGATAAATAGTTTGATCTTTAAATCTTGTAAACATAAGAGGTATTGTTAAAAGAATTGTTCCAAAAAATTTACCAGTAGTTGAAGGGATTAGTCGTTTTACTCACATGGATGAATACATTAAAAAAAAAAAACACATAAGTTAAACCAAAAAAAAAATATTGTATTAAAATCACAAATTTAAATTTGATCTTAAAATATTCAAATAAATAATATTTTCCTATTCAAATTTTGATTGGTAAATTATTTAACAAGTTGGAATAAAAGTAAATTTTTTTTTTCTAACAACCCTTTTAAGCCATGATTAGGAGGTTGAAGATTATATTGGGGACATGTAGCATGATAATTAAATTTACACTCTGGGAATATCCACATGATCCTAATTTGATTTTGATTAGGAAAATTTGTTTCGATTGAGGTTAAGATAAATCAAAATCAACTTCAAAAGACGAGATGAGACGAGTTTGGATTATAAGTATTGATCATATTCTATCTCATCCATACCCCCAAAATCGAATTGATATAAAAATTAAATAGTTTATATTATGATAATAATTTAATATTCAAGTTATACTAACTTCTTTTCGTTAAAGTTATAATTTAATTTTTATGTTTTTTAAAAATATTTTTATACTTTTATTTTGATTAGAATGAATTTGATACAATCTAATTTTAAATAGTAAAAAGATAATTTAAAAAACAAATAAAAATAATGGGACTGATTATCTATGAGTTTTTCTCAACTCAATCATGCACTTTGGTAAGTATTATTTCCTATTCTCACTTTTTTTCTTTTCTCTTTAGAATAGAATTTTTTGTATCCAAAAAAAAAAAGAGGATAAATAGAAATGAGTTTAGGTTTTACTTTTTTATCCTATCCCTCAAATATGCTCGCAGAATAGGAGAAATTAATAATTGATCCAGATCAATGGTTCAGAACTTATCTCAATCATTCAATATTTATTTATTTTAGTTAAAAAACACATAAAATAAATAGTGGATGATGAAAATATATCCGAGACCAATAAACCTAAACCACTTAATAATTATTCCCAAAATCGCCTTAATCCTTATAAGAGCGAGGTTGAGATTTAAAAAACTCGCTCCATTATCATGTGTAATCATAGTTCACCAACTTTGTTGATTTTATATAATCTTTGTTTGGTTTTGATTTGACTTCTGAAACTAAATTCCTAGCTTACCATAGATCCTTAAAAATTAGATTATTATCAAAGAATAGAATAGGTGAAGAATTTAAAGAATATATATATGTATGTACGGATTTTCTTAAAAGCATCTAATTATGAATATATTTTTATAGGAATGATGCGGTTAAGATATATAAAATTTTATAACTTTATTTTTTTAAGAAAACATGTTTAGTTTTTTGTGTTTATTTTCATCTTTTAAAGTTAAAGTTAAGAAAATCGTCCATTAACAATTCAAAAATAATAATTTTTTTTAATTCTTTTGGTTTGTAATTTGGTTTTGTATCTTAAATTGTAATTTGTTTTTGGTTTTATTCTTTTGGTTAAGAATTTTTTTAAATCTAACCTTGTTAATTAAAGAATCTTGTTGATGAGTAAGCTATAAGTACTTCTATAAATTTTTGAGACCCTACTTATTTAAACTTATTATTAAAAGTTCCTCTTAAAAAAAAAGACTTTTTTGAAAGAGATTAGTCTCTGACTGTCGGTCGAAAGACACCTTGATTAAAATGAAAAAAGTTTTTTCCAAAAACAAATATTAAGCCACCTTTTTTATATGCTTTTGTCCTCCTGCCAACCAACCATACTTTGTTCCGCACCTAAATTTATACCCACACACAGTGTTTTCGGCTATAATTAGTTCTTAGAATGGGACGTGATGCATTTGAGGATAAGGCCGGTCAATCTATTCACAAGAAAAGATATAAGATTTATACTTTACAAGATATTCAAAAATACAAGTCACCAGTATTAAGTTTCATCTCAAAATTAATTTATCATGTTAAAATTTTGTCTCAAAACTAATTAATAATAAAAAAATAACTCAATAAATATTTAAATCATACCAAATATTATAAGACAAGGAATGTGAGACTTTTAACAAGGTCATATTCCGATAATCCGCTCTGGGTTTAAACCATGATAACCGGGTCGAGCCAAGTCACGATTGATTGAAACTAATCTCACATGGTAAGAAGTGCAAACTTCTAATAATGCAAACTTACACCTGCATAAAAAATGAAAGGTAGTAACTTGCATAGTCTTGGTGCATAAAATATTAAAATGGAGGTCATGTTTCTCTTTACAAACGGTTGCAAAAATCAATAATTTAATGTAAAGTACTCAGTCAAATTTAAGGAATTAACAAAATGCCAAGAGAATCTCTCTGCGTGTTTCCCTGTTGTTGTATGTGTTTGCTCGATCAAGGAAACTGGTCTACTATGAAACCTCACGTGCATAGTGCTGTAGCTTTTTTGTTTGGGTTAACAATCCCCTTTGAAGCTGATAATAAAAGGGTTACTTTGTTTGCTCTATTAGGATCGTAGTGTTGTGTTTTGGCTTTTGGTCTAGTTTCTTCCTTTCTCTCTTTCTCTACCAAAAACTGCTCTTAGCACCTAATCATTAACCCCTGATCTTCCTTTCTTTTGCAAAGCCATTCTTAGCATCTAATCATTAACCTTCACCTCACTCTATAATTTCCTATACACCCTCCTATAATTTCCTCAGGGCTACTTTTTTCCTTTTGCTTTTCCTATTCCCCATATCAGCACTTTATGTGAAAAGTGATAAACAATGGCCCTAGAAGCTGTGGTTTTCCCACAAGATTCCTTTACTTATGGTTGCAACAACAAAGATTATTTGTACTCCTTAATAGGAGGAGCAAGTGGTGACTTTGGTTTCCAAACTTCAGAAGAAGAGAAAGCCTTTCTTGGAATCATTAACAATAACATAGAGCAAAGTCTCCATGCAAATTGGGATTCTTCTTCTCCCTCTGTGTTGCAAAATGCTAATTATAAGGACCAATGGGATTCAAACTCTTCCCCTGAGGATCAATCTTTGTATGGAGCTTTGCTTCCTCCTCCTCCACCTCCAAAAGTGGAAGAAACCGAGGCTGCCACCACCACCGCCACCATCACAGGTCGACGTAAGCGACGCCGCACGAAGAGCGTCAAGAACAAGGAGGAAATTGAGAACCAAAGGATGACTCACATTGCTGTCGAGCGCAATCGAAGGAAACAAATGAATGAGTACCTTGATGTGCTTAGATCCTTGATGCCACCTTCTTATGTACAAAGGGTATGTTTGATTTGGTTACAAATCTATCAATAATCTTGTTCTTTTAACCTTCTAAACTCCTAGTATATATTTTATGCACCTTCTTTAATTTGTGACCATTTTATTATTGTTCATTGTTATTTTCATAGTAAAAGCCTATTGATAAATGGGGATTGTAATGTAAACATGAAGGGTATGGCAATAACAATATTCTACCCCACATTTCTATTTATACAAAATGTATAATCATTAATTAAAAGGCATCTGCTATGAAATTAACAATAATGATATGTAATCAATGTGTAAAATATGATATCCGAAAAAGGATGTGAGATGCTCATTTTCCTAATTTTAAAATTGTTTTACTTTTATCCTTAATAGTATCAAAATATTGTTTTACTTTTTTACATTAACTTCTGTTAATTGGTGAAATTGGCAATAAAGCAGAGTGATCAAGCGTCCATCGTAGGAGGAGCCATCAACTTTGTGAAGGAGCTAGAGCAGACTTTACAGTGCATGAAGAGCCAAAGGAAAACAAGGCAACAAGCTCATGAGAATGGCTTCCCTTTCTCATCATCACCCTTTGCCGAGTTCTTCATGTTCCCTCAGTACTCAACACGTGCAACTTGGGGCATGAACCAGCAGGCCACGAGCGAGGCTATGATGGCACAGAACCAGAACCAGAACCAGAACCAGTCATGTGCTGTGGCAGACATAGAAGTAACCTTGGTGGACAGCCATGCCAACATAAAGATACTCTCGAAGAAACAACCGGGGCAACTTATGAAGATGGTTGTTGGGCTGCAAAGTCTTAGCCTCAGTATTCTCCACCTTAATCTTACCACTGTGGATGATATGGTCCTTACCTCAGTTAGTGTAAAGGTTAGTTTTAATTTCGTTATGTTGGGTTTATATTACAACAATTGCGATCACGATATGATTACTGAGATTTCTGAAACCGCAATATTGTGACTACAATTGCATATGTTGCGAGTTTCTGCTAGGTTCCTTTAATTTTCTTGAATTTCGTTCTAGTAACAATTTTTTTTTCCTTTTCTTTTGTATTAATTTTTGTGAATAGGTGGAGGAAGGGTGTCAGATGACTTCAGTGGACGAAATTGCAACTGCTGTGAATCAACTATTACACACAGTGCAGGAGGAAGCTGCTTTCAGCTGAACTGAGCTAAACTTGGAATAAAAGAAAAGGATTGCACCCTTCAAAGTCACCAAATTGTGCAAAACAACTTTTAATAAAATTTTATGCGTTTATGTCACTTTGTGTGGCCCTGTCTAGTCATATAGAACAAAGTATAGGCTAATAGGCACAGGCATGTCCATGGAATAAATATGTAAGTTCCATTTCAATAAACTAGGAGAAGATGCTTAATTATAGCTTTCTTTCATCATGTTGTAACCTAGCAGCTGCTAGCTCGAACAAAATTTAAAAAAAAAAAAAGAAAAAAAAAAGAAAAAAAGAAAGAAAATCGGAGGGGACAACCGGTTTATGTTGCGGGGAGGCCCTCCAACTCGAAATGTGTATTCACTTGTCAATTATTAGCGTTATTTCAGCATGAGAATCTTAATTTCCTTGGAATGTTTGTGGATCTCTTACATTATTGAATGTGCTTGCCAATAAGTATTGTATGAGTATTCTCCCTCTGTCCCTTGATATAAGTCATTTTTATCTAATTCACGCAAATTAAGAAAAATAATTATTACTCTCAAATTTATAAAAAATATGTTGTCATTCCAAGGTTACCCATATTTAAAACTTTACAACTCTATTCATTTCTCTCTCTATTGTAATTATTACTCTATCACCCCTATGCAATTTTGAGAGGTGTATTTGGAATAAACTCTTTAATACTACCTAGATATTCTAAAACGACTTATAAAAAAGGACACCAATTCTGCCAAAATGGTGCCCTACATTAAGGGACGGAGGGAGTATATTTTACTCCCTACGTTTCATTGTGTTTGACCTTTTAGCATTTATTTCTTGTTTCATACTATTATTAAGCCTTTTACATTTTCAATACACAAACATTTTTTTTCCAATTTTAACTTTTCATTCAATCATTTCTCTTACTCTTCATTAATTCTACTTTTATCATCTCTCTCATGTCTAAACCACTATATATTAATTAATGGACACACTTACTAATAAAAATTAAATACTACTACAATTTTCAATAAAGATCAAATAGGGCATTTTGGACAAACTATACATAATACTTACAATAATTAATACTTTCTTAATTTGTGTGTCCAGACCTAAAAGACCAAACATAGTGAAACGGAGGGAGTACTAAGGTTACATTTGGGTACTCAACTTATTTTTTTTTTAAACTACTCATTTGATCTCTTACCTTATTTTTCAATTTCAAATTGGTCCCTTACGTTTTTTTTTGTTTCATATTGATCCCTTATGTTTCTTTTCGCTATCAATTTGATCTCAGAATCACTGTTCATCATATGTGGACCAATATGTTATCAACACATGTCACTTTCTCTTTCCAACAATATATACATGGAACAATATGATATTGACGCCTAGGATGAATAGTGATTCTGAGACCAAATTGACAGCGAAAAAAATAAGGGACCAATATGAAACCAAAAAAAGATAAGAAATCAATTTAAAATTGAAAAATAAGGTAATAGACCAAATGAATAATTTAAAAAAAAAAAATTATCGGCAAAAGGAAACTTAGCTTAACTTATAACATTAGTGTTTATCATATCCGAGGTTATGACATAAACATTTAGCTTATGATAATAAAGATACTTATGAACTAATATAACATCCGAAAAGAGGGGGAAATTATGTTATAACTATTTGCCAGTCTTGAACCAGCTAGTGCTACAATATGCAAGAAGTTTATCAACCATAAACCCAGGATCTTGTCCTACAATCCATTATTTAAATATGAATGGGAGGTATTTCAATACAATGAATAAGAATATAGGATGTTCAACATTTTACCAATGACTACAATAATCAGTTTAAAAAAATATTACAATAAGTAAATATGGGACAATTTTTAAAGATGCATCTACCAAACTTATAAAATATAACTGAAAGATAGACATACTTTGGAATTGTAAATGTCATTTTAGATATGTTTTAAAAAATTAGGAAATCATTACATAAAAACAATTAGGAAATAATCATTCAATCCAAATATAGTTGGGACTTACTAACATGCGATCCAAAATTTGGATGGTTGCTATGCAATCTTTCTTAAACCAATAAGAAGTTGACACCTATGTCATGTCATTATTTGAAGTAATTAAAATTAGTTTTTTGCAATTTAGTCCAATATAAAAAGTAAGTTAACATTTAGTTCTTTGTACCTATTGACAAATTATACAAACAACTTTAATTTTTTTAAAATTAAAAGTTATAATTTGTCTATAAGTACAAAGGATCAAATTTTTAATTTACTTTTTATGTTGGACTAAATTGAAAAAAAAACTAATTTTAACTACTTCAAAATTCAAATAATGACATGACATAAGTGACAACTTCTCATTGGTTTAAGAAAAGGTTGTATAGCAATCATCCAATTTTGAATTGCATGACAGAAGTATACAATATAGTTATGATGAGGTTAATTGAGATAAGGAGAGTGTTAAAGCACTCATTAAGCATTTAAAAATGATAAATGTAACCCAAATGGATTTGGCACAGTGGAAGCATGCTACGACCATAAGGATATTGAGAACCTATAAGACCATAATGTCAGAGGCTCGAATCCTTGTGGAGAACATCCCTTGGAGAGGCACCCACCCATGTTGCTCCAGGTGTCGGGACTGTGAAGTCCCCTCCACAGTTTTCCTATACAAAAAAATTAAAAGTACTTTTGAAGATACCGGTAATTTCATAAAGAATTTAGAAAAAAACGAAATTTATCGGATTATCAAAAACAATTTTCTTGTATTGGCTCGCCATAACTAGCATAGCTTTACATAACTCTTCGTAATGAGTGGCCAACGGGGACATGAAACTGCTAGCTAGTTATGGCATCTTCTGGACTAGTGAAAGTAACGTGAAAAGTAATCTCTTCACTGTATTTTTTTTTTAATCTGGTTTTTATATGCTATAATTTATTTATTTTATCTTGTTTTTATATACATGTATCACCGGAGTTTGGAGTTGAATTTCGGCTTTTCATGTTTCACATTTCTACCCCTAAAGTTGAATTTGGGGTTTGATAATTCTTATAATAATTAGTGCTTATGCCTAGTGTTAAACTAATTATTATGTGTTTGTAATTAGGGAGGTTTGGTTGGTTAAAGGGTATATCATGTACTTGTACCAATTCCGATCAGAGGTCTTCTAATGAGGTATTGCTATACTCTTTTTTCCTTTTCCTTGCTTTGAATTTTTTTCCTTTGTGAGTTTTTTTAGCAAGGATTTTAAGATTTTTATCATGAACGAGGTGTTTCATCTGTATAGTTTGGTAGGTGTACGTGAAAATGTATTATGTATGTTCCATTATCTTCACAATAGTGTAAAGGAAATTTATTGTATTTCGGTTTTTGGGCTTCTTTAAGCACATAATAGGTACCATATGGCAAACCCTTCATACAAGGTGAGGTCATAGAGGTTGCCTCCTTTTTAATGGATTCTAAAATCCAATGTCTCATTTATCCGTTTTCTTTATTCTTTCTATTTGTTGTTGAAAAAAAAAATACATATAACATAAGATAGAAGGTGGGACCTTAGATGTGTTCTATGATACTCAGTTGTCTTTTTATTAATATATTTTATTTCTTTGTTTGCTGTAAAAAAATATAACATAAGATAGAGAATTTTAATTCAAATATCTTGAATTTTTACATTATTTAAACATTTTTTAATTTTTGTTCGTAATCATAAACTATATTACATAAAAAACGATGGGAGTATATTTACAAAGACAGTGGAGATAAAAGAAGATTTTTGTAGTGTCATTAAAAAAACACCATTACTCTCTACTTTGACTCCAACATGAATGAAGAAAACCCATTGCAAATTAAGAAAAAAAAAAATCATTAGCGCATGTAATATAATGATGATGGACTAGTATATATAAAATATTTTAGCAATATTTTATCTTTATCTCTTCATGTGCATGAAGCAGTTGCATTTTCTTGTACTGTCTCGGTCTGTAAAGTTAATATAATTTTGAAAAGTTAATAAAAATAAATAAATATGTTTTTAATGTAATGTCTATCAAATCAATCAATTACAAAATAATAATTTAATACATGTTTCTTTAATTAATTAATCATAAAATATAATGTCCAGTTAAAAAAAAGTTATTTACTATCTTAACATTGATTTTCCCTTTAAAAAAAAAACATTGATTTTGAATAAATTTTTTCATGTTTTTTTACTAACTTTATATAACGAAACGAGCAGTTCTTTTGTATGGTTTTAAAGTTCTGAACAATTTGTTACTCCATTGAATCCAAAGAACGAATTCATCCGACACATATTCTAATTTCAAGATATTTTTAACTTATGCACTCATAATCTCATATACAGGATAAATATGCATTAAAACAAATTATATTAAAAATTTTATTTATTTCTTGATTAACTATATATAGCATTTTCCCATATCTTTTTAAACTATACATGTGGTGCAGAAAAATCTTTCTTTCACTGCAAAGGCCTTAAGTTAGCTGACGTTCTGGGCAGCAATAATAAGTTTGGCAGTTTCCTGACCCGAGAACGTTCTTATTGCTAGCTCTTTGGTTGAACAAGGCATCCCTCGTGGCTTTCGATTTAATAGAAAAGAAGACAAAATTCATCAACACCGTAAGATTCATATTATCCACATATTGAGTTATATTATTATAAATAGATATATAAATAAGTGCGCGGCAGAATCATTACAATTACTATTTGACAACAACATGAACCTCCTTGGTGATCGATTCATAAATGCATTGCAAAATTACTTTATATTGATGTAAAATAGAAAGATGTTTTATTTAACTCTATTATGAAAATACAATTGAGTGCAAATATATAAAGTTCCTTCATAGCTGATATATCCTAGAAGCCAGGAACAAACTAACCGAATGAATTTGAATGAGATGAACTAATCTGATTGGAAACAGAAAATGATAAGAATAAGAAATGATACTATCTGATAAGAAGTAGGAAGAATATTCTAACTAACTTAAGCTAATAGCCTCCCTCAAGCTGGAGAGTAAATGTTAATGACTCCAAGCTTGCTTAAATGCTGTCTGAAAAGAAAAGGATTGAGAGCCTTTGTCAGTAAATCAGCTGGTTGATTCTTTGTGTGAATCGGAAGAAGATGAAAAAGACCAGCTTGCAATTGTTCACGAACCACATGACAGTCAATGTCAATGTGTTTTGTTCGTTCATGAAAAACTTGGTTAGCAGCTATGTGTCGAGCAGATTGGCTATCACAATAAAGGAGAGCAGGACTTCGATAAGGAACTGGAAAAGCCTTTAACAAATATGTTAACCATTGCAATTCATTGACAGTCATGGCAAGAGCACGATATTCAGCTTCGGACGAAGAACGAGAGACAGTATTTTGCTTCTTGGAACGCCAGGAAATGAGAGAGTTGCCAAGAAAAATACAATATCCAGTGACGGATTTACGAGTTTCAGGGCAAGTTGCCCAATCTGAATCACTAAATGCCTTCAATTGGAGAGAATTGTTGGTAGGATAAAATAGGCCTTGTGAAGGATTAGCCTTTAAATATTTTAGAATACGGATACCTGCTTGATAATGCTCAACAGTGGGATTCTGCATAAAAAGACTGAGATGTTGTACTGAAAAACTGATATCAGGACGAGTGTTGAGTAAATATAATAGTTTGCCAATTAGTTGTCGATAGCCTCCAGGATCATGATAAGGAGAGGATGTAGGAGAGAAGCTGGTAATATTGGTCATAGGAGTAGAAACTGGTTTGGCATTCAACAAACCATATTCAGAAAGGAGATCGAGAACATACTTTCTTTGACAAAGTGAAATCCCTGTGCGAGACCTGCAAATTTCTAAGCCAAGAAAATATTTTAAGTTGCCAAGATCCTTGATTTTAAATCTGGAATCAAGTTGCTGCTTAACAAAATTAATCTCTCCAAGGTCTGATCCTGCAAGTATTAAGTCATCCACATAAACAATTAATGCAGTAAACTGAGAAGCATGAGTTTTGGTAAATAAGGAGTGATCATATGGAGATTGAACATAGCCTAGTGATTTCAATGTAGTGGATAACTTGCTGAACCATTGACGACTTGCTTGTCTCAAACCGTAAAGAGATTTGTTTAGTTTACAAACCATATTGGGTTTATCACAGACAATGCCTTGAGGAATCTTCATATATACTTCCTCATCAAGATCACCATGTAAAAAAGCGTTATTAACATCAAGTTGGTGTAAAAACCAATTCTGTGATGCAGCCAAAGCTAACAGTAATCTGACTGTGGATAATTTTGCAACAGGAGCAAAAGTGGCTAAAAAATCGAGGCCTTCTGTTTGAGTGTACCCTTTTGCAACCAGCCGAGCTTTATAACGTTCTATACTGCCATTTGAATGATATTTAATCCTATAGACCCATTTAGAACCAATAGGAATCTTACCAGGTGGCAATTCTGTCAAAGTCCAGGTGTTATTTAATTCTAAAGCAGTAATTTCAGTTTGCATTGCTTTTACCCAATGAGGAGATTTAATGGCTTGATTATAAGTAGTTGGTTCTGTGTTAGTGGAAATGGACATTGTGTAGGTCAATTGATTAGGGGATAAGGAAGAATAATCTAAGACAGAATCAATAGGATAACGAATGGGAGATTTACCTTTCTGTTTAGAGGATGATGAAGCACCTGAAGAGGAAGAGGATGATGAAACCAAAACATTACAGTTGAAGTCTTTAAGGTAAGAAGGTTGTTTAGATGGTCTGGTTGATCGTCTAAGGGGTATGGGAGATGGAGTAGGGGAAGGAAAATTAGGGATAGGATTTGTGGCAGAAGGAACAGATAGGGTAGTTGGTGGGTCAAAAAACAGGAAATCAAGATTGGTAGTGAAAGTTTGAGAAGGTAAGGCTGAATCTGTGATGATATAAGGAAATGTGGACTCATGAAAGATCACATTTCTAGAGATGAAAATTTCTCTAGAATGTAAATTGAGTAAGATGTAGCCTTTGGTGCCAAGTTTTATGCCTAGGTAAACACACTTATGAGCTCGAGATTGAAGTTTAGTTCTATGTTGAGTTAAAGTGGAAGCATAGCAGAGAGATCCAAATACTTTAAGATCCTGTAAAAGAGGGGAAGTGCCAAAAAGAATTTCATAAGGAGATTTATTATTTAAGACAGGAGTAGGTAATCTATTGATGAGGTGAATAGAATGATTCACTGCATAGCACCAGAACAGATTTGGTAAATTGGATTGAAAAAGTAAGGACCTAGTAACATTAAGAATGTGTCTATGCTTCCTCTCAACTATTGAATTTTGTTCTGGAGTTTCTACACAAGAAGTTTGATGAAGGATTCCATTTTCTGCATAGAAACTGGCCAATAAGAATTCTGGTCCATTATCTGTGCGAATGGTTTTGATCAATTTGTTAAATTGAGTTTTAACAAAAGCAACAAAATTGTGGAGAAGAATTCTGGTTTCACTCTTATTTTTCATGAGAAATAACCATGTGTGTCTACTAAAATCATCCACAATCGTGAGAAAATATCTGTGACCATGGATAGAAGGTACAGCAAGAGGACCCCAAATATCCATGTGGATAAGATCAAAAACAGCTTCAGATTTTGTTGTGCTATTAGGAAAAGGTAACCGAACTTGTTTGGCAAACTGACAAGAGTCACAAATTTTATTAGCATCAAACTTTACATAAGGAAAAGTCTTACAAATGGAATGCAAAATAGAATTAGAAGGGTGTCCTAATCTATGATGCCAGTAGCTAAAATCAGGATCTCTGATGCTAGAGTTGATTGCACTAGTGGCTGTTTTATTGGAAGTGAACAGAAGAGGTTGGAAGGGACTGGTGAGGATGTAAAGGCTGTTCTTGGTTTCAGCATGCCCAATCATCTTCAAGGTATTCAAATCCTGGATATCACAGAAAGAATGATTGAAAATCAATTTGCAATTTAAGGAAATGGAAAGTTTATGAATGGAAATGAGGTTGTGTGTGAAATTAGGTAGGTAAAGAACATTATGCAAATGAAATTCAGGTGAGAATATAATACTGCCTGAGATATTAGCTGTAACAGAATTGCCATTAGGTAGTTTCACATTGATTGGTTTAATGGATTTATAGGAAATAAAATTGTTGATATCATAGGTAATGTGATCAGTGGCACCAGTGTCCAATATCCAACTGTGATTACCTGTGATTGGTTGTGAACTGTCATGGCTTACTTGATTAATGGCAGGAGATGGATTGTCTGCATTGTTCTTGTCTAGAAGAGTCTGCAATTGTTTATATTGGTCTGGACTGAAAGTAAGATGAGCAGACTGTGCAGGAATAGAATTGTTGTTATCTGTAGTGGAATTTGCAATTGTATTATTGGCTGCTGCTGTATTGGATCTGCCCTTGAAGACAAAGGTTGGAGGAAATCCATGTTTGAAATAGCAAACATCGACTGTGTGGCCATCCTTGTTGCAAAAACTACAAACCTTGTTTGAATTTCTGTAGAATTTAGCATTTCCTCTGCCTCTGCCTCTGTCTGCATAAGTATTGTGAGAACCTGAATCTGCATGTGAATGAAAAGGTCTAGTGGTTTTACTATGATTCTTTTGTCTGGTCTGATCTGCCATGTTGGCCATTAAGACTGTGGGTTCACCAAGAATAGAGCCTCCAATCTGTCTCTCTTGTTGGAGTGTCAAGGAGAAAACCTTATTGATAGAAGGCAATGGTTCAATCAACAAGATTTGACCTTTGACTGTGCTATATTGATCATTAAGGCCCTTGAGGAAGCAAATAACATATTCAATATCTCTATGTTGTCTCACTGCCTTCATCAAGTCACAAGTACAGTGAGCATCACAAGTGCAGTGAGGAAGTGGTCTTAAAGATTCTAATTCTTCCCACAATATTTTGAGATCAGTGAAATAAGCAGAGATGGTACGTTCACCTTGTTTAATGGAGTGAATATCTTGCAGCAAATCTGACATCCGAAAATGATCTCCTTTTGAAAATCGATCCTGCAAATCTTTCCAGAGTTCTTGAGCAGAATCAATATAGATGACACTGTGTGCAATTTCTTGTGATAAGGTGCGTGTGATCCAAGACACGACCATGGTGTTGCAGCGTTCCCACGCATCAGATAACTTGTCTCCACAGTTAGCAAGAGTAATGGAGCCATCTACAAATTTAAATTTGTTTTTGGAAAGTAAGGCTCGTTTCATTGATTTACTCCAAGTGTGATAATTGGAGCCATTCAATTGTTGAGTAACAAGGGCTGTCCCTGGATTTTCACCAGGATGTAAATAGAAGGGACTAGAGATATTTTGTGATTCATCAGTGGGAAAATCCTCCTCATCTGATGACATTTTGGGTGGATTTTTAGTTGATAAGAGGAAGCTGAGAGTTAACGCAGGGAATGATAGAAAGCGACTGATACCATATTGATGTAAAATAGAAAGATGTTTTATTTAACTCTATTATGAAAATACAATTGAGTGCAAATATATAAAGTTCCTTCATAGCTGATATATCCTAGAAGCCAGGAACAAACTAACCGAATGAATTTGAATGAGATGAACTAATCTGATTGGAAACAGAAAATGATAAGAATAAGAAATGATACTATCTGATAAGAAGTAGGAAGAATATTCTAACTAACTTAAGCTAATACTTTATACCTTTTTAATTATTCTCCCGTTCTCTTTAATTTCACTTCAAGCACACAAACTCGTGTATGTGAATATATCTCTCTCACTAATTCTTATTTGCAGGTGTCACCGTCCATCTTTTTTAACATATCCGTCTGAGCTTTTGGAATTACTATTAAAAACCATTAAACCAATACAAGTAATGATCCCATAAAGTTCAGGTATGCTATATAGGCTAGCGCTATTATAGCCTATATCTCAGCTCAGTTAATTATTTCTAAATGTTGTAAACTGTAGAATATCTCTACTAGATTGTACATTTAAATCTCACATCAATTACTAACTACTTTAGGAAAAAGACGAGAAAAATCCAATGTCTCATTATGTCGTTTTCTTTATCCTTTTTCTAAAATGATAAGTGTAAATGCTCTTGAAGCTGCCTTAATTACCACTTTTCTAAAGCTTTTCTTTTGCTCAATAAAACCAATAAAGAAAGAAGAAGAAGAAAAGATATTGTCAAAATGTTGAAAAAACTACACCAATGTAAGATCAGTAATGCAACAAAACATTTTGATATACGTCCATTTCAACAAAGATTTGGTCGTTTTATGTTATTTTCAGAGTGGTGGATACAATGTGCTACGCCTACCTACAATCCACAGATACTTCTACACAAAACACTGTGCTTATGTCATGTTAACTATAGGTATGCACACAAATTAAAGTCTTAGCTGCTGTAGAAAATTTGGGTATGTAGACAAATCAGTCATCAAGATCATGATATATTATGCATGGTTTTGAAAGCCAGGTTGGACCAGCCGATCCGATTGGAAAACCGATGAAGGTAATGGTTTGTTATAATCCAAAAATCATTCGGAGAAGGAACCAGACACAAACCGGTTAAAAACTGTGAAAACTGGTGATTTAGCAATTTGGATCCGATCGTAGTTGAAGCCCCAAATTTACCAAGGGTCATTTTTGTTAGGAAAAAAATCCTAGCACTCCAAATCCTAATATATATGAAACGACACAGGGCAAACAAAGGCTAGTAATACAGACAGAGAAGCAACTCGATGGAAAAAAAACAATATCGGTATAGTAGTAATTAATTAATGTAATATGCTACTCAATGAAAAAAAAACTAAAAAGTAAAAAGACAAAAAAGAAGCTATTCAAGAAAAAGGCTAAGCACAAAATTATCATGTATCAATTATCAACCGTGTATATCGTCTTTTAAATATTAATTTGTCCTCTTTTAAATATTTTTTTCGTTATTCAAATTTGCTTCTTACTTCTCTCTTAAATCATACTTTTATAATTTTTTATTCATTTTTTCTTTGACTCTTTTAATTAGTATTATTACATTGAGTACCCCTTTGCCCATGGAATATCGAATTATTTAGTATTTACACATATTTTTTTATATGGTTATATATATATATATATATATATATATACATACATACACATGTACATTAACCGATTTGATTGTAATTCGATCACGATCCGACTATTAAACCTTGAACTAGTATCTTGACTGGTTCAATAATCGGTCTGTTTATCAAAATATTGACATTATACTTCCTCCATTTTAATATATATACATCGTTTTAGCATTTTTCAACTTGTCCCAAATTATTTGTCGCTTTAAAAATTTGATGCTGCATTAATTAATTTTTTCCAACTTTAACCTTGCTTTTAAACATTTTAAAATATGTGACAAATAAATTGAAACAAAGGGAGTATAATTAATTATTGAGTAATTAGTCGTTTTAGTCACTGAGAGTGTGATCAACGGTCATTTTAGTCCTCCAGAGATCATAAATACACGTCTAGTCCCTGAAAGTGTCTCACTTCCGTCATTTTAGTCCCTCTGTCAACTGTGGTCAAGTAACGGAGTGAATTTTTCCGTCATTCATTTTGACCCCTGAAACATGCATACATAATTCATTTTGGTCCTTTTTAAATTGACAATTAATTCAATTTAATCCCTAAAAAATGTATACATAATTCAATTTGGTCCTTTTTAAATTGTCATTTAATTCAATTCAATCCCTCATTTTTTATTCCATCCATTTCATTTTGTTTTGCCTTTTAGGCTTTTTCTCTTAGTGTATTTCATATTGTTTGGCCTTTTACAATTCCAATGCATAAACAAATTTTTCTTTCCAACTCTAACTCTTATTTCAATCATTTCTCTTGCTCATCATTGATTACACTTTTATCATCTCTCTCATCTCTAAACCACTATACATTAATTAAATTAAATATTACTACAATTTTAAATAAGGATTAAATAGGAGCATTTTAGACAAATTACACATAAAACTACACTTTATTAATATATGTGCTCAGGCCTAAAAGGCCAAACAAAATAAAACCGAGGGAGTATAAAACAAAGAACTCAACATTATGAGATATAACCTTAAAACCTGTATATATGTAATAATATTTGAGTCAGCACATGATATAACTTTAAAACCTGTATGTATGTAATATTTGAGTCAGCACATGTTCACAAAACTTATCTAAAAAATAATTATGTACAAAATATCTCTAAATTTAGTATTCATTTCTTCATTTTGATGCCTCAAATATCTCTTGAAAATTAGTAAAAGATTAGTTTTGTGAATAGGTGCTGCTCATATATTATATACATACAAGTTTTAATGTTATACTCCCTCCGTCACTAAATATAAAACCCTTTTGACACTTTTATCTTGTCCCTTTTTATAAATTATAATACCCTTTACCAATTTTCAATGAGAATTATATTTATTTAACACTTTTTAGATTCCCAATAATATTAATAGGAGTAATTTCGAAAATACATATTAAAAGTTCACCTTTCCAATACAATTAACTTAATTATTTCACTTTCTTAATGGACGTGAAATCTCCCAAAAAGAGTCTTATAAATAGGGACGGATGGAGTATCACACAATGTTGAGTTGTTTGTTTTCTAAAAAATGAGGGATTAAATTGAATTAATTGACAATTTAGAAAGGACCAAATTGATTATGTATGGATGTTTCAGGGATTAAATTGAATTAATTGGCAATTTAAAAAGGACCAAATTGAATTATATATGCATGTTTTGGGGACCAAAATGAATTATGCATGCATGTTTCAGGGACCAAAATAAATGACGAAAAAAATTAACTCGGTTACCTAACCCTAGTTGACGAAAGGACTAAAATGACTGACGTGAAACTCTCTCAGGGACTAAACGTGTATTTATGATCTCTGAGGGACTAAAATGACCGATAGTCACACTTTCAGGGACCAAAATGACTAATTACTCATCAATTATTTAGTTATTAATTATTTTTTTATGTGCAATTTTTTTATTTTTTTTTGAATTTTTTTATGGGATAGGAGAAGGAAAATTAAATTCATCAAATGTTAATGCCCAGGATCGAACTTGGGACTTTCAACTCCTAAATCTTAAAATTTGGTACATGATCATATAAGCTATATCTACTTGTCAATTTACCTATAAATTAAATAAGCAAGACTTGCTATTCTTCATGGGGGACTATTCTGCACTCTTGAGGCCTCCATTGAGCATTATTATTTTAACCATTCACTTTAATTTTTTAAAGGCTCATTCTATTTTTTGTTCTTTTTCAAAATCAATTAAGGGTTAGAAATTAAACTTTTTGGAAGGATAAAAAGAAGGCAACATAATTTTTCTATGCATGGTCCTTGCCTTAGCTTATTGTTCTATGCTTCATGCACAAAAAACCAAATTACTGATGACTAATAAAGGTAATTTAATAAACTTTCACATCCAACTGATCCAAGCGATAAAAGATCCATTAGATTATGTTGCCACTTTAGGGAAAAAAGGAAAGAGCTATAAAGGACGCTATAGCTAGCACTTTTGAAGTTTTTCTAGGGGCGCGATGTCACCACTCATATGAATCTATTCCATCATAAATGAGACATTTTTGAGCAATATATTCACTAGCTGATATGCTGATTCTGGTATTCTGCTTGTGAATTTCGTAATGTTCTTTTTGAGGGTCCCCTCCATAATTGATTTTGTTGCGTTGTTGTTTTCTCTTTTGAAACTTGGAACTTTGGTTGCTACAGTAGTGAGTGGTGTGATGTGATTAATTGAACGTTAGCTAGAAGAGTATACTTATAAAACATTTTTAAGTGTTTGTGGAAAATTCTTATAAAAAAAAAGTGTTTGCGGAAATAAAAGGTGAAAGAATATATTAAGATGAGTTTAACTTCACTGAATTCAATATGTTTAACATATTATGTCACACGGTATTTCTTAATCTATTCTAAGACAACTGATATTACGAAAAATCTATTATTGCTATGCAGATATTATTAATTTAAGGGACCAGCTGCACTGCATGTTAAGACATAACATGCACCAATGCATAGTTTGACCAATTATTATTTAATTATTTTTGACTTAATTGCTTTTATGTCCCTGGCTTATTCTTTAATTGTTAAATGATGTTAAGTGGTGAAATGTTCTTTTTAGCCTTGAAGCTATACAAGGGTTCAACATCTCCTCTTTCCCCTTCATCTTCTCTCTTCCTCTTCAATCCGATCCACTCCCTCTTCCATCTTCCATCTTCGAGCTATACCACTCCCTCTTCCTCTTCGATCGGAAGCTCTTTATCATCTCGGAGTTGAACGGTTGAGTTTCTCGCAGGTTCAGAAGATGGACTGGGAGGTTGTTGAGTTGAAGATCAAGACATGGTTGAGCGCGGTGAAAGTCGCCGTGAGTACTCTCTTTCACGGCGAGAGGATCCTCTACGATCACGTGTTCGCCTCCGCCGCGGAGAAGAGGGTTCCGGAGTCATGCTTCGCTGAGATTACGAGAGAAGGCGCAGGGTTTCTGTTTGGATTCCCGGAAATGGTGGCGAAGTGCAAGAAAACTCCAGAGAAAATGTTCAGAACTCTTGATTTGTATGAAGCTATTTCTAATAATTGGCATCAAATTCAATCAATCTTCTCGTTTGAATCAACCTCTAGTGTTCGTTCAATGGCGGTTACTTCAATGCTGAAACTCGACGACGCGGTTCGTGGGATGTTATCAGAATTCGAATCCGCGATTCAGAAGGAATCTTCCAAGGTTCCGGTGCCGGCAGGTGGTGTCCATCCGCTCACGCGCTACGTCATGAACTACATCAAGTTCCTCTCCGATTACAGCGGCGTGCTCGGTGACATCATCGTTGATTATCCACAATCTCCGTTACCGGAAAGCTATTATCGCAGTCCAATGCGAGACGAAAATCAGTGGATATCAAACATGCATATTAGAACGAATTGCGTGGCTAATTCTCGTGGCGCTCTACAAACTCGATGCGAAAGTGAAATTCTCGTGGTGCTCTGCAAATCAAGCGGAGTACTCGAGTATAATGGATGTAGCCATTTTCAAAGAGACTGAACTACTCGAGTAATCGATTTACTTGAGTACTCGAGTATAAAAAAAAGCCCGTGTTACAAAAATACCCACTTAATAAAAAAAAGCCTGAACTACTCGAGTACTCGATTTAACCCCCTTTCAGCAAACTCTTCGAAACGGTGTCGTTTCCATAAGGTCTATTCTGCAAAAAAATTACACCAACACATTATCCCTTCTTTGACTCTAATCCAGCCATTGCTGCCACATGGACATGAATCAACGGCCCACAAGTAACATGCACCACTGCATATTAACACTTAATACGCTTTAAAGAACTTGCCTTAATTTAAGTTAAAAAATATTTATATATACTTAGTTTAAAAAAAAAAGAATGAATTAAAGCTTTTAAAAAAACTTCAGCAGATGCAGTTAATACAATTCAAAATATGTTATGATCTAAAAACGTATTAGGTTTACTTTTTAGCATTCGATATTAAAATGAATAATTGAATTTACCATTTGATATGGTCCTTAATTTTTCGTTTGAGAAAATCCATTTCCATTAAAATTCCTAACTTTAGATCAAAATGAATTAATTCAAGTTTGAACGACGTTAGTTTGATGTTTTGGATGGTGATATCTTGGTATTTATAACTTCATCACAATAATATCTTTTTTAATGGTGGCTTTAGTGACCTTGCTGTCCTTTTAGACTTAATTAAGGTTAATCGTTGAGACTGATCTTGTAATTTTGTAAGTAGGAAAGTTTTTTATGCAAATTGATACACGATTCAAAAGCCTATATAATTTGTCATTTTTAACCGTGTAATGTAATGTTGTTCTTGTAATTGGTTCGGATACCCATTCTATTTGATTTTAAGTCAATTTTGTTTGAAAAAAAAAAAAAGACTTCGACACTCATGTGAATTGTGGTATAGGTTATTCGGGCGAAGATAGCAAACAAATTATTTGTGAAATAATCAGGATTTGAACAGGATTTTCCCTCTTCAATTTGCTCCATAAGATAGGCCTACTAAGCCACTAGGCCCTGGTGCTTGTGGATCTCTCATTCTCTCTACATTATTTAACTCAATAATTAACAAGGGAGATTCTTCCATGTTACCTTTTGAGTTTATCTAAATGATGCATCCCCTTCTCAGCACCATTGATTCATTAATTAAAAAAAATGAATGGTTATGATTGAAAAATGAAAAGTATAAAATATCAATTTTGCCTTTCTTATCTTACTTCACCAAAACACCACCCACCTCCTCACTCACTAGTAGCACCTTCACCTTCTCACTCAATCACAGTCACTCTTCTCCTACCACAAGTGCTCATCATTTCAAAAATACTGTACATGTTTATGTGCTTTCGTACATGATATTATGTTATTATATTGAAAAAAAAACTTTGATATTTTCCTAGGAAAACAATTCTTATAAATCTTTTGATGCAAAAGCGTTAACACCTCGTTCTCTCCTCAGCCAAGTAATTTAAGAATGGTGCATTGTTGAAGGTTCATCACATTTGTCTTTCATGGTATTCATTTGTATTTGTAATACAACTATTGTTAACATTAATTAATAATTAATTAATTGGTTTCAAGCATCATGTGGCCGGCAAGGTTTAACATTGAATTGAATATTTTGGTTTAAAAAAAAAAAAAAAAACTTACTTGTTGGATCTCTCTTTGGTTTCTTTTCACTGGTTGATGAGTTTATCATTCGATGTCGATTAGTGATGGATTTTCGAGTTGTGGGTTGCTAGAGAGAGACAGAGATGTTGAATGCCTGATGATGGCGCTGGTGGAATGAAATGATGGTTACTTGGACTTGGTGGGGATGGGAGGTAGGGGATGAGGATAAGATAGGAGTTTTTTAAATGGGGAGGGATAAAATGGAGTTTTTATATTAAAATAAATAGGTGCTGCATCAAAAAACTTCTTAAAAGGTCGTACCAAAGAACTTGCCAACTAACAAATCAAACATGAAAATTGGAATATGATCCCTCCAAATTGAATCTCATATCCCATATTTCATTTTTCTGATTTGTGTTAGAAAATTTTCCCATATCAACTACTCCCTCAGTCTCTCCTTAATATAAGTCACTTTTACCTAATTCACGTAAATTAAGAAAAATAATTATTACTCTAAATTTTATCAAAAAATATGTTGTCATTCCAAAGATATCCCTATTTAAAACTTTACAACTCAATTCATTTTTCTCTCTATTGTAATTATTACCCTATCACCCCTATGCAATTATGAGGGGTGTATTTGGAATAAACTTTTTAATTCTACCTAGATATTCTACAACGACTTATAAAAAGGGATACAAATTCTATCAAAATGGTGACATATATTAAGGGACAGAGGGAGTATTAATAAAAAATTATGTTCGGGTAAGTGTATTTTTCCAATTGAATATTGTTGGGAAAAAGTGTATTTTTCGATGGGGGTTTAACAGGAAAAATGTATTTTTTTAAAAAATGATTCAATTGGGAAAATTTATTTTCTGCCATGTCTCAATTGAAAAAATATAGTACTTGTTTGAGACACTAATTTTTTCAAGTCGAAAGTATCAGAAAATTTCATACCAAAAATGGGGTGTATTGCAATAAATTTCAAACATCTTCCATTTTAGGCCGAAAGAATAACTGGTGGTCCAAAATTAACTCTAACGTGATATTTTGGCAAATTTTGCATCAACTTTGAGATAATTTCATAGGGAAGAAAGTTTTTTTTACAAGGTAGTCTCCCACCTTATTATCAAAGCAGAAGACTAATCTTTCGGGTGCGGTCAAATATGTCTTCTCAAATCTCAACTAATATTCTTATCAGTAAAAAATATTGATTCTTTGCAGTAATTAAACATTGATTCTCCTTGGTGACTGCAGGGACACTTAGGATTTCCCCCTCTCTCAGATCATGGGTTCTAGTCCCAGATCTCCCATGTAAATAAAAAAAAAATAAACATTGATTCTCCTCTAATATCGTAGTGTGTCTCTATCACTACATCAATATCCTCGTTGGTAGAAGGAAATTATTCTAAAACTACTTCAAATTTTTATTAATTAAGGATTGTAGTTTTGAAATTCATTAAGGGCTTGAGCTTATGGGCCTAAAACACATATGATCCAGTTTTGGTGGAAGAGGTAATTGGCAATGGTGGGCTGTGGTGGTTTTGGGTTTGAGTCGGAGAAATACGGTGATTAGGGCAGATTTGGTGGTGGTTGAGGGGATTTTATTTAATTTTTTTTTAAATGAGGTTAAAATTAACATTTAAATACTTCAATCTCAACTGTTTATTTTTTTATTAATAAATCAATGGTTGATATTTAATTTTTGTTACTAGGTGCATAAGAAAAAAATCACAAAGACCATCAGAGGTTGCCATGAAGGTTTATGGAAGTGTATGGTGGTTTCTGGCAAGTAAAGTCTGGAAGCAAAAATATCGTGATCAGGTTATGAGCCGCAATAGAAAAGATATAGATTTTAGAATACATAATTATGCAGGAGTGGAAGCTAGAGTCCCTTGGTGCAGTGCATTGGACATTTTGATTTGTGCTAAGCTACTATAACCTTTAAAGTAAAACTTGATTAAAACTGAGATCTTTCACCTTTTCAATTTGCTATTTGTACCTTGTCAATTTCCAACAAACAACAAGGATGCCCCAAAAGTACAACGGACACTTCATGCTACTGAGTTGACAGGGTTCATAGTTAAGTTCGTCTCTAAAAAAAGTGTATAAAGATGTGAGTGTAAATGCAGCTTAGTTGCTCATTTAGAATCAAACTCACTTTAGATAGTAATTTCCTCACTAACAATGGTATCTCACACCGCATGCTATGTACATATTTAATAGATTGAAAATTCTAATAGGGAAGAGTTTTATTTAGACAAATGTAACCTCTTGTAGATAGAACCCTTCCACTGCAGGAAAATGACCTTTTCATAGAAACCGGACTCATATGCAGACACTCTTCAATCGAGGAGCGACGGATTGTTTTAAGCGTTTTCGAGTAATCGCCTTCTTGCTTCCAAAGATTAACCACTTGCAATCCTGTGCCATCTTGTTTATGATCAATGGTGTGGCTTTCAGGATCTGTTGAACAAGAATTTTCTTGCATCTCATCATTTAGAACCTCATGATTCTCATTTGGATCATTAATTACCATAGAAACATGATCCTTGAAATTAGATTCATCATTGAACTCCAGTACTTCACTTGCTTCCTCTGGTCCTGTCCTGTTTTCCAAGGCCGGAGTGTTATTACTATTAACCATAGTGTTGCTTAACCCACCAACACCACCATCATTATGTGAATTCTCCATCAGGGTCTCTTGATTTCTTCCTAAGTTGACATTTTCTTGCTCTATTGTAGCAAAATTCGACATCACGTCTTCAGGTGTGTTAACATTGGAGACGATACTTGCTCGGCAAAGAGGACAATTGGTATGAGACCTTAACCAAGTGTCAATACAAGATATGTGAAAGGCATGATTGCACTTTGGCAATAGTCTTAAGGTTTCACCTTCTAGGAACTCATTCAAGCAAACCGAGCACTCGGATCCTTCAATCAACCCTTCATCCTTTTTGTACTTACAAACTGTGATGGAATTTATGATTGATTGTTGTAAACCAACTGTGGTGATGAGCCACACAGGATGATCAACTTGGTTCTCATTTAGAAACTCCTCAGCATTGTCGGATCGAGAGAGAATCGATCTATTGCCTCTCCGGCCGCAAAATTCATCATAGCACCTAACTTTGATTACATAGAAAGCAACAACAACAAAAATGACTGTGAATATAGAAACAAGGATGATCAAGAAAGAGGAGATATGGTTAACTTGGTTTGAGTGATCAACAAATGGTGGTGGTGGTGGTGGAGGGAAGTAGTAGTCTGGGTAATTGTAACAATTATAAGGGCATGCTGGGTCACAAAAACCATAACAATCTTGGGTTTGGTTTGAACTAGAAGGAAAAAGCTTTCTGTGTATGTTCACCATTGGAGTTTTCTTCTTAAGAAATGTACAAACACAAATTGGACAGAAAGGAAATGAGGAATGGGAATTGTTACTGAGAAGACTGAGCTGGTTTTTCTCTGAATTAAAAGACAAGGAATAGGTTTTTTAGTTTTATTGTCTCTTTCCAAGGTTTAGTGGATTTTGACGTGTTTGGTAATTGGTAACAAGTTTGAAAGAACCTCAAAGCCTCCATGGGTTTTAGTTGGTTGGTTTATTTAACAGTAATAAATTAAGGTAGCTCGGGTATTAAACAAAGCATTCCATATAAGAAGCAAATAAATTGCTACATGAGCAGACCATGATACCTGAACTACCTACGTTTTTCTTTTGGTTGTTGCTCTTTCTTCTACCCTGCCTAATTGCTTTACGTGCATTTACTCAAGCATTAAATAAAAGTTCTTTTTTTTTTTTTTGGCTAATAATAATCTTGAAGTTCTTTTAGAATATGTTGCTTGCACAAACCTCTGTTTCATAATTCCAGAATTTGTGTACCATAAAAAAAAAAAAAAAAAAGGTCTAGAACTAATACTCCCTCCTTCCCATTTATACGTGGTTTTAGCATTTTTCAATTTGTTTCAAATTATTTGTCTCTCTATGTTGAGAGATATAAAATAGTCTCACATTGACTAAAACATGGTAAGTTGAACAACATATAAGTAGAAAGGTCCATAAACTTAATGTCTTAAGGTTTTAGGTTAAGACATAGTGTCAAATCATTGTTCAATTAACCTTATTAATAAAACAAGATTAATTGATTTTATTCATACTCCCCAATTAACAAAGGACTTGGATTAAAGGCCTAATATTAAATATACAAAATTGTAATACTTTATGAATTCAATGATACTTTAATTAATTTTTTCTAACTTTAACATTGCTTTTAAACATTTTGAAATATGTGAAATGTGTTATAATTAATGTAGTATGAAAATACTACTATAGTAAAGTTGTTTTATTATTCTCTTGAAATTTGAAATATTAAATAATTTTCTTAATCCGTTGAAAACTCCTAAACCATAGATAATTTGGAATGGATTCTTAGTGGTGTACTAGTGTATGTTAATCATGTAACACAACAATGATTAACTAATTTACTTGAATCTAATCAAAGGTAAATCATCTGTCTATCCACATAAATTGATAATTAAATGTATCCACCAACATAAGCATACGTTAATTAATTTTTTCGAGAAATTATTTGTCCTTTTGAGAAAGTTCATCTCAACAAGATTTTTTTTTACATTCACATGAGTTTGAAATCAAATTTGCAATCACATGTTTAAGTGACACGATCCATTCCCAACTATGACAACCTCCGCTAGTTTAAGTAGAGTCACCTAAGCATACAATCATGACATTTTTTTCTAAGCCTATACTTAATAATTTACAATTACTCCAAAATTTGTTGGTATGAAGTCCATGTCAGGATTACAATATCCCAACTCAAAGTTTGGTGAACTCAAAATTAATCAATTTAAATTGTTCTTGTTGACTTTCAGTTTCAGACGTCCAATGACAGAAATAGGAATTTTTTTTCATGTTTTCTTAGGATTAAACTAAAACACATCAAACTTTACTCTTGATAATTGATATAATAACACCATTTTATACTTTTCCGGTCCTTAATATAACACAAATTCTACTTACTACGTACTCGATGACATCTTAGTTTATGACAAATCCAATTTAAGAATCCCTAAAAAGTTAGTAAAAATGATGGTACGTGTAAGAGTACTGCAGAAACAAAATTTTCCTCTTGTTAGTCCCTCCTTGATGGCTATGAGTGTGTTTGGATTGGGATTTATAAAAATGAGTTTTGATAAGTTTGGTTTTGCAAACATGATTTAATTTGAATGAAATGTGATTATAGAAACAAATCACTCCCTCTAATCCTAATAAATATAATCTCTTGGGTGGCTTTGCACGCGAACTAAGAAAATTAGTTAAAATCTATAATAGTATTAAATTTGTTCATGATTAGATGTATATATTTTCATATTTGTCCTTAATTGTTAGCACACATCTTTTCACTTAATAATAATTTTATGAAATTATTGAGTGAAGAGAACTGAAGTATTATATTAAATGTTTGTTAACTAAAGAATATGTTGATGGAATTAAAAAAAATTAATATCATATGTAAAGTGAATAAGGTGCTTATAAAAAAACAAGACAAAGTTCAAAACCAGTGCTTATATTTAAGATTGTGGGGAATACTATTTCGATACATTATTTTTAAAAATTGCACTCATCATCTCTAAGTTTTGTCATAATGGCGTGAACACCTCCTCTAAATTCAAAAATACACTCATATCTCCTGTATAGTGATTTTGTGTTGCACTTTAATTTGGCCTCTTTAAATAAGAAATCAATTAAAATTAACAATAATTGTTATTTTTCTTCTTCTCATTCCCCTCTCCTTTCTAAAGCACATGCTATGATTTTTACTTAGCTTGTAGTGCATAAATATTGTGAATGTGATTTAAATTAAATTACATTGCAGAGGAAGTTAATGTCATTTTTGAAATTAAAGGGGATATATGTGTCATTGTGATAAACTTCAAGAATATTAAGTGCAATTTCTCTCAAAAGTTATTTGATAAAATGAAAATTGTTTGAATAATGCTTATCAAAATAACTTTAATTTGTGCAATTAAGTTAACATTAAAAATTATGGGAATTGATGAAGGCAATGTTTACGTGGTATTGTGTGTATAAAGAGTAGTTACACAAAGCTATGTTTTGATGAAAGGAGTGCATGCTTGCCATTCAGTTGGGGCACGGGGGATTGACTATATTATAAATGACGTGTTTTTATTGAAAAAAAAAATAAAGATTTAATAATTAAAAGTTGGAAAAATTAAATTTGTAATAAAATTTTACTACTTAGTCCTAAGTGCTGATACGGGTTGAGGTTAAGCAAACCCTATAATCAATAAGTAATACTCTTTTCGGTCCTTTATAAGCCTATTTGACTAATTTTCACACTCTTTTAAGAGACTTGGCTAATATTATTGTTAGTTGTATTGGAAATGTAAATATTTTGTATCTTTTCCAAAAATAGCCCTATGATTATTATTGGAAATCTAAAAAGTGTTAAGTAAATAAGGGTGTTTGTGGAAAAGAAGTAATTAATGTCATTGGAAGTTGGAAATAAGGCTTATATTAAAGATCAAAGAAAAGTCTTCAAATGAGGCTTATATATATAGAACCGGAAGGAGTAGTTAATTTTTTCTTTGGTTTTTCATCACATGAAGGGAGAAGAAGAAAGACAACATATGCAAACTGTCCAATCTATGAAGAATTATGAGTTTTGGAATTTAAAATCTATATTATTTTTGTATTTTATTTTTATTGTAAATTAATTAAAATATCCATAGCTACAAAACCAGTCTTTTAAATCCCACCCTTATTTGTCCACGTAAGACAGCTCAGTTGGTGGCTGCAGGGACACTTAAGATTTCCCCCTCCCCCAGGTCATGGGTTCTAGTCCCAGACCTCCCATGTAAACCAAAAAAAAAAAATCCCACCCTTATTTTCTTCTTCTAGCTCTAAACCCTATAGTAATCATCTTCACCAAACCCCAAACCTCATAGTAGAGCTGTCAAAACGGGCCGGCCCGCTTTGGGCTCGGGCCAAACCGGGCTCGGGTCAAAAAGCCCGGTTATAAATTAAGTACCCTAGTATCAAACCCAAACCCGCCCGAAGCCCGGGTGCGGGCCGGCCCGCATCACCTTTTTTTTTTTTACAATTCAACCACTTCAAAAAATATATATATTTATTTTTCAAAAAAATTAATGAATAAACTTCCTTTATTTTGTACACATATTTTTTTAAACAATAATAAGTGTTTTATTCTTTTACACATTTTTTAGAGGATATATTTGATTTTGTATTCTTACATAAATTAAAATGTATGTATAACTCATATAAGACAATTAATGTTGTGCTTTGATTTGTTCAGGTGCATTTTTGATATGTGAATATTGATAAAAATTAAGAGAATTTTATTATAAGTGTTTTTTTATACATATAAAATAAAAAAAAATGTGAATTTTTTTCTTTTTTCTCTGGGCCACCGGGCCGGCCCGAACCCGGTCGGGTTTACCCGGCCCGAACCCGAACCGGGCCGGGCTAAATAGCCCGGGTTGAATAAATAGGCCATATTAAGGAGCCCGAGCCCTATGATTTTTCGGGCTTTTTGACCCGACCCGGCTGGCCCGGCCCATTTTGACAGCTCTACCTCATAGCCACCACCAAACCACTAAATCCTAAACCCTAAATCTTGAAACCGTCATCTCGTTCCTCTCTATTCTCTCATGTATTTCACCTCTGTCATCCTTCGAATGTTCATATTTGATTTTTTTCGAGAGTTTAGGGTCAAAAATTTTTTCTGACAGTCCGGGAACAGAAATCCTGTTAAACTCTTTTCAGGGTCGGATTTCCCATTCGAATGTTTTTCGTCAACAAGAACATCGTCTAACTCTTCTCTTCTCTTCACTTGCACACTTTTTCTTTCTCTGGTTCTATTGTTAAAGTAGCATCGCATGAGGTGAAGCACATGACATGGCCTCACTAAACTTTCCTTTCTCCTCCTCTCCAACCCTACCCCTTCCCACTCCTTTGTCGCCAAACACCCTCATTCATTCCGTCTTCCACTATCCACTTCCACCGATGATGGCAACGATTTTTCTAACGGCAATAGATAAGTGGATGAGATGGTGCATGTAGGGGCGGCGATGGTTAAGTGAATGAAGGTGGTGGCCATGGGGTTTAATTTGGGGTTAGAGGAATAAAATGAAAGAAGAAAAATGAGGTTTAGGGTGTGAGAGGGGTAATTTTTTTAATATATATATATATATAAAGGGTTTTAGGATAATTTTTGGGTGTAAAATTCCTAAACTCAAGAATTATTAGGTAATTCAGAATCAATGATCTCAAGTACATCACCACCTTCCATTATCTATTTTATATTTTCTTTTAATTCACAAAGTAGACATCGAAAAGTGATGATGATGCGTCCGAAATCATTAATGATTCCAGACCATCTAATAATTTTTTAGGACCTACCCTCATTTTCTCTTTCTTCGCATGCACACAATTACTACTCCCTCCGGTCCTATATATAGGACATATTCTAGAAGCAATCTTTGGTCCTATATATAAGACATTTTGTATTTTCTATGCATCATTTATTGTTTTTTCTCTTTTTTGCCCTTATTAAATGCTTTGACTATTTATGTGTTTTTTGTTGTTCATTAATGAGTGTAAATTTTTCAAGAAAAGTTGAGAGGGTAAAATTGTAATGTTACAATATATTCTCATAGAATTCATAAAACTAACTACTTTTCTTGGTCCGAGTAATATGGTTAAGTATGTCCTATATATAGGACCGAAGGGAGTATTATTTTAAGATTTTAAAATTTAAAGGATATACCAACAAAGCCCAATACGATTGGTAGATAGCTGAGTTTCTTGAGCATGATGTTAGGGGGTTGACTCCTGCCATGAATATGGAAAAAGTTTTTTTTGGAGAGGCTAGCTATGCCCACTTCGATGGTCTCTCCGCCTTGAAAAAGATTAGTCTCTGACTGTCGATCGAAGGACACTCTAGATTAAAAAAAATAAATAAATAAAGGATATATTTAACATTTAAAAGTTGTTTTCTAGAAAAAAAAAACTTCGTCATATTTATAAGTTGTTTTGTATTTTTCAAAAGGTAGTTATTATTTATTTATCACATTTACCCTTTGTTCATTAATGAAAAATAAATACATTTATGTAATTTTTAAAGTAAATTAAGAATGTAAAATTGTAATATTAAAATATTTTTTAAACTTCTAAGAAATGTATCTATCTTCTTGATCAATGTGTGATACGGTGAATATTAAATTTTTTCTCTTTTCATGCTTTTCTCTGTTGAACCAAACAAATGGAGAAATCTCTTCCTATCTATCATGTGTAACCAAACAAAGAAGAAATTGCCTAACCGGGTTTGAATTGGAACTTGGAAGCAGAGAGCAGACAGATGAAAGAGGGAAGAGGACGAGAAATAACCTTTGGGACACTTAGAAGGGAGAATTTCTGTTCTTTTGAGGACCAACTAATTAACTATAGATAATTTACACAATAACCTAGCTATATCGTCCAGGTTTCTGGTAAAAAAATCAGCCATGTCTTTTCTCCCTCATGGTCTAACTTAGGTTACAAAATAGAAGGAGCATGGATGTTTCCTATCAGGAGTGAGCGATTTAAACGTTTTCCCCATTTTGCTAACTTCTTAATTAGTTGGTCAATTTGCACGGCGGATTACTAACAGTTACTGTAAATGAACAATTATTGTCGAATAAGTACTTATGCCTCTTAGATTACACCTAACGTTGTACTCCTCTGTCCCTAAATATAAGACCTTTTTGACTTTTTTATTTTGTCCTTATTTATAAGATTTTTTACCAATTTTCAATGATCATTAATTTTTTTTTTCCACAAACATCTTTTTTATTTACCACTTTTTAGATTCGCAATAATATTAATAGGGGTAATTTTGAAAAAACATATCAAAAGTTCACATTTTCAATACAATCACTTTCTTAATGGACGTGGAATTTTCCAAAAAAATCTTATATTTAGGGACGGAGAGAGTAATTTTTTGTAACTTACATTTGAAATATAGTTGGTTAAGGAAAGTTATATATAAGTGGTTTTATCATCACTTATTAGTATATCACTTGTTAGAAATGGAGGATTTGAAATAATGAGTTAAGTGAAGTTAACATATATATCTTCACTAAATCTATTAGTATATAAATAGATTTGATATCATATTTTATCTAAAATATTTAGATAATAGATTTATGAATCTTATCATTTATATACATTTCGACTTATATAATGTTTGAACATTGAAAAATATATAATTTGACATTTTTGTTTTAGAGTAATACCGATTGAATTTAACTGGATCAAAAGATCAACAATAAGACTTGATCCTATCTATAGAAACATCACCACCCATCGAACTAAAAGGTGACCAACCATTAGCCTGTCCTATTAACAATTATCTTTCTTTTTTTTTTTTTTTAAAAAAAAGGGCAATATTAAAAAGAGAAGCTAAGCTAGACTAAGAATATGATTCTTTATACCTAACTCTCAGACTTCTTCCTCCTAACGAAAATTTAAAATATCAATTAATCCCTTGCAATCAGACTCAAATATCACATATAAAAATCCAAATTCAGGCATGGACCAATGTACATTGTAGACAATTTTTTTTTTCATTTTTTTGGCTATATATATTTTAATGTTTTAAAAATGTACTTTTAAGATAGTTAAGTGGGTATGTTTTCATTCATTTTGGAGGCTTGATTCAATTATGAGTTTCTCACTTATTTTTACCTTAATTTTTTTGAGTAAAAGTGTCTTCCTTCTTTTTTTTTTTTCATATTTTGGTTGTTTATAAGGTGTTTGCATTTAGTTTTAGCTGACTCGATATCTTTTATATGTTTTAGATCGAAGTGTGTATCCTTTGTAAACAGAGCCAAGTATTTTAAGTCATTCCGTGTCTTCAAGTATGGTTATTAATCAAAATAAAATAAATTTAATTTTAAAATTCAATTATAATTTTATTATAAATTTCAACCCTTTGACACATATATAGTGATAAAACATGATACATCTAATTTTATCTACCGGTAATCATATTTGTAATTAATTTTTAAGTCTTGCTAACAAATGTCCTAAATACATTTGTTAAGATTTTTATTAATGGAAAAAACATCACAAGTCTCAATTCCCCTTCTCTCGAAATAATTAAAAAAAAAATCAATAAACTTTTAATTCATTTAACTTCTTAATAAAAAAATATATTTTTTAATAAACTTTTATTTCATTTAACTTCTTAACGAGTATCATTTTTCTTAATTTTTTAAAATATATTTTTAATAATTTAAAGAGCAATGTTATATATACATCGGGATAACATTTTGCATAATTTAAATTTAGGGTATTTCTATCATGCAATCCAAAATTGGATGGTTGCTATGCAACCTTTTCTTAAACCAATAAGAAGTTGTCACCTATGCCATGTCATTATTTGAAGTAGTTAAAATTAGTTTTTTGCAATTTAGTCCAACATAAAAAAAGTAAATTAAAAATTTAGTCCTTTGTACCTATAGAGAAATTATAACTTTTAATTTTAAATTTAGTCACTTGCATTAAGTCTTTTTACACAAATGACTAATTTTAACTACTTTTAATTTTTTTTTTAAATTAAAAGTTATAATTTGTCTATAGGTACAAAGGACTAAATTTTTAATTTATTTTTTATGTTGGACTAAATTGCAAAAACTTAATTTTAACTAGGTTTAAGAAAAGGTTACATAGCAACCATCCAATTTTGGATTGCATGATAGTAACTTCCCTTAAATTTATACCTGTGTCACCCCCGGCAACCTTAAATTTCTGGGTGGCGACCGAGTCCAATGCTTTTGCTGTCTCCGCAGCCCTGCATGCAGCCATTGCCCCAAGATTGACGACAAAATTTGTAATAATGCCTAAGTATATTGCAATTTGCAAGTGGGCACTAGAAGTTGCAAATAAACAACTCATATAAAAGTCACATACATACACCATTTCGATCCGTTCCACGCTGTCTTCGTCCACTTTCAACAGCTATATAGTAATAGTATCTAATTCAATACTCTTATAAAACTCCAGCATCCTCCTCATCATTGAGACATTGTACGTTCTGATCGTTGCTAAATGGCAAACACAATCTTTACTCTAAAGTCCTCTACTTGCTTAGGCTTAGGAACATTCCGTAGATGTCAAGCTTCAAAGTCTGAACACCCTACTCATCATCATCTTGGATTCTACTCCAAATCCAAATTTAATCTCTTCTCTATTCCAGACCAAAAGCTAGCCTTGAGATTTCAAAAGGACTTCAGAAGAAAGATGTACGCATAATTATTACTCCCTCCGGTCCATATTATAAGCATCCCTTTTTTGAGAGAGAAAGGGTGCTTATAATATGGACCGGAGGGAGTGTTATCTTAGTGCTTTTCTTCAAATTAATTTAGCTTCTTAGAAACTTATGTATTTGGTTATTTATTTAATTAAGATTAATTGCACTAATTAATCATCATGCATTGATTATCAGGAACATGACTGTCTTCGCCAATATACCTCAAGGAGCTCCACTTCCTGTTGATCCTTCTCCTGCTCATTGGTAACTCATTCCCCCCCACCAATTTCTCTTGTCATATTAACATGCCGCATAGGTATTTTCTCTTTGTTTAGAGCGAGTTTCATTGTTTGAACATCAGAATTTGATGAATTTATCTCGTTACAAATTAAATTATCTTTTCTTCTATTACTTGTCACAAAAATTAAAAGGATAGCAATTTCGTTGTCCCATAGTTGATTTGCCAAAAACATTATGGTTTAGTTTAATACTCCCTCCTATTCTTATCATAGGTCATTTTCTAGAAGATGTTTTTGGTCCTAATTAATTATAAGTCATTTTATATTTTATATGCATCATTAATTGTTTTTTTTCTTTTTTGCCGCCCTTATTAAATGTTTTGATTATCTATGTTTTTTTTCATTAATGAATGTGAACTTTTCAAGTAAAGTGAAGGATAAAATTGTAATGTTACAATATATTTTAATAGAATTTACAAAATTAATCACTTTCTTTGGTTTGTGTAATTTGGTTAAGTATGTAAGAATAGGAAGGATTATGAATTTGCCAATGATGATCATGAAGAGATCCCTATTAAGTACAGGATAGGAGGAGGAAAAATTTATTTAACCCATAGTGGTATGAAAAATTATTAGTTAATCTTGGACCATGTGGTACAGAAGAGAGAAAGATTTTTTTTTTTTTTGTTTTCTATTGTGTGTTTTCTTTGTACAATGATTGTCATTTTATAGGCATAAAAAATGTACAGAAATAGTAAGTAACCTCTGTTTTGTATCATTGTATGCTTGTATCTCTCTTAATACATAACAAAGTATTCTTAGTTAACATAGCATGATAGCTTTTTCAAAACCAAAATAGAGTTCTTAGCTAAAAAGTTGTTGTTATCTTGAACAATCTCTTGCAGGAAGGCTTGGGTCATTGGAACAATAGTCACAATACTTCTATCTTCTTCAAGGGGTAAATGGGGACCTTTGCTACAACTGAGAGGTAAGGGAAAAAAAAATCCTTGTGAAAAACGTGTCAACTATTAATTAAAAAAGGTGTTGTTAACATGTGCCTGAAAAAACATCACAAATTTTTATTTATTTTTCTCTCATAAACATCAAAAGCTACACTTAATTTTCAAGAATTTTCTACTACTTTTAACTTCTTAACGAGTGCCCTAAAGCATTTTTCAATTAAAAAAAAACATGCATTAATTAGTATTTGCGTTGCATTCGTTTTTGATGAGTTTTTATGCTTCTTTATTATGAGCAGATAAAATTCAAATAACAATAGACGAAGTAGAACGGGTAGCAGATATTGTAGAAGAAGTGGCTGAGACGGTGGAGAAGGTGGCAGACGTGGCTACCAAGAACCTTCCAGAGGGAAAACTTCATGATGCTGCTGAAATTGTTGGACAAGTAGCTGAAAACATAGATATGCTTGCTGAAAATGCAGGAAATGCGTTAGAAAAGGTTTTAACCTCCATCTCAATAACAACTCCCTTATCTTTTTCTTTTCTAATTCAATCAAAATTTCACCTATTTATGACTTGTTCCAAATTCTACTTCTACCTAAAATCTATAAACTTAAACATCATAACTAATAAACAATACAATAAGCATCCATGAATGCATCACCAGTTAGGATATTGGCTTATTTTTTTTTGGATAAGATTGGCGGCTTATTTATTATAAATCTGGTTTCGATTATATTTGACTTTGTCTCAGTCTTATAGCTATATCTATTAATTTTGAAGAACTTTCCTATCTACCAGAAGATAACTTAAACAATTCATTCATTTATTAGAATTAGTAATCACTTGCTTAATAGTATTCAACATGCAAGTTGCGACGAACTCACTTTTAATTTGAATCAAGATGCCTTGTTCAGATTTCCTTCCATCAAGCCAATTAGAATTTTAACTAGTTATAATGTACTTCTTTCTTAGGGAAGGAAAACATCTATATTGACCCACTCTATAATACAAGCATATGCAACTCCGCATTCGATTGTTTGAAAAAAAAATATATTCTCAATTTAATTATTAAGCCCGTGCATCTCCTTGTTTGGTTGGCAAATTTTTTTTTTTTTAAATTAGCTATTAAATTAATAAACTATACAAGTGGTATACATATTTTGTACATAGGATGAGGCATTAAATGTTAATCATCTTTCACATATATATCATCACCGGTCGAGCTGGTTACATATGGATGGGATCTGTATCCCTTAATATAAGTATGTGATCACATGTTCGATCACTGGCTCATGCTAATGGAGAATGCCTTGCTGTATTGCCACCACAAAAGGGCTCAATCGATATGCATGCAAGTGGATCAGTCACCCAATTGTACGAATGGATATCGTAGGTTCACCCGAAAAAAAAATCTTTCACATGACATCATATACAAACAATTTTAGAATCAATATCTTCTATGGTCACACAATATGTATCACTCCATGTATCACCTATTTTCATTGGTTACAAAAATATTAAGTTAACATATATTTAATTCAAAATTTATTTTCTTGACCAATAAAAATGAGTGACACATTGTGAGAAAGAAGAAGTGCTCTCATCTTATGATGATCTTATGATGGGTTAAACTTATTTATTTTTTTATTGGGTATCCTCCTTTCACCTTATTATCAAGATAGAAGAATTATTTTATGAAAGGCTAATTGAAAATAAAAATTATTTCACAAAATATTGACAAATTTAATTCCGATCTAGGATTTGAATTAGTTGTGATGCTAACTTTAGATGAAATTGATATAATTTACTTCTTGCTGAAAGATTGAAATTTTTCCCTCCGGCTAATTGAGAAAAATATACTTAATGTGAAGGAATTTTGGTCATCAATTACTTGAAGAAGAGGTGATGATGAGTTTAATTTGATGCAATTGCAGGTAGAAGAAATGGGAAAGGAGATGGAGTCCTTCATTGAATCAACCGCTCTTCAAGAAAAAACAACTGTTGCGAGTACAACAGCAAAAGATCAAAAGTAGAGGAAATAAACTTCTGCATATCAGTGTAACATTCGAGCATGCATGTAATATTTATATATATTGATACACGCATGTAGTACTAGTAATATTTTAAATTGATTATTTCATATGTTTCCCATTTATCTATTTATTGATATACTAATTTTGTACATACATCTCCCTAAACACGTGTCACGTGGGAAGTATAAATACTCCAAAAATGAAAAATGTATTGGTGTCATACACAAATTCGATGTCATACTTCTAATAAAGATGTACACAATAATTTAGTAAATATGTTTTTGAATTATCCATTATTGTACACAGTTTAATTTTCTTTTGAATTGTATTAAAGATGTTTTGGTTGACAATATAAAATAAGGGGAAACTCTTGTGCGGACTTCTTAGCTAACTTCAGCTTGAACAAAAACTTGGATCGCTATATTCTTGAAGAACCTGTTAATGGATTAAGGCCCCTGTTATTCCATGATTACGCTGGGACAGCCTATCCTAGAGACATTA